>JAEQBH010002375.1:0-701538 GCA_016808115.1 Tetrastigma voinierianum
GAGATAAGGTAGACTCCTACTCACCGTCTCTCCTTGCTCTCTCTTTTTCTCCTTTTCTCCTCTCACACAAGCCGGTTGGGTGAGATGGGGTGAAGAGGTGGCCTCTCATGCCACATGTCCAATCCTTATTGGCTCTTAGGATTTCCTCATCCTCTTATTCATCTACCATGGATTTCCATCCACTCATAAGGTGCCATGTGTCTCCTTTGGCCCCACACTTGAGCTTATGTTTGACTAGCTCTCCACTTGACACGTGTCTCATCCTGAGCCAGTCAAAATGCGCTAAGTGTCTCACATCACTCTCGGTGCCTCGAAAGATGTGAAATTCCGACCTTTTCAGAATTCGACGAAATTCGACGTGGTAGCTAGATTTTTGCGAGACGATTCCAACGGTGAAGTCCGTTTCGTCATCTAAGATCTAGAAAAATTCTGGATTTTGACCAAGGTACGTTTACTTTCTTTTCGAGGAAAATTAGGGTACTACACAAAGATTTTACATCTTTAACCTGAAACTACGATACCATTTGTTATGAATTACTGAAACTTTGATGCAAGAGAATATCAATTAAAGAACACAAAGATCAAGAAATCAACATAAAGGTGCATGAGGGTTTTAACGTGGTTCAGCCAATCATGTTTACATCCACGAATGAGAGAGAATATTTTACTATTCTAAAAGTAGAGTACAATATTAGAGTATTAGTAATCGTTGAAATTTAGGAAAAATCATGGCCTTAGGATACTGCAATCACAGAAAATACCTACATGTCTCCCAATCCCTAAAACCCTTGCATATATGCACATGTTGTGTAGCCTTTACAAGCTCATCTCTCTCTCATGACTTTCCCCTCATGACCCGTAATATTTATAAGAATATTCCTAAATTCTTTCCTTATTCTATAAGGAAACCTAATATCACAATAATATAACAACTATGGATTATCCTATAAAATATTCTTTACAAAAAGGAAATAATACTAAATACGAATTTGAGACACATTGTTACAATTTTGGAAACTTTGATGCGTAGGCGTATCGATTAAAAACAGCGTAGATAAAAAAAATCGGCGTAAAAAAAGATCTGCGAGGGTTTTAACGTGGGTTCGGCCGATTATGCTTAGATCCCGAGGATGAGAGAGAATTTGTCCACTATTCTTGAAAACATAGAATACAAGATTGAAGTATCAAAGTATTGCGAAAACTAGAAAAAATAACAAAATCACAAAACCCTAGGATGACCACAATACCGAAAAAATACCTCACAAACTCTCTATCTTTTAAACCCTTACATCTCTGCACACATCGAATAGCTTTTACAAGCTCATCCCTTTTATAATTGTATCCCCTTGTGGCTTAAAATGTTTATAGGGATATTTTTAACAACCTTTCTTGTTTTATAAGGAAACATAATATTAAAATAATATAACAACTAGGAATTATCCTATACAATAGTCTTTACAAAAAAAAAAAGAATAAATACTAATTAAGAATTTGAGACATATGCTAACACAAGTTCTTTGAATTGAGTTAGTCAATTGATTAATTAGATGGCAATATATTGTTAATTAATCAATTAGGATCCAAATTGGGTTATACTAAGTCTATATATATGGCTCGAAACCCGCTAAGTCACAGTAAGGAACACATAAATGCACCGCAAAGAATGAGTTTTATAAAGTCCTTCCAAATTAAAGAGTCGTCTAATACTTCAAGAGAAATAAAGAAAGAGTCAAAGTTTCCTACCTTCCAAAGCTCCCACTTTGGAGTGTTAAGATTGTGATTGATATTCTAAAGCTTTACAAATATATAAATGCATAGATAATATGGAAAATCATGAAAACAACATAATGGTTTTATGTAAACAATTTGATATCCTCTTCCACAGGTATATATTATTATCAAGGAAGACATTTCTTGATTTTTCAATACAATCTATTTCTGGGTTTCCTAGATTTTCTTGGAGAAATCAAAAACCACCTTCTTTATAAATTCAAGAGTTATCTTTCAAGTCGCTCGTCCTTTATTGAATGTATTACATTGAAGAGAGATTTTGCCTACCTAACTCTCACAGAAGAATCTAGTTTGAGAATTTATCATAAAACTATTACTATCTCTCTTTAAATTATTGTTTCAGGTTACCAATATTAATATAGTTTTCTTCTTATTTTGTATTTCCATTGTCTAATACAACCAATAATAAAAATTTCTTGTATTTAACTATGTAATTAATTAAATCCACTCCCTTGTGAATTTCGTTTACTCATAATTCAATTGTCATTATTATAATCATACATGTTGCTTATAGTTTATTACACTTTTTTTTTTACTTGGCCTATATGTTTTGTTGTGGTTGTAATTTTTAGGTATGAGTCTGAGATTGTTACAAGAATTGTTCAAGATATTTCGGGTAGATTGATGAGCAAGCACTTACATGTTGATGAGAACCTAGTTGGAATGGATTTTCGATTGACGAAATTAAATTCATTGATAAGTGTGGATTCAAAAGATGTTCGCATTGTAGGAATTTATGGAATTGGTGGAATAGGCAAGACAACCATAAGCTAAAGTTTTTATAATCAAACTCTCATCAGTTTGAAAGCAACTGCTTTCTTGCAAACGATAGAGTTTTTCAAAGAAAATCGTGGTTTGCTTCATTTACAAAGAAACTTCTTCGTGATACTCAAGTATTGGGAGGAATGAAAAAGTAACGATCTTTTGATGAAGGAATCCAACATGATCAAAGTAATTTTTGCCATAAAAAAGGTACTTGTTATTCTTGATGATGTTGATCATTGGTCCCAATTAAAATCCTTAGTCGGAAAACGTGATTGGTTCGGCAACGGAAGTAAAATTATTATAACAACTAGGAACAAACATCTATTAATTGAGCATGAAGTGGATGAATTGTATGAACCTCCAATATTGAATACAAATGAAGCTCTTGACCTATTTTCTCGGTGGGCCTTCAAAAGAAATGATCACAGCCATGATGATGATTACGTATCTCTTTCTAATAATATAATACATTATTGTCAAGGTCTGCCATTTGCTCTCAAAGTTTTAGGCTCTTCTCTATTTAGCAAGACACACCTTCAATGGCAAAGTGAATTAGATAAACTTTCCATAGAACCAAACATGGACATTATGAATGTACTCAGAATAAGCTATGACGGACTAAGTAACACGCAGAAGAACATATTCCTTGACATTGCTTGCTTCTTTAAAGGGGAGAACAAGGATTTTGTGATAAAAATATTAGATGCTTGTGGCTTCTTTGCAGAGAGTGGAATAAGAGTTCTTACTGACAGGTCTCTTGTCACTATTTTAGATAGAAAGTTATGGATGCATGATTTGATACAACAAATGGGTTGGGAAATTGTTCGAGAGCAAGGTTACACCGACATCGTTAGACGTAGCCGATTATGGAACTATGTGGATTTTCAACGCATATTAATAAAGAAGATGGTACTATATTTATGTATTACATATGTTACAACTTTAGTGTGTCCATTCTATCATAGGGATAAGGTATACAAATGTCTTTGATGTTTAGCCCAGTATGTCACAACTTGATGCTAAAGCTTTTTGGTTGATATTTGTCGTTAACGTTTGTTTAATATTTCGAAATATGCTATATCAGCGGGTGATAGATGGGCAAATGAGCATCTAACGTCCTTGACATGTCACTCACATGTGGCATAATTTGCTAATGTGGATGCCCATCTATGGGTGACACGTCAGTTGGCGTTAGACGTCCATTTGTCCATCTATTCACTCCATTGAGGGTATGGACATTATTGAGTTGTTGAACAAACGTTAAGGGTATCATTGGACTCAAAAAAAGTTTGGAGACAAGTGAATATATGACCAAACATCAATGACATTTGTGTACTTATCCCTTCTAACACTAAATGATCAGTATGATTTTCTTATTCTTCACTCTTGCCTTTTAGGGAACAAGTGCAATTCAAGGCATATTTCTAGACTTGCCTCAATCATGCCACATCAAGTTTACAACTGAAGCCTTGGCAATGATGACCGAACTCAGATTACTCAAAATAAAAAATACTTCAGATTACTTTGGTCATGTACATCTTCCAGAAGACTTTAGATTTCAACCGGATGAGTTAAGATATCTCTACTGGGAGGGATATCCCTTAGAATCTTTGCCATCAAAATTTCAGGGGACACACTTGGTTGAGCTCAGCATGCATTATAGCCTTGTAAAAGAACTTTGGAGGGGGGACGAGGTAATGATTATCATTTATTTATACGTATTCTGTTCTTTCTACAAGTATAAGATTAGTCACAAATGCTAGTTGACTCAAAGGGTGATTTGATTATTTGAAAACTAAATTTCGGAAATCTGACCCTTCATCAAATTTTGGCATCATTTTGACAAAAATGCATTCAGCCAATTGTTTTCTTGTAAAAATAACAATTTATTTTCAAAGACATATACGTAAATATATAGAATGATAAAGGGCATTTTTGTCCACAATAGGTTGTCTTCCAAGAAAAAACACGAAGAAGGTTGGGGTATGTTTGGTTATGGGTTTTAAGACTGTTTTAAGTTCTAAAAAACATGGAGAAACGAGGAAAACGCGAAAATCTGGCTATTAAATTTAAAAGAAACGAAGCAGTTTGAAAGAATAACAAAATATTCTCAGTGTTTCATTGTTCTCGAAACTGATTTAAAAAGCAAAGAATAAAATTGACCCTTAGATTTACAAATGTTGGATTATTTGAGGTTATTTAACCAAATATTTCATATTCAAAAACATTTTCTCTTGTCACAGCTTCTTTTACCGAATTTAACAGCGATTGAACTCAATCAGTCGAAAGGGCTCGTAAGAACTCCAAATTTTCGGAGCACACCGAATTTGGAGAGACTAATTCTTCCTGGTTGTACAAGTTTGCTTGAGGTTGACTCCTCCATTGGAGACTTGGAGAAGCTTCATTTGTTGGATTTAAGAGACTGCAAAAGCCTTGAGGGTGTTCCAGACAGCATTTGCAAATTGAAATCCCTTGAAACTCTCAATCTTTCTGGTTGCTCTCAAGTCATAAGATTGCCCAAGAACTTTGGTCCACTGAAAAATCTTAAAGTGCTGTCATTACATGGATGCTACAATTGTGAGGAATTGCCTTCATTATCAGGTTTATGTTCATTACATGAATTAGAACTGAGTCAGTGCTTTCTTCGGAATGACGCGATCCCCATTGATTTCTGGTGCTTATCATCTTTGCAAAAGTTAAAACTAAGCGGAAATAATTTCAATGTCATACCAGAAGGCATCACTCAACTTTCAAAGCTAAGAGTACTTCACTTAGGACATTGCTATATGCTCCAAGAAATGCCACAACTTCCATCAAGTATCCAAGTAGGTACAGCAGTTGCTGTCGCTAAGGGTTATCAGCAACAAAAACACTCATGGAGATTATACTGGAGAGAATTCAGGTTTCTCTCTCTCTCTCTCTCCTGCTGATGTATTTAGGTTGTGTTTGTTTTCAGAAAAGTATTAGGGAAAGAAAAAAAATGATTTTCTTATGATTGGGTGTCTAATGAAAATTTTTTTAAAAAAATCAAATATAAATTAAATTAGTTAGAAACTTACATATTTTTAAGTTATTTAATTTTTATACTGAGAAATTAAAATAAATCAAATGAGTTTGAAGTACTAAATAAAAAAAATGTATGTTGGATTGAGCTCTATTATTATTTTATTTCTTTTTCTATCCTTCTAGTTTTCCTTTCTATTTTGTTCTTTTATATTTTCGCTCAAATTTTCTAAGAACCAAACATAGCCTTAGATTGTGTTTGGTTCCCAAAAAGTACGAGTAAATGTTAAGAAAAATGAATTTTTTTTTGTATGTTTGATGAGAAATCTCAAAAAAATCAAACAAATAAATTACTTATAAACTTGTATATTCTTAAAATATTTAATCTTTATATTAATGATTCAAAATAAATAAAATGGGTTTGAAGTAGTGAATAAAAGTGATATGTCAAAGTTATATTAAAGTCAATAAATAATTTTTTATTTGCACCTTCAAACTCATTGTATTTATTTTAGCTTATCAATATGAAGTTTAAATGATTTAAATATCATAAATTCTAACTAGTTTTAATTATATTTGATTTTCTTTAAAAAATTACAGTGAAAAAAGTTATTTTCCTTAATATTTTTTTTCCTTTCTACTTGGTACTAAACACAACCTTCATCTCTATTTTCTTTCTCTTGTTTTTTCCCTAATATTTTCCGAGAACCAAACATAGCCTAAGACTCAATTTGGAACCCGGAAAGTTTTAGGGAAAAAAAAAATACTAAGTAAAATGATTTTCTCATATTTGGTTTCACCTTAAACAATATAAAATAAAATAAAATATAATCAAAATTCTTCAAAATGTTACATGTTTTTAAATTTTTTAGTCAAAACAAATAAAATCAATTTGAATAAACATACATAACTAATTTATTAAGTTGGCAAATATATTTATTTTCGGCTACAAATTTTATTTCGCTAAGCACTATATACATGTTAACTTCCTTAGTGTTTTAATTTCGCACGGGCACTGTATTTGAGTTTTCGGCGGCGGTGCTGATGGAATAGCAGAATTTCTGCATCCTGCTTCCGGGAAAGGAAGTTCCGAACTGGTTCAATCACCAGGTCGATGGATCTTCAATAACAATAGAGATGTCCCCTGACTGGTACTACAGTAACTTCTTGGGATTTGCTGTCTGCTTTGTTTTTACAGAGAAGCCTGCAACACATTGTGAAATATCATGCCAGTTGAATAACTTCTCATTCTTCTATTACTATCCTGATCCCCAGACTGCGTTTATGTCATACCATATGTGGCTGGCATATCAGCCTCGTTGTAGAATTGATATTTGCCATCCTGATGAATGGACTCAAATCATGGCTTCATTTGAAATCAATGGTGTTGGGGATCTGATCCACAAGTGTGGGATTTGCCCTATATATGCTCATGATCATAAAAAAGATGGTGATGACACAACAGAATGTCTGGTGCAGCCTGAATGGACTGGTGACTCAATTCAAGAGAAAAGCCTTGAGGAACAACAATATGGGGTTGTTTCAAAGTAACCTGATCTTTTTTAAAGCAATATTGATTTTTAGCCCATCCTTCTAACTTATGTTTAATTAGGTATCACTAGGCCATGTACATAATGTCACATAGAAGAGACATTCCTATTTTGATATTTAAAAAAAATGGTTGTTAAAACTGTAGTTGGTAACTGCGATTTTGGATCAAAGAATGAAGTTGCGGTTATTAACTAAGCCCAAGTTGGTAACTGCAGTTTTAACATGATTTTTTTATATTAAAATGAGAGTCTCTCTTCTAAGTTGCGCAGCATTCCTACATGGCATGGGAGGTCAACTTGAACATAAGTTCCAGGGTGAAGCTAAAATCAATATTTTTCAAAAACAAGTTACTTTGACACATAACTCAACAATATGAATTGGCTCTCCCTGAAAGACGAATCTCCACGTTTTCCCTCCCAATTCCACAAGTTACCGATTTTTCCATTTTGTTGGTGTTGTCTTCACATTTTAGGGAATTAATCCAACATTGTGATAACCCCAATGATCTACAGGGAGAAGTTTCATAAACTTGTAAGCAGCAACTCATCCTATGTATAGATATGGTTTATAGCCACAAGATCAAATTGTCATTAGCAGACATGTACATAGGTAAATATTGTTCATTGCTTGGCAGCATCTGTTAGTTTCATATTCTGATCCAGTGGGATTTGCCCCATATATGCTCATGATCATAAAAAAGATGGTGATGAGACAACGAGAATGTCTGTACAGCCTGAAGGGTGTCTAGGATGAGAACAGTTTTGAAAACAAGAACATTATTTTTGTGTTTTTTGAATACTACTTTTAATCTCTAAATTTAATATTTTCTGTGTTGTCTGTGTTTTTTAGATAAAAAAAACTGGTAACCAAACGTGTTTTCTGTGTTTTCTTTGTTCTTTTTGTTTTTTAAAACAAAAAACAGTTTTAAAAAACGGTAAACAAACAGGCCCTAACGCTCTTCCAAGCCCCTATCAATGGATCGGTGATTCAGCTCAAGTTTTCATTAGCAGACATGTACATAGGTAAATATTGTTCCTTGCTTGGCACCATCTGTTAGTTTCATATACTGATAATTCTTTTTTTTTCGAAAAGTTTATGGAGTTTTATGTGCAGCATCAATCTTGTATTCAGTTAATGTTTCGCTTCTTAATTTATCTGCCTTATAATTTGCAATGTGAACATTAGAACTACGTACTGATTGTTTGTTTGAAACAAATATGGTATTGGTTGTCTTATAGATGAAAA
The DNA here is from genome assembly GCA_016808115.1 of Tetrastigma voinierianum. Lineage (NCBI taxonomy): Eukaryota > Viridiplantae > Streptophyta > Magnoliopsida > Vitales > Vitaceae > Tetrastigma > Tetrastigma voinierianum. The sequence goes on from JAEQBH010002375.1 coordinate 8,356, forward strand.
TTCAATTCATTTCCAATATTTTTAGTCCATATCAACTCATTCTACAGCATCACTAATAGAGTTTCATTATCATTTGAAGAATATGCTCACTACTACCTTAGAAAATCTTAAAAAATATTTCTAGTTGATTTACCACCCTATTGATGAAATGCACTTTATTGATGGAACATTAGAACAGAATATTCCATGAGTACATCTGTTGTTGCTGATCCAACAAGATATCCACTTCCTTTCATGCCTGTATGCTACATCTTTTATAAATTGCTTTCATTTTGAAATTAAATTTGATATATTGGTACCATTATCAAGTTGAGTTTCAGCTGTAAGCTGAGCTATTTTGGATGTGTGCCTTTCAAAGATTAGTGGATTTTGATATCTCATTCTTTGGAAATTGAATAGATTTTTTGTGGTCATGCCAAATAGGAACGACTTTGTCAAAACGACGCAAAGTCTTACCGTTGAGCCTTCCCAATGCGTACCCAACAACTTTATCCCTTCGTTCCACTACTTTAGCATTCAAAACTACCTTTAAAGCCACCTCCAACCAATGTTGTAACAATGTAAAATCAAATTGGTGATTGAATTGAAAAGGTTGCTAGTTCACGATTTACTAGTCAGACTTGTGACATCATAAATAAATAACTTACATATTATTAAAAAGGAATAATTGACAAGAATAATCTCATCTTTGTCACATCTTCTTTAATTAATCACATATTTTGATTAGTTGAGAATAGTCCTACCTTTGGAGGGTCCTTTCTTATTTTGGTCCCAACCGATGACTTAACTCACTTTGCAAATTAACCTATCGTATGTGGCATGGACCGTTATGTTATAACATATCAACCGTTATGTTATAACATATCACATGTCATTATCTGATTGGCCTCAAAATTAACTCCATCTCTCTCCTCTCTCTCCTCCTCCACTTCCATCAGATTCATCGTTATCAACCTTCGTCTCCACTTCTGGTGTCATTGACTACTAGTCCCTGTCAAAGGTCTCCATGGATTTCTCCCTCACTGATCGCCATGGTGGTGGGGGTGGTCGCCATAGCCTTCCACTACCATCTTCACCATTCATTTTCCAATCTCAACTGCTGGTGAGATCCATTCTGAGATACACCAACCCAGAAATGATAACACTCTCCCCATATAACATATTTTGTGAGGATCTTCTAAGAGTCTCCAGTCCTGAGAAAATTTTTTAAGCTCAAGGAGAGTCATTCCTTTGCTTGATTAATTAGACTTAGTCACCTCGGATTTTTTGGCTTTCGTCAATCTGCACAGCTGCCGTGATTTCATTTTCATATTGGAGTCCCATTACACAAGTGAGACATAAAGGTGGCCGACCGAAGACTACCAGGCAGGCCCATGCCTGCCCAATGCAGCCGGCCCACTGCGGCACCAAACTGTAGGCAGGCCCATGCCATCCAATCTAACCTTGCGAGCCTACGCGACCCGCCACACACTTAGCTCAATGATCAAATATTTCCAGAAATACTTAATATATCCCAGACCGATTTTGTTGATATATCGAAAATATCTGCAGATAATATCACTGATATTTTGCCAAAATATTACCGATTAAAATTTTTCATCTTTAATTATATGTATTTAATGCAACGACTCCATATCTTAATTAATGATATTAAAATCAAATCGATTAAGAATAGGTTGTGTACGACACGGAATACCGAACTGATCCGAAAAACTAACCGAAATTATCCCAACCGAAAAATACCGCTGGACTTTTTTGACTTTATCCGAACCGAACCGCATTCTGAAAATTTTTTGGCAACGCTTTTTGGATCTTGCACGTTATCCATACCGAGAACCGTATCAATCCGTACCGAACCTGCACCTAATCAAGAACCGAAATTAGAACTCGATACTTCTTATATATATATATATATATATATATATATATATATATATATATATATATATATATATATATATATATATATATATATATATATATATATTAGCTGGCAAGATGGCCTTTTTTTTTAATTAATAGTTGATATTTATATTGTTATGTTTATAATTGTATTTATAATTTATAATTTATAATATTAAATAATTATAATGTAATAATTATTTTATAATAGTTAAAATTCTTTTGTAATATTTAAATTGAATTTTCGTAATTGAATTAAAAATTAAAATAATATAATATACAATTAAAATAATATTTTAACTTCAAATTCAAAATCCACGTAGTTTTTAAAACCAAAACAGTGTAGTTTTGATATGAAAACAAAAGGCAAACCCTACTTTACCCACTATATCTGTTGGCCATCATTTTCTTAACTTTTATTAGCCACACACAATTCTCATCAGGAGCCCTCTCGCCATTCATTTTCTCCACTTTTCTTCTATTTTTCTTTCCCCTTTACTAAAGACTAACAAGATTGGATTTCAAGAGCAAAAATCACTCCTCAAGGTTGACATTTGACTACTTTACATGCTCACTAATGTATATATTTTTTCACAAAAGTTATGTTACCCGATTATTTTGAGTCCTAAAACCCATATACACATTTGAGGTAATTTCCTTCAATATTATTATTTATTTATTTTCATGTTATGCATATGAACTAATTATTAATATTTGGTGGATTGATTATATTATGAGTAGATTTTTTTAAAGAAAAATTAAGGATCTTTTGAATGTTCATGAAAAATTATAAAATTTGAATGACAATAGTGTTCTATTTGAGGATTTTTTTTTTTTTTTTTAAGAAAAAGTTAAGGGATCTTTTGACAAAAATTAAGAATTGATAAAACTCCGTTTCTCAATTTTTTTTAAAATTAAAAATAAAGATTTTGTTTATATTAGAGAAATTGTGGTTGGATGGACTTGTAACAGGTGTGGATTTTCTTCTTTTCACTTTGATTTTTGTTCGCTTTTATCATTCACTTCAATTATTTTTATTTTTTTCTTTCCGTAGAAATTGCTATAGGTGTTTCATGGCCTCAAATTCCAACAGAGAATTTTCTTCTTAATTCTCGTGAGTTTTTACTTGCATTTTTTATATGAAAAACATATTATATATTATATATGTTTTTAAATAAATATTTATAATTTTTTACATATTCACGTATTGCTTATTTTACGCCCGCATGAGAATTAGTGGCAATTTAACAAGAAGAGAAAGCAATTTCCAAAGGATGGAAGAGATCAAATGCCACCACCACCTTCTAAGAGAAAATTACTCCAAGCAGCCTAGCTTCGCTTTCAATACACAAACCGGTTGTTTCTAATTTTGCTTCAAAATGAAGGTACTCCAAATGAAGGTACTCCTTCACCTACTAATTTTGCTTCAAGGCTGAAGAAAAAGCTGCAGATTCGAGGTTCGTACATTACACAACCAAATGATGACCAAGGCAATGAGACAGTGGAGGGCTAAATGTGTGTATTGTAGTAAGGGTTATCTCGCTTAATAGTGAGCATGGACCTCGTGGTTATGGAAACATTTGTATTACTGCAAAAAGTTTCCAAATAAAAGAATTTGCCGAGGCATACAAGAGTCGAGATAAATGCAAAGACATAAACTTTTTAAAGCAAGTGAATCAAAAGTAAATTATCTTGTCGGCACATCAACAAGCTATGCAGACGCATTAAAATGATTATAAAAGACGACTTACCTTTTCTGGGCTTGTTGAAGGGGAAGGGTTTAAAGGAATTTTATATGTGTTGGGTCTTCCCATGTTTCAAATTCCATCTGTGCATACTATTGCTAGAGATTGTTACTATTTGTTTGTTCAAGAAAAGAAGAAATTGCATGCATTTTGCTTACGCCTCAATGTCGCAGGGTTTCATTGACTACTGATACTTGGACAAGTATCCAAATGTTTCTTATTTTATGCTTGATCGCCATTTTATTGATTCGATGGAATTTGCATAAAGAATTCGAATTTTTGTGTAGTTAAGAGTCATAAAGGAATTAACATTGGGAATGCTAGTAGATTTTTGTATGGATGAATGGGGTTTGAACAAAGTTATGTGTGTATCACTGTTGATAATGCAAGTTCTAATGACACTGCTGTTCAACAATTAAAGAAAAGTCGACAAAAGAATGCTTTGTTGGGAAGCTATGAGGTGCTTTGCTCATATTCTCCAATTAGTAGTCAAGGATGGCCTTTGAAAGTGCTCAATACTCATTAGGAGAATTAGAGATGTTGTTAAGTATGTGAGGGGGAGTCCACAGAGGCTAGAAATGTTTAAAAAGTGTTGTGAATCTAAGAAATATTAAGTCTAAAGCATCTTTTTGCAATTAGACTGGTCCCCATTAGATGGAATTGAACTTCTATTTTGATGTTAGAATCACCGTGGCTTATCAAAAAGCTCGATAAGTTAGAAGATGCTGATAAATTTTGTGCGAATTTGGGAATGATATGCCTAGTGAGGTTGATTGGACAAAAGCTAGAAATCTTACTAGATTTTTGAAAAGGTTTTATGATGTTACTTGTAAGATTTCGGGTTCTTTGTACTCTACTTCAAATCTGTATTTTCCTGAAATTATACGTGTTTTGAAAGATTTGCAAGCTTTTCAAAGTAGCAATGACTTGAACTTGGTCGAAATGGGTAGAAGGATGAGAGAAAATTTGACAAGTATCGGGCTCCATCCAAAAGATGAATGTTATGCTTTTATTGTTGTCGTGCTTGATCCTAGATATAAATGGACTATTTATGTTAGAAAATATAAAAGCTTTTTATTCTGAAAAATGATGCAAATGATTTGGTGACTCGAGTAACTAATTCTTTTCGAGAGCATTAATGGATGAGTACAAGGAAATGAGCAAGGGATGGGTGGAGTCATTAACCCTTCCAATGATGTAGAAGTGACAGGTGAGGATGAAGAATTAGATGACTATTTTATAGAAAGGAGAAAGAGCAAAGTCTGGTTTCCAAAGGGGAGTTGGATAGATATTTTGGTGAACTTCCGTAAAAGTATACCCATGACTTTGATCTCTTAAATTGGTGGAAAGTCAATGCTGTTAGATACCCAATATTGTCTAAAGTTGCCAAGGATGTTTTGGCAATTCAATCTTCTACTGTGGCTTCGGAGTCCGCCTTTAGCACCGGAGGTAGAACTTTAGACGCATTTAGGAGTTCTTCACTTACTACAAATCGAGGTACTAATTTGTCGTTAAGATTGGTTGAGATCATTAAGTAAACTCCATCTAACTTGAAGAAACCATTGAAGACTTGGAAAGTTTGGAGTCGTATTAATTCTTTTATAATTTGATTGATTTTTTTCTTATGGAATATATTCTGGATTTTTGGAAATACATTTTTCGTAATTTTGATTGTAGAAATCACTCAAGATCCGTAAAATTGTGTGAGAGTGTTATGCCAAGAACGCGTGCTGATTGTTGAACTTCCTTTTGTGAAAATGTAAGAAAATATATATTAAGTTATTTTGGTTCTGCTTTATTTAGAAAATTGACTTTTAAATTATTTTTGTTTATCAAGTTAATTTGAATCCTATTGCTTATAGGAACGAAGAGTCGAGAATCAAGATGTTCATATGAGACGTTAAATTTTCTTGTTGATATTTTGAAGAATTTGTTTTTTTATATATATATTTTGTTTCCAGACTTTGTATCGATGCTCATAAGGACAACTCAAGTTTTGTATTTGTTTGTGAATTTTTAATATGAAGGACACCTGCACTCCAACGTATAGGTTCTCAATCTCTCATTGTAATGGAAAGAATACTCAGCAAATGGCCACTTTGTCGTAATGGAAAGAATGCGAGCAAATGGCCACGTCCCGTTTGGCATCCTCCATGGAAAAACTCGCATAGTAAGAATTTCCTGGCTGTGTGGATAGGTTTTAGTACAGGCCGTGCACTACTAGAAAATTAAAATTGATAAATTTTGTTACACCTTGTTTCTCTATTTTTCGTTGTATGCTTGTATCTATAGTGCATGCTTTTTTTTTTTCTTTTTTCCTAGCTACCATATGGTATGGTGTCTCGCATCATTTAATTGGTCACTTAGATTTTTTTTTTATGATCATCGACTTTTACCTTGTCTCGCCTGAGAACTTAAGTCTCTCAGGTCCACTTTCCTTTTGATGCCTTTCTATTTTCTTTTGGTCAAGTTGGATCTACTAAGTCTATCAATAGGGGATAGTGGAGGCAAACTGGTCCTTTTCTTAAAATTATCGGGCTCTGGCTGGCCACTTCTTACAAAGGCCCTTTTTCTTTTGGTATATTAATTGAAGTTGACATTATCACAGTCTGGTTATGATGATCGTAGCTAAACTTTTCATGAATAATTTTTTCTTTAAAGTTTTAATATTTTTATCCGAATATCCGTTCCGTCTTGTCCGATTTGAAATTTCCACTAGAACCGAGAACCGAACCGTTTTGTCCCGAAATATTGGGACAAAACGGAACGGAGATTTTTTTTTGTGGATCTGGGACCGGATCTTGAATTTTAAAATCCCGAACATTTGGAACGGATCTGGATATTTGCAAATCCCTCGACCATCTGCATCACACCCTATTAGTAATTATTAAATTGGTACATAAGTATATTTAATATATTATTAACATATTATTATTTAAAAAGAGATATTATTTATTTGTTTCGTTATTATTACAAATATTGTGTAGATAACGAGCGATTCAAAATATCGTATATTATAATTTTTTAAATTTTAAATGATATTATTTTACTTCTTCCTTTTCAAATTTTAAAAATATTATAAATTATAATGTAAAAATAAAAATAAAATAAAAAATATTATAATCGTGTGAAAGGATTTATGGAAAAATAAAACGGCTTCGAACAATAATGTGAAAATAATAAAATATTCATAAATAATAAAGATAATATAACAAAAGTTTGAAACCATATATAATCGATGTAATCACTAGCTTGGTGGATTGTGGGTGCCACCTTCCACCAATTTTGGCAGGTTCAAAACCCCCCAATAGCATATTTTTGCAGCTTTAAACAAGCTTGCAAGTGGGATTGAAAAAATTTGAAATATCAGCAAAATTAACGATAAATTGCCTATACTTGGTCTAACTGACTATCGGTGGAGTATATCCTTTCGATCTCCACCGATAACCGAAATTTTGCTCTCATGCAGCCTACACCTCCGATCCCCGATAGCCCAAAATGATAAAACAAGAACCTCAGGTTATTGAAAATAACCATTAACCACCCATTAATTGCATCATGCAGGTCCTGATAGGCCCATTCTTTCTTATACAAATCAATTGCTCAAGGACTTGACAACCCAAGTTGGCACTGAACCCTACACCACGGACTCAAGTTGACACTCAAGCCTACACCACCGAAAATGTTTATTTATTTATTTTTTTAAAGATTTGAAAAGAAATATTTTGAGAAAAGTTTATTCACAAATAATCTCAAAACAACCTCATAAAATATTCGTAAGAATATTTATTCCACAAACAATTAAGCAATATCCAAAAGATATTCTTATACTAACTATGAAAGCAGGCAGCTAGAACAAAGAATCTAAAAGATTATCCCTTATATAAAATTAATTTACTAACCATACAATATCCAAAAGATATCATTTTAACCATATATAACTATCAAGCCAATAGTATGACTAGCATAGATATGGTTTTACTCCGTAATAAAAATAATATTCCATAATGGAAATAATATCTCCATATCACATACATGGCAATTTTCCAAAAAATGGAGAAAATCTCCAAACAAAGCAAAGGATACAAAGCATCAGGCTGTGATACCAAAATGTGATATAATAAACAATATAAATAAATCTCACATATATCAACAGGATGCGAAAGCTTTTAGATCTTTAACCTCTAGCCATTGTCGGAAAGGGAAGACAATAGAAGGAGGATCGTTGAGTTCTTCTAGTGCCTGAAATCTCTTTCTATGATGGTGTCGGAAAACATTTTGAGATTTGACTCCAATGACCCAACGACAAAGGACTTATAAGGGAAAACCATTACTCCCATGAGCTGTTACGGATTAAAGAGATATTTAAATTCCAAAACTGTTATGGAATTAAATCTCATATAATTTATTGTAATTTATGGGTCACACTAATACGGTATAACCGTTCGAGGAAGATGAACCAATAGAATGTCTTATTGTTTATGGTTAAAGGGACAAAACCTATGGTGAGTCATGACATTTTTTATCGGGTAGTCGTGATCTCACTATGGTACTACATTATAAGGTTCTCAAAATTTAAAGGATAATTCCAGAGGCTAAAATCTTTTGTGGTTTTAATTTACCAGTGAGACTCTAAAGTGGTCATATATTCTCTACGGATTGGGTCATTATTGATAGAAGACTACAACATTAGGCATACTTAAGATAGTTACTATTATATCTCACAAGTTTGAGACAATGTGTCCACTCAGGTGACCTTAAATACATGCAATAAAAAAATCCATGACCATAGAGATTTCTTTATTGGAATTTAATAAATGCTTTTACGAGTTAGTATGTTAGTTGATCACATAATAAGAGGATCTAAGAATTAAGGTGGGAAGAGATAATCTTAAAAGGTTAAAAACATTTGGAGAGATGATAAGGAGATATTGAATCAATTTCAAATTTTGATTCCGAGGAGCTGAGACTTCAAGTTCTTATATTTGAGTTTGTCCGCTTTGGGCTCAAGGGTCCTGACGACTTTAAAATACATTTGCTAGGTTGAGAGGAGTCAATATTTATATAATGCTAAAAACTTTCTCTTATATCCGATATGAGATGTGACATAGATTCCCATGGCAACTACTTTATATTAAATGCTTATTTTGATGATAAATTTGGAAGGTTACTTATATGATAATTTCTTTCTCATACTAGAGCCTACTTTAGCTTAAAACTCCCTATTACTAAATGACATCAAATTACTATTTTTATAATAAATTTGAATGATGCGTAATGGCAATGTTTTCTCCTTTATCATCATAGATATCATTTTTTCAAGCAAACTTTCTTTCAGGAGATGATAATAGATTAGCATTATGCACTAGCTCCCACGGTAGCACATATATAGTGAATCTTTAGATGGACGTGTAATCATAAAAATCTTTTTGTTTTTAAATGAATGAACATGCAATCATCATATAAGACTTGATTTGATATATTTTTTACAAGATTAATTTGCTCACCTCTCCTTAGGATTATGTAAATGAATTAAAATTACATAACAAAGGTCTTTATATAGGTATAGGCTTACTAGAAGAATCGTAAATGGAAACAAAATTCAGAGTGCTAAGAAAAAGAAATTCTATCAATAATAGGAAATAAGTTAACATCCCCCTTCAAACTCACGATGCGGTTACTATAAGCGTCGAGAGTTTGTCAACTAAAAAACGAAAAAGGAAAATAAAATGCGACTTGGTAAAAAAATCTACAAGCTACAATGAAAAAGAAACAAAAGGCAAAGTGATGGTGCCATGCTTGAAATGATAACATGTAAGGTGGCCATCAATTTCAATGTGTTTGGTTCGTTCATGAAAATATGAGTTGTGAGCAATCTGAATAGCACTTTTGTTGTCACAATACATAGGAGTGGGATGAGGAGGAAATACTCCCATACAAGTAACCAATGTAACCAAACAATCTCTTTGGTAGTAGATGTCATAGCACGATATTCCGCTTCGGTTGAAGATAGAGAAACAATGGGTTGTTTCTTACTCTTCCAAGAAATAAGATAATCACCTAAAAAGATACAAAAACCACTAACATATTTGCAATCAATGAGGTCACTGCCATAATCAACATCACAGTATGCACGTAGCTCTAAAGAAGAGGTGGTAGATGAAAGTAAGACTCAAAGACTATACCAAGATACCGCAAAATACCGAAGAATAGCCGCCAATGAATCAGAGTGGGAGAAGCAACAAACTCAACAACATGAACATAAGCAATATCGATGAGTAATAGTAAGATATACTCATGCTCTCAATAGTACAATACAATGTAGGATTTGACAAGAGGAATACTTTGCATTAACCTCGATGAGAGTACCAACAGTCTTATTATCAGTAAGTCTAGCCCGCTCAAAAATATCTCCAACATATTTTGACTGAGAAAGAAGATAACCTTTAGGCGAATAGGCTACCTCAATGCCCAAGAAATATCATAGAGGACCTAGATCCTTCATTTCAAGTTGTTTAGCTAACTCTGCCTTCAAAACTGAAATACAATTAACATCATCACCAGTAATAATCATGTCATCAACATATAAAGAAATAATGATACAACCTGCATCAGTACACTTAACAAAGAGAGCATAATCATAACTACTAGTAACAACCAAGACAGAGATCACAGAAAATTTTCAAACCAAGCACGGTGCTTCAGGTGAGACCATATAATGCCTTCCTAACCTCAAACATACCCAAAATCATGAGAAACACCGTGAGGGGGCTCCTTGTAAACTTCTTCTTGAAGATCTCAATTTAAGAAGTCATTTTAACATCAAGTTGAGAGATACACCATTGTTGAACCGAAACTACTACAATAAGAGTAAGAACTGTAGTCATTTTCGCAACAAGAGCAAAGTCTCCTCATAATCCATACCGTACTGTTGTGAATATCCTTTTGCAACCAACCTAGCTTTGAATCGCCTACCGATCCATCAAAATTACTTAACCTTATATACCCAACGATAACTAACAACACTCTTACCAAGAGGTAGAGGAACCAAATCCCAAGTACCTGCCTTATGCAAAGCAGAAAGTTCTCATCCATAGCTTGTTGCCAACGTGGATCAAGAATTGCCTTTTTATAAGAAGAAGGCTTAGAAAAACAGTGAATAGAAGCTAAAAATGAAGTAAAAGATGAAGAATAACAAGAATATGGAAAATATGGTGATTTTGTGGACTTACTGATTCGTGCCACAATAGAGTTCCGGATCAACAATATTTATAACCTAAATTACTCCTACTGTCGTAGCGTAACTACTGTAGTATAGCGGCTCTAGGATCGAACACAAGGATGAGTTTTCTTTGCACAAATGACTTACAGCGATATGAAAACTGGTGAATTTGGTTTTGGATTTTAAGGTTTTGTAAAAACAGGGGGATTTTGATGGTGAAAACTGGAAATGAAAATGAAGTAGAATAAGAAAAAGAATAAAAGAGGTCTCCTTAAAGTATCAGGACACTGGGCTTTGGATGCTAAGGCAACTAAGGGTTTCCAGGGTCATTTCCTCGCGTTGGGGAGGATGACCTATAGTCATCTCCTAAACCGGATCTTCATTTAACTATAAAACCTAACCAAAAATAATTATCCTTTTGAAAATTGGTGTTCACTGAGCAGCAGTGGTCACCGACAGTGAAAAATCAGTCTCCTTGACTCACCTTCCAATGGATCATAGAGGGTAACTAATGAATCTCAGTGGATCTAGCAATAAGCATTCACTAAACCCTAAAAGCTTACTAAATAATAGTCATTCAAGGAGATTCGAAGGGATAAAAACCTAAAGTTAGAAATGGAAATCACTAAACCCGCAAGTGAGTACTGCTTGAAGAACAGGAACCCTCCAAATTCCTTCATCCCATACCTAGAAGCCTTCTTCTTCAAAGAGGAAGGGGTTTTAACTGCTCATCCTCCAAGTTGTCATCCTCGGAGGGTGTTTGGCTGCCTAGAAAGTGCCAAGAAAATGAGAGAAAAGGGAGAGAAAGTGAGAAATGCGGGAGAGCTGAAAGCTTCCCCCGTCAATTTTATTGATTAAGTGATGTCTCATTACAATGTTGCCTGGGCTTTAAATGCTGCCCTAAAAACAATACAAATTAACAAAATGAACAAAAGAAATCAATCGTTACAAGATAAAATAGGAAAAGTGGTAGTGTGAATTCAAACCCGCATGATGAATAAAGTGGGAAAAGTCATGAATAAAGGTCGTGAACATGAATAGTGCGCTGTGAGAATTTCCTGTTAGCCCAAATTTTCTGCATTTTCTTTCTCTTCTTCCTTCGTCTCCTCGATCCGCTATACCGAGTTTGACTCGAATTCTTTGTGTTCGATCAACCCAACAATTTTCGCACGATTAGCTCGCAAAATCGCAAAATTTTCCATAAAATGTGATCAGAACAACAGGGACCTTAATAAAAATTTAAAAGATTGAATGATAGTACACAAAAAGCACTCAAAACCTAAAATAAATAGGGTTCAAAAGAGCACTTTTTGGGCACTAATCACTTACAAACACATGTGGACCGACGTAGAGGTGGATCTACAATCTTAGATGGAGCTTGAGGGACCATAGGAGAAGAGGGAGCTTCAAGTGTCCTAGAGAGCAAAGTGTATGTACCTGTAGAACTATTAGTAATAACACGATGAGTATAATGCAAAGGAAAATGAGGAAAAACATGAGAATGGGTATTTGAAGTACTAGGAACCTGAGATGACAAGTTATTAGAATCCTGATAGGAGGGATCGATACGAATAAGATCAGATCTATTCAAGTCATGAAAAGAAGATGGAATAAAAAAGAAGGGTATATGTTCAAGAAAAACAACATGACGAGACACATAAAGTTTTTGAGTAGTTGGATCAAAACACTAATACCCCTTTTGACCTTCACTATAACCAAGAAAGACATAAATAACATATTGAGAAAACAAATTGCTACGCTCTACATGAGGATTAAGAATGAAGCAATTACAACCAAAGACTCTAAAGAAAAAATAATTTAGGGCATACCCGTATAATTTCTCAAAATGAGAAATAATTCGAAATATGAGAGTAATGGAATTTTATCAATTCAAAGCCATAAGAAAGAACAACATCTCCCTAAAATTACCAGAACGTGTTTAACAATAAGAGAGATCAAGCAGTTTCAATAATATGGTGATGTTTTCTTTCAGCAACACCATTTTTCTTAGGAGTATCTATACACAAAGTTTGTGGCATTGCTCCATCTGTGCAAGAACTCGCAAATTTATTAAGTGTACCCCCACCCAAATCACACCTCGAAACATTTACCAGAATGTTGAGTTTTTTACAAAAGCACTAAAGGCTTTGTATCTCTTAAAGAATCCGTCAATGTTTCATCAAAATAAAACCCAACAATAGCTTAATTATGACTACTCTCAATAAAAGAAACATAATATCGAGACCCTCATTTTGTGGGAACAAGAGAAGGCCCTTGGAATGGGATAAGCCCTAGAACACGTGTCGTGCAGTTAGCATTTATTTGGAACCAGGCCTAGACCCGAGTAGATATGGATGAACCGAACCTAACCTGTTTATAAGCAAAGAAGTCCAAGCCAAGTAAGATAGATGGGCGGACGACAATTCAAAGTGACCACCTCGGGCATGAAGATGAAGAGAGCAATGTATACGTTACAATCCTCTTAGACATTTGATAACATCTAATTAATGAGTGCCAATTAAATGTGTAACGTAAGGAAGTAAAGGGCCACTCATAAATAACCTGATTATGAGCATCAAATAGGTAACCACCTTCTAGTGGGTATAAAAGGAAGGGGGATGAAAAATACAGAGGGTGATCGACTTCAGGAAAGTCAAGACTTTCTCTGCACTTCATCACCCCGCGAACCCCCATCAGATCCGTTTAATGATGATCCGCTTTAGCGATCCAAATTAATCGATGGTAACTCCATTCCTTCCTGGCTTCGAACCTTCCATAAATAACACCATGCAGTTGGTTAATTTTGATAGTAGGAGTAGCACGACTCTCACCAATAGCAACTGGCTTCATTTCTTACAACCAACGCCTCTCTACGTGAGGAGAATGCCTCCCTGCGTGATGCCACCCCAACCCTTCCTCACCCAAACACCACCGCCTGCTTGGAAGACCTTACACTCACAAAGAACTCGTATAGTCCCGAGCCCACGAAAACTTCTCCACCCGGTCGCCACTGCATGCACGCGTGGGGGGCTCTGTGACGAGTGGACAATCTCTTACCCCTACGAGATTAAACCCCGCATTGTGGGCGTTGGACGACATCTCAACATCCCTGTTCATCCCTGCTATCCTCAATCAGGAGGCTCCGCCAAACTTTTCGTTGCCAAAATTTCAGATATATGATGGTATACAAGACCCCTTCGACCATCTGATGCATTACTGACATATCATGGCACTCTAAAACTGTAAACGACACCCTTGCGGTAAGGTGTTCCCGCCCGTACTGCGGGTCCCGCCCTATCGCCGTTCGCATCACCCAGCCGCGAACTCAATAATGTTCCTTCCGTTGGTTGTCTAAGAAGTTCGCTTCCTAAGATGGCTGTGCTCACTTTGCGGAAGCGAGGTGTTACCGCTTGTTTCACGCTCGTGACGGAGATCCGAGACCATCAGGATTTCATGAAGCGATCGGGAGTCTGGCTGTCACCATACATTACGTGAGCCCACATCGGGCGCTTACAAGATGTTAAGCAAGTTATTCGCCCAAACACTCGATTCTTTAACTCTCTATCTCTATAACCTCTGGCTTTGATCGATGAGCTGTTCTAGAGATGAAATCAGTACGCCAAGCTCGAGAACGACATAGTCACTGTAACGAAGCAGCAATGACAGCTCAAGGCTCACCTTGTCGAGCAGGATGAATCCAAAATCATGAAGCCCTTTAAACTACGCCACCTGCCCGGACCAGACATGCCCGAGCGGTATATCCTGAGAAGTTCTCCCTAAGATGGCCTTTGGCGATTACCCCTCGAAGACCCTAGTCCTCAGCCAACCGTCTTTACAAAGACCTTTTCTTTGGTTCTTCCTTAAAATGGTTGGTCATATCCTAAATATCACACTACAATTTGGGTGTCTCGCTTGGCCCTACCACATGTAGAGCTTCTATGACTCTGGTAAGGGCGGACCCATGGTGCCCTTATGCCCCAAAATGCGCCCAAGACCTAACAACACCGGACTCCTGGCCGTCGAGGCCCTGAAGAATGGGTCGGTTCGCCGGGGAAACTCTCTCAGATAAATTCGAGAAGGTATTTCCTCCATGTTTATGACATAATTTCAATAGATCTTCCCTTATATCGAGACTAAGTATACCCCTTGTTCAAGTACTCGAATAAAAGCTACAATGTTCTTCCCGAGATGACTATATCATGCCTCAAGTGTACTAACCTCGACGTCCCTTCGACATCGCAACATAAGTCCCTATAGCGTACATCTCTCCGAGATGTTCTATGAGATGATTGGCTAATATGCCTCGCGACTAGCCCTCTGGCTGGTCCTAGACCTCAAGCAAAGATAAGTCTCTTTATAAGCATTTCTTCTCGCTTTTATGATGCAATTCTTCTATTTAATGAGATGTTCTCCGGTTTAATGCGATGGTTATTTCTCCATTTGTATGAGATGGTGGCCCTTAACCTCGACCAGCATAAGCTCCTATGGTCCATCCTTGGCCTCAAGCATAACAAATTGTCCCCAGGTCTCGGGAAGAATAAGCCCCTGCAGACAATACATTTAAAAGTTGATTTTTTCATGCCTAGCCACTAACCTCGACGGTCCTCGACCTCAAGCAAGTGTAGTTACTACAGCAACATAGCTCAAGCATCCTCCGCGGATCATTTGGGAAGTCACCTCGAGAGTTTTGCTCACCTTCCGCATAGCCGCCATTAGCCGAGCTCAGACATTCGCCATACAGATCGTGCGCTTAGCAAAGACACATTGCACGACGCTTAGAATTGATTACCCGCGTGCCTTCTTAGCTTCACTAAAGGAATCTTTCCATTCTATTTCCGTTGTGGACACACAATCTTTCGACTTCGGCTTCATGAACAACATGAAATCCTCCACCTCGGCCTTTAGCTTCGAAACCCACTCTCACCTCTCTAAGGCCAAAGCAAGAAACTCCTTTACAAGATTCGCCCCACCTTAGCCGAGCCTCAAAGACCTCCACTAAGGGACTCGAGAGTTACCAGACTTCCTCATTGTGAAATTTCTCGTGCCCTCAAACGAACTGTGACGATCATTGACATCGCGTAAGGGCCTCAATACTTTGCCATGCATGCACCAAAAATGCTCATGTACAGCGATTGTTATGTTAAGCAGTAAAAAAATAGAACCGATATAACACCTGGGGGAAGATATGATCCAAACGAATGCAGAAGATATTTAGAGGAACCCCTAGGAGTTTACCGTCATTCCAACCCTAATGGTTTGAAACGATGCTAGGGAGGACTAGTGGAATGGGATAAGCCCCGCAGAACACATGTTGTGTAGTTAGCGTTTATTTGGAACCAAGCCCAGACTCGAGTAGATATGGATGAACTGAACCTAACCCGTTTACGAGCAAAGAAGTCTGAGCTACGTAAGATGGATGGGCGGACGACAGTTCAAAGTGACCACCTTGAACATCAAGTGGGAAGAAGGCAAGTCAATCACCTCGAACCACCACCTTGTGCATGAAGATGAAGCGAGCGATGTATACGTTACATTCCTCCTAAACAGACTGTAACATCTAATTAATGTGTGCCAATTAATAAGCAAATGAATGTGTAACATAAGGAAGTAAAGGGTCACGCATAAATACCTCGATTATGAGCGTCAAATAGGTAAACCCCTTCCAGTGAGCATAAAAGGAAGGGGGACAAAAAATACAGGGGGTGATCAACTTTGTGGTGAGCCAAGACCTTTCCAGCCCTTATACATCAAAATGAATTAAACCAAATGGAGAAGAAGAGACAGCAACACTTCGATTAAAAGGTAAAGCTAAAAATTTTGATAGTTTACATCCACTACAATCAGAAACATCGTGAGTTTGTAACTTTTCTAAAGCCCCTATGGATACTAAAAATTTCAAACGAGAAAATGAAACATGACCAAGGCAGGAATGCCATAAATAAAAAATAAAAGAAAAAGGACTTAAACGAAAAGATGACAAATCAATAGTGGTAGCAGTAGCAGTAGTAGCGGGCACTTTTAACTCATTCAAAATATATAATCACCCCTTTCTATGGCCTGTCCCAATTAGCTTATGAGACTGCAAATCCTGCACAAAACAATAAGAAAAAAAAAGGTAAATTCAATTACTAGAATCACACTCGACCAACAAAAGCAAGATTCAATGAGGTTTGAAATATGATAAACTTTAGAGAGAGAGAGAGAGAGAGAGAGAGATTGTGGGTACAACATAAATCAACACTGCTAAAGGCATAGGAATGTCATCAATAGTCATAACAGAAACAGAAGACAAATGAGAAATAGGGATAAAACAAGAAGAATCTGGAGACATATGATGAGAAGCACCAGAGTCCAAGATCCATATAGAAGACAACATACCTGAAGAATTGTGAGTCAATTGACCTATGGAAAAAGAGGTATACATAGCTTCGTGGTCAGGCGGGAGAGAAACTTCATAAATCGCTTCGCCTAGTGGTACGACCGTGGAAAGAACCCGATGCCTGTGATCAAACTGCAGGTTTATAGCCTGAGGTTGTCTATACTCTAAGGTGGTCTATTGTGTCGACTCGTGCTCTACCGCTAGGCTTCCAAGTCGAGATCGCTGGATGCAACTGATTTTGGTTTCTCAGCTTAGGGCACTGAACCTTCCAATGACCTTTTTGCTTACAAAAACTACACTCATCAAAGGCAACCCTTGTGGAGGTCCTATTCTGATTATTAGAAGATGGCTTAAAAGGTACTGCCAACATAGAAGGATTCATAGTTAAAAGAATTCCCTTTTCAAATTATGACTAAAGACATATTTCTTCAACCAATAACTCGCTAACAATTGAGTCAACAGACAGAAGTGGAGAACGACGCAAAATTGAACCCCTAAGTCCTTCAAAATAACTGTGAAGAGCCATCAAGAACCGAACTAATCTTATTCTTCTCTACGAGCAATATAGGCACCACATGCCTTTAATTCATTCAACTCTGTAAGAGCCAATTGATCCCAAAGATCTATCATAGTAAAATAAAACTCTTGAACACTCATATTCCTTTATTGAAGAGCAAGTATGTCAATCTCCAACTCGGAGCACGTTTTTGCAAAATTTGATTGAAAGGTATAGCCTCGCGCATGATCCCAAACCTCTGGCTATCCTTACTACTTTGCCAAATGTGGAACTCTATCAATGCTTACCGTAACAAAATTGATTTGAGTGTAGCTTCGGCAGATGATCCCAAACCTCCTTTGCAATGTCTCATACGTTGCCAAACGTGCACTTATTGAATGCTCAACATAATTGTTAATCCAAGTAATAATTTAATTGCTCGCTTCCCATGTATCTAACTCAATAAAGATAATTTCATTAGTACTTTAAAGTTCAAATACAAGTTCCAATAACATATCCCCACAATTTTTCCCTTTAAGAAAGTTTCTCATCACATAACTCCAATACGAATAATTCTTTCCATCTAACCTCACACCCACAGATTGAAGTGAATCGTCTCTTTCAATAGCCATAATCAAGAAACAAAATAAATAAGGGTAAACGAAATACTAGATTGCAGATTTGCTATGCCAAAAAATGAAAGAAAAAATGCCAAATATAAAAATTGTCGAAACACCAATGTGCGATCATGCCAAAAAATTGTACGATCACACCAATTACCCCCCTGCAACCCCCAACCAACTCACCGCAGAGTTGGATACACGAAAACCGTGTTTGAGATTAAATTTCTTCCCATGAAACCTAGCTCTGATACCATGTTAAAATTAGGAAACCCCAATTAGGAACAAGAGAAAAGCTGAAAGTCTTATTCCAATAAATTAATTAAAATTACATAGCAAAGGTCTTTATATAGGCATAGGCTACTAGAATTTCACAAAAGGAAAATCTAGAGTGTTAAGAAAAAGAATCATACCAATAATAGGAAATAATTTAACTATATATATATATATATATATATATATATATGTTGTAAAACTACTATAAAATCCGAACCTTACATAAAATAAATATTTTCTCAAAGGTACAGAGACAGAAAGGAGAGAATTGCTTAAGTGAGAAAAGAGAATGATAGAGATGAGATAGAGAATGAAAGGCTTTCTTTCATTGAGATGATCTAATATGGAGTGGTGTCTTTATAAAGCCCAATCAATTCAGTTCATGAACTTCATTAATGTGTCTCATGAAAGGTCTCATGAAATAGTTCAGTTAAATAGCTTCATAATCTGCTATTAAGAATTTCACCATCAATGTGGTCATTCACCACATGTAAAGAAACAACCCACTTACAACACTCCCCCTTGAATGACCATCACAAGAATATGCCTCCTTAAAACCTTGTTGGTAAAACCCAATGGGATAAAACCTAACGAAGGAAAAATAGTATAAAATTCATATGATGTTATAAATTGTTCTTAGTCTGTTAGAACTACCTTATTAAAAACTTTGTTAGTAACAAAGTTTAAGATGTCGCGATATATTGGAGATATATCATCGATATTTTGGATGTCGGTCAATCCCGACATGATATCGGGCATCGATAATTAGTTGAGTGAAAAATCGAAAAAAATCAAACAATATCGGCTATATATCGATATTACATCGAAATATACGCAATGTCGCCGATAAATCGTGATTTCCATTTCGAAAAAAAAAAAACCCAAATTTCTGATGATGAGCAAACCCATCAAAATTCCAGCACACATCACAACTCATTTAAAAAAAAACCCTAAAATTTTTTATGATGAGCAAATAGCAAACCCATCACAATTCTGGGCACCCACAAAAAAAACAAAAATCAAAGATCCAAATTTTTTTGAATCAAAGTCCACCTATAACCCTAATCTTTAAAATCAACAAAACGCAAAAAATAAAACAAGAAAAATAAAATCATGGATCATTTTCCGATGACTAGATTAGGCAAAGAGATAGAGAGAGATGGGCGAAAGAGAAAGAGGCAAAGAGATGGAGAGATTCGTGTGAATGGTGGTGGTGATTTCATTCCAAATTCATTTCAGGTGATTTTATTAAATTACCTTTTGAAAACCAATTTGAAATCTGACCTGTTATTAATTTTTTTGCCTAATTTTGATATAAATGTCCTCCTTGTTTTTTTGAAAAAATAATCCCTTATTTTGAAAGATAATGTAAATAAATGAAACAAAAAAGGTATCTTTTTTTCCTAAATAAGTTATTTTTTAAGAAAAAAATTAGGAGATATTAGATTCACAAATTTAGGGATATTTAATGTCTTTTAACCAAATATTTCTTTATTTTATTATATTCACCACATCCACATGTAGCTTTATATTATTATTTTTCTTTTCTTTGTACTATATTTTGTCCTAATTATTATATTATTATTTATAACTCCAATTACATCAAGTTTATGTCATGTTTAAGCTTAATAAAAATGTTTTGAAAACCGAACTCTAAATATTTATGTAAATATATTTATCATTTTAAAACTTTTTAAAAGTAAGTTTATGAAATTTATATAAATTCCATTTTATCAATACTTATGTAAAAATATCCATCGATATATCCGTAAAATTCAAGTACCGATACTTTCATCCTTGGTTAGTAAAGCCCAGTGGGACAAAATTTGGGTGAAGGAAAAAAAAGGGTACAATACACTAACATCATGTCATAAGTATACTCCCCCTCATGTCAATGTCCTTCAATTGTTGCATTCCAATCTTATATATTAGCTTCTTGAATGTTGAGGTTGGTAATGACTTCGTGAATAAGTTTGCTAGATTATCACTTGAGCACATTTGTTGAACAACAATTTTACCACTCTTCCGGAGTTCATGTGTATAAAAGAACTTTGGAGAAATGTGTTTAGCCCATCTCTTGATATAATCCTCCTTGATCTGTAATGCATACAAATATTATCTTCAAATAATGTCAGCTGATCGCTTTTTTATGTAGTGGAGTTTGCATGATTCTTGGATATGTTGAATCATCGATCTTAGTCATATACATTTACGAATTTCTTCATAGATTGCTATAATCTCTTAATGATTCAATGATGTAGCCACCATTGTCTACTTAAAGGACTTCCATGAAATAGAAGTTCCATTTATAATTAAACACATACCCCGCTTTTATGATATGGTTTTAGATAAAATAAAGGTATCTCGCATCAGCGATATCCAAGTAATTCCCGGTTCGATTCCTTTGAGTAAAATATACCATATCGCTATTCGGAGGTACTACAATCTTTGCTTAATACTATTCCAATGTCTTTGGGTTGGAGTGGAATTATACCTGGCTAATAAAGTGATAGAAAAAGCAATATCTAGGCGAGTACAATTAGCAAGATACAAATGGAACTAAGATACGGTACTTCAAGACTAAGTAATTCTTCATCCTTTTCATAAGGATGAAATGGGTCCTTTTCATGTCAGATGGAACTGGATAACCATCGCGATCCGAAGGGTGTGCTTTATCCATAAAAGCTGCTTTTAAAATTTTCTTTAGTATATGTTGATTGGTGAACCGAAACCTAGTAGCGAAATGTTCGACCAAGTAAGCTAAGACAAAATTTGTTTTTCCAAGATCTTCCATCTTAAATTCCTTTTCAAATATTTTGTTGTTCTTGAGCTCTTCAAGAGTCCTGAATAAGACGAATCATCAACATACACATCAATAATCGCAAACTGGGCTTCGATTTCTTAATAAAGATGCATGGGCATATGTATTACTCAGACATCATTTTCAATAAATACTCAAGTATGCGATTATACCACTCGCCTGATTGCTTCAATCCATATAGAGATCGTTGTAATTTGATTGAGTACATACTACAAGGCTTTGTATTATTTGCTTCAAGCAATTTAAATCCTTAAGAGATTTTCATATATATGTCAGTATCTATGGAATCATATAGATAAGCTGTGATGACATCCATGAGACACATATCCAGTCCTTCAGAGATTCCTAAGCTTATTAAAAGCTTAAAAGTAATTACGCTCCGCTTACAAGAGAATATATTTCCTCGTAGTCAATAATAGGTCTCTAGGAGAAACCTTGTGATACTAATAGCGCTTTATATCTTATGATCTCATTATTTTCATTACACTTTCGTACAAATACCCATTTGTACCCAACAAGCTTTACACCTTTAGGTGTTTGGACTATAGGTCCAAAAACGTCTCATTTAACGAGTTTAATTCTTCCTGCATAACTTCTTTCCATTTTGGCCAATCATTTCTATTTCGGCATTCTTCCACATTTTGTGGTTTGCGATCCTCATCATTTCTTATGATGTATAAGGCTACTTCAAAAGCAAAATATTATTAATAATAACTTTATTGCGATCCCATTTTTCTCTATTGTGCACATAATTTATTGAGATCTCATAATTTTCAAGTATTTGTGCCTCTTTAGGAGTTATTTCTTTATTTTGAACCTCTTCAGGGGTCTTTTGTTCAATATATGCCCCTACAAGGGCCTCTTGTTCACCATATACCTCTTCAGGGGCTTTTTGTTTATCATATGCCTCTACAGAGGCCTTTTGTTTATCATGTACCTCTTCAAGGGTATCAACTCTCCTTTATGTTCTCCTTATCCGGGGAGTTATATCTTTTGAGCCAATAGGTCTCCCACTCTTCAGGCGTATTTTAGATTCATTTTCTTGTCCTCCAGGGACATCAATATGTGTTGGAGCATTCATAGCCAGGGTACGTGACTTTGTCACTTTCTTTGTATCAATAAAAGCATCTGGTAATTGATTTGCAATATTTTTCAAATGAATGATCCTTTGAACTTCCAATTCACATTTATTTGTACAAGGATCAAAATGAGACATTGTAGATGCATTCCAAGTAATTTCTCAACGTTATTTTGGAACCAACTTTTCTCCCCCCTAATAGTAGGAATATACTCTCATTGATTGAAATGACAATCTGCAAAGCAGGCTGTAAAAACATCTCCTGTTAAGGGTTCAAGATATCTTACGATAGACGGAGAATCAAAACATACATAAATCTCAAGTCTTCGTTAGGGACCCATTTTAATGAGTTGTGTAGGTGCAATTGGTATATGGACTGCACAACCAAAATTCGTAAATGAGAAAGATTTGGTTATTTTCCTAGTACAAGCTGTGAAGGGGAGTATTCATGGTAGGTTGTTGGTCGAATATGAACCAAGCATGCATCATGCATAATAGCATGTCCTCGTGCGTAAGTCAACAATTTGATTCTATTAGCGACGAAATATTAATCGAAGACATTTGATGACAACTCGCTAAACCGTTGGTGTGAGTAATGAGCAACATGATGCTCAACATTTATTCCATCTCGATACACACGCAGAAAGGTTCGGGGAGGTAAACTCCATCTGCTGTCAAGTTTGATGACCTTAATTGGATAATCAGGAAATCGGGCTCGTATCGACTATTTAGCGTGGAGCTCAGCAAAGGCAACATTTCAAAAGAAGACAAACATGTGACCACCTAGGAGAGGCATCTATTACACTTCATAAAGTAACCCAAAGGTCCACATGATGGATGGATAGGTACACATATAAACCCTACATGTCCCTACGTATTCTTCTAAGAAGACCGGTGACTCAAATGACTTTGCTAAAGGATAGTTTGACTATCAATTTACCTTGTGAGCAACACATGGATATTCATCAAGCAAAGAATCTATCAGTTCTTTTAGTGGATGCCCATGTAAGTGTTGTTGTATGATTCTTCGTGACATTTGAGGACCTAGGTGACCTAAATCTTGTCATGCCAAAGAACAAAAATCTTTAGGTCGTTCAACTTCTGGTTCACGACAACATATGACCGATAAGCTTTATATTTGTATGATATGCAACCTCGCAGGAGAATGCGACGCTTCCACATAATGCTCGCCATAAATAATAGAGGTAATGTAAAGATATTCTATATTACCTTCATTCATAGTTTCAATATGATATCCATTTCTACGAATATCTTTAAAGCTAAGCAAATTCCTTGTGGATTTGCTAGAATATAAGGCATCATTGATATGAAACCTAGTTCCATTTGGTAGCATTATCTTTACTCTTCTGAAGCCTTCAATTAAGTTTACAGTACCAGATTTGGTACTCACATTGACATTTGTTAATGTGAAATCTAGAAAGTATCTTTTATTTTGAAGAATTGTGTGAGTGGTTGCACAGTCAATAAGATATACATCACCCTCATTCATCTTGAGAGCAATAACACATGGATTTCAGACACAACTAATAAAAACTATAAATAATATAAATAACAATGTAATGGATGTAATAACAAAATTACATTTTATTTAATTTTGATATAAGAATCATTCAATAGCAGTATTTTCATCATTCATCAAATAGTCCATTTTTTCACTAAGACCTCCAAAGAAATTAGTATCATAGTAAGTTAAGTCTAGTCCATTGATATCAATAAATTTCATTTCTATTTACATTCCTTTTTCTTTGATTGATGCTTGGTAGAGATTGGTCAAATGTTTGGGCATATGACAAGTACGGACCCAATACCCTTTCATACCACATATATGACAATTATTCTCATGGGCCTTAGAAGGTGTATTTTGTATATACTTCCAATTTTCTTGTTTCACCTTGGTATTATTACACTTTTGGTGGTTCCATGAGGCTTTTCTTTTCTGAGAAATTGAATGATTACTACCATGAGTTTCATGGTATCGAAAATTTATTCCACGTCTACGGGTTTGAGACGATATCACATTCACTTCAAAGAATGGTTTAAATTTAGTTGGACAGAACTGGTGATTTCTCATCAAAAGCTCATTATTTTTCTTAGCAACAAGAATACATGATATCAATTCAGAGTATTTCTTAAATCTAAGCTCTCGATACTGCTGCTACAGGAGCACATTCGAGGCATGAAATGTGGTAAACCTTTTTTTCTAACATGTCTTCTTCTGTGACTTTCTCTCCTCGTGATGTACTTCCAACTGGAGTTGATTTAAATAATGTGTAGTCAGACTAATCCATCGTTTAAAAATCTTGCAACCTCAAGTGCATCTAGTCATATCAAGCTTTTGGGAGAATCATAGTTTTCTGGTGGTCATATCTCCCCTTCAACTCATTCCATAGAGTGAGGGGGTCTTTTACTGTAAGGTATTCACTTTTTAAATCCTCATGGAGGTGGTGTCAAAGGAAAATCAGCACTTTTGCACGATCTTGCATGGATGCTTGATTTTATTCTTTGATGGTAGCACCAAGATTCATTGCATCAAAATATATCTCAACATTGAGGGTCCAAGATAGATAATTCTTTCCAGTAATGTCAAGTGCTACAAACTCAAGTTTTTTGAGATTCGACATTGTTAACAAACTTTTGATAATAATGTATTAGGATTGGTTTTGACAAGGAGCAGTGTAGATTTTTATTTACAATCAAAGCCAAATATAACTATAGATATGAAAAATCGAAATAACTTCAAGGTAGGGTTTAGAAATTACCTGAGAGCAATCTCGTCGACAGGCTCAGAATGGGTGTATAAATTGGTGTAAAAACGAGGCCCCGTACGCGCAAGTATACACATTGAGGTTACGTAGTGTAGTGGCTTGTCAAATGTTGTTCCCACAAGGAGAAGTGTTTCGAATACTGGAATTGGCTCTAGAATATTATCCAGACCTCAAACTCGAGTGAATTATTGACTAGTGTAAAGAAAAGCCAACTCAAGTATTTGTTAACTCAATTAATGGAGACTAGTGGTTCCTCGCTTCCCTCCCCCCGCCATACTTACGGATTACAATCTAGATAAAATTGTTCTTTCAACGCATTAACTGATCACGCTAGTAGGCTGGATCGTGCCTAATAGATATCATTTATATATCTTCACCTATCTCGCCAGTAGGGTGTATTGCATTTCTGCCTCAACCCTGGACACCAAAACGCTTAAATGATTAAACCCTAGTCACAACACTTTGAATTGGGAGATCTTTACTCTCCACTCTACCGCGTCGCCTTATTTCGATCCCCGAGAATCTTTATCTCTCGATCTCGTATTCTCAAAGAAGAGCATGCTAATGTCAAATACCACCATGTAAATAAATCATAGGAAAATGTGGGCAAGTCGGATAAGACCAAATAATATCAATAGAATGAACGATAACAATCCATAGGAATGTAGCAAGGGTACAACAAAACCCTTGAAATAAAGTTAGAACATATTAATGTCCATTACAACCATAGAGTTTATAATCATTAAATACTTGAGAAAAGAAATACAAATATAGGGATGAACACGATCTCTCGATTCACGCATGTGTCGTCTTCTCATCTCTTCCCCTCTTGCCCTCAATCGTTTTTTTTTTCTTTCTTTTTATATCTAAAAATCTCGTTGGTTAAGTCTCAGCAACGTTGAACGTCGCGACGTTCCAACGTCAAGACGTTGGATTGATGAAGATAAGCACGCCCGACTAACGCCACAAACATCAAGCTGGGCTCCCAATATCCTCTTCGTCCCCCACGTACCTCCAAATGCCGATTTTCACCCGGGAATGACAAGAAGTCAAGTATCGATATCGAGCCGATAACCACTTATTATTATATGAAATGAACCAAAAATATGATAAATCGCGAGTAAATTATGAGTGTTTTGGGCACTCATCACACCCCAAACTTAGCTACTTTCTTGTCCCCAAGCAAGAAACAGACTCATAACAAAACACACATGAAAAATGACACACCAAAACGCCTACGACATGAGTGTTATACGCATGATGCCAAAAAAGGGAGTCAAAATGAACCAAACTTGCAATTCGAGCCATAGTTCTCTAAAATCGGGAGATCCTTAAGGTTATTCAACTTTCTAAGAAACTTAGCTAAGCAAGGTCAGGGTAACCAAGCAACTCAAACCCCCCCTCCAAGTTGTCAATGACCTTTCCTCATAATTTGGTGTAGTTGTTTCATGATCTCTAACATATACCTAGGTTCCAATACCCTCAAACATAAAGTCAACTCGCCCATTTGAAAGATTCTAACCAGGAAAGGATAAGAACGCACCCTAAACTACTTAAGCATGAAAGAAAACTAGTGCCTATAAGTTTTAGATGAGGGTAACCTCAGAGCGGATTCATTAGTGACTCCCCGCCAGTTGGTTAAGGGCACCAGGCATTTAGTTCCCCTCAAACTTCACCCTTAACACTCAACCAAACCTAAGGGCCCTAGACTATATGGCATCCATCCTTCTGTCCCCATGGCTGGGCAAAGGAAATCAATGGTTTCGCTGGGTCGGCTCGCATTAGCTTCAAAAGGCCCCTCGGACTGTGCCCGGGATTCCGATTAAACAATCCCACTTATTCTATTCACACACATCTTTTTGATTTTTTTTTTTCCGTCGCTGGGTGCTCATGGAAATCCTCTTTTTCAAAGATGTCCCATCACTTAGGTGTTTAGAACCCTCAAGGCTTGTAGAACTCTTGTAA
Source organism: Tetrastigma voinierianum (assembly GCA_016808115.1). Classification (NCBI taxonomy): domain Eukaryota; kingdom Viridiplantae; phylum Streptophyta; class Magnoliopsida; order Vitales; family Vitaceae; genus Tetrastigma; species Tetrastigma voinierianum. The sequence goes on from JAEQBH010002375.1 coordinate 35,646, forward strand.
ACAAGGTCCGGGGCCTTAGTATACCCTGGAGATCACGTGTGTGTGTGCGATAGACTACTTAGAACTGCTTCTCGAACATTAGCAAAGTATCAAAACTAAGTCACCCCAACTCTAAAGATACCATCTCTAGATCATGGAACAACCTAAGGGTCCCTTTCATTTCCCACTCATTCGACAAAAAAATTTGCGATCAAAATGCCCTCCCATTAGCAATCATGGCATCAACTCACATAACATATCTAAAACAAACCTAAAACACACAAACACATATAAACTGTATATAAAAACAAAAACACACACAACCTAAACACAGAAAAACTAAAACAACCTAAACACAGGAAAACAAACCGATCACTCACACCCTCCTAAACTAAAACGGACAGTGCCCTCAATGTCAGAAATTATAAAGTGAGGGTGGAGGATACTCCCCTGGCGATCACTAGTATCACTGCGGCGATGGTGGCGGCGTGTGAAACGCGAGAAGCTGGGAGAGCTGCTGCTGTATGGACTCTTGGTTGCGCAGGACGATATTCATGTCCGCCTTTGGCATGTCCATGTCCCGACCGGGAGCGGAGACCCGTGTTCCCGGGTCTCATCCCCAATATGCATCAAACCGCTCGCCAAGTCTCGACTTAGTCCTAGCATGGGAGAAGGACCGACAGGTCCTCTCATGTGATGGTGGTAGGGGGTGGGGCTGCGGATGACTATCCCGCCTCTCAAGCATCTACTGCATCCCAAACCCAGATTGGTATGCTCCTAGCTCTTCCTTTCGTTCATACCGATTAGTACCCAAATAAGGCTGTTTTCGAGGCCCTGCTTTATTGCGTGTTTTGAGCACTTTTTGTGTACTAATCAACTTAAATAACCCAATTGATACACTAAGGTCCCAACTATGCTACTAATCATATTTTGTGGATATTTTTTGTAGTTTTGCAAGCCAATTATACCACTATCTTCAAGCCAATTCAAATGTGAGTTAACCCGAGCCGAGCTCAAAGTCAGATGAACAAAGTTGTATGCAATTTGAGCCAAATACAAAGGGAGAGCGAAAGACTGCGCAGTACCTTGCGTTGTTGCAAACTTTTCGCAAATCACCGCTTACTGTGACACCAATTCGACCGCTTGGTGGCTTTGTACCAAAATGCCCTTAATGTAAATTTTGTTCTTTCACTTTTGTGTAATTTCCTTGACTCGAGCACTTTATAAGCTCACCAAATTTCATGTAATAGCTTTTTAGTCTATCAATTAAATTGGCGCCAAAGCTTTCAAATTTTCCCGTCAGGCAATCTTTCTTTCACTTTCTCCTTTCGCATTTTCACTCCGCTAAACACCACTGAGGATGACAACTCAAAGGATGCTTGGCTAAGCCCCCTTCATCCTTGAAGAGGAGGGCAACTGGGTTAAAGGTTTGAGGTAATACACTATCCTTTATTATCAACGCAGGCATCTATTATCATTTATGTTTCTGCATCTCACACGTGGGTTTGAATCCCTGTGATGTACCCTAAGTGGTTAGTACTTGGAAAGCTTTTAAGGCTCGTAAGATACTATCATAGATCCCTAATCGATGCTCATTTAATGGCTTATTTATTCTCGCAGTGTTAGATCCAAATGGATATTTAATCGTTTTGAACAAACATTAATGGGTCATAAATGTTGTATACTAGGGAAGGAAACTGTGTGGTTTAGTTTTTTATACCAAACCTAGAGGCGCCGGGAAATGACTATAGTCATCCTCCCTAGTGAGAGAAAAGGACTCGTGACACATGGGCTTACCTTAGAACCCTAAGCCCAGTGGTCCGAAACTTCAAGGAGTTCTTTTACACTTTATTTCCAGCTACGCTTACCAAACATCAACCTCATCGCTTACCAAAACCTCAAATCCTAAAGCAGAAAACACCAATTTCAATCAACTGCGGACTCATTTAGCATGAAGAAAACTCATCCCTGAGTTCAACCTTAGGCCACTATACCGCAGCTCTCGCTACTACAACAAGAATCCTGTAGATTGCAAATTTTCGTCGATTCCAGGCACCTATTGTGGCACTAATCAAACACCGGCCGTTGTCGGATGGTGTCGTATGAGTGAGAAGTCATGAACTTGTGATCCACATCACAAGTGTTGGTGAATTCTCATCCCTTTTTGATTTTATCATTATTCCCCATTTACGCCATCATAGGGAAATCGTGATGTTTATAATTGGCATACTCGCTTTTATTTGTTTATAAAATTCGACCAACTATAACCTCGCAGTCTTTCTCGGGTTTCTTTCTATTTCAGGTCAGGCTCCTCAGACTTTATGCAACATCGGGATGTAAACACCGTGTGCAAAGCAGAGAGAACCAAAGGTTTCAAGAACAGGTGTGAAGTCTACCATAGTAATTAGATGGAGCCTCCACCGAGACGCAATAAAGTCGGCCAGGGGGATACCAAGAAACCCCAATGCCTACATGTCAATGAGGGATCATGTACACCTACCAAAGGTGAGTGCAAACTTCATGCATCAGACTCCTGCTGTACATAGTCAGCCAAACCTTATTCGTGTCCCCTGCTCCTAACCTTCCATGGTATGGAAAAATGAGAATCCATACACACACATCCGAGCTCGAGGAAGTTTGCAATAACTTTTTGTGGAGGGTGCGATCGATATGGATCTGCTTAAGCTGAAGGCCTTTCCCTTAACCCTCAAAGACAAAGACAAAATCTGGCTTAATTCTCTAAGGCCAAGGACCATCCGGGATCAAGTGTAACTCCAGCAGAAGCTTTGAAAAAGTTCTTCACGCACAGACCATTAAGAGGTAAATTTATACATTTGCGCCATGATAATGAGAAGTTCTACCAATGTCGGGAGAGATATATGGAAACCACAAGGCATGCCCACACCATGACTTTGATACACGGATGTTGGTCAACCACTCTATGATGGAACGTCCTCGCCACGGCAATTATCGAGACTCGCGGAGGGATTTCCCGAGTAAGACCCGTGATGAAGCCACGGACTTCAACTATGTGTATGAAACCTCCAAAGTCGGGATGAGCCAAACTTAGGGAGACAGACAGATTTAGGCCACCACCAATCAAAGGGGAGGCATATACTCACCTCAAAGGACATGGAGACAAATGCAAAATGCCCACCTCGGGCAAGGAGGTCGGAAGAGCTTTGAAAAATGAGGAATCAACATGAGGTACGAGTAGTAGCTGAGGCTTCTATGCCTAACCAACCATGATTCAACTATCGCCCATCGGAAAGCACCGCGAGAGTATTGTCTAACCGGTGGTTCAAGAAGAGAGACTTGCGGGTTGAATGCTTCAATGCAAGCAATATCACAAGCCACCAGCCACAACCCCATACAACATTACCTACAATCCCACCGAGGAACCACCCAAACCTCCTCGAAACCAAAACCTCCTCCTATGTGCCTCTCACGACAACAAAGACGATCATCTCATTTCAGTTTCATAGCCACCACCATCTTCATCTCCGCCTGAACAAGCTTTTCTACATGAACTCGAAAGTAAGGTGGTGGCAACTTTGTGCTAAGAACAAAAGGCGTTGAATGCCCAGCCAATCAAAGAATCACCCCGCGGAAAGCACACACTCACAAGAAAATGAGCAACCTCGCACTCGTAATTTCAGCATAACACCAAATGAAATTTCCCAAAAATATGACAACCTACAATATTCAATATCAAGGTCAGTCTAACCAAAGAACAGGTGCGTGAAAAGGAAATTCCCCCGTACACAACCAAATCCCGTGGACCCGCATGAAGCGAGCTCCTCCAAAGAGCTAAGTTCTGTGACGATGAAGTTAAGGCAATCATCACATCGAGAAGTGGCAAAGCCTGCACAACAAAGACCCAAAGCAAAAAGGCCAGAAGCTAAAGAAATCGAATCCGCAGGAGGTGGTGTGATCACAAATCGTTAAAAATAAGACACTCCCCACCTTTTCCTCAAGCACTAAAAGCCTAAAAGAAGGCTATTAATCAGGCTGAAATGCTAGAAGTGCTGAGGCAAGTAAAGAAGGCTTGACATGATCAAACAAGTCCCCACCTATGCAAAAATTCTCAAGGACTCGTGGTACAAGGAAAATGGGCCATCGTTGACAGAAGGCCTTCCTAACCCGAACAAGGCTATCATCCAATGCAAGACTCCTCGTGGACGCCCCCCAAAATCGCCATCCCGGCCGACAACCCGTCAACCCGCGACATTTCTTCGATGCTCGTAACCCGACACCACTATAAAAATCTGCGCCTCCTTGTACTGGAGTTTACCAAGGTGCCAAACTGGTCTCCAACAAGCTTACAATGACCACACAGGGTCCACATGCGAGTAAAATAATGGTCACTTGGGCCCCTGCATCAATACTCACAAAAATACACCAACTATATACCATAGTTCAAGAGTAAATAAATCACTCTTAATTCAACATATATTAAAATTACAACATTCTAATACATGTTATATTAACAACATCAAAGCCACAAGCCTGGGCTTTTCTCTCAAACGCCCCATCGAGTGCCGCCCCGACGCCTCGTGACTTGAAATGGTGATCCTCTCGACGTAGAGCAGCCCGGGCAAGAGAGATAATTTCCTACATGGGTTACTCTCACCTAAGTGTACATGTTATGGAAAACAATCACATTCAAGCAATTTCATGAACTCACTGAATGTCTACATGCCCAAACCCATGTCCCGAAGTCCCCACCGACTTCACATACGCCTAAGCCGCGAGAAATCACAGCTTTCAAAACAAAAGCTATTTGTTCTTGAAAAACACACTACCGATTTTCTTGCAAAAATATCGACAACCCTCCGAGGCGAATTTGTCGGATAACCCAAATACCCATGGGCCCCTCCGACGCGTGAATTGTCGACAATTCCCCAACACAATCCTCCCGGAAAATCTTCGTCGAAATTCTTTCAAATGATTTTCATTTTGTTTCATTTTATGTCATGCGTCACACTCTTAATATTCTAGGTTGCTCCCTGGGCCAGATACGAATTTATTATTAATTCCAAATAATTTATGCTAATACAATTCACATGCATATATTAACATAATTTACTCACAACAATCATGTTATTCAATCTCACATCAATAACACCAAATTTAGCTCATGGACTAATTGAAGCAAACACAAGCAATTCATTTCGAATCACTTACAAAACACATTTTCTGAGCCACCAAGAAAATCGCATCACTATTCACGCGAACATGAAACCCTCGGTTACTGCTCACCTACCACCAAATTCCGGGATTTTCTCCACTTGGCTCAAAGGTTTTGAATCGAATTTACGCCAAATCAAGCCTCTAATATCCCTAACCATAAACATACCTTAGCCAAAGAATAAACCAAGTAGGAAAAGATCCTCACTCTTGGAGTTGTCGAACTCCACCAAATCAATGCGCACGCGCAGCCCTCGCCGTGTAATGCTTTACTTCGCTTCCGCGAGAACCGACGGTCCGAATGGCCGGAAATCTAGAGAGAAGGCACACTTTCTCTCTCTAGAAATCACAAAACCTCACTTTCTGCACCAAACTTCCAGCCATTGCTGTTTCTGCCCATTTTGCCTCTAAATGAAGAAGATGACACTGTTCATGTTTTGTCTTATTATCATTAAACTTTCATTTAATTTCCATCATGTCCCTTTTTCTAGATTTTTGACACTTGGCACTATCTAGGTCGTCAATTTCCATCATCTCTCTACTCATGCAACATGTGTCACATGAGTACATGTAGTGGGTGACTTTTGTCACATCACATGTCTCTCAAACCCGTTTTACAGCACCCGACACCCTGTGCCTCGAAAAACGTGAAATTCCGATTGTCTCGGAATTCGACGAAATTCGACGTGGTAGATAGATTTTGCGAGACCATTATAATCTGAAGTCCAAGCCACATCCCAGATCTAGAAAATTTTTGGATTTTGACCTAAATTACCATTTTACCCTTTTTTTAAAATCAAATTTTCTTTGCCCTACAACCCAAAGAAGTACAAAGATCCGTGTTGTCCAACCATTTCTGCTATCATTGGAGGCACTTAGTGCGAATCTCCCTCCCCTATTTGGATGTACAACTCGTCAGGAGAACTAAAGCCCACTCCATCACATTGTCTCTCATGATGATCCATCAAGATACCAAAGGATAGTGGAAGATGTCTCTCATCCAAGTGGACAAATTCTACTATCCAAAGGATTTTGTTGTACTCTGGATACGTAACTGCCTGCAACAGGGCCAACTATGCCTATCATCCCAGGGAGACCATTCTTTGGCCACCTAACGCGATTATCAACTTTCGAATGTGTTATGCAACTCACCTTCAAAAACATGACCTCGAACTCAACGACATTTTCCACTCGAAAGTAAAAAGCACATGCAACCGCGGAAGATGGCTCAAGAAGCTCGCGATCATTGACACAATCCCGGAGGAACATGTCGACTAACAGAGAAGGGTGGATTTTGCCGATCAAGAACTCGGGGCGAGTGTTCAGAAGGGCAGCAAGAAGCCCAAGACATGAAACTTATGCAAGGGCAATGGAGAAAAAGTAAGAAATTATGCCTTGAGCACTGAGGAAGGAAACTGAACCCTGTAAATTGAGCTCAAACCCTTGCCTCGTGGGGTTGAAATATGCTCTATTTGGAAGAGCAGAGCGCGGTCTCAGCTTGTCATTTCATCCCCGCCGCACTTCACAGAAGGTAAACACACATCCTCGTGCGTAACAAGTAAGCCTCAAGTGGAAGATTACTGATCTAAAGGGTATTAGCCCGGAAGTTTGCACCCATCACATCTACCTAGAGGAGGAGGCAAAGTCAGTAAGGCAGCCACAGAGAAGACTGAACCCACATATGCAAGAAGTGGTTAGAGCTGAAGTACTAAAGCTGCTGCAAGCTGGTATTATCTACCCCATATCAGATAACACCTAGGTGAGTCCAACCCAGGTGGTGCCTAAGAAGTCAGGGGTAACCATGGTGCATAACGAAAAAGGAGAAGAGATGCCCACCCGCCTTACCACAAGTTGGAGGGCATGTATTGATTATAGGAGGCTGAATGAAGTGACCAGGAAGGATCACCTCCCTCTACCCTTCATGGATTAGCTTCTAGAGAGGATTTTCGGTCAACCCTTCTACTGCTTCCTCGATGGCTACTCAGATACTTTCAATAGAAATTGTCAGATAAGACCGTGAAAATACCACCTTCACATGCCCATTTGGCACACAGGCATCGCTACAGTAAGAATGCCTCCTTTCGCCTCGTAATGCCCCCTCGCTACATTTCACACAGATGCATAGTATTTTCATGATTTGGTAGAGCGATTGCGGAGGTTTACCCCGAACACTAACCAAACCTAAAGGCCCTAGACTACGGGAAGGGTCCATCCTTCTCCCATGTAGCGAGCGTTGAAATCAATGGTTTCGCCATTGCCTGAGCATTGTGGCTTTTTAAAGGCCCCTCGGATCGTGCCCTCCGGATTCGATGACAATCCCCTTATTCTATTCACACACATCTTTTGATCTTTTTTTTCAAAGCGGGTGTCGATGGCGATCCTTTTTTTTCAAAGATGTCCCATCACTTAGGTGTTTAGAACCCTCAAGGCTTGTAGAACTCTTGTAAACAAGGTCCGGGGCCTTAGTATACCCTGGAGATCACGTGTGTGTGTGCGATAGACTACTTAGGAACTAGCTTCTTGAAACACAAAGGGGGGTGACTAAACTAAGTCACCCCAACCATTCTAGCATACCATTCCAAATCATGGAACAAATCCCATGGTCCCTTCTCTCCCACTCATTCTCGACAAAAAAAAATTTACGATCAAAATGCCCTCCCATTAGCAATCATGGCATCAACTCACATAACATATCTAAAACAAACCTAAAACACACAAACACATATAAACTGTATATAAAAACAAAAACACACACAACCTAAACACAGAAAAACTAAAAAACAACCTAAACACAGGAAAACAAACCGATCACTCACACCCTCCTAAAACTAAAAACAGACAAGGTCTCTCAATGTCGAAAAATATAAAGTGAGGCAGGAGGAAAAACCGGGACGATCACTAAGATCACCGCTGGTGATGGCGTGGGCGTGTGAAACGCGAGAAGCCGGGAGAGCCGCCATCAGATGGACTCTCGTCACAGATCCATGTTCATGCCACCTCGGGCGTGTCCATGTCCTCGATTGATGGAGACCGTGTTCCCGGTCTCATCCTAAGAGACAAACCGTGCGCCGGGTGCCTGACTTCGTCTCGAGTATGAAAGGACTGGCAGGTCCTCCTCGCGGGATGCATGTAGCGCGCGGGGCTGGGTCAGGATGACCGTCCGCTTCGCATCTCGTCGTATCCCAAACCTAGATTGGTATGCCCTAAGATCTTCCTCGTCCAAGGGCTCATTGTTGGAATCATACACTTCCTCTAGCCTTGGTACACCCGATTTGTGTTTCTTAACCATTATCGCCTTGATTAGGTGTATCCAAGCCTCATTATCCTCTAAGGGCACCCTAGCTGTTTCGTGATAGTCCATAAAATGAGAAAGGGGTGCCCAGGATTTATTCGCATCTTTGTTATAAAGTGATCGCTGGCCCTCTATAACCCAGTCTGACATCAAAAGGTATGTCCTAAAATTACGGCATAATTGAGTAAGGTTCTTTATACCATCACACATTGGTCTCTGATGAGGCGGAATGTGATGAAGTGATGCCATTCTAGTATGCAGCCAAGTTGGCTCGTTGCACTACGCGTGGCCCTTCATTGTTTAGGCCTATTCACCCTAGCCGTTTGTTAGCATTCTAAGAACCTCGGGGTAGTTTGGGGTTTCGTGGAGCCTATCATATGCTTCGGGATTGACCGGTTCAAGGTTATAAAACTTCTTCATAGATTTCGCATTGAATTCTACCAAAACCCCATTCACTTCTGGGACCTTTCACACATGCGCTAAATCATTGCAGGGACTCTTCAGACCACCATCATGCAATACAAATTTTGGGAGGTTGGGAAAGTGCCTTCCACCCCTTATTCGCAATAGTTTTATGAAAGAAATCGTCATGGTGAAACTCTTTATCTTTTTGACAGAAGGATCTGCTCTGAGATGAGGTCGAATTTCTCGACCACTGTAGTGACCTAACTCTCGTGGATCGTAAATCAAGGAGAAGCTCTTCAATTGCTCACTCTTCGAGCTTAACTCAAGGCTTCGACATTGTGCACTTCTAGTGAGGCAGGGTTTGGATGGTATTCTGTGCTTTGCCAAACCCAATAACCTCCAAACACCTAAGCAGATGAAACTCTACTGAATAGCCAAGAAAATTACAAAAATCTCACATAGGCAAAAAATCAAACACCTAGTGGGCACTACGTGAAATAGTCTTCATGGCTCAAAAATAAGGCTTATACAACCTCAAAACACTCACCAATTTATTCCTCAACTTAAAGAAATAAAAAAGAAGCAAAAAGAACCAGGTTTTTTTTTACCTTAACTCACCAAAAATCGAAAAAAATGGTCTTGTACCAGATTTTTGATGACCGAAGGAAGAACCCTAGATTTTTTGGATCAAAAGTGGTTCTTAGCTCTCCTTGATGCTTGAAAACCACTTAGGGAGACCTTGGGGGAGTTTTGACGGATGAACTACAAAATCACAGCGGGAGAGTTATGGTTTTTTTCAGTTTCTAATAGCCGAGAATATGATATTTCGGCTCCTTAAAAAGGGACAACGTCGCGACGTTCTCGAGAGTTACAATTCCAACGTCACGACGTTCCCGAGTGTTGAGTTTCTCAACATCGCGACTTTGAGGCCAACGTCGCGACGTTCTCGAGGGCTGTTTTTTTTCAGTCTTCCTCAACGTCAAGACATTACAAAGAGAACTAATTCATTTTTTTTTTTTTTGATAAAGAATTTTTAAGTTAAGGAGCACTCCCTTAATGAGGTTCCAATCCTTATCCAACCTTAGAATAAGTCTCTCGAGCTATCTCTCTATTGTCGCTTCGATCTCGGAGCCTGAAAACACAACAAACAAATAATGTGATTAGGTTATAATGTATGCACTAAGAGAAAACTGTGATTTCTAAAAAGAATCAAAATAAAAAGAAATAATAAAAAATACTCAAAACTGCACTAAGAAAAGAAAAACTCTAAAAGGGTTGAGTTGCCTCCTAAGTAGCGCTTTGTTTAATGTCGTTAGCTCGACTTCCCCGAATCTCAATGTCCCCAAGACTGCGGGTCTGCTCGACTTCCTTACTGCACTGTTTCTAGTGTGCTCGGATTGATGGCTTGTTTGCTTGCATGAAAGTCACCTCCAAAATAAGGCTTCAGTCATTGCATGTTGACTTTAAAACTCCCCTTCTCTAGGTGCATGATTTCCACCCCTCCATAGGGAAAAACTTGAGTCACGATAAATGGTCCCGACCACCTCGACTTTAATTTCCTTGGGAAGAGTTTGAGTCGTGAGTTAAATAAGAGGACTCGTTGACCCGACTCAAACTCTTTCCTTATAATATGTTTATCATGCCAGGCTTTCAGCTTTTCTTTATAGATCTTAGCATTTTCATAAGCCTGCTATGAATTCTTCTAATTCACCGAAATAGTATCGTTGGCGCCCAATCTTATCGCCCATATTTAACTACCTAGTTACCCAATATGCTTTGTGTTCCAATTCCAGCAAGTGCACGCTTTCAAACACAAGTTCGAATGGTGACATCCCTAAGGGTGTCTTAAATGTTGTCTCCCATGTGCCTAGAGTAATATCATCTATCTTTTCGCTCAGCCTTTCTTCGAGCTAGGACTGCTTTTCTCAGATAAACTTTATTTTCTATTTTTGACACCCTCACATTAGTCTATGGGTGATATGCAAGTGATGTACGATGCCGAACACCATATTTTCTCATTACATTGTCTACAAGCTTATTGCAAAAGTGAGTGCCTCCATCTGTAATCAACGCACGCGGAGTTCCGAACCGAGTGAATATGTGACTACAAAGGAACTTTGTTACCACCCTGGCATCATTTGTTCGGGTAGGTATAGCCTCCACCCATTTGGAAACGTAGTCTACTTCCAGGAGAATGTATAGGTTGCTGAATGAAGAAGGGAAGGGACCCATAAAATCCATCCCCCATATGTCGAACAGCTCTACCTCTAAGATGGTTTGCAAGGGTGGCTCATCCCATTTTGATATGCTTCCCATTCGTTGCCATTTATCACAGGTAGACACAAAATGGTGAGCATCCTTGAACAGGCTATGCCAGTAGAATCCCAATTGAACCCTCTAAAGTGCCCCCCACATGCTAGATTGTGGCAGTGATTTAATATACTCTCCATTTCCTCCTCTGGGGTGCATCTTCTTATTACCTAATCGACACAATGCTTATACATAATAGGTTCCTCCCAGTAGTAATGCTTCAAGTGTGCAAAGAATCTCTTCTTCTACTGATAGCTAAACTTTGGTGGGAGCACTTTTTCCACTAAGTAGTTCACATAATCGGTGAACCAAGGCACTGGCTTTGTCTCTTCACTCGCTAAGAGTTGTTCATCGAGAAAATCTTCATTGATCTGAAATTCTTTACTAGGCTCTTTCAATCGTGAAAGATGGTCTGCTACCAGATTTTCAATCCCTTTCTTATCTTTTTGATTTCCCCGCATCAACCAGAAAGCATAACACCCAATTTATCGCCTCGATTGGCCCTTCTTAGTCATCATACTTAATGGCGTAATGGCTCATGTGTACTATTACCTTGTTACCAATCAAGTATGGTCGAACTGGCCAAACGTTAAACACAATTTCTAGAAGCTCTTTCGCTTGTTTCATAGTTTAGCTGCGCATTATCAAAGTCCGGGCCGCATAGTAGATGCTAACCCAAATGTTCTCCTCTTCTCGACACGCGACCACCCCTATTACGAAGTCGCCAAGATCGCCAATAGTTCAAAAGGGAGATCCCAGTCTAGTGCTACTACAATAGGTGCTGACACTAATTTCTTCTTCAGAAATAAGAACGCTAGCATACAATCACCGATCACAAATTCAAGAGGGCTCTTTGAACTAAAGCAGATCTCGATATGGCTTGGCTATTCGGGAAAATCCTTTATGAATCTCCTATAGAATCCTCGCGCGACCCAGAAGCTCCTATTCCTTTCACTAAAGATTGGGAGGTAGCTTCTCTATTGTTTCAATCTTGGCTTTATCTACCTCGATTCCTCTTTCTGAAATCCGGTGCCCTAGTACAATGCCTTCCTTCACCATGAAGTGACACTTTTCCCAATTCAACACAAGGTCAATTTCTTCACATCTTATTAGTTCATGTCTCAGGTTCTCAAGACAATTGTCAAAAGACTTCCCCAACACCGAGAAGTCATCCATGAACACTTCAATTTTTTTCTCAACCATGTCTGAGAATATAACCATCATGCAATGCTGAAATGTGCCCTGTGCGTTGCATAACCTAAAGGGCATTCACCTAAATGTGATTGTGCCATACGGGCACGTGAATGTCATTTTCTCTTGGTCCTCTAGGGATATAGTGATATGATTATAACCCAAATACCCATTCAAAAAAACAGTAGTACTCGTGCCCTGCCAGCCGATCCAACATCTGATCCATAAACGGGAGTGGGAAATGGTCTTTTCTAGTTGCCTTATTCAACTTCCGGTAGTCTATACAGATTCTCCACCCCGTAACTGTTCGAGAGGGAACCAATGCGTTATTCTCTGTCTTTATCACTATTGTCCCTCTTTTTTTTGTAACAACCTGTACTGAAATTACCCACGAATTATCCAAAATGGGGTAGATCACTCCTGCATCTAGCCACTTCAATACTCCCTTCATCACTTTCTTTCATCGCTTGATCGTCTACTCCGAGCCTCCACCGGCGTTTATGACCATCTTCTATCAAGATCCTGCATACACACAGCGATCCCCTTTAACCTGGGCTAGAGACCATCCATAGCATCTTTGTGATCTCAAAGTACTCTCAAGAGCTTCTCTTCTTCTACTGCTATCAAAGATGATGATACGATCATTGGTAAGGTTGAGGATTCCCCTAGATACGCATACCTCAAATGACTAGTAAAGGGCTTTTACAACCGTATGGTCGCCAATTAAAAGTAATCAAGTCCGGTGGTTCTCTCCCAATGGCTCGTGATACTTTATTTTGTTATGTTGGAAAGAGTCCATCCATTTCACATACTCTTCGGCCTCTTCACCTAGTTCCACCTTATCATGCTGCACCAGTCTAGTCTCTAAAGGGTCGCCAACACTTCGACTAGACACTACAAATTTCACGCTCTTTATCATAAAACATGCATCACTCTCTACTAGATGTTGCACAACATTGAATACAATGAACCTGACCTTATTGTCTTGCACTCTTAATTTCGCTCCTTCGCACATCACCTAGCTCGCTGGGGCTAAGTTAGAAACTGTCTACCCAGTATAATGGTTATCTCCTTGTCTTCCTCCATGTCCAACACTATGAAATCAGTTGGGAAGATAAACTTATCTACCTTTACTAGCACATATTCTATCACTCCCCATGGATGTTTCAATTATCTATTCACTAGATACAAAGTGACAGTAGTGGGTCTAGCTTTACCTAACCCCAGTCGTCTGAAAATAGATAAAGGCAAGAGGTTAATACTAGCTCCCAAGTCGCATATGTTTCTAAGACGTAGTTCCTATCTTACATGGGATTATAAACCGTTGAATCCTTTTAGCTTCCTGTGGTAGTTTTCAAGAATAGCACTGGGATCTCTTTCAATAAGGTTCACCCCAAAACGCAACCTTTATTTTCTCGACAATATATCTTTCATAAATTTGACGTAGTTGGGCATCTGTTCACGGAATATTGATATGCAATTTCTTTAAAACCTCCATGAATTTAAATCAAGCCATTCAATTTATTCTTCTTTAAACGCCGAGGATACGGACGGTAGTGGGTTCATCGATACTCGCTATTTCGCCTCGTCTCTTTCATTTGATCTCACTACCGATTTCTTCAATGCCTCCTCAGATCTTATCTTTCAGCCGAAATGGGTCTACCTCCTCGCTTCCACTCTCTTACTACACGGTGTTTCATTCTAGTATTTCTAGTTCTTTACCACTTCTTAAGGTGATAGCCTTAACATGTTCTTTTCCTTCACCTCTCGAGTTTATCTCTGAATTGCTTGGCAAAGAACCTTGCTGCCTCTCTCACAACAGAAAGCCACTGGGGCCCATTCGCCCTCCAAGTTTCTAAATTAGGTCGGGTTATTCGGGCCTGGTCAAGGATTCTCGCTGTATTTGACTTTGTTTCATTCATAAAGGTCGTACGGGAAGTGAGCATCCGAGCTAAAGCCTTCCACCTTTTTTTTTCTTTTTTTTTCTTTTCTCGATGGTGGTTCACTCACTGGGGGGGTGGTGGCATGCCGGCTTCCGATTATTCCTCCATCCATAGTTCGATTGTTTTGATTATTACGCTAGCCTCGCCCCCGATTCGATTCTTGATTTTGGTAGTGTTACCCCATATCGACCCTCTCGGTTGTCATAAGCAATTAAATCTCGACACGTGCATCAGTTTCGCTTCTACCGCTATCCTGCCCGATCGTACTCGTAGTATCAGGTTGTCCTCCACAAGATTCACATATCTCTCAAGGGTTGGTCTGAATAGGATTTAAAGCACCTTATTGCCTTTGCAACTATTTGGTGAGTTGTGCGGCATGATTTACCAAATTGCTGAGAACCTCTGTGTCCTCGCCTCCCACAACCTTCCTATGTATTAGCCTATCCCTGGGCCACTGGTTACTATTAGTTTCCATATCCTCTAAGATTCCATATGCTTGGTCTGTAGTCTCCTTGATCAGATCGCCCCCTACTGAGGCATCTATAACTATTCTAGTAGAATCACTCATGAAATCTCTCCCAAGATTCCGCTAAGTTCTCCCCCTCCAACTGTCTAAAAGTGTTAATCGCTTCGCACACCGCGACTGAGGAGGGAAAAGCTTGGTCGAATTTCGCACCAAATCATTCCATGAGGTAATGAAATCCGTGGTTGGCTCAACAACCAATACAGCTCTATCACCCAATGAGAGCGTAGAAACAATCTCAATCGCCGCTTGCTACTCCATTGTATTTGATGTGCTGTCGCGATACTTCAATGAAGTTTTTCAGATGCGCGGGTTGGATTCTCACTCTGCGCCCCCAATGAACTGCTCAAGCATTTGCAAGGCGTTACCCGCTTTTCAACCGGTTGTTCGCTTGTGTGGGTGGTCTTCGTATAGCAGACTGAATAACCGTATGCAGTAAAGAAAACTCTTCGAGCAGCATATAAGGATCATCTGGATATATGACTAGCCTGGGAGCATAATTCCAACCATTATTTCCATTATGTCCCTTCATTCTACTTTCATTCCTCTCGTCCCAATCTTGCTCTTCTCGTCTCTCGCATGACTGCGATTTCTTTGGTGTGCTTTTCGTCTCTCGTTGCACTCCGCTTAAGGTTCTCTCTAGCTTAGGATTGAATAAAAGTAGTTCACCTTAACCCCGTCTTCGCATGCACACAAATCAACCTTTACTACAATCACACCATAAAAAAACCGCTAGCGACTAAGTTATGCCACTTGTAAAACAGTATCAATAATAAAAATAAAAACAAAAACAAATCCATAATGATATCCAATTGTGCTGTTGTCAATATCACCACAAAACTTCTCCCCGGCAAGACACCAAAAACTTGATGGGCTCGAAATAGGTGTGTAAATTGGTGTAAAAACGTAGGTCCGTACGTATAAGTATATGCGTCAAGGTTACGTAGTGTAGTGGCTTGTCAAGGGTCGCTCCTACCTAAGAGAAAAGGCCAAACACGGAATTGGCTCTAGAATATTATTCTGACCTCAAACTCGAAGGAATTATTGACTAGTGTAAAGAAGCTTAACCTGGCATTTGTTAACTCAATTATCGAGATTGCAGTTTATTCTCCTGCCGCCAATCTTTTCAATGATTATAATCCAGATAAATTGTTTTTTTTGAAGCATTAATGGATCTACGCTAGCAAGTTGATCATGCCTACAAGATATCCTTTCTTGAGGTACATTCGCTCTGTCTCACCCAGGCGGTATCAGATCTCCTCGCCAACCCTAGACTCAAACGCTTTAAATGATTGGGAACCCCAGTCGCCACACTTGGAATAGTGGAGATCTCTACTCCAATTTACAAGTCATTACCTACTGCATCCCCGAGAATCTTTATCTCGATCTCAGATTCCTAACAAGAGCACGCTAATGTCACAACACCAACACATGGCAAATCAATTTAAAATGTAGAGCAAGCTCCATGTAAGATCCATTAATATACCGAATAGAACTAATTCGATAATTAATCCATAAGAATGTAGCAAGGGTACAACAAAACCCTAGAAATAAAGCTAGAACATATTAATGTCCATTACAACCATAGAGTTTATAATCATTAAATACTCGAGAAAAGAAATACAAATACAAGGATGCATACAATCTCTCGATTCATGTCCAGGTCGCCTTCGTCTCCTCCCTATTGCCTCGATCGCTTTTTTCCTTCTTTATATCTAAAATTCACTGTTAAGTCCCGACAACGTCGTGACGTCGGGGCTGGGCTCCCCAATATCCTTCTTCAAGTCCCCCCACAGCCTCCAAATGCCGTATTTTCACCTGAAATGCACAAGAAGTCAAGTATCAGATATTGAGCGATAACCACACTTATTATTATATGAAATGAACCAAAAATATGATAAAACATGGGTAAATGATGAGTTTTTCGCACTCATCACCGTGGCCGATAACGTGTTGAAAAGTATTATAAAAATCTAAACCTTAAGTATAAAAGAAATATATTTCTCTCTTTGTATATAAGAAGAGAGAATGGAAAGAAGAGAATCAATAAGTGAGAAAAGAGAATGAGAAAGATAGAGATAGGAGAATGAAAGGCTTTCTTTCATTGAGATGATCGAAATACGAAGGGTGGGAAGCCTTTTATAGGCTTCTTCAATCAACAAGTTCATGAAAGGTCTCATGAATGAAGTCTAGTTAAAGGGCTTCATAATGGTTATTAAGAATTTCACCATCAATGTGGTCATTCACCACATGTAGCCCAGTGACAGAGGTGGGGCGGGAAGGAGAGATTCGCTGAAAAATAACAAATTAAAATAATAAGAAGATTAATCAAGTTAAGAATATTTAATCAAAAATTTGAAGGTGAACAAATTAAACTTCTTTACTTCTAAAGATATCGAATGCGTTTTACGCCTAAGCAATACTTTTTTTTTTTTCTACATCTTTTGAATGGACGTGAAAGTATTCGGTTTTTTTTTTCTTTTTTCTTTTTAAAACATGAAATTGGATTAGTTAATTTGAAATTTTAAAAATTAAATCGATGAACATATATACCGGGAGGCATTTCTGCTATATAAGAATGGAACCTTTTTGAATCTTTGAGAACATCAATCTAGACTCCTATTTTCTTTCTAAAAGTAATCACAACCTTACATGAAACCCATACTCCTATATGACTTTGAATGACTATTTTGATAATAAATTTGGAAGCTTAGTATATAGTATTTATTTTCATCATCATAAATCCTATTCATGAGTCACGAACTCAACAACCACATATTTCTTGGCTAAGAACAAAACTTTTCCTCGAAGAATTAGTTTTATTAAAGCTTAACTCCTATGGCTACCATCAAGGAAATGATTGAGAAGTCGAGGCTAGGTTAGAGCACTTCAGATGATGATGCAACATATGGAACTTGCCTACCACAGTTCCATAAAAATAGAATAAACCATCAACAAATTTACTGTAAGGCTTTTGTCCAACAATGGATCGATTAGTTGCAGTGAAATTCCAAATGATGAAAGCCGAAACAATGGTGGAGGACAAATTTTTCCATCTAAATAGACATAATTGGAATTTCCAAGGTATTTCAGTAATGACCCAAAAGAATGGTTGAATCAAGTAAACAATTATTTGATCAATTTTTTTGAATATCAAGGTACTATAGAAAAAGAAGAAAAAAGAGAAATAACTTGGGCAAATTAGGGAGTGCCTATGCAGAGGAAACGAGAGAGGAAATTATTAGAAGATAATGCTATGGTCAATGCTACTTGGGAGGTGACTATGGAGTTATATGATCATTAATTTCATCAAAATGAACCTTGAGGACAAGGTTCATGTGTAAGACGGGGATATTGATAAGTCACGAAATCAACAACCATATATTTCTTGGGCGGCAACAACCTTTCCAAAGAATTAGTTTTAGTTTTCAGTTTGAAGTCTCATTATCCATTTATCCCATTATCTTTTTTTTTTCTATCCCATTATATATTAGTTTCTACATGTTTGATTTCAAGTTTCATGTATTAGTTTTGTTTATATTTCATGTCAAGAGGTTGGTTGTCCAAATAGGATAGGTGGTTACATGATATTTTATATTTAATATCTTTTAACGAATGTGGTGCTTTTCTAAGAGAAAAAATTCAAGAATACCGTGGTTCGTTTTCATGAAGAGAACATCTTCTAATTTTATTTTTAAGCTTTGATTAGATGTTTCACCTATTTTGCCTCAAATTCCCTGGCATTAACAGACAATATTTGGTCATCATCATGCACTATCTCCCAATGATAGCATATAGTGCTTCTTTGAAAGGACATGCTTGGGCTCCTACATGACATTAAATGACTATTTTAATGATAACTTTGGAAGAATATTTGCATGATAATTTTTTTAATCAAGACCTTATTTAGGGTTAAGACCCCTTATTACTATATGGTACCAAATCATCATCATGAACTGACTCTCAAGGTAAGCATATAGTGATAAAGGAATGGGTAAAGATTATGAGAGATTCCAAACTAAATCTTTATAAGAATATAATATTACAATGTAATATGAAAAGTGAATAGAAATTTATTGTAAGAATGGTTAATTATAATTTCTTTTCTCATTATAGGTCAAAGTTTGGTAATGTGAAGATCCAAGGCATGACACTTACATCTCCATAAAGACATCACAATTTCATGGTATGTTATTTTTCCGTGAGAATAGAGGAAACATGTGGAGTAAAAATTATAAACTTGTGTAGTTTTGAGATTTTGGGCATTTGAAGGAAAAATGACAAGAAAATATAATAAATTTTCCAATTTATTACTTTGTAAAATAAATGCTAAAAAGGTAACAACTTAGAAGTCATTTTATTTTATTTTTCGAATTAAAATTTCAAAATGTGGCTTCATGAAAATTAAATTAAACTATTTTGGAACCCAGTCGTATTTTTCTAATTACACATTGAGTCTGGATCTTCTAAATGCGGTTTCTATATATAGTGTAGATTTTTTTATTATATTACATCCATATTCCACAAGCAATCTTGGAATAGGATTTGGTTTGACTTCTTTTTTTCAGATATTGGAATGGATATGCAATCTAAGAAATTAGCATTATATTAAGATCTTTCATTCTAAAAGGAATCATGAAAATCTCAACACAACACTTTCACGGCCAACCTAGCTAGTGATAGAAATACCAGCATCATTTGGAAACAGAAAAATACTAGGCCAAGAAAATAAAGAGAAAAGTGAAAGGAAATAAAAAATTGAAAGAAAATAAAATATAGGTTTAAATTTAATAAATAAATCCAAACTCATTTTATTTGTATCTCTATGTTATATAAGAATTAAGAAATTCAAAAATATATAAAATTTTGAGGAATTCTGATTATATTTTATTTTCTTTTATATTTTCCACCGTGAAACCGAATATAAGAAAATCATTTTTCTTTGGTTTGAAACTGAAAAGTACTATGAAAAGGAAAAAAAATAAAATGATTTTCAATGCCGTGCTTCACTATCAAAAAATCAAATATAAATCAAAATTTTACATATTTTTAAATTTCTTAGCCGTGATATAATAAAGACAAACAAATAAAATAAGTTTGAATAAACATATATAATTAATTTATTAAGTTTACACCTTTTTTCCTCCAAATTTTATTTTCTTTCCCCACTTTTTCTTCATATTTTCTTTTTTATTTTCTTTTCCTAAGATTCTTCTGCTTCCAAAAGTAGCCTTATTTTTCTTTTTCCCTAATACTTTGTTGGTTACAAATGAAACCTCTTTCAATCTAGAAGGAATCATGAAATCTGAACAACACTTTCATGGCCAACCTAGAGCTGAGATATAATCCTGAAAACCAGCACTCACATATTGCTTAAGCCACTACTAGCCTCCGCCGCAACACGGCACCATTTTCATTTTTCATCGCTGCTAGCTCCACCATTAATCCTTGTCTACTCATAATTATGCCCATGAATGTGTTTCCTTTTCGGAAGTGGATGCTGTATGGAAGTTCTTCGATGGCCACACACTTGCTATAAGTTTGTTTGCCAAGCTGATCCACCAATATCTTTGATGTTGTAAAATTCAGTACAGATGGAGAGACGCCAAAGATACATTTGTCTCTCCATGGACGATCTTCGGTATGAGAATATATATCATAATGGGACCATGCTGTTGTACGAGAACTAATGTCCGACTGTTACTCAAGTATGAGGTGAATGCAGAAAATAATAATGGACTTTTCTGAGGAGAATGATGTTAGATTAATTTATTAATTATGGATTAAACATAATGATGAGATATAGAGTAGGCCCATATCTAGGTCTAGACGAGATTGGAAGCCTAAGTTCAATTATAATTTTTATTATTATTAGTTATTTATTTAATTATATTTTTTGCGATTTATCTCTCAAGTATGCTTTGGCGATTTATCTGCTAGTATTATCTCGTTTTCGTATTTTATGATTTATCTCGTTAGATTTTTGAATTCTATCGCTTAGATTTTATGTTGGTGCTTATAAATAACATCTTATGTTATTGTCTTTGGGACACTTGATTACTATCAAAACTTGAGAATTTTGTTCCGTTTATTTTATTCAATTTAAATTTTTCATACGAAGCTATACTAATTGGTATTAGAGCATAACTTCGATCCGAGATCAAGTTATTATTCTTTGTAGTCGAGCTACATCAATTTGGTATCAAAGCATAACTTCAATCCGAGATCAAGTTATTATTCTTTGTAGCCGAGCTGCATCACATAATCATATTAAAATTTTAATTATGTAATTGTGCATGTTAATTATGGGTCATTTATGGGATGGTTTAATATTCACTAGCTATGGGCCCATAGTTATATCTTTTAGGACTAAAGCCAAATTATTATCTTGTGCTCTATATATATAAGTAAATATAAATTTCATAATTATAGCAAGTGGTTTTGTAGAACACGCCGTAAAGAGAGGAAAATAGTCATCTTCAACCCTAGATTTTCCTTGATCCCACCCTGCAAGTTTGAGACAAATATGAGCCAATAATTTGAATTCACGCCAAGATGTTTCCTATATACTACGAATTGACATGCTTCATTATTCAATAAAGTTTGTATTTTGTAATTTATCAGGTCTTTTGATTAAATTGTTTTGGGCTTGATAAATGCTCTTGATTTTACAAAATAATATAGAAATTGGTATCAGAGTCACTTTAATTGGCATTGAATTTGTCAAATTTGTTTTTCTATATTTTCCATGTTTTGTTTTGTTTTTTTTTATTGTCGTTTTCAAAATAACGAGAATTGATATGTATTTGATTTTTCGAAACCATGGTAGTCACGTCACGGGAACCAAAGAAAAAATAAAGTTTTTTTTTTATTCCATAAACGTGAATGGTATTCACGATTCATGAAACCAAAAAAAAAAAGATGTCCTTTTTTATTTGTTTATTTCATTAATGTGAATTACAATTAAAAAAAAGGTTGTCATTATTTTTTTTATATTTTTTTTATTGATGGAATTGTCACCCTTTTTTAGGTCCTTGTGAGAAACTTAATTATTATGAAAAGATTAAAAAAGGTAAAAGGATATAAATAGATAAAAAAAAACTATGTGTATTGTAATTATTAAACAGTAATAATTTTGCTGGGGGATAAAGACAGTCAAATATGGTTGACTAACATGGAGAAACACGAGAACTGGGGTTTTGGTGTAATCTCATCTTGTTGTCTCGCTTTCCTTTTGTAACTCTCATAATTACCTAGATCCATTGAAAGAAAAAAAGTTGTCACGATTCGTGGAAATTTTTTTTTTATTGATGTGAATGATATTCACAAAAATAAAGTACATGGTGATCATTAGATTTCATTCATGTATTTTTTTTTATTATTTGTTTATTTTACTAACACTAATAGCAGCCACCAAAACTAGATTGATGGGTTTTGAAAATCCTGTTTTTATTATTTGTTTATTACATTTTCATGAAAAGAAAGGATGTGCGTTTTCTTTTAGGTTTCAGAAAACCAAACGAGGACATATTTATTTTTAATGATTTATTCATTTGCTCCATTAATTGTTGGGATATGAAACATGGGTTTTACTTGTTTTTTGGACAATTCCCCGATAAGCAAACAACAAGTGAAATTGAACTTGCTTGGATTCTGGTTTGTTTTTACTTTCATATTTTTATGGATTATTTCATGGGGTATTTTAGCCCATTAAACATTAATTTGATCTTATAACAAAATTGAATTTTTTACCCAATTTTGCAATCTTTTCACATCAGTTTTTTATATATTGCTTTAGCAATTTATGTTAATGTTATTTGTGATTATTTATAGCATCATATTATGAATAAAGATTAAATGCTTATAAACTTGATAAAATGAGAAATTATTGAATAGTTTATAAACTTACATCTTGTGACTCAAGGTTTGATTATTTTTATTTTTTATTTTTTGAATTTATGTTGCAACTGTAATTTCTCCCATCTTGCACATCAATTTTGCTAAGATCCATACGGATAGTGAAGTTGTCTTATCAATTACTTTATTATTTGGTAGGATGCTTAGTTTGGTGAAGAGATTTCACTAAGTTCCATGAAATCGCATAATTTTACTACCCTATAGGTGGAAAATTGACACATCTGGTTGTGACGGCTGATAAATTCCTCTTACTTGTGTAATAGTCTTGTATTTTATGACTTCTAAGATTCACGACCACTCATGGTCATTCGTGTCTAAGAATTGAACAATTTGCATACCTTTAGTTTGATGTGGTATTTTTAATATCGCTTTGTTTATTCTTTAGCTTTGAGCTTTTATCAATTCTTTGCCATCATGAAACTTAATGGAACTAACTAGAAACAATGGGTTGAATCTCTCATGATGAATTTGACAATTATGAACCGAGTGGAGAAAATTCGTGTTTTCGGTTGGGGAATAAATGGTTAGCGTGTTTTCGGTCTCAAAACATTTGAGAAAATCCTCATTGTTGGGGATGTGAACAGTGCCAACCCGAGGGTTTCATTGTTCACGTGAATAGTGACGTGATTTTTGGTGTGATTTTTATGATGTTGAGTGATTCAAAATGAATTGCTTATGTTTGTTAATTAGCCCATGTGAGATAATTTTGGTGTTATTGATTGTGAAATTTAATAACATGATTTATGTGGATTAATTATGTTAGTATATACATGTTTATATATTACTTGTGAGAGTTTGTTGGGATTGGCGTAATCATTTACCGTATGCGCTCAGGGCACTCCCTAGAATATTAGGGTGAGTGCATGACATGAAGAAAATAAAAAGAAAAATGTTTGTGAAGAAAGGAATTTTGAAGGAAGAAGATTTTCAGAATTGCCTTGAAGAGTCGATCCAGCAGTCCGCCGGATGAGGACCATGGTTGTTTCGGACGTTATCCGGCAATTCGCCTCCGGAGGGTAGTCGATATATTTGCGAATCTACGGTAGTAAGTTTTCGAGAACAAAAGCTTTTGTTTTGAAAGCGTGATTTTCACATTTGGCTTGGAGGCAGCATGTGTGAAGTCGATGAGGACTCAAGACATGGGTTTGGGCATGTAGACATTCGAGTAGGTTCATGTAATTGCTTGGATGTGATTGTTTGTCGTAACGTGTGTGCGCTTAGGTGGGAGTAACAGCGTGGAAGTATCCTGCGGGCTTTGCTCACCCTATCAGAGGAGATCACTAATTTGGTCTGGGGGTATGGGAGGACGGCAGCTCACTAGGGCCGTGTTTACTTAGAAAAGCCGGGTTGTGGCTTTGGTAGAGACTTTTGTATAACATGTATTAGAAATCGTACATTTTAATATATGTTGAATTAAAAGTAATTTATTAACTCTTGAACTATTGTACATAGTTGATGTATTTTGTGGGTATTAATGCAGGGGCCCAAGTGGCCATTATTTACTATATGGACCACAATGTGGTCATTGTAAAAACATTTTAGGATGAGTTATATTTTGGTAGAGCTCTCAGGTACACACAAAGGAGACTACGCCCGGTCTATGAGTTGTGTGGGTTTGCCGGCCCACGAAATATTCAGCGAGGTTGACGGGTTGTGTGAGACACCCTGGTTTTGGGCGTCACATCGATAGTAGCTCCAAACGTTTAAGAGTAAATGAAAAGACTTCTATTCTTTGGCACAAGCATTTGAGTCATATTTCTAGACAGAGAATGGAGAGATTAATTAAGGATGGGATTATTTGAAATCTTGATTTCTCATATTTTGATACGTGTGTAAATTGCATCAAGGGTAAACTCACCGCCAAGGTTAGGAATGCCAAGATTGATAGATGCACTGGGTTGCTTGGGGTTATTCATACAAATATTTGTGGGCTATTTACTCCTCTTGCTATGGGTAGCTATAAATATTTCATCACGTTCATTGATGATTATTCTCGTTATGGTTTTGTTGAGCTCATTCATGAGAAGTCTGACTCTTTGGAGGCTTTCAAAGAAAAATTTGAGCTCCAACAAGGGAAGAAGATCAAAGTAGTTCATTCTAACAAGGGTAGTGAGTTTTATGGTAGATATGATGAGACGGGACACAACCTTAGCCCATTTGTGAAATACCTTCAGGAATGTGGCATTGATGCTCAGTATACAATGTCTGATACTTCTCAACATAATGGGATTGTGGAGAGAAGGAGTCACACACTTCCATGTGCCTAGTAAGTATGTTCCTAAGACTCCATATGAGCTATGGTCACAAAAGAAGCGTATTCTTCATCACTTTCATGTTTGGGGCTGCAAAGTGGAAGTGAGACCGTTCAACTCGCAATCCAAGAAACTTGATCTAACAACCATCAGTGGTACTTTGGTAGTTGTGTGTGGGATCAGGTTCCATCTTTTATTGTCCATCACACCACCCAGGTGATTAGTCGGTCCATTTATTTATTTTGAGGATGATATTGGTACAAGCCAAGGGCCAGGAGAAATTGTGTTCAGAGAACACCAAGTTTTTATTCCTGTGCCTATTGCTTCCGCTCTGATCTCTAACCATATTGTTGACCAGCATCTAGTAACCGCTCCCAATAATGAACCAATTGAGGATGTAGATCCAATAGCCCTAGATGTAGACCTAGTAGCCCCAAATGTAGTCATGGATATACCTTTGAGGAGGTCAGAGAGGGCACGTAGGCTCGTAATTTCAGATGACTACATTGTCTACTTCAGGAACATCAGTATGATATAGGTGACGTATCATATACGACTACCTACAAAGAAGCCATTGTTAGTCCTCAATCCAAGCTTTGTATTGATGCAATGAAAGATGACATGACTTCATTGTCATATAATAAAGTGTGAAGCTTGGTAGATTTTCCAGATGGCTACAGACCTATTGAGTGCAAATGGGTGTTCAAGACTAAGCACGATGCCAAGGGACTGGTAGAGAGATATAAAACAAGATTAGTGGCTAAGGGTCGTTGCAATCAACGAAAATGTATTGATTTTAAGGAAACCTTCTCTCTCGTGTCCACTAAAGACTCTTTACGCATTATTATTGCTAAAGTGGCTCATTTTGATTTGGAGTTGCATCATATGGATGTGAGGACAACTTTATTGAATGGAGACTTAATTGAGGATGCTTACATGTCTCAACCTACTGGTTTTGAGGAGGTTGTTAAGGAAAACATGGTTTTGTAAGCTCCAAAAATCCTTTTATGGTTAAAAGCAAGCTTATAGGCAGTGTATCTCAAGTTTGATGAAGTTGTCACCGCTAATGGTTTTAAAAAGAACATCGTCGATCAATGCATATATATGAAGGTCAGCATGAGCAAATACATATTCTTAGTTTTATATGTTGATGATATTTTGTTTGCAACCAATGATACTGACCTATTGGTTGAGATAAAACAGTTATTATTTAGCCATTTTGATATGAAGGATCTTGGGGAAGCATCTTATGTCTTGGGCATACAGATACTTCACGATAAACCTAGTGGCAATCTGAAAAGGTTCAACATGCAACCATGTTCTTTTGATAAGGCACCAATTGTAAAGGGTGACAGATTTTCCAAAGGCTAATGTCCTCATAATGATATTAAGAGAGATTAGATAAAAGCAGTCCCTTATTCTTCAATCGTGGGCAGCCTGACGTATGCTCAAGTATGCACTTGTTCTGATATTGATTTTTTTGTCGGCGTGTTGGGTAGGTATTTAAGTGATCCTGGTCAAAGCCATTGAAAAGCGACTAAGAAGGTTTTGAGGTATCCTTAGGGTACCAAGGATCTCATGTTAACATATCGGCATACCGACATTCTTGAGGTGGTTGGTTTTAGTGATTCCGATAATTCAAACTGCGTGGATGATAAAAAGTCCACTTCTAATTATATCTTTATGATGGTTGAAGAAGCTATTTCGTGAAAAAGTGTCAAGTAAACACTTACAACTTCTTCTCATATAGAGGCAGAGTATGTGGCATGTTATGAGGCTACTTGTCCTGCAATATGGTTGCGAAACTTCATTTCAACTTTGGAGGTTGTTCACTCCATTTTTAGACTACTGAAATTGTTTTGTGATAATTCTACAATTGTATCTTTCTCTGGGAACACTAAGAGCACTTCTCACTCTAAACACATTGATGTGAAGTTTTTTTGTTAAAGAGAAAGTTGCAGAGTCCCTCATTTCAATTGAGCACATGCCTATGACTACCATGTTGGTAGACTTACTAATTAAAGGCTTACCTATTTGTGTGTTTCAAGAACACGTCACCCACATGGGATTGTTAGGAACCTAGACTCTTTGTTTTAGTGGGAGTTTTGTCTTTTCATGTATTTTGTTAGGAAAACTCATGTTTTTTCATTATTACATACACATTTAGACATTTGCCATTATCTTACAATTTTGTGTCATTTTGATCAGATGAATTACAAAATGATGTTTTTTCTTTCTATTAAATCAATACTTTTGTCATTGTAATGTTTCTAGATTAGTAGTGTCTTATTATGTAAGATTTATGCATCGTCTCGGTATATTAATTGTACATTATTGGTTAATTATGACTATGTAAGTCTTTTGTGGAAGCATTTGAGTAATGATTTTGATTAGTAGCGCCTGATTATATACAATTTATAGATCCTCTCGGTATGTTAATTGTATATGATTGGTTATGACTATGTAAATCTATTGAGAAAGCTTTTGAGTTATGATTGTGTCATCCAAGTGGGAGAAATTCATTACTAGATTATTTTGTAAAATAAAGAGCATTTATCAAGCCCAAAACAATTTATTAATAATCAAAAGACTTAATAAATGCATTACAAAATACAAACTTTATTGAATAATGAAGCATATAATTCCTAGTGTGTAGGGTTGATAGGATCAAAGAAAAGTTAGGGTTGAAGATGACTCTTTCCTTCTCCCCCAAGTGGGTTCTATAAAACCCTTATATAATTCTAGAGCTTTATATATATATATATATAGCACAAGGAAATAATTGGCTTTTGGTCCAATGGACTTATCAAAGTAAGGGAGAAGATAAAACTATGGGTCCATACCTAGTTAATGTTATATCATCTCATAAATGACCCATAATGAACATGCACAATTACACAATTAAAATTGTAATATGATTATGCTTAGTCCATAATTAATATATTAATCTAACAAAGGAAACGTGGGAGACTAGAAAAACTCAGTGACGAATGAAATGGTGCAGCGTGTAGAAGGATTTAGTGGCTTCATGTTTAATTTGCCATGGTATCGTCTGCATAGATTCGGAACTTTGTCGAAGCATCTTTTAAGATACTTGAATTGAAGGTTGACAACTACGGACACATTTAGTGTGTGGGCAAGCGGAGGTATCCTTTTGGTTTCGTGACTATGTAGATCCAGAGTGTGTATATCATGCTGCGTGCACTACTACATCAGCGCCATGCTTCACCTACAACTTAATGGAAGTAACTTTCAATATGCATCGAAAACGTGCTTCTTTTTAAACATTTGTGCAAAAACCATTGAATTGAAACGAATATGAGATTCATTAAATATGATTTTCTAATTAAGGTCGTTGTTGAGGCCCACCCACTTGGCGGAGCCCAAACAGTAAACCCACATAGAACTAAGGCCCTAATAAGAAAGTCTGCTCTTGGCAGAGCCCCCAAAAGAAATCATAAAGCCGAATTGGAAGAAGACAATAGGCTAATGTCCCTCGAATGAACATTCCCCCTAAACGGGAATGGGAAACAGGAGGCTACAAGTTAGGGGTAATCACGGCTTTACAGGTTCTTGAAAAACAACGTATTTAAAACTCACGGAGCGATCATGACCACGTGAAATGGTGTTGTCAAAACCATCCATCCACCGACCATACGAAGCGACATGTAACCAAAGGGTGCCTACCAAAAGCGTCCAAACCACTTGATAGTAGAACAAATGGAGTCATGAGAAAGCTTAGCATGCCGCCCCAACATGTGGGACGATGGGCCCACGATTGTCAAGGTAATGATGAATTAAGAAAGTCAGATCAGCGAATCACTTGTGACAACACATGGCACTCACATGGGCCCTATAAAGAAAACCAAGCCTAAACCTAAGGGTGAGATTAGGAATGTATTAAGGAGTGTGAAGTCCGAGGCCCTTTGGGATTTGCAGATAATCTTGTTAGGCCTTGGATCTTCAATTGTGTTGAAATCGATAAGGTTGAAAAATGAATTCAATAGATTTCTTGATTGTGATAGATTCAAGTAAACTTTGATGGTTCAAGGGTTTAAAATAATAGTGTTTTAGGATGGGTTATTAAAGATTCTAATAGTATAAAAATGGTTGCATGTAGACATAGGCAATTTCACAGTGTGTGTTGAATGAATGGCTTTAGAGATGATATTTTAACTACCAAGCATAGTTATTTGAGGGGCAAGGTGCATTGAGGCACAAAAGTCTCTTGGGGCCTTAAGGCGTAAGATGCACTTGAGGCATGGGCTTTTTTAAGTAAGATGCACCCTATCTAATATAAATAAAAATTTTATATCTAAAACATATATAATTTTAAGTAAAGTAAAGAGCACACCAGCTTCCTATATATATATATATCACTATCTCTTTACTTATAAGAATTGAGATGTGGGTTTTAAGTGATGAGCACTTATTTAATATGAATAAAATTATATATCCACTATATATAATTTTTAAATAAATCCACCCGATTGAGCGCAAGTGCGAGCTTTTTTTAGGGCCTCTCGTGCCTTTGTGATGAAGTCCTTGTGCCTCCACTTGGGTTTTAGACGTGCGTGAGGCACGCCTTTCACAACTAAGCTACCAAGAATAAGGCCTTTTGGACTTAAAAATTGAAGGCGACTCAACAATAGTTATAAATTGCTATAATAAGAAGATTAATATTCCTAGTTCTATTTTATTAATGGAAGATATTTGGAAATTATCTCAAGATCTAAATATTTATGTTTGTCGACATGTCTAGCTAAAAAATGTCTTAATATTTTATATTCAAATGTTTAGTGTTCAAATCTCCTTAAAGATGTTACATATATTAGTTTTGAAGATTATTGTGGTTTTCTTTTCAATCATGTGTGTAAGATCTTTATTTCATAGTCTTCTTTCATAAATAAAAAGGACAAACAAATATGAGTGTTAGAATATGTGTCAAATTTCGTAATTAGTATGGATTCTTTTTTTGTAAATGATGCTGCCTATAAAACATGTGTATGTACTTATAATACGAGACGAGACAAACTCATATAGGAAGCAAGGTGGAGGCTTAGGGGGGTAGGCTTGGAAGCATGCCCCGCGTGAGAGCTCGGCCCATGATGACGTCTTGGTTACTCCTAAGGTGCGAGCCCAGGGCTGAGACTAAGCCTAGTGGGCGGACCAGTGACCAGGGGATAATGCGGTGTCCGCTGATTGTGGCGTGAAAGGCACTCCATCTTCATGATCCGATATTCACTCATTAAGAAGATCCCTAATTATCCTTTAATATTCAGTTAGCTATAAGGAAAAGAAGATCCCCTACCCAATTGGGAAGCTGTCGTATCGCCGTCTAACAAGGAAACTCATCGTGATCACCCATGATAAATACCCAGGCAATTCCACTTGCAGAAGAAAGATGCAGCGATCACAGCGCCACCCGGCGATTGATCTTCTACCTTTTCGTGAGCCCGGCTTAGGCATCGAAGGCGTGACACACACACCGGACCACCCCTTTTGTGCAAGTTGCAGGTCGCGCGGGCCCGGCGGATCGACTCGGAGGTCTCAATAGGCCCAATCCAATAAGCTCCAGCCCATTATCGATAGAAAAAGCACCATCGGTTGGCCCAGATGCCGTAGGAGCGATTGTTCCTTTACAAATCTTGATTTCTGATGGCGATGGTATCGGCGCTCGAGCATGGCGAGCCAAGCCAGCCCAGGGACGCAAGACCAGGCGTGTCGCGGCATTGTTGGTTCTGGAGCCCTTCATGGCCCCCTTCTGTAGCAGAGATGAATTCACACTCGGTCTCGTGTCGGCTATTCTTCAAAGGAGTTGGCCGGAGCTCACGGTGGGGATAGGGGCAATGCCCGTAGGAGGAACAACAGGCCCATGAAGGCCTTAATACCATTCCATGGGAGGAATAACAACACCTTGGCGCCCCCCGAGACATTGGCGAAGGAGGAGAAAATAGCTGGACCAGGGGACATGATCCCTACATACCCCTCGGAGATGGTCGCAATGAGGGGACGCCTGGAAGGAACGACGGAGGCGATAAGCCAACCCATTGTTAGCAAGGGAAGAGGGAACAATCTTGGGAGCAGCGGTTCCAGGACATCCAATAAGAGCTCAGCCACATAAGGGAGGCTGTAAAGGGCCGGGGCCCAGTATCAATGGACGCTTTGGTACAACAAACGGAATCCCCATTCACAGTCGGGGTTTTGCACTTCCCTCTCCTAACTAAGTTCAGAATGTGATTTGTGCCACAGTAGGGTGATCCGGAATCAACAATATTTATAAACCTAAATTCCTCCTACTGCAGTATAGTGGCTCTAGGGTCGAACTCAGGGATGGGTTTTCTTCATGCAAATGACTAACGAGTGAAGTGCAAGTAGTGTGAATTTAATTTGGATTTTGGGGTTTGATAAAAACGGGGGGTGTAATGGTTGGAAAGCGAAATTTAAATAAAATAAAATGTAAAAGAAGTCTCCCTTAAAGTGTCAAACTCTTGGATTTAGGTTCTAAAGGTGGCTGAGGTTCTCGAGGTCCATTTCCTCGCGTTAGGGAGGATGACATAGATCATCTCGAACGGATCTTCATTTAGCTATAAAACCTAACCCCGAAAATAATTATCCTTTTGAAAGATGGTGTTCTTGCGACGGCGATTAGTCACCAAACAGTGAAGAACCATTCTCCCTTACTCACCTTACAATGATTAATAGAGGGCAACTAATGAATCTCAGTGGATCACAACGTGGCATCCACTGAACCTAAGAATTACGAATAAAGGTCGATTCGAGGTGAGTCACAGGGGATTTAAACTAGAGTCTGAAGGAAACACAAGCGCCGGTGCGTACTGCGTGAAACGGGGGAGACCTTGAGGCGGCCTTGGATCTTGCACCAATGTATACCTTCAAGGAGGAACGGGTTTTAGCGCTCATGTCCTCAAAGTTGTCATCTGGAGGGTGTTTATTTGCCTAGAAAGTGCGAAAATATAGGAAAGGGAAGCGATTAAGAGACGGCAGGGGAGCTAAAGCTTCCCCAAAATTGTGCGAAGTGATTGAGTTGTTACAAACCTTTATCTAAACATATACGGCTGGAGCAAGGGAAATTACAAAAAAAAACTGAAACTAAAAGCTATTACAAGGGTAGAAATGAGAAAAACCAAAACGGAGTCGTTTGGATCACAAAAGCAGGGAGCAGAATTTTTGCTATGCACAGTGATTTTCGCTATGATAGCAGGAATTTATTATACACAGTGATTTTAAATGATAGCGAAAATTAAGCTATGATAGCGAAAATTAAGCTATCATAAGCGAAAGTCGATCATAAGCGAATTGAAAATTTCGCTATGCACGATAATTTTCGCTGTCTTTATTGAATGTCTTGACATTTGGTTGGGGGAAATTGCGCGGAGGAAGTGGCATTTATTTTGTTTTATATTGAGCAAGCCCATTTTGATGTTAGGTGAAACTGCGGTTTTCTTTGTGAAATTTGTTATACTATACGACAATTTTTCAAAATTAACGCACTTTTTGTGATTTTGCCTAACCTGCAAGTTGGAAAGTTGAAACTTTGTCTAATCCTATTGATGTTAGAGTGATGCCATGCCTAGTTTAGTGGATGATTAGTTGAATTCTTGTTGTATTTAACCTTTTTCTTCCACCTTTAGCTAACCACACACAGTGCATATCAGTTTTCAACAATAGGCTGAAAAACTGCCTACCTCCTAAACATTGTAAAGCCTATCCTAGTTTCGTTGACCACTTGTAATAGGTTAAGGACCCCCATGAATAGAAGGCCAATGTGTCTTCCAAAGGAAAAGAAAAAGAAAGGAAAAAGAAAGAAAAGAAAACCAATGCATAGAAAGCTTTGCCTTGAAACCCAGAGCACGGTCAGGGGTTTATGGAAAACCTTTAAGGACACGGTGCCCTAAGCCAACTGGTTGGGAGCCACCGACTTAGTGTTCGCTACACGGGTGGATGGGTGAAGTTTAGCGAGTTGTAGGTGCTGGAGTTTCGAATTCATTCGAAGTTCGGGGTGAAACCTGAAGAGTTAGTGGTCGAAAGATCCTCATGACTTGGTGCCCTAAGCCTTAATTGGTTGGGAGTCATCGGTAGATCCCCATTACATGGACTTTGGTGAGGTCGATTCCTCGGCATTGCACCCTACAACACAAAAGAAGAGTTGTGGAATAAGAATGGGTCCTGATCTATTTGGGTTGGTTAGCATGCTAGGTTGTGGCAATAGCTTGGTTGGGGGGAGAGTGCAGTTTAGCATTTTATTGTTGAGAACTGATCAAACAAACACTTAGATTTTGGTGGAAGTCTCTGGCTGATTCACTAAGAAGGAGGCTCTTTTGATGCTCAATTTTGTATTGCATTAATTCTTTCAAGATAGTTATTGGACAAGGCTTGGATGATTCTTACTTAGGGTTAGGCATTACTTCTTCACAACCTTTTTGAACTGCAACCTTTTTGTAACATAATTTTGTTATCGTTTTGTATGTCTCTCTTTCTTTCTTTCTTTCATTGCTAGAGGACTAGCAATGTGTGGAGTTGAAGTGTGATTAGTGCCCAAAAAAATGCTATTTTGAACCTATTTATTATAGGTTTGAGTTCTTTTTGTGTACTAATCATTCCTGAATAACTTAGATTTGCACATTAAGGTCCCTACTATTCCTCTTGATCACATTTTGTGGCAAATTTTGCGGTTTTTCGAGCTAATTATGCGAGAATTGTTGAGTCGATCAAGCATGAAGAATTCGAGTCAAACTTAACATCTAGTAGATCGGAGACCCGAAGAAAGAATAGCATAAAAGCGGAGGAAATTAGGAGCACTGTGAGCAGCATTCTGCCCTCAGCACTTGCTGTTCTTTCCTGGCACTTTGTTCCTCCTGCTTGCCAGTTCACGCTTTTATCTTATGCCTATTTACATTTGTTTTGGTTTTCCATTTACCTGCCAATAAGCGTTTCGATTTTGGTTTTTTTTGTAACTTCCCTTACACTGAGCATCTATATAAGCCTCAGTCTGTAAAAACTTGGTATCAATCAACTTCAATCTATAAAGTGACGGGAGAAGCTTCCTACTCTCCCGCTTGGCTTCTCTTTCCTCTCCTCAGCTTCACTTTCTTTTGTTTTCTTTTCCATTTTCAAACATAAACACCCTTTGATGATAAATGAAGGATGTTGACTAAACCTCCCATCCTTGAGAGGGAAGGCCGCACAGGTGCCGGTTTTGAGGTAAGCTACATGTTCTCCTTGCTCTTCATGTTTGGTGTTTAAAATTGTTGTGCTCCTGTTTCTCACCATAGGTTAAAATCTCTTAAGCATGCTCTCTTTAATGTGTATTTGGCAAGCTTTTTGAGTTCAGTGGATACTTTCACTAGATCCACTGAGGCCCAGTTAGTTGTCTCCTATTAGTTATCGTGGAATTTAGTGTTTTTTGAGATGTGTGTTCCTTGTTGAGGACATTTATGCCTATTGAAATGCCATCTTCCAAAGGAAAACTCTAGGGTCTAGGTTTTAAAGAAAGCTAAATGAGATCCAGGTTCGAAATGACTATGTCATGCTCCCCAACGTGAGGATAAAGACAGAGCACATGTCGATTGCCTAAAAACCCTAACCCGGTGGCTTGAGACTTGAGTCCTTTGCTTATTTTCCTTCATTTTAATTTTAATGCACCATCAGCTCCCTGTTTTCACCAAACCTTAAATCCAAAACCAAATTCACCATTTTGAATCACTATGAATCATTTAATACGAAGAAAGCCCATCCAAAGTTAGACCCTGAGCCGTATCTGCGGTAGCTTGACTCACAGCGTTAGAAATTTAGGATATAAATATTGTTGATTCAGGATCGCTGCGTAGTACGAATCAAATAGCATGATCCCGACAACGGCGCCATTTGATTCATGCCACGGTAGGGTGCGGAATCAACAAAATTTGTATCCTAAATCACGCACGTGAATCAAGCTGCTGCGTATAATGATCTAAGTCGAACACGAATGGGTTCTTAATCTGTGTTCGATGAGCGAAAATGGTGAATTTCAATTGAATTTCGGTTTTAGGTAAGCAGAGTTGATGAATTTACATGAACTAAAATAAGAAAAAAAATGTAAAATAGAACCCTTGATTTGGGCCTTTGGTTTAGGGTTTTAAGGCAACTGACATGTCCCGGGTATTTTTACCAGCGTTGGGAGGATGACGTATAGTCATTTCGAGAGCTAGGATCTTCATTTAGCTTTAAAAAACTAAACCTATGATTTTCCCTTTTGAAACATAGCATTTAAATGGGCATAAATGTCCCTAGCAGTGAAAACACATCTCAAAAACCCTACCCCACAATAACTAATAGGAGACAACTAACTGGGCATCAGTGGATCTAATGAAAGTATCCACTGAACCCAAAAAGCTTGCCAAATACACATTAAGGAAGGCATGTGATGAGCTTAAAAGTCATCTATTTTTATTCCATTTTTCTGTTTTATTTTCATCTAGAAATGAATAATTAATATACAGAAATATGAAGAAACTCACCAAATTGTTATTAGCAGGAAGAGAGAAAGAAAGTAGAAAAATGTCTGATGATAAGTGGAAGAAAAGTCGCGGTCCAGATAGCGAGCAAAATGAAAAGAATGGTGATTCATTGATGGAGTTTTGGGGTTTACGATTGGAAATTAGAGGTTGTGACGCAAAGAGATTGAAGAATTTGATGCGGTCGCGACGGTAAGTACGGATCGGCCCGGTGGGGGTAATCGGGGTAAGAAGGCGGCGTCGCGTGACGATACGGTCGCGACAACCAATTGATGTCGTGGCGAGGATGAAGGTCGACAAGCGGAAACACCTTTTTAAGCTATGAGGAGGTTTGGGTGATGGAAACTCTTAAGACTTAAGTGATGTCGCGACATGAGATCGAAGTCGCGTGAAGTCGCGACACCGGACTGCTTTCGGTTGAAGGTGAAGTTTCATGGAAGTGAGTCCGCGACTTGGCTTCGAAGTCGTGACATCGAAGACAAGTTGAAAGCGCAAATGGCAAGGCGATGTCGCGACATGGGATGGTCGCGACATCGGGGAAGCAGCGGTCAGCCTCGGAGAACTAAGGCGATGTCGCGGCGTGATCGAAGTGCGACATCGAGCGAGCTGAATCAATGTCTGAGCCTTAAGAGATGTCGCGACATGATGTGATGTCGCGACAACATGAAACTGTAGTTGAAGCCTACGGTTCTTTTAGATGATGTCGCGACAAAGTCGATGTCAGCGACATCCGAGAACTCAATTGAAGGCTTGCGGATGATTTGAGGCGAAGTCGTGACAAGAGATATCGGCGTCGCGACATCGGAAAGAAATAGTAAAACACATAAGGCGTGAGAAGATGTCGCGACAAGATAGTGATATGCGACACCAAGAATGACTAAATCAGGCTACATAGAAGTAAAGCGAAGTCGCGGCGGTAGGATCGATATGCATGACCTCGATGATGTCACGACAAGTAAGTAGTCGCGACTGAGCGATGACTTGGGCACGGATACCGAAAATCCACAACGGTACATTGGGATTAGGGCCCAGGCGAAAACCCTATAAATACGTGGCTATCCGACTCATTCCAAGCGACTTGGAGGCCCCACGGGCGAAGTGCGGATGGTTGAAGCTCATTTTCTTTCTTTATTTTTTTCTTTTCTTTTCTTAATTTTTCATTTAGTCGTTTTAGACGGATCATGCTCTCGTATTTTATTTTTCGATTGCATTTCCACGAATCACGGGATGTTATCGTTTGAGCTGAAGTGAGATACGAGAATTCATTTTATTTTCAAATTACTACGAAATGTTTGGAAGTTCGGACAAATTTAAAATTCGATTATTTTCGATTTCAATTACAGTCATTCTTATGATCGGAGGAATGTTATCGTGTAATTCCCGATAATTGGGGAATCCGGCTTCCATTAAGTGAGCGTTATAGTCGAAATTTATCTTTTTTATGTAGTCTTTTCGACTTGTTAATTTCCGGTTAATAAATTTATACGGTTTTGGGTTTATTTTCTTGGGATCTGAATATCCCAGTTTCTTATACCAGATTAAGATTTGCGTCATTCTTTCACGATTTCAAGGAGTCCTGCGGTGACACGAGAAGACATTCACGAGAGTAATGTACATTTCTTTGAAGGTATATTAACTTTTGCTATTAGGGATCCTTTGAGCTGTAAGTTCACTTAGATAAATCCTCTTCTCACTTGAAATCAAGAACGAGTTGAATGAGTTATCTATTTAAACAAGCAAAGAGTTCACCTCAATTCGGATGGTGAGGCCAATCCCGTGTTAGCTGAGATCTAATCAAGGAAA
Organism: Tetrastigma voinierianum; assembly: GCA_016808115.1. NCBI lineage: Eukaryota > Viridiplantae > Streptophyta > Magnoliopsida > Vitales > Vitaceae > Tetrastigma > Tetrastigma voinierianum. Next base: position 72,968 of record JAEQBH010002375.1, read on the forward strand.
GGTTGATCTATTCTAATTTCGAGGATGAAAAGCGTGCGAGTTGTATATCTTGTGACCAGATAACTTGGGAGCTAAGGTTCTGAGTCAAAATGGGTATGAAGTATTGCGAAAAATACCGAGATTAAAGGAAGTCCCTCTTAAAAGTAGTTATCTAATTCCCACGTATTCGAGAGAATCGGGTCATAAATTAGATAATGAAATGTGGAGTATGGAGATCAATTTGCACTACAAGCGCCTTGAACCCAGTTTTGAAAGCGGAGTTAATCGAAATTTTATTAGGAGTAACTACAGGAATTGATAGTTCACTATAATTGTTTCTATTAATGTGTCTTCTGAGGATAACTGTTCAGTATTCAGTTCTTTTATTAGAAATTCATTATTCTTTATTCTTATTCTTTTAGTATGTTGGGTAGTTCAGTTATTTTCCTTTTATTCGTTTAATTGTTCCAGCACCTTAATGCTGGATCCTATTATCATTTTGTGGTCCAAATAGTATGGAAATTGAGTAGTCGGGGTAGTTGATTTAAAATTCTTGAGATCTCTGTGGGATCGATATACGGTTTCAAATCCATTTTATTACTTGTCGACTGTGCACTTGCGAGGAATATCGGACTAAAACCTGACTTTTAAAAATGATGATTTACTCTAAGAGATTGGTGGTTTATACGTATTTTGTTTTGGTGTCTACAAGTTTTATGGCGCCGTTGCCGGGGATTAGATAATAGTCCTTGGTAATAGTGTCATAAATTTGTACATGTGTTTTGGTCCGGTCAACAAGTTTTATGGCGCCGTTGCCGGGGATTAGATAATAGTCCTTTGGTAATAGTGTCATAAAATTTATCACGTGTGTTTTAGTCAGTCAGCCAAAGTTTTGTAACTTCGTTACCGGATCGAAAGAATTCGTAAATCAATGTCGGATGAAAGAAAGAAACACTAATTTGGACATTTTTTTTAAAAGAAAAAGAACAAAAATAGCGTTTCAAGCAGTGACTCTTGTAGACACTAACCTTTAACAACCCATATTGAATATATTTTATGATTTGACTAATCCTATTAATGGGAGCATGTTTGCTTCAGAGAAAAACTTTGATGCATAGGAAGCGGAACGCGTCGATTCCGGTGACCACTGAAATAGAAAGGGCCTTTCGAAGCAGAGAAAGACCTAGAAAATGAGAAAACTCTCAGCCATGGCGGATGAAAGGCGGGATCGGAGTTGAAATACATATAGAAAAAGCTAGAGGCCTCCGATAGCGATACAATGGAGGATTTCTGGAGACCAATTATACAGGAAGAATACTCAACGATCAGACAGCCTGCAGTAGATGCTAATAATTTTGAATTAAAGCCGATGCGTTACAATGGTCAATGACATCGAGTTCTGGTCATCCCACTTGAAGATCGGCTTGAGCATGCAGGAAGATTCCTTAGGATGTGGCAATCTTTGTTAAACTGAATGGGGTGAACCGAAAGTCATCAAAGCGCATCTATTCCCATTCTCTCTAAGAGATACAACAGCTACATGGTATGAATCTTTACCATATGGTTCTGTTGATACTTGGGAGGAATTAGTAGAGGCTACTGGAGGTAGATTCTTTCCCCGGCCCTCGCCCGCACGAAAGAAGGAGGGAAATCATTTTGTTCCAGCAGGGGGAAGATGAAAGCCTGTATGTAGCTTGGGAAAGATTCAAACGGTTGCTGAGAAGATGTCCAATGCATGGAATAGATCTGAAGACTCAGATGGACATTGTATATCATGCCATGAATGATATATCAAAAGGAATCATTGATGCTTCATGCTGTGGAGCATTCAAACGAAAAAGTGCTGAAGAGGCAAAGAAGTGATTGAAGATCTGGCTAAATGTAACATGAAAACTCCTTGAGCTTTCAGAGGAAACAACCGGAGGAAAGGGATCATGGAGGTAGGAAGCCAGAGATGAATGACAATGGGAGGCGAGTTGGATGCCATTATGCACGGAGTTAGACAAGCGAAGAAAGACACACACACCGCTCATGAAATAGGACAATTGAAAGGGAGTTAATGAAGGGAGTGCTGAAAGAGTAACTGAAGGACTTTATGATGCTGAAGAGGTTAATTATTTGGGTGAGCCAAGAGCTTACCATTTCAAACCCAATCCTAACCTACCGGCGTATCTTATCGCTCAGACATGAGAACTTCTCGTGGTGGAGGGCTTCTCAAGGCCCAAGGCAGGGACAGAACCCTCAACAAGGGTATCAGCAGCCGCCAAGGTTCCAGCTGACAGCAACGGGAAATGAGCACGAGAAAGCGAGATATCGAGGGGTCGAGAGGCCCATCTTTTTGAGGAACGGATCTTTGCAGTTTATGGGGATAATAAAGGCATTGAACCTCCATGAACAAAAGTTTGGAGAATTGGAAGCAGCTGCTACAATTCTCAAATTTTTCAGAACACTACCAATGCATCCCTGAAGAACTTTGGAGACACAAGAGTAGGGCGGCTAGCCCGCAAAGTCGGAAAGAAGATACCTTCCCAGTGATACAGGAAGAACCCAGCGCATGTTTGTGCAGGCGAGGAGTGGGAAGGAGTTAGAAGAGAGGAAAGAAAAAGGTGACAACAACAAAGAAGTAGCAAGACCAAAAAGGGATGTGACAATGTGATAGCCGACCACTTGTCAAGAGTAGAAAGAAGCAGTGATGAAGAAGAAAATGTGCAGTTAACAGAGAACTTCCCAGATGAGCAATTATTCAAGGTTTCCTTCAACTCCGGCCCAGGTATGCTGATATTGGCAGATATCGGCTTCAACGAAGATAATGCCTTGAGGTCGATTACCAACAGAAGAAACCTTCAGTAGTGTGGAGTATTATATTTGGGGATGACCCACTTTTATTCAAAGAGGTCTTGACATGATAATAAGAAGATGTGTGCGGAAGGTGAAACGAGGCAACGTACAAATGAATGCCATGCATCACCATATAGGGGACATTTTTCGAGTAAGTAGCGCACAAGATACTTAATCAGGGTTTTATTGGCCACTATCTTCGAGATTGTGCGAGTGGGTAAAATTGTGTGATCGCAAGGATTGGAAATATCAGCGGCGAGGAATGAAATGCCCCTAAAGGTATTATGGTGATACAAATTTTTTGATGTTTGGGGAATAGATTTTATGGGACCTTTCCACCATCATTTGGAAACCTACATCTTGCTAGCCGTGAATTACGTCTCCAAATGGGTGGAAAGCAGGTGGCACATCCCGAGGAATGATGCTAATACAGGTTGTGAGTTTCTTGCGAAAAGAATATTTGGCAGTTTGGAACCCCAGGAACCATCGTGTAGTGATGGGGAACCCATTTGCAAACAAAATATTTGCAAAACTCATGGCCGGTATGGGATCAAGCATGTAATGAGTTTAGCTTGTCATCCCGAGACCCGATGGACAAGCGAAATTTCAACGAGAGAGATCAAAAGAATACTTGAAAGGCGTGAGCTCAGCGAGGAAGAATTTGGTCTTCCAAGCTTGATGATGCACTTTGGGCTTACAGGTGCATACAAGACCCCCCATTGGAATGTCCTCATCTGAGAGTTGTTTTGGCAAACCATGTCATCTACCTCTTGAATTAGAATAGAGCAATGTGGGCCATTAAAAGTTAAACTTCGATTGCAAGAACATGAGGAAGAAAGATTGCTCAAGCATGCAGATTGGAAGAATTAATTGAAATGAAGCCTATGATAATGCTAGAATATACAAGATAAGACAAAGAAATGGCATGGTCGAGAAAATCCTTAGGAAAGAGTTCGAAACAAGAGCAGGTCTTTGCTTTTTAATTCTAGGTGAAGTTGTTTCGGAAAATTAAAATCAGTACAAGGTGGAGCCGTACACGGTGGTATCAAAGTACCACGTTTGGAGTAATAACACTGAAGTCGATGATGGGGAAGAATTCAGGTCCAATGGACAAGGTTAAAGCATTATCAACGAGGGAAGAGGAAAGTGAAGAACTCAAGCTGGTTCTTGAGGAAAAAGAAAAGAACCTGACAGTGATCCATTGGGACTGTGACGACTAATGGGAGGCAACCCATGAGGATTTAAATTCTGAATTTAAATTTTGAATTATTTCTTTTCTTTTAGTTGCTGATAAATTAGGTCAGAATTTGTTTTCTAGAAGGATAGATTTAATTTTTAGAAATAGATTGTAGTTTAATTAGAATTTTCTTGAATATTGCAGTGATTTTCTGAACGGGTTAAAGACATGAATAGCAAGGCAACTACAGGAGTAATTCCAGCAACTTGCGGAGGAGTCGCGACATGAGAAAAAGGGGAGTAACTTTCCCCATAACCCAACTCCGTAGATATATTTGAATTAATTGTTAAATCTTTGCTTAAAATATGCCTGAAGAGATGTCTACAGGTTAGGAACAATACAAGAGAATTCAAAATTTTTTGAAATCATTGAATAAGGGCTTAGTCACGCCTGACAAGGTTATGTCGCGACAAGGCATTTGTCTTACAAAACATTGATGTCGTAGCCACTTTGGAAAGAACAATTAGTGAGTATGGAAGAAGGGAAATGCATGTCACGACGGTGGGTAAGTTTCAAAGAAGAAGGATTATCGCCGCATCAAGCGAGATCTTTGAGAGCCATGTATTGTCGTGACATGTTAGGTAGATCGCGACATTAAAGTGCGACATATGCCAACCACTCACTTCAAAAGCCCTAAATTTAATGACCCTAAAATAAAAGAGCGGAATTGAAGTCGCGCAATTCCCCTAGTGGATCATTAACTAGCCATGACATTGATTGAATTGCAAGCTGTTGGAAACATTTCATTCACTCAACCCACATAACCATTAGCTTTGATCTTCCTCCCAAATCTCAACCTCTGAAACCCTAGCATTCAAACCGTCGGAAAAGCTTTTCTCTTGCTTCAATGGTGAAATTCCCACCTGGTTCCTAACCTAGACGAGATAATGAGGAACACAGCATTCGGAAGAAGAAGAAACTACTTGAGAGGAGCAGGTTAGATGAGATTCATCGGGAAGAGCAAGCAGAAGAAATGCCATCAAAAGCGCGAGTAGACAGCTTCCTATAAGACGAGGCTTGAGAAGGGAAGGAAAGAGGAGAGAGAGAAAGAAAAAGAAGTAGAAGATTTCATATCCAAATTAGGCTTATTCCAGTGGAAGAAGTCTTATGCTAACAAGGTTTTGTTACGAAGGAGATTCAAAAAACCACAGTGACTCCTTTCAAGGAGATGATAGAAGCCGAGGAAAGGGATGGGAGAGTCTCTGCGCACACCGAGCGAGGATATCGGCCCAACGGTGAGAGTTTTATTCAATATGGTAGGAAGGAAGGATGGAGCGGATTTATGTTAGAGGATTACGGGTCTGTCTGAAACGAGCCGTCGATAGGGCACATGGGATGGCATGATACAAGCATGACACCAAATTTGGGAGGCGATAAAGGGTTTCAAATTGCCGCCTGGAAATCTCTGAAGGAGCTAGAAAACAAACTGAATAGAGAGAGACAAAAAGCAATGGGAGGCTGAATCCCTACGAGACGGAGGAAGGAATGGTATTTGGGAAAATTTAGATTTGATTAACAACAATCTTTCTAGATTCTTACTGGAAGTCATGACGAAATGGAGAACACAATGAATGGCTTGGGAAGAGAGACAAGATGCTTGAACAAGAAAGTTGATCTCTCTAATGAGATTGTCATTGAAGAAACGAGGTTGAGAGGAAACTAAGAAGAGAAAGGAAGAGAGGGAAATGAAGTTCCCTTAGATTCTCTAATTTGAACACTTTAGACCTAGATCCCCCTGATATTTTTGCCACCTCGTCCAAAAAGAAGAAATAGACCTTCTCCTTACCTAACCTTTCAGTACCATCCTCCTCCCATACTGTGTATCCAACAGTTGAAAATCAATCGAAATAAAATAAGGAAAGTTAAATGGAATTGTTGTGTACTATTTGCATTTGATTGTTCAATGTTGTGTTGCTTTGTGGTTGAATGAGATTAGGAAATCCAAAGTAGGAAATAGTTCGGAATAAAAAGCTGGCGAGAGGACATTATCTTAGTGAATGAAGCGATTGGTGAAAGTAAGCTGAAATGAGGAAAAATTGCAGAACCAAGGGCAATGCATCTAGTTTAATTGTAAAACAAGGTAAAAAAAATTACTTATATTTAAAGCGATAAGTCCAGTTAAGAGGAAGGTAATACAGCCAGTTGGAACAAACATATTTTTGAGTTTGTGGGCGAGCGGTAAAGTCAAGGAACACCTGTTGAATATCAATTGATTAATAACTGCTCGTAAATAAAAATGGAGTCGAGATACTCCTTATAGTTAGTCACGGTGATAAATCCAGATTAAATTTGTTAGATTATTGATTGAAGTGAAATCCTAGGTGGTCGGTACGACCAGGCGTAATCGAGCCATTCTTCTTGGATAGTTTGCAGGCCATTCTAGCCATCTATTATAAGGCATATACGGTAGTTCAATTGAGCGACAAGCTTTATTTTCAAAAATGGACCAATGGAAACGACTCATCTTAAGACGTCCTTGATAAAGAACCTACGATTACCCGAGAATTCAAAGAGGAAGAAAGAAATGAAGTTTGGGGGGAGTTTACATATTTTGAGGAACTCAAGGGGAGATGAAAAGAAAAGGCAAGGGAGGCGAAAATGGCGAGAAAGAAGGAAACCTAGAGGATAGATTTTATCTTTGTGGCCTAACTCTCTTGAACAATTAAGTTCTTAGGGGTGTTTCAACACCTAGTACCCCTAATACCATGGTATGGGAGTTACTAACAAAGTTAGCTAAGAGTGTTAGAAAGCCACAAAAAGTTAAAACATTGCACTATCCCTTAGTGGTAGCAAGCAGGAAATTCCTCGGTGAAATTATAAGAGTAAATAGGGAATACGGTTAAAAGCAGAAGAAATCAAAGAATATCCCCAAACATGAAGTTTAGGGAGTTTTACTAGAAACTATAAGAAAGAAGGGGTGAAGAGAAGGAGAAAATATTTAAATTTGATCTTAACTAAAATTCCCTTCCATCCTACCCATTACCCAAACCTCACAATATAAGCCCAGACACAGGATTGATGGAAGGAATTTGCAGATTCACCTACATTAGTGGAGATCAATGAAAAACAAGCCTATGAATTTGGAAGAAAGGAAACAATCAAAATTGTGAAGGACTTTAGGGAGTTAAATGACTCAGCCATAAATTGAGAAAGGAAAATAATTCATTATTCAACAGGATCCAATGAGTATATTGTTTGTAAAACAATTTCAACGCATGATAGTTTGCATAACATAAAGTAGAGACCAACCTTGGCTGGACTTGAAGCTAGATGTACGAGAAAATTTTGCATACCACCTTGCATTGCAATTAAATTGAATAAGCTGAGAGCAAATCACAGAAAAATGTCCTTAAAATTATTATTTTGTTTGAGAATAACGAAACAATTCTTTCTGCTGCTGGCGAGCAAGCAAAGGAAATTTTAAGTTGATTTGGGGAGTTTGATGAGCGATCATCTATTTTTAGTCCATTTTCTGTTCTATTATAATCTAGAAATGAATAATTAATATACGAGAAATATGAAGAAACTCTCAAATTGTTAAGCGGGGAAGAGAGAAAGAGAGTGATAGAAAAAATACAACGATAAGTGGAAGAAAAGTGCGGTCGAGATAGCGAGGCGAAATGAAGAGCTGGGCGATTCATTGATGGGTTTTGGGGTTTACAGTCAAATTACGAGGAATTCACGTGACACAAAAAAAGAATTGGAAGGAATTTGATGCGGTCGCGGCGATGCGAAGTACGGATCGGCCGGCTGAAGGGTAATCGGGCCTAGAGAGCGGCGTCGCGACGGCGATCCCGGAATCGCGACAACGCAATTGATATCGTGACGAGGATAAGAGAAGATTAGCGACAACGAGAAATACTTAAGCGCTATGAGAGGAACCCACGGGTGATGAAGCTCTGGAACTTAAGCTGATGTCGCGATGTGAGATCGAAGTCGCGACACCCGGACACCCACGCTTTTCGGTTGAAGGGTGAAGTTTCATGTAGAAGTGAGGTCACGACAACGGCCAGTCGTGACATCGAGACAGGATTGAAAGCGCAAATGACCGTGCGATATCGCGACATGGGATCGAGGAATCGCGACATGAAGAAACAACCAGTCGAAAGCCTCGAGCTAAGAAGCTGATGTCATGACGTGAGATCGGGAAATCGCGACGCGAGGGCTTTGACGGATCAGTCGCGAGCGCCGCAAAGATATCGCGACATGATATTGACGATGTCGCGACAACGCGAACACAACTAGTTGAAGCCTCTACGGTTCTTTTAGATGATGTCGCGACAAGAGATCGATGTATCGCGATAGCCAAGTGAGCTGCGGGAATAGATTTTGAGCTGGGGTTGCGACAAGATATCGGCATGATCGCGACATGGGGAGAGAACAGTTGAAGTACCCGAGACGTGAGAAGATGTCGCGACAAGATGAATGATGTCAGCGACACCAAGAATATTAAATCAAGGCTACATAGGTAAAGCGAAATTACAGCGGCGTGGGATCGATATCGCGACCTGATGATCCGCGACAAATAAAGCTAGATCGCGACGAGCGGTGACTTGGGCACAGATACTCAAAATCCTATGACTACACATTGGGATTAAGGGCCCAAGCGGAAAACCACATAAATCTGCGACTATCCGGGCTCATTCAAGCGACTTGGCGGCCACGGACGAGAAGGTACGGATAGGCGAAAGCTCATTTTCTTTCTTTATTTTTCTTTTCTTTTATTTTTCTTAATTTTTCATTTCCGTCGTTTTAGAGCAGATCATGCTCTCGTATTTTTATTTTTCGTTGTATTTCTTTGAATAGGATGTTATCGTTTGAGCGAAGGTGAATGCGGAGATTCATTTATTTTCAAATTACTACAGAAATGTTTAAAGATTTCGGACAAATTTGCAGGTCGGTGTTTCGGTTTCAATTCTGCGATCATTCTTATGATCGGAGGAATGTTGTATGTGCAGTGCATTGGTGAGGAATCGGCTTCCATTAAGTGAGCGTTATAGTCGAATTTATCTTTTATGTAGTCTTTTGACTTGTTAATTTAGGTTAATAAATTGCCGGTTTGAGTTTATTTTCTTGGATACGAGATATCGATTTCTTATACCAGTTAAGATTTGCGTCATTGCTCGATTTCGAGGAGGTCCTCGAGCGACCTGAGGGAAGACATTCGTAATGTACATTTCTTTGAAGGCACCATCCCAGCTTTTGCTAGTAGGGGATCCTTTGAGCTGTAAGGATTCACTTAGATAAATCCTCTTCTCAAACGAAATCAAACGAGTTGAATGAGTTATCTATTTAAGAACAAGCAAAAATTCACCTCGGTACGGATGGTGAGGCCAATCGGGTGTTAGATGGATCTAATCCAAGGAAAGGTTGATCTATTCTAATTTCGAGGATATGAGCAATCTGGGTTGTATATCCTTGCTTGACCGATAACTTGGGAACTAAAGGTTCACCGATCCATAAAATGGGTATGAAGTATTGCAAAGAAAAATACCCGGATTAAGGAAGTCCCTAAAAGTAGTTATCTAATTCCACTGTATTCGAGAGAATCGGGTCATGATCGAATATTGATAATGTGGAGTATGGAGAGATCGGTACTAGCATATGGGCCAGATTTTGGCCCAGGTTAATCAAGAAATTTTGTGCGGAGTAACTACGGGAATTGATAGTTCACTATAGCCCATTTATTAATGTCTTACGAGGATAAGCTATTCGGTATTCGAGTTCTTTTATTAGAAATTCGGTATTCTTTATTCTTATTCTTTTAGTATGTTGGGTAGTTCGGTATTGCACGCTTTTGTTCGTTTAATTGTTCCGGCACACCAAATCAGACTAATATCATTTGTGGTCCAAATGAGCACTGGAAATTGAGTAGTCGGGTAGTTGATTTAAAATTCTTGAGATCTCTGTGGGATCGATATATACGGACTTAAATCCATTTATTACTTGTCGACTGTGCGCCAGGGAATATCGGACTAAAACCAACTTTTAAAAAAATGATGATTTACTCTAAGAGATTGGTGGTTTATACGTATTTTGTTTTGGTGTCTACAAGTTTTATGGCGCCGTTGCCGGGGATTAGATAATAGTCCTTGGTAATAGTGTCATAAATTTGTACATGTTTAATTAGGAGTCAACAAGTTTTATGTAGTGGCGGATTCTTGCATTAATGATCCTTAGTAATAGTGTCATAAATTTGTACATGTGTTTTGGTCAGGTCAACGACATGCTAAAGAGATTTTTAACCTATTGTGAAAACGAGGAACGTAAACACCCGTAAATGCATAAGTTAAGCTTGGGGAGCAAGTGAGTTACCTCCACACCTAGCCAACGACCCTCCTCTTCAGGGAGGAAGAGGTCTAGCCAACCATCCTAGGTTGTCATCCTTAGAGGAGGAGGGTATTTTTTAGCGGCCCGAGAAAGAGGAAAGAAAATGAAAGAAAATGGGAAAAGGAGGTAGCAGCCGTGAAACTGCCGCCCCTTCTCTATTCCAAAGTGAAGTGAAGTGAGTTTATTGATACAGCGGGACTTATATGCTTTCGAGTCAAGGAAATTACAAAGCAACCAAAATCATAAGGTATTACAAGGGTTAAAATAGGGAAAAAACCAAGGGTTGTAACAAAGCTGAGGGCGTCAAAAAGCGAGGGGAGCAGGCTGGCCCAGAGAATAGTACTCGCATGATGCACGAGTGCTCGCGAGAGAAAGAAGCCTTCACCATGCTCCAATTTCTTCTGTTTTATGCTATTATTTCCTCTGGTCTTTGATCTGCAATGCTGAGTTTGACTCGAATTCTTCGTGCTTGGATCGACTCAACAATTTTGGCATAATTAGCTGCAAAAAGCGCAAAATTTGCACAAAATCTGCAGATGGGTAGAGCAAAGTGATAGGGACCTTGTAATGTGCCGTCGGGTTAATTCTAGAATGAAATTAGTACACAAAGCTCCAAAACCTATAATAAATAGGGTTCAAAATAGCACTTTTGGGCACTAATCACACCCCCCCAACCACCACATTGCTAGTCCATAGCAATGAAAGAAAAGAAAAGAAAGAGAGGAGTATACAGCGATAACAAATAATGTTCCACGAAAGGCTATATTTCAAAAGGTTGTGAATATGAGTAATGCCTAATAACCCTAAGTAAGAATCATCAAAATTAGGTAATCGATAACTATCATGAAGTGAATGCCATGTACAAAATTAGTGTCTAAAAAGAGCCTCCTTGCTTGGTGAATCGGCTTTGAGAAACTTCCACTAAAATCTAAATGTTGGAAATTTGATCGACTCTCAATAATAGTGTCAAACTGCATCACGAACAGCTCTTTGCAACCTAACTACTAACCAACCTAAATAGATCGAGGTTAATTTTTGGTAGTTTGATGGTTCATGGCCATTATATCATGCGAGTGAATTTCTATGCACGGTAATTTTCGCTATGATGTAGAGATTTCAGCGTGCGAGTACGTATTGATCTTCATGTTCCATTGCTCCTATTTGCTACTGACTCCCTACAGCCATTCATTTTCTTTCTTGCTTTTGATATTCTTCATTCCCGAAGCTTGTTGAAATTGATAGAAAACCATATGAAATTGAATTCAGAAATAATGCATTTTATTATGGATTAATGGATGACTGACGGTTGCTGCGGCTTTAATTCAAGGAACTACAAAAGACCAGGAATGCGTCGATTTGTGAGGACAGCAGGAGGCATATCATTGGGACAATTATAACAAATTAAGTACAAGCGGCTCAAAACCTATTAAAGCTGGGGTTGAAATAGCCTTTTGGGCACTAATCACACTGACCTACACATTGCTTCAGTCCCTTGTGATAGAAACGTAAAGAGAGAGCATACAAAATGATGATAACAAAGAATATGGTATTTCAAGTTTGTGAAGAAATGTGCCTAACCCACAAATGGAATCAAATAAAGTATATCCAATAACTATCTATGAAGAATGGAATGCCATCTGAAAATTAAGTGTCGAGCCTATGCGGTGAGAATCAACCAGGGAACTTCACAAAATCTAAATGTTTGTTTGATCGATACCGGCAAACCTGGCGCCCAAGCGCATAACCAAACTCACTGTGCCACCTAGGCTACCGCTAACCAAGCTAGTGGTCAGGGACCACCTCTTGTTAAGATTCTTTTTTGTGGCTGCAGGGGTGATCTTTGGGAAGTGACCTCACCAAAAGTCTATGTGAGGGGGATCTATCAATGACTCCCAGCAGGTGCAGGCTTAGGGCACCAAGTCACGCAAGGATCTTCCACAGGGCCACAAACTCTTGGGTTTGGGGACTCAGAATAGATTTGGCTAGCACCACAACTTGCTAAACTACTGCCCGTCACGTGCGAGAACGCACTAAGTCGGCGACTCGGCGTGAGGGTTTAGGCGCGGGGCTTTAAGGCTTCGCCATAGACCCCTCGGACCGTGCTTGGGTTTCCATGAAAGCGTTGCAATTTTCTTTTTCTTTTTTCTTTTCTTTCCCTTTTCCTTTTTACTTCTTTTGTTTCTTTTTTTTTTTGGCGCATTGGCACTTCTTTCCACGAGGGTCCTTAACTTTATTAAAGGTGGTCAGCGACCTTAGGATATAGGTTATTACAGCAAAGGGGAGGTGCACTTGATTTTTCAACCTATCATTGAAACCTAATGTGCCATTTAGATTGCCGTGCCACGGTAGGGTGATCAGAATCTAAACAATGTTATTTATATCTCAGAGATTCATACACTAGTAGTCGAGCTCTTTATGATATAAGCGGCTCTAGAAATTAGAACTAGGGGATGTTGATTTCTTCATTTTCCAAATACGATTGCGATGGGATTCAAAAATGGTGAATTTGGTTTTGGATTTTAAGGCTTGTAGAAGTGAAAACGAGGAGTTGGATGGTGGAATTAAAAAATTAAAATGAAGGAAAAATAAGAAAGGACTCCTTGAGGTGAAACCCACTAGGTTAGGGTTTTAGGGCAGCTTGTTATTGCTCGAGGTCTTTATACTCGCGTTGGGGAGCATGACATATAGTCATTTCCTGGTCTTGGATCTTCATTTAGCTTTACAACCTAGACCCTTAGAGATTTTCTTTTGAGAATGACATTTCATTGGCATAAATGTCCTAATTTGAACACACATCTCAAAAACACCCCGATAACTAATAGAGGCAATGACTAGCCGGGCCTCGTGGATCTGAAGCTGAGTATCCTTTGAACTCAAAAGCTTGTCAAATACACATTAAAGAGAGCATGCTTAGAGATTTTTAACCTATGGCATTGAAAGCTTAGACACAAATACCTTAAACACCAACATGTATGAAGAGCATGAACATACGGCTTACCTGCAGGCACCCGGTGGCCTTCCGCCGGATGGGGAGGTACAATGGGGCTACATCCTTTGATTTGTCATGCATCAAAGGGTGTTTGGCAGAAAGGAAAAATGGAAAAGAACAAAGAAGTGGCCGGAGGAGAGGAAGGAGGAAGCGGCCCGGGGAGAGCGGGAGCTTCTCCGTCACTGTGTTGATTGAGTTGATTGATACGAGGGATTTGAGGGCGAGGCTTATATAGATGCTCGGAGTGTAAGGGAGATTACAAAACTGAAGCCTTAAAATCGGAAGGCTATTACAGGGGTAAAATGGAAAAAAACCAAAAACAAATGCAAACAGGGCATAGTGTAAGAGACGGGGCGGCGGGAGGGGAATGGGGCGGCCCGGGAAGGAGCAGTAGCGGTGGGCGGGAGGCAGTTAGCACCATAGGAGACCAGTGACTCGCGGTGCTCCGATTTCTGCATTTTGCACTATTCTTTCTTCTTGGTCTACGATCCTACAATGTTGAGTTTGACTTTCGAATTCTTCATGCTTGGTCGACTCAACAATTTTTGGCATAATTAGTGGCTTAAAGCGCAAAATTTGCCCTATGAAATGCGTCGATAGATAATGAGACCTTAATGTGCAAATCGGGTTAATTAGAATGATTAGTACCACGAAGCTCAAAACCTACCTAATAAATGGGGTTCAAAATAACACTGGGCACTAATCAGAATATATCGCGAGGTCGAAGCTTTCGATGGAGCGAAAGACCTGTGGGAGCCTGCTTCCAACAAGAATCGGATAGAGCACGTGCAAGACCACAGCGTGAGATGCCACCGGTAGCTGCCGTCACGGCTTTAGGGCTCGACCTTGGCATGGTTCAATAGGCTCCCGCTAACCTTGATCTCATCCTTCAAAGAACTCTCCATTGCTTTAGTGTCCCACTTCATCGGGCCGGGGACGTCACCAGAAAGCCGAGCTACCACTGGCGGCCCAGTAAAGCAAGGCCGGCTTTTGGTCTGCGTCCGGAGGTTCGACTCGGGTCGTGAGGGGTAGACATTCCGGCCGGATGAAAGGCCCTCAGCACATCGCCAGACTGGGCATACGGGTCAAGACCTGTGTTCTCCATCTCCAAGAGCTTCCCTCGGTGCAAGCATAGTAGGGTGCTCTTAAGCGAGAGAAAAATACATCAACGGCGGGGAGGCCCATATATTTAATAGGGAGCTCTTCCGGCAAAGGGAGAAAAGCAAGGACGAAGAAATGGGACCGGCTTGAAGGTGATAAAGACCTAGGCAGATCCCACGAGAGGAGCCCGAGAGAAGATGGGATCGTCTCCAAAGAGAGAGAGGTAAGCACTAATCGGAGACCCTTGGTCCACACGGCCAAGCTGCGGCGCAGTACCCACCTCGTGATTCACCCCTACGACGGCCTCGGTGTCTCAAGTCTATCTGAGGTACGACATGAGAGTTTGAGGTGGCCGTCTCGGATGAGGGACCAGGACTCGGAAAAGAGACATGACACCAAATGCTACGAGTTCCACACCGAGAGATCATGGGCATTGAACATATGAGCGTATTCGATTGAAGAAGAAATGTCAATTCCTAATCCGGCGTGGACATCTCACAAGTCGTTCATTGGCTCGAGGAAAGATTGAAACGGGGAGGCACCTCCTCACCACCTGGTGACCCTAGCTAACTCGGCATCGACAACCCACACCGGGAGAGATAATGTGATTTTGGGGAGATTCACCGGTAGTGGAGTCAGTTTGGCCGGGAAGGCTCACATGCTCATCGGTCGGGGGAGACAATGGAGTGCAGTCGTGTCGAGCTCCCTCGGTTGGATACCACCATAACCTTCTCGGACTCTGACATGGAAGGTTGCCAACATCCCCATGATGACTGGCGAAGTAACAAGTGCTGTCATACCCGACCAAAGCCGAGTTCAAAGGGTCGTCGACAGCGGGAGACTCGGCCGACATCATCTTGCATGGGCGCGTTAGGTAAATAGATGTGGGAAGGGAGAAGAATTTGAGCCAGATGAAACGCGCCCTTATTGGGATTCTCCAGGAGAAAAAGTACTACCCACGGGGGTGTCACGAGTTAATGGTACTCACTAGGGAGACCCCATGTGCAAGCCTACTTGATGATAAAAAATTCCTCATAGTGGATGCCCCATCTGGATACAACATGTTACTGGGTAGGCCTTCTCTCAATGCCATAAGGGCCATCCCTTCCGCCTATCATATGGTTGTCAAATTCCCTATGGAGAATGGAGTAGGAATGGTTCAAGGAGACCAATGGGTAGCCAAGGAGTGCTACTTGACGTCAATGAAACAGAAAGCAGTTGACAACATCCACATGGATGAGCTCGACATGAGAGATGAATTAAACACTTGACCTATGCCCTCAGAAGAGCTAGAACCAGTACAACTTGACGACCATCCAGAACACCTCGCCTACATCAGATCCTAAGTGAGTGTCGAGGGCGTCCCAAGAGGCCACTCCTCATCCGCTTCTTAAAGCAAATGTGGAAGTATATTCTCTTGGAAGCAAGAGGACATGGGAGGAATTGACCCGGCCCGGTTATCATCACCCCGCATGTGGCTGAATGTTAGTCCACCATTCAAACACAATCAAACATAAAGAAGAAGTTTCGCGAATGGCGAGGAAGGTGATCAACGAAAGTGGTCGACAAACTCCTCCAAGCCGAGCTATGAGAAGTAGATTGTCCCAGGCGGTTGGCTAATGTGATTCTGAAATCGA
The DNA here is from genome assembly GCA_016808115.1 of Tetrastigma voinierianum. NCBI lineage: Eukaryota > Viridiplantae > Streptophyta > Magnoliopsida > Vitales > Vitaceae > Tetrastigma > Tetrastigma voinierianum. The sequence goes on from JAEQBH010002375.1 coordinate 89,079, forward strand.
AGGCAAATCCGGACAAGATAAAGTCGTGCTCGACGTACGACCACCCTCGAGCACTAAAGAGATTCAGCGCTATTTGGAAGAATAGCTACAGCGAGTCTCTTTGTGTCCCGGACTCCGATGAAGTGTCGGCCTTCTTTCAAGCTCTGAAAAAGGCCTTCCCGGTAGGATACTTATACGTAGGGCATTCTCGGCACTAAAAACCTAGCAAGCTCTCCGCATTACGGTAGCCCCTCAGGGAGATAACTACGCTCTACTTGAGTGGTTTCCGACTCACAACTGGCGCCTCCCACTGGTCGGGGAGAGGCGGGATAGAGCACAACAACCGGTTTTATTCTTTGTGGCCAGAGCTGGGGGAGGCCGGGAGGAAGGTATCCCAGATAGAAAAGCTGGTTCTGGCATTGGTGACCACCGTAGAAGACTTAGGCGACCATCTTAGCCAGCGCCCTTCGAGGATTCAGTAGGAACACCCAATGAAGCAAATATTGCATAAACTAGAAACCTCAGGGAAGACCTTCTAGTGAAATGGGCCATGAAATTTGAGCGAGTTCGGCATTAGGTCTGAAGTCGAAACCGATCAAAGGACAAGTTTTGGCATATTTCATCATGGAATTCACCTCGACAGAGCCTACCGAAACCACCCAGTTAGCGTCGACCTCCCCATCTGGAGGTTGTCCATAGATGGGGCCACCAATGCTCATGGAAGCAGTGCAGAGTTGATACTGACCTCCCCGGATAGGATCAATGTGGAATATGCACTCAGATTCGGGTTCTAGGCCTCCATGAACGAAGCCGAATACCAAGCTCTCATTGCTGGACTTAACCTCGCCCACTCCATGGAGGCCGAGCAACTAGAGGTATGCAGCGATTCCCAGTTGGTGGTAAAGAAAATAGAAGATTCCTACAAAGCGAAAGGTGAAAAGATAATCCTTTATCTCAAAAAGGTATGCGAGTTGCTCAAAAATTTTGTATGAGTTCAGGTCAGACACGTCCGAGCGAAGAATTCGCGAGACAGACGCCCTGGCTGGCTAGCAGCGACATGCGGGGAAGACTTGGACAAGCGGTATGTCCGAGCACCTCATAGGGCAGCCGATAGACGTTGCGGGCGACAAGGTCCTCCCGGTAATGACCGCGTCGTAAGATGGACCCCATCACGGGACTATACGGTGAGCGGGACGTTGCAGCGTCAGAAGGAGGCATCTAAGCTAAGAGGGTGACTAGATTACCGCTCTTTTCGGGGTCCCTTTATAAAGCGAGGTTTTACGCACCCCTCCTCAAATGCATAGGAAGGGGAAGATGCCAGCTACGTACTTGATTGCACGAGGCATACATGGCAACCATATATCGTTGCTCAGGCCTTGGCAAGAAAAACCTTGAGGTAAGGGTATTATTGGCCCACACAGTGCTCGAGACACCCGCGGAGCTGATCGAGAAAATGCAAATCACATCAGAGCATGCCAAGATCCCACCTCCCATCAAGCCCTTGACCGTCCATAAGCCTTGGCACTTTTCAGCCATGGGGATTAGGCGTACTCGGGCCCACGCCCATTGGAAGAGATGGGGTGCAAATTCATTATAGGGTGGACTACTTTACCAAGTGGGGCGAGAGGCCGAGCCATTAGCAACAATCACGAGCAAAGGTGCGTAACCGTTTGGCGTTCCATAATATGCGGTTCGAATCCAAAAGCATTGGTATTTGATAGCGAGGCGAGTTCGGCGACTGAAATTCAAAAACTTTTGTGCCGAGCTCAGAATCAAGAATTACTATTCTTCCCCAACTCATCCGCAATCCAACGGACAAGCCGAAGTCACTATAAGGACTCTCAAGGCAACATTGAAGACTAAGCTGGAAAACTTAAGGGGAAAATGGGTGGGCCTTCCCTCCCAGGAGTAATATCAGATTGTCTGAAGCTACACGTGAAGTTTGCAACACAAGAAACTCCGTTTGCCTTAGCATTTGCACGAGGGCGGTAGCCCACATCGAAGTTGGGCTCGAGTCACGAGGTCGAGTTCGAAGCAGACCTGTTGGGGAGATCTCTCAGCAAGCCTTGATCTCTTTGAGAAGAAGCTGAGAAGCTGGGAGCTGCGAAAGCGCGCCGAGGACTACCAAGGAAAACAACAAGATTTTCTACGATGTGAAGGTAGACCCTAATAGTTTTAAACTGTGACCTAGTGCTTTCGAAAAAACTCACACGCGTGGGAAAGACCCCACTCACGGGAGCTGGGACCCAAGCTAGGAGGGACCTGTATCATATCAGCGGATAATCCCTGCAGCAGCTATGAGCTCAAGCGGAAGAGGAAAAGACCTTGCATCACTCACGGAATGTCTAGAGGCACCTCGAGGGGTTTTACGTAAACCTCATATTGTATACATTAATAAAGCGCGACAGTTACTGCTCGTTAAATAACGATTTTTGTGTTTGTACGACCTCCACACTCTACGTAAATCATAAAGAAGAACCAGGGAGCTCGTTGTCGAGAAATCACACGGGGCTCGAAAGGCCTGAAGGTGCAGAAACATCAGAATATTATACATGTTTCCAAAGATTGTACTTTTATTTCGGAGAATTCTGATAAGTCCGAAAATTACAATCAATAAAATCGTTCTCTCGTCTCGAAAATTACAATCGACCAAAACAGTTCTCTGCATCTCGAAAAATCCTGTTGACATCCGCTCGAGGCGAAAACCCACGAGAAAAAGAAAAGAGGGCCTGAAAAGAAAAAGGGGAGAGGTATAGCATAGAAAGCGAGACTTAAAGAATTCAGCATATGCGCCCCCTCAGTGTGTTCCCTTTTGGCCTAACTCCATCAAATGGCGGGACCGAGGGAACTTTCAACACTAACAATTGGCGGGACTGAGGAGTGACACAACTCCGACAAATGGTAAAATAAAAGACAAACGTTGACTATGATCACCGAACAAACTTGGCGGTGTGATCAAACATAGAGAGCTTCATCGTATGGGAACTTTGATCGCGGCGGGGAAAATGGAGCGTGTAAAATACACCCTCTCGAAGGAAGGTGGTTATTTATAAAGAACTGGATACCTTGGGAATCACGTAGTACGTTACGATTCTCCATATCACCCAGGCGTTAAGAGCTACTTTTACTTTCCCCGAGGAAGGAGACGAAAAAAACCCAGGAGCTCTAATATTAAAGAGCCACGTAGCGCAGAATCCGAAGAAGCCATGAAGCTCAGTTCAAGAGCCACATAGCTCAGTTCGACAAGAGTCAGGAGCTCAAATATTAAAGAGCCACGAAGCTTAGAGCTCGGAGAGCTAAGTAGCTCAATTTGTTAAGAGCCAAGTAGCTCAGTTTGTTAAGAGCTAAGTAGCTCAGTTTGTTAAGAGCCCACCAGCTTAGAGAGCCACATAGCTCAATTCAATACAATAAGAGCCCAGCAGCCCAGTTTGTTAAGAGCCCGAATGACTCGAAGAGCCCAGTGGCTGATTAGTTAAGAGCAGCGTGGCTCGGTTCATGCAGCCACGTGGCTCGATTCGGTCGAGGAGCCGGGGGCTTGGATATTAAGAGCCACGTAGCTTAGAATTCGAATGAGCCATGAAGCTCAATTCGTCAAGAGCCACATAGCTCAGTTCGTCAAGAGCCAGGAGCTTAGATATTAAAATGTCGTGTAGCTCAGAATTCGAAGGAGCCATGTAGCTCAGTTCGTCAAGAGCCACGTAGCTTAGTTCGTCAAGAGCCAAGAGCTCAGATATTAAAGAGCCACTTAGCTCAGGGCTCAGAGAGCCAAATAGCTTAGTTTGTTAAGATCCCAACATCTCAGAGAGCCACGTAGTTCAGTTCAATACAATAAGGGTCCAGTAGCTCAGTTTGTTGTTAGAGCTCAATGACTCGAGGAGGCTAAGTAGCTCGGTTTGTTAGAGCCACCTTAGCTTAGTCGTTAGAGCTAAGTAGCTCGGTTCGTTAGGCCGGGGCTCGGATGATGGGAGCCACGTGGCTCGGGCCCCCAGAGCCCGGTGGCTTGGTTTCAATAAGAGCCCGGCGACTCAAGAGCGATGGCTCAATTCGTTCGGCCCCAGTAGCTCGAGAAAGCCACGTAGCTCAATTGAAAGGCCGTGGAGCTCGGTTGGTAGAGCCCGGCTCGGTGGCCCAGCGTAGCCACGACCTCGATAAGAGCCGTGGAATCGGTTCAATAAGAGCCCAGTAGCTCATACGCTAAGTGCACAACAACTTAGTTATCAAAGGAGATGAGTAGCTCGACAGCCTCGCAGCCTAGGTTATAGAATAAGATGGTAAAGAAGACGGGAGGTCTAAAGGGTATAATGGCAAATATCCGCAGATCGACAAAAAATAGGGTCAACATTACAGAAGTCCAAGGCTCAGAGCCCGGAGTTAGTAGAATAAGTAGAAATTACAAGGAAAGAAACTGAAGCATGAAAGCCGGGACTATGGGTTGCCTCGGTGAACCTCAGATCATGCTTAAGGTCGAGGCGACGAGGTAGGAGTAGACCGTTGTAGGAACTCAATCTTAGGTTCACTAGGGAGAGGAACAGAGCAGGGGGCATCTGAAAACACCATGGGGTCCACTTTGTCAGAGTCAGATTCTTCCGCCTCCCCCTTAACGGGGGCAGAGAGTTGAAATCGGGCCAGGAAAACCTTAGCGACCTTAGCAGCGAAGCCACAGGAGGCCCACAAGGTATAGTTCTCGTCTCTCAGCTCGGTAATCACCCCTTCCTTTTAACTGACCAAGGCCTCCTGCCTTTGAAGATCTCCTTGAAGCCCATGGCATTCCTCAGTTAGGCGTTCCACGGAGCTCACAGCCTCAAAATCCTCTTAGCTAACTCGGCTTAATGTCGTGGCTTTGATGTGCAACTCATCCCAGACCACGTATAGCTCGTCCTTGGCCACTTGCGACTCATCCACATTTGCCGCGGCCTGTCCCTCGAGCCCTCGGCTTGCAGGCCTTCTTTTCTTTGTCTCGAGCTCGATGGTCAGCATTCTCGAAGGTCAGGGAGGCAGCCTTGGCTTTATACGCTTTGACTTCTCTAGCAGAGCCCTCGGCAAAGCTGGCCCTCCTCGCTAGGCTTTTCATATAGGTACCCATCTACATCAACAAGATAAAATAAAGGGATAATTTGAAACAACGATGGAACGAACAAATAAAGGGGTTTGGACATATGGTGGCCATTCCTTGAAGCGATAAGGACAAAGCCTCCTCGCGGACGTAGCGTCGCCTCTTGAGGTCGAGTCTTGTAGGAGCGTCGACCCGGCGGCGAGCTCAGGAGGTTAGTAGCGGCGAGTCCTCATCCCCCTCAGTTCCAAAGGAACCCCTTCCCTCGACCTCTCAGGCATCGTAGAGAGCTTGGGCGTTTTGTTTGGGACTCCAAATAGAAGTAGGCAGAGGCTTCCCGGAGGAGGCCAGCGGTCACTCCCAAGAAGGATTTCGGACTCGCCACCTTGGACACCTCGGCCATGGAAAAAGGCGCCTGACCTCTCGCCAGGACTTGGTCAGACGACCCTTTCTCTTTGGTAATCGACGACAGAGAAGATGCTCCTACCCTTAGGATCTTACCTCGAATCGCGAGGCTGCTCACGAGGGGAGCCTGAGCTTTGCGCTTAACGCTCCTCTTCTTCTTCGCCAGAGACTTAACTCGAGCTTGAATCTTTTCCCAAGTGGGTTTCACGGCAGAAGGCCTCTCACGAGAAGGCTTCATACCAGAAGGGAGAGATGGCCTCAAAGTAGGGGATTGAGAGGGGCTCACGCCAGAAGGCTCGGGAATATCTGATCTAATCAGCTCAGAGTACTCCCTAGGGAGACACTTGGTCAACTACTGTTTCACCTCCTTATCCTTGGAACTGAGTTCGGGACAGATACTTGAAGGCAACACAACCAAAGCGAAGTTAAGAATGCCTCATAACCTTTAAAAGCTAATCCCAACTAGCACGGACGAAAATTCACGCATATTCTCTAGGAAAGTCCATACTGTCGGAATGCCAAGCGTATCCTCTCAGTCAGAAGGGTTGTACTCCTAGTTACGACCCCCGATAAAGAAATAACTCTCCTTCCAATTTTTGTGGGAAGACGGAAGAGCGGAAATGATCAGCCTGGCATTGGTCAGTTTGGAAATATACAAAAAGCCCTCTGCGGCCTCTTTCACACTAAAGAAGTCCAACAACATAGCTATGCTGGGAACCCTAAGGCCCTTATCCCTAAAAAAGACCAGAAGGCCGATCAAAACGCCCCAGAAATTAGAAGAAAGTTGGGATGGGTAAACGTTGAAATGTTGTAAGACGTTCTTAATAAAGGGGTGCAGAGGAAAGCGGAGACCGTTCTTGAAGGCCGCTTCAAAAAAGCAGACCATCTTGGGAACCTGGGTATTGTAGGAGGTGAGAAGATTAGGGCACCAGACTTGAATGCCGAGAGGGGGTCTATAACCGGTAAAGAAGGTTTTCTCATAAAGGGGCTCGACCCTACTAGGACCCACGACGTCGCATACTTCACGACAGCCTTCAAATATTCAAAACCACTAGGGTACCTAATCTCACTAATCTTTCCCTTGCATTTGCCAGACGGGGATGGATGATCCGCTGAAGGGGCTTTATCGACCATGGCGGCAAGACTATTGGATCCACCGCCGGTCCATCTTGACTCAAACTCCTCAGTGGGCCTTCCCCTTATGTGCAGACTAGAAGAATGATTGGGCCTAGAGGAAGTACGCATGATTGGGCGAATATAAGGAGGTCGAACGAATGACAAAGAGGCGGAATCCTGGCGAGCATGCCACTGTGGCCACAAGAGTCGGAGCAATGCTCCCCACGGCGAAGTGCGCTGTGAGGAATTCCGGTCGAAAAAGTGAGGAAAGGGAGACAGACAATGACCACCGGGGAACCCATGGAATCGGAAACGAGAAAAGGTAAACGGGAAGAAGAAGAAAGGCGTACCCAGTAGGGAAGAGGAGAAGCGAGAGATGACCCGAGTGAGACGGAATGCGAGGAAACCACGAGCGGTCTTGGCGATGATAAGAAGTTTCGAGAAGAGAATGCGAGACCAAAGAGAAGAGGTTTGAAGAACGAGGGGGAATCACGGTCAATGAGTCGTGGAGTGCTTAAGAAACTCAACCTTAAATGTCGTAGAAATGGGTGTAAAAATCGATAAAAGCCATCATTATCGCAAAACGATTGACAACGATAAAGCCTTGATCAACCATCCTTGATTAGCCACGTGGAATCCACACCCGATCCAAGAACTATTCAGCCCTTGCCAAAGCTCGCTTCGGCCAAGAGCTGGGGGGCAATTGATGATGCCTAAAAAACATGCATATGGGCTTAGAACACAGACCTAAGAGACAAACCACTAACAAGGCTTAAGGAAGCCTTAGGGGGTAGGTTTGGAAGCAAGCCCCGCGTGAGACCTCGACCCATGACGATGTCTTGGTTACTCCTAAGGCGCGAGCCCAGAGCTGAGACTAAGCCTAATGGGTCGGATAGGTGATGGGGATAATCCGCTATCCACCAAATGTGACGTAAGAAATGAAAGTACTCCATCTTCATGATCTGATATCTACTCCACGATTATAGCTCCCTAATTATCTTCTAATATTCAGTTAGCGATAAGGAAGAGAAGATCCTTTACCCAATTGGGAAGATGTCGTATCGTTGTCTAACAAGGAAAGTCATCGTGATCACTTATGATAAATACTGAGCAATTCCACTAAAGAAATGTATGCAATCACAACGCCACCAGCAGTTGATCTTCTACCTTTTCGTGAGAAAGAAACTGACTTAGGCATCGGAGAGGTGGCTGGCACACCCCTGCCGGACCACCCCTTTTGTGTAGGTTGTAGGTCGCGCAAGCTGGGCGGATCGACTCGGAGGTCTTAACAGGCCCAATCTAGCAAGCTCCAGTCCAGTATCGATAGAAAAAGCACCATCAATAAAGATGATGAATAGAATTTTTTTAGGTACGTGATACATTTATTGTGATATTAGATTTCTTGTTGAATAAGGAAAGATGTATGAGATATTATAATAAACATTTTATATCATGAGGAAAAAAAATTGTGAGATAAGAGATACTTGGTTTACTTGGTGATCCACGATATCTTGGGGTTGTAAAGTGCATGGATCGAGAAAGAGCAAAAGATACATTTGTCTTTCCTTTGGAACTGACGTTCGAATGCGAGAATATATATATATATATATATATATATATATATATATATATATATATATATATATATATATATATATATATATATATATATACTACTATATATATATATATATATTGATAGGAGTTAAAAAATAGGTGCGCGGCCCACTCGCGAGTCGAGGAAAGGTAAGCCCATTAAGATGCAGGAGCCCACAGCGCAGGCCAAAGCAGGAAGCCCGATTTGATTTACTTGAGAGACGACGAAACTGGACCATCCAGAAAGGCATATCATCATCCAGTTAAATTTTACCAGTAAGGGATAAATCAGATTAAATTTCACCAGTAAGGGAAGTAAGATAATTCCCGATAATTCCCAATAATAACTTATCCTATAAAACAAAACCGAATCTCACCAATGAGGGAAGAAGGATAATCATCAAAACTGCTCCCTCATTATCCCTTATTAACCCGACAACGATAAAGGCAGAAAATATCCCATCCAATGGGAAAGAATCCTCATCAGCATCCAATTGGGAAAACATATACTATAAATACCAGGCCACCCCATCGATGAAAGGTACGCAGAACATTCGCCCTCTAAGTAGTTGATCTTTTCTTTCATCTGGAAAGAACTGACTTAGGCATCGGAGAGGCAACGGGCGAGCCCCCGCCGATCCTCTTTGTTTTTTTCTTTTACATAGGAATCCAACATCCGAGCCGAGTGGGCCAAGCCCGGCCAGTAGTTAGGTTCGGGGCCAGGCAATCCCCTCACGCTCCGGCCCGGTTTCGGTTGAAAAGGCATCATCGGTTGGCGCGTAGTGCGTAGAGATGATAGTTCCTTTACAAATAAAGGCGATCTCTCGATGCTTGATGGTATTCTCGGCTTCGGAACCTGGCCGAAGCGCGCCAATCCTTCCCGAGAATGCAAGACCCATTTGGTGGGGTGGATAGCGGGCACTCGGAGGCTGCGATGGGGTTGTGCGGGGCTAATCACGGACGAGATGGAGCGCCGTCACGATAGCGGCTTGATGGAGGAATTAGAGCAACTCATCAAGCGGTGCTTGTTGGCAGCGGAATCGCGACAAGCCCGGGGAAGGCCATAACACCACCCCTCTGGAAGAGCAGCCACACCTCGGCCCTCCTCGAGGGCTGACCGAGGGTCCGGTGGGACCGGGGGCATGGACCACGCTTAACCCCTAGAGGGGACCTCGGAAGCGATGGTAGGCCCCTTCTCGGCGAGGAATGGGAGGCGATCATGGGAGGCGGAGGTTGAAGGTATCCCGACATGAGGCTCGGCCACGTGAAGGAAGTCGTCAGTGACAGAGTCTGGGCTGCATGGACACCTTGGTGCGACCAGGCGAAGGTCTTGGTTTCACCGGCGAGGTGTGCTCACTTCCCGCTTTCCGTCAAAGTTCAGAATGCCACAAATTGAAGCATTCGATGGTACGAAGGATCCTGTCGACCATCTGCTGCCATAAAGAGAATCAAATGGAGCTATGGATATCGAGACCACATATACGGTCACGAGCCTTAGCTATCACACTAAAGGCCGGCTTTGGCAGTTAGCCAGGCTCCTCCGTCGTCGGTCTCCCTCATTCGAGAGCTCTCTATCGCGTTCGTCTCCCACTTCATTGGAGCGAGAACGTACAGGAAGCCGGGTTATCACCTGCTAACCATAAAAGCAAAGCCCAGCCAGAAAGCACAGTCATACATCCAGAGGTTTAATCTGAGGTCTACGAAGGTAGACATCTGAGCGAAGTTCGCTATCCAGCGCATTCATCACTAGGTTAGGAGTGCGGTTGAAAGATTTGATGTTTTCCATATCGAATCCTGATGACATGGGTGAGGTGCTTGCAAGCGGAGAAAAGTACATAAGCGTGAGAAGGCCCTCATATCCAAGAAGAAAGCTCTTGACCCACAAAGAGAAGTAAGGCAGACGAACAACGAGGGGCTGAAGCCCCAAGAGGCAGAGAGAGAAGCCAGGGAGAGATCCTCGAAGAAGACGAGGCGGTCACGAAGAGACACACGGGCATCAAAGACCGCTTGGGACCACCTCAGCCCGAGTTACGTTGACGGTATTCACCTCAGTGGTTCACCCCCTGGCGGCCACGGTATTGCGAGGTCTTCGCGCGAGAGAAGTGACATGAAGCGGTTTAAGATGGCGGAAACCGAGATGGTCAGATCGACGAAAGAGATAACCGCGAGGTATTGTAGGTTCCGCAAGGACCATAGGCACCGAACGGACAATTGCATACAACTCAGGAAGGAGATAGAAAATTTGATTCGACGCGGGTATCTTCGCCGCTTCGTAGCCTCTGAAGGTTAGAGCCAGGCGCAGCGCGTTACCTAAACGGGGCGGCTGGCTCGGCACCGGCAGCCGCAGGAAATTCAGCAGTCTCGGGAGGATTTGCAGGTGGGAATCGGTTCACGCTAGAAGGCGCACTTGCGTAGCATCGAGTGGAGGTAATGGAAGTGCAAGCGGTGTCCAAACTGCCTCGACTCGACCACGGCTCATAACATTCTCGGATTCGGACACGGGTGACACCTATGTGACCGCTTTGGTGATAGAGCGGTTGTGGCTAACAAAACGATCCACCGGGTCCTCGTCGACAATGGGAGTTCAGTCGACATCATCTTCGCGTTGGCTTTTGACAAGATGGGCATCGGAAGGGAGAAGGCGCAACCCGATCAACACCCGCTGCAAGGATTCTGCGGGAAAATCTGCCTTTAGGGGCCCGATACGATTAGTGCTCACTTTGGGAGATTGCGCCGAGGAAGCAGCGATAAAATTTCTCATAGTGGATGCCCCATCTGCTTATAACATGTTGTTGGGCAGACCCTCTCTCAACGCCATAAAGGCTATCCTCTCCGCTTACCATATGAAGATTAAGTTTCCTACTATAGGTGGAGTAGGAATGGTTCGAGGAGACTAACGCGTGGCCAGGGAATGCTACTCGGCATCCATGAAACAACAAGCGGTCAACAACGTATACATGGATGAGCTCGACATGCGCGAGGAGGTTAATACCTTACCTGAGCCCTCAGAAGAGCTGGAGCCTGTGCAATTGGATGATAACCCTGAACACCTCACCTACATCGGCTCTAGGCTAGCAGAAGACCTCAGACATCTCCTTATTCACTTCCTGAAACAAAACAATTATGTCTTTGCGTGGAAGTAGGAGGATATGGGAGGGATTGACCCCACAATAATCGCTCGCGAGACTAGCGTCGGTCGATCCTTCGAAGCCGGTCAATGAAAAGAAGGAGTTTCGCTCAGGAAGAATAGCGATAAATGAGGGGAGGTTGTAAGCTCCTCGGCCGAGAGGAAATCAAAGAAATGGAGTATCCTGAATGGTTGGCCAATGTCGTACTTGTCAAAAGCGGCTTGACAAGTGGCGACTCTGGCATCGACTTCAGCGACATCGACGAGCATGCGAAAGATAGTTTCCCTGCGCGCGGATCGACCTCATTGTAGATGCCACAAAATCCAGCCATAGAAGACTCCACGATTTCATGGATGCTTTCTCCGACTACAACCCGGTCGACATGGATCAGGGGACGAGAGAGGGACCTCGTTGATCGCGGGGCGGGACTATTCTTCTTAGGAGTAATGCCGCTGGGCGGCTAAAACCCAGGAAGCGACCTACTGGGAGATTGGTGAACGGGATGTTCCGGAAACGAAATAGGGGCATCCAGCTGGAGGTTTATACTCCAGATGACATGTTGGTGAAATCCAGCCACGAAGCCAGCTCCATAACTCCTTAATAATAAAAGCATTCGGATCACGAGTACAACATGAAAATTTGAATCCGACTAAATGCGCTTTCGAGTCTTAAGCGGGAAAATTCTTAGGCTTGAGATTACTTCTGAATCGAGGCAAATCCAGGACAAAATAAAGGTTGTACTTTCGACATGCGGAGCATGCGCCAGCTGTCGAATATAAATGAAGTCCGGCGTCACAATCGGAAGAATAGCGCGTTAAGCGAGGTTCGTGTCGAGGCCGGCGATAAATGTCGGTAGCCTTCCCGGGTTCTAAGAAAGCTTTTCAATGGGATACACATTGCGAAGAAACTTTAGCGACCTTGCTAAAGCATCGAGCTCTCCCAGATTACGGTGAGCCCTACGAGAGGGAGCTCCTTACTTTGTACTGGCCGGCTTGGATTTTTCGACTAGTGTAGGTCTCGTGAGAGACAAAGGCCCAGAGTGCGACACCTAGTCTTGTACGGTCGAGGCCCGAGAGGAGCGGGGAGGGAGAGGTATCCGAGGATGGAGAAATTAAATTAATCTTAACGTTAATGGCATAGCTACGAACTCATTCCATACTTTGAGGCTGTTACCATTGAAGTCAGATAGAGTACCCATAAACCGTCTACCAAACGAGACCGCAGGAAGATTTGATGAAGTGGGCCTTTAGAATTGAGCGGGTTCGGCGTAATCGAAGGTCTCACCTTCAGCATGATCAAAGGCGGTCTGCTTGGCAGAAACCGTCATGGAGTTCACCTGAGCCAAGCTTCTTGGGGATCTGTGACTGCTTTGCCTCCCCATTTAGAGGCTGTCGTGGAAGCGGGCATCAAGCTCGAGAGTGGTCAGAATGATCTGGCCTCCCGGAAGGAATAGACATCGAGTATGGCTGATTTGGGTTTCGAGCCTCGACAGCGAGTAGAGTATGAGGCGATCATTGCCAAGGACCTGACCTGCATTTAATGGAAGTTGATCGACTAGAGGTATCACGGAAGTCCACACAGGTGATAGTAAAGAAAATAGAGACACCCTACATGGCTATGAAAGGAGTGAAAAAATGATCTGTGCCTCGGAAGGTGCGGAATTCTGAGGAAGTTTGCTGTCTTTAGTTTGAGTGGAGCCACCCTTTTTGTGATGGAAAATATCAAGTCACTGATGGGAAGAATCCTGTCAGACCGTTCGATTGGGAGAGAACATATGCTATAAATCTGGGCCACCCTATACGTAGAAGGTGCGGGAACATTCGCCCTCTAAGTAGTTGATCTTTTCTTTCATTTTGGAAAAGGCCCGGCTTGGGCATCGGAGGAGGCGGCAGAGCGAGTCCCGAGTCGATCCTCTTTGTTTTGCACTGCGGAGAGATCGAACATCAAGGCAATGGGCGGCCCAGTAGAAATGGATCCGAGTTCGGGCTCGACGATCCCTCACGCTCCGGCCAGTTCAGGTTTGAAAAGGCATCATCGGTTGGCGCGTGCGTGGGACTCGAACCGCGACATTGCGCCATGTGGTGTGTGGGATTTCGAGTCCCACGGCTGGCTGTGATGTGCACTCAGCCGAGGCTGTGTGAGGGGATCGTTAGAACTTCTGCATTCAGATCGCTCGGCAATATAGATATTGAATTCCTGCAAGCAGAGTCGGCGAGGGCTGCCGTGCCTCTCAGAATACTGAAGTCGATTCTTTCAGTGAAAGAAAACCTCCAGCTACTTGGAAGTAATCTGCGTACAGTGAAGAGCAGTACTATAGTATATGACCTCCCAGTGGTAACGTGAGTGCACCCAGTGAATGAACTATCTTACGCGCTTTATCGTTAATGTCGGGTTAATAAGGGATAATGAGGGAGCAGTTTTGATGATTATACTTCTTTCCTCATTGGTGAGATTCGGTTTTGTTTTATAGGATATAGATTAGTGCCGGGGAGTATAGGAATTATCTTACTTCCCTCGGTAAATTGTCAGTTATCATAAGGCAAAATTGTCTGAGTTTGCCGGACCTTTTAGGCTTTTCGGATGGTCCGAGTTGTTAGCCATAGAGCTGATAATCTGGCAGGTTTGGCCGATGCGAGCTCGAGGCGTCTTGCTGACACCTTTTCTTGGAAGCGGCGAGTGGGCTCTTGTGCTATTAATTTCAAACCCATGGGGTTACCCCCTTATTGGGCACTTTTGACATAATGTGTGAAGCCAAATTTTATATCTTCGGATGAGATATCCAAATAACTTGGAAAAGTTGAGTTCTTTTTGTCATTTCTTTTGATATCTCATGAGGCTTGACTGGTACAAGTGCACATTTGAAGGTGTATCGGAGAATCATGAACTCCGCGGTTGGCTGAGAAAAAGCCCAGACGGGGATCACCTATTGGCCGTAAGTGGAAGCGTCAGGAAGCCTAAATCAGAAGTCTTGAGAGTTTGTCGGGACCGCGCGAGATCTCTCACCTCCCATCAGGCGTAGCGTGGATCTTTAGACCATGCACTAGTGTGTTTGAAAGACCTGTGGACCTCACGTTGGAAAGGCAGTTGATTATATCTGTAGCGGGTGGATTATTTCACCGAATGGTAGAGTGAACCTTTGGCTACTATCCTGAGCAAATCATGACTTTTAATACAGCTCCTTCATTCTGGTTAGCATCCGAGAGGCCTGGTATCGATAATGGGAAGCAATTGACAATCCCCAAGTTTAGGGATTTTATTATAGCTGGGATCGAACGCTGATCCGACTCCGTCCCGATGTCGACCAATTGAAATCATATCAGGCTCTTAAGCGACCTTAAGTTTGAGTTGGAAGACAAAGGTAAGTGGGCGAGTACCTACGAGGTGTTGTGGGCATACGGAACCACGCGTAGTCTATGACTCGGGAAATAATTCGTGCAGCTTTTGAGTGCTTGGCGGTGGCTGCATTGAGATCAGGTTCAAGTCCCCGAGTTGATTGAAGCTGTGTGTTAAAGCAGAAGAGGCTCTCGCTAAACACGGACCTCTAGATGAAAAGCGTGAGCGAGGTCTACGGCGTCTGAAGACTACGAAGGAAGGCGTGATGCGGCGAGTCGAGCCAGTTGAGCTGGCATTGGGTCTTAAAAAGCGCGCCACGAATCCGGCACATGGGAAGCGGGCTGGCGGGCCCTGTGTTATTATCTCGGCGTTGTGGTGGGTGATGACTCTAGACGGAAGAGGAAAATTCTATCTCTTGGGAATCAGACACCTTAAAGCGTTTGTGATGGTACCGGTTGTAATCATTAATAAAGTAACACATAGTTTGAATCATATGGTGTTTGTTGATTGCTGTTTTGTCTCTGTGGCTGAAGCGGAGCCTGGTAGAAAACGAACAACTCATTGGGGCATCACCCAGAAAAGTGCCGCGCATCGAAATACACAATTCCTTCACCAAAGAAAAATCTTTAACTAATAAAAAGATGATGGTTCCTGTTAATGAAAATGTCACATTTCTGCTTATCTTAGGAAATAAGCAGTATAAGCAATTCCTAAAAAAAAAAAATCTCATGAGGAGAAAGAGAGAGGGAAAGAGAGGAAGAGAGAGAGTGCGAAGGAAAGGAGGCAGAGATGGGAAAGAAGAGGAAAAGGAGAAGGAAAGGAGGAAGAGATAATGAGAAAAAGAAGGAGGAAAGGAGAAGAAGAGAAAGAGGAAGAAGAGGAAAATAGAAAAAAGCGGTACTAGAGTGCAGCTCTTTCCAGCATTCCTAGTGGCTGAGGAACCATAACTCGGAAGGGGCTAGGGAAAAACACAGCCCACGCGGGCCAAGTCCATTGGAATGGGCGAATCATGGCGGATTGCCTGCGAAGACGACGACCTTGGCCTTCCTCGTTTCCAGTTGCATGAGGGAAGAGTTCCAGTATGAGCCATCGCAGGATGTCACCATTTATAAGGAGGCCGGGAAGCACTCGGAAAATCGCACGGTCGTTTCCAATTCTCCGTGAACCTGACATTAATGGCCTTCAGATCTTTCGAGAATGGAGTCAATCGTGCCCTCGTGTGGGCCGAATCGACCCGTAGCCTCGACGGCCTAGTCTCGAGAAGGGACAACTGCTCGACTAAGGCCTCGGCCAGGAGCCCAGCGGCTCGATTTGGCGAAGCCCATTTGGCTCGGACAATTTAGTGAAGCCTCGGAAGCTGATTTACGAACGCGGCTCGGGAAGGCCTCGAGCCTAGGAACCGACAACTCGGTTGCGGGCTTAACCTTCGGGAAGGCCTCAGGCCAAAGCAGCGACTGGTTAGAGCTCGACTTCTTAGCACGTGAGTGGCCCAAAGAGCCGGTTCAGCTCATGCGGATAGCCCACAGGGCCTCAGTGCTCGATTTGAAGAGCTATTTGCTGGCTAAGGCTGGCCAGCGAGAGCGGGTTCAGCTCAGGCACGTTAGCCGCATGAAACTTCAGCTCGATTTTGGCTTCAGCTTCTCAACTAAAAACGACGTAAAAAGCGTCACGCTTCAAGCGAAGCTTGCTTCGCAGGCTATTTGCTTCGGCTCTGCTTCAGCTGCTGGCTTCAGGTAAATTAGCCCGAGCGGTTCGGCTCGAGGCGATTTTAGCCAGCGAGTACCAGCTTCGGTCGTAAAGCTCAGCGGCTCGGGAAGGCCTGGCGCCTGGAACAAAACCTTCGATTTACGAAGCTTACCTTCGAGGAAGCCTAGCGCCGAAGCGTATTTCGATTTAAAGAAACTCAGCGATTAACTTTCGGCAATTAGCCCGAAACCGATTCGGCTTTCGGCGGATATGCCGAAGCCTCAAATCTAAATTTTGAAAAAACTGTTGCTCATTAAGGCTGTGGCCGGGGAGCAGGTTTGCTTCGAGCACGTGCCCGTGGGGCACCGAGCTGGATTTCAAAAACTCAGCCCCCTTTCCAGCTGAACTGTAGCCAGGCAAATATGACTAAAGCGGCTGCTTGAGCCTCGGTAGCTCGGCTCTTAAAAGCTGGCTTTCCGGCTTCGGGCGGGTGCTTGAAACGATTCGGCTCGAGCGTTTAACCCGCAGGCACCAAGAAGCTCATTTTGCGAGCTTCCAGCGGCAAAGGGAAAGGCCTGGTGCGGCAGCCAACTCAGGTTGTAAAACTTAACAACTCAGAAGCCTAAAGCACACAGGCTGGGCTGAGTTTGTGGGGTCACTTCAGAAGGCCTTAGCTGGGGCTGGCATTTCGGTTTAAGAGCTCGACCGCTTAACTAAGGCAATTAGCGAAACCAGTTCAACTCGGGTGGATAAGCCCACGGGCCTCGGCGGCTCGGTTTGAAGAGCTGGCCCCTTTCCAGTAAGGCTGGTAGCCGGGAGGCGGAGTTCGACTCGGGCACCGGTAGCCCACGGGCCTGGCGGCTCAGTTTCAAGGCTCGGCTGCTCAACCTAGGCTGGGGCTAGGCTTGCGGTCCGGCTTAGGCGCGCCCTGTAAACAGAAAATTAGTGCAGAAAGACCAAGCAGTGTGGTTGGCCTGAAAATTCTCTAGATCTCGGATAGTAGAGAAGCGGATTCTGTGGATTAAAATTGGAGTCTCGCGAAATCTGAGTGACTGAAAAGTTTCGTCGGATTACGGGGAATTCGGAATGTTCACAGTTTCCTGTTCGACAAATCGCCTGGGTGGCTTAGCAAGGGATGAGATTTTTTCGAAAATCTCGGAAGTTAGAAAATGACTTGAGTTAAGTTCATTTAAAATAATTAGACTGAAAAGAGTAAATTTAGAGCTAGGATAAAATGAAATGATATAAGTTATGTATCAAAAATGATAATAATAATAAATATTAATAATAATAATAATAATATAATAATATTATAAATAATAACAAAGTCAAAAACAAAGGGAGTCCATTTTGGTTCGGAGGGCGTGGGTGAGAGGGGTGATTTTTATTTTTTTCTCTCTTCTTTTCTTTTTGGATCCATGTCGGATCATGGGTTTTATCGAATTTGAAGCTGAAATTGATGCATGGGACCCCGAGAATTTGCGCGTGGACACCAAAAAGTTGGAGTTGAACTAAACTAACAGAGTAGAGTTTTTATCTACTTGTTTGCCCTGTTTAAGTGTTTTATGTGTCACTTATGTTGGTTTAGAGGCTAGGCTGAGGGGCGGTTTGATGGAATCCCGAATCTTGGGCAGAAGTGTAAGAATTTTGGAGATTTTGGAGCACATTTGGACAGTCAGTATTCATCATGAGGCTGTTTGGGGTGTTTGTTTAATAATTTATTAAATAAATTGTGATTTGCTCAATTATACTCAGGAATATAATTATTAGCCCATGGAACCATTGGAGATAAAATTGATTTACTTGTGATACTAGACCATTGAGATATTGTGAATTATAAAATAAATATTGGTCATTGTTTGATCCACATATTGTTGAATTACATGTGAATTGTGAATGTAATTTGAGAGATGTTGCATGATATATTTGATATAACATAAATGGTTTTGAAGTAACAATGCATTTCATATCCTTTGGAGTAACTAAGTTAGGTGTTAGTGCATGACATAGATCTAAAAGCAGAACATAGTTCAGAGAGGAATTTCAGGGATGATTTTCGAGTGGGTTGGGAGATGGTCAAAGATCATTTCGGATGAGGACCATATTTGTTTCGGAAAGCTCACCAACCCGGTCGCCTCGGAGGGTAATCCCAGTATTTTACCAACCGCCCGGTAGTTTATTTTCAGATATAGTTTGTTTTAGAAAATGATATTTTTCTCATACATAGCTTAGGAAAGTGTACGGTAGTGAGGACTCGAGACATGGGAGCAGGCATATAGGCATTAATCAGGATCTGTGTTTACTTGAGTGTGTGTTTAAGTGGAGCAACTGCATATGCACTTGGGTGGAGAGTAGCCAGCCTGGGTGATTCCCTCTTGAAGCGTCTTTCGCCTGTCGAGGAATATGTTATTTCGGTACGGGAGCGTGAGGCGAAGCCATCTAGGCTGGAGTTTGAAGCGGGTTGTGGCTTTGATGGTTTTTTGGATAATATGTATTAGAAATATTAAATTTAATATGTGTATTAAGAGAAATGTATAACTCTTGAACTGTGGAACTATATAGGATATTTATTTTGAGTATTGGTTTATGGGCGAGGCCATTTTGCTCGGGTATGTGTCTCGTGATACGAGATGTATAGATTTTAGCGAGTTGTGAGTACCGGGTTTTGGGGCGTCACCGGCGCGGGAACTGATAGCTTTCAGTTGCGAGATCTTAACTTATTTCGGAAGGCCTGCGCACCAGGGAGCAGTATAGCTCAGATTCTGAGCTTAACGGCCTGGAAGGCCTCGGCCTTCCCGAGACAGTAGCTTAGTTCGAAGGAATAACCCGAAACCAAGCGGCTCAAATTAATGAAGATAAAAAAAAAAAAAAGCGATGAATAATGGATATTCATTAAACGATACTTTTATATCCGGGTTATTGAAACGAAAAATAAAAAAAATAAGCGAAGCTATAGAAGGAGATGGGGCCAGTGAAGAGGAGCATAAGTAGGAAGAGGCTGAGCATAATTTGGGGTGTACGGCTCACAGAGCGTCTGTGAAAAAGACTCTTAGCCTCCTGCGATCATTTGGGGATACCCAGTTAAGGTCCACACCGTACCCAGGTAGGCCTTAGCCTTCCTCTGAAAATCAGCCATCTAGAAGCCCGTTTAGTGCGGACCTCATCCCCTCGGAAACTCACTATGAATTCGATCCTTTTGAAGCAACCCGAGTTTTACGCACCTCTGAACAGCCCTCGCAGCTTTATGACACTCCTCGGTCGAGGCGTTGATAGAAGGCTGCGCTGACTTCTCGGAAGCTTCGCGACGAGCTCCGTCAACGGTGCCTTGTGCGCCTTCGTCTGCGACAGCGACTACCGCTTGTGGCCGCGGCTCGTGCAGGGCGATTACTGGCTCATCGACCACGCACAGCTCAAAATCTGAAGCATCTGCCGTCCACAACCTCCAGTGGTCATCCACAAACGCTTTGCTGACATATTTGACCTCCCGAAGCTCGCCTCGGCCGTGTCGCCATCTCGGGCCTTTTCTTCCCCTATCCTCGACCATTTCATATCATCACTTGATATCACCTCCATCGGTTTTAAAACTTCATGGCCTCTCCGTCATAATGCATTACCGATCTCGCGACTCATTTCGCTCTAAGAAAAGTAAGAGCAGCCACGCCGCCATGAGCTACGCGGCTTTGTGCGACCTCGGTCGATCGGCCCTTTTGCCCCGAGCTCTTCGGATGTGTGGCCACCCTCCCAGGCACTGACTCGAGATAAAGTCAAACCACTGACAAGACACGGGGGCTTACGAGAGAATGACCCTGGAGGGATAGGCGAGTTTTTCCTTAACAAGTGGGGGCACGACCTCTTAAGATCGGAAATCTGAGAATGGATGAAGCAGCGCCCACGACCACGGGCTGTTGACGAGTCCCATCTCACCGTGGCTGGGCGCTTGATCTGACTCTTCGCCCGAAGGAGGCTCCGGCGCTCCTGCGCGGGGACTCAAGCCTGACCACTGGGGCACAACTCGAGGAGGCTCGCGACCTTCCACGGGAATCTTTGGCCTTTACGGTAGAACCAGAGCGGAGTGGCGAACTTGGGGCTTTAGGTACCTCGGGAGGGGGTAGCGACACACGCCCCTGCATTCGGGTAAAAGGTGATGACGGGGAGCGTCCTAGCCTCGGGACTTTTGCCCAATGGGGCCTTCTCGAGGAGTCAGGGTTCCGTTTCACACTGCGAGACCTCCCGGGATAATATCTCCCAGGGCGAGCTCCTCCTTAGTGGGTTTAGCGAGGAGGAGGCCCGGAGCATGAGGAGGGACTTCATAGCGGGAGGATGAGAGACCTCGAGCGTGAAGGCGGGAGGACCTCGAACTTTGAAGATCAGGAATGTCTGGCTGATCAAACTACGGGTAGCTGTGAAAGACCTTAGGCCGGCCGGCTGCAGGCCTCGTCTTCGGGCGAGATCAGGCGCGAGACACTGAAAATCGCACAACTTGATGCAAAATTAGGGACATCTATAACCACGAAAACTGGTGGCCCAAACCGTAGCTCCCGTGGTTCTCGGGAGTGGTCAGTGTCGTCGAGATACTTAGTGTACCTCACTGACTAAGCGTCATTACTGTTCATTACTAACGAAAAGTACGCTCCTTCTGAATGCGTGGGAAGATGGGATCAGAGATGATCAGATCTTTGGCAGCACAGATAGATAAAGAAGCCTCGGCGACACAGCCTACATTAAAAGGTCAAGAATAGACTATAATGAACTGACCTTGTCTAAAGAAGATGACAGCCCAGCGAATGCCACAAGTGGCGAGGGTTGAGGAGGCAGGTTTTAAATCTTTGAGACCTTTTATAGGGGTGTGGGGAAAGCAGGAGATGAGTAGCCGAGAGGCCACCTCCGAAGAAGCATCACATCTTGGGCATGGAGCCATAGAGAGTCAATGTGGAGTGGACACATCACACGAAAGAGCTGTAACGCCTCGCGGTTTCTCCATTACAAGGTTCGGCTCTGCTGGGATACTAATGCAGGCAGCCTGCGCACGGGTGACTTGAATGTTAGGCCAGGGGTGTGTGATGAGTTCTCACTGCGCGTGCGAGGAAGGGGTTCAGCAGGGCATTTCGGGGAACAACCGGGTTGAGCGGTCCGGAGGAACCCATCACCTGAGTGGAAAAACGACGGAGGGTTTTGTGCGCGAGAGAGTTACGACCCGGACCCGTGAGGAATAACATGCAGTAAGGCGAAACCCTAGCCAAATTTAGCTAAGCGTTTCGCTATATTGCTCGAAAGACACGAAGGAAGAACCTTTTGATCGGGCCAAAATACGAAAAAAACTACAAATGAGTATCTAGAAAATGCGGAAGGAACTTTACACGGAAGGATTTAGAAGGAATAATAAGAAGGCTTGAACTCACGAAGCGAAAGGCTTGAGGTCGGGGGGAACCACAGGCGAGACGGTCGGAGGATGTTTCGGAAGAAGTGAAAGAATTTGGATGAAGTGGTCGTGAAATTGAAGAGTCACCTGCATCATTATCCTGAGACATATGGCGGCTGACAAAGCCTGGCCCCGACCCTAGCCACGAGCAAACACGTGGAGTCTTTTGGAATTGGCAATCCCAGCCCTTCCCTCTCCACAGTACTGAGGTACAGGGCGCTGAATAGGGTTTAAAAATAGGCGCACGGAGCCGCTACTTGACAGGAAAGGTAAGCCCCGGTAAGATGCAGGAGCCCTTGCATCGACCCCAGCCGGAGCTTGGGTTGTTAGCGAGACTGACAGCTTGGACAAGCATCAAAAGCCCTTAATCACATAAATCGGATTAAATTTTACCGAGGAAAGGGATAAGTCGATTAAATTTCTGATAAGAGGAAGTAAGATAGTTTCAGATAATTCCCGATAACAACTTATTCTATGGCCAAGATCACGATGGGGAAGAAGGATAATCATCCAAGCCCTCATTATCATATTAACGAATAGCGATAAAGCGAAGAAATATATCTCATCAATGGGAAAGAATCATATTCAAATCCGATTAAGGAAAACATATACTTTACTATAAATCTTGAGCCACCCCATCGGTGAAAGGTCACAGCGAACATTAAGCTACTACCAAGTAGTTGATCTTTTCTTTTCGTCACGGAAGGAAGAATGACTTAGGCATCGCGGAGAGGCGGGGCGAGCCCGCCCGATCCTCTTTGTTTCGCACTGCCGGAATCCAACATCAGACTCATCTGGCGGTAGTTCCGGTTCGAAGGCCCGAGCAATCCCTCGCTCGGCCGGAGTTCGGTTGAAAAGGCGTCATGCCCGCATATATATATATATATATATATATATATATATATATATATATATATATATATATATATATATATATATTATAATGGGATCATGTTGTTGTATGAGAATTAATTTCCCACTGTTACTCAACTATGACGATGATGAGAATGTAGAAAATAATAAGGGAAAAGCAGGTTTAGGTAATCAATATGATAGTTACTGTGAAAAAAGGTACGAAGAATTTGTATTATGGTTCATGTTATAATAGAAAAATAATTCTGGTTCAATTATAAAAATAATTATGGTAGAGTCCACTTTATTCTGCATGATATGTTCACTTGCAATGATTTAGACTAAAAATTAATTTTAATTGCACAAATTATTACCTATCTGACCAGAAACAGATTTTGCTGAAATCAAACAAGGTTTTTATAAATTTCTTTGGGGATTGAATAATTTCTGGTGGTAGTGTCAAGAAACAGTCAGTTTTGATCTATGTTAGATAAAGGTCTAATCACAGACCCACTAACCAAAGGCTTACCTATTTGTGTGTTTGAGCGGCGTCGGCGCCACGCGTGGGATTGTTGGGAACCTAGACTCTTTGATTTATTTGAGGAGTTTGTCTTTCATATATTTTGCAAGGAAAGCTCATGTTTTTTTCGATACATGTACACATTTAGGCCGTTTGTCATTATCTTATAATCTTGTGTCATTTTGACTAGATGAATGACAAAATGATGTTTTTTCTTTCTATTGAATCAATATTCATGTCATTGTAATGCTTCTAGATTAGTAGCACCTTATTATGTATGATTTATGCATCCTCTTGGTGTATTAATTGTACATTATTGGTTAATTATGACTATGTAAGTCTATTGTGGAATCATTTGAGTTATGATTTTGATTAGTAGAGCTGAATAATAATACTTGTACATATATGTCTATTATCGTGTATTTAATTGTATATGATTAACTATGGCTATGTAAATACGTGAAAGTATCCCAAGTTATGATTATGTCGTCCAAGTGGGAGAAATTCATTGCTAGATTATTTTCAAGAGCATTTATCTAGCTCAAAACAATTGATTAACAATCGCGATAAATGTCCTGAAAATATATAAAAGCATTGAGCGATGAGCGTATCGATTTGTAGTGTGCTTGAAACGTAGTTAGCGTGGATTCGAATTATTGACCGTATTTAATACCCTGGCTCTGCAAGGGATTGGAACAAAGAAAAATTAGGGTTGAAGATGGCTCTTTTCTTCTCCCCCAAGTGTGTATCTGAAAACCGCTACAGCATAATTTTAAAAGAGCTACATTTAAGCATATATATATATAAAAGAGTCGTGGAAATAATTGAGCTTTGGTCGATGGGAACTGCAGCGAGGGAGAAAGATAGAGCGATAGATTAAATGCATAGTTAATGTGAACTATCATAAATTATGTAATTTACATGCATAATTATACAATTAAAATTGTACATGATTATGCTTAGTCCATAACAATAAACATCAACAGCAAACGGATCGAAAATCTAGTGATTAATGAAATGCTATAAAGTGCAGAGGATCAGCAAAATTCACCTGCTTGGTTTGTGCCGCTGAGCTGTCGCCCACAGATTTCGTGAACTCCATTTTAAATACCTTTCAAGATGCTTGAACTCAGCGCTGAGAATTTTTTGTTACACATTTTCAGTGTGTGGCTACAAACGGGAGGAGTCCTTTCGCTTTTAGGACTATAAGATCCAAAATTGTTTATATCATACCTGATGCTACCATTACTGTCAACGCTAAGGCTTCACCTACAACTTAATGGAAGTAACTTTCAATATGCACCGAAAACATGCTTCTTTTTAAACATTTGTGCGAAAACCATTGAATTGAAACGAATATGAGATTCATTAAATATGATTTTCTAATGAAGGTCGTTGTTGAAGGGGCCGCCCACGCTGGGCCCAAACACCGACCCACATAAGGACTAAGGCCTAATAAGAAAGTCTGCTCTTGGAAACGGCACATATGCCCGTCTAAGGAGCGGCAGAGCCCCCAAAAGAAATCATAAAGCAGAATTGGAAGAAGACAGTAGGCTAATGTCCCTCGAATGAATATTCCCTAAAACAGGAATAGGAAACAGGAGGCTACAAGTTAGGGGTAATCATGGCTTTACAGGTTCTTGAAAAACAACGTATTTAAAACTCACCAGGCGATCGCAGCCACCTGACAAATGGTGTTGTCAAAACCATCCATCACAGCCATCTGAAGCGACATGTAACCAAAGGGCGCCTACCAAAAAACTGTCCAAACCACTTGATAGTAGAACAAATGGGAGTCACTTGAGAAAGCTTCGCATAGCCGCCTAACATGTGGGACCAATGGGCCCGATTGTCAAGGTAATGATGAATTAAGAAATTCCGATCACCGCCAAATCACGCAACAACACATGGCACTCACATGAGCCCTATAAAAGAAAACCAAACCTAAACCCTAAGGGTGAGATTAGGAATGTATTAAGAGTGTGAAGTCCAAAGGCCCTTTGGGTTAGCAGATAATCTTGTTAGGCCTTGGATCTTCAATTGTGTTAGTCGATAGGTTGAAAAATGAATTCAATAGATTTCTTGATTAATGATAGATTCAAAGTAAACTTTGATGGTTCAAGGGTTTAAAATAATAGTGTTTTAGGATGGGTTATTAAAGATTCTAATAGTATTATAAAAATGGTTGCATGTAGACATATAGGCAATTTCTCAATTATTATTGTTGAATGAATGGCTTTAGAGATGATATTTTAACTACCAAGCATAGTTATTTGAGGGGCAAGGTGCATCGAGGCACAAAAGTCTCTTGGGGCCTTAAGACGTAAGACGCACTTAAGGCATGGGTTTTTTTAAGTAAGATGCACCCTACCTAATATAAATAAAATTTTTATATCTCACTATATATAATTTTTAAGTAAAGTAAGGCACACCCTTCCTATATATATATATATCACTATCTCACCCTACTTATAAGTGAGATGTGGGTTTTTTTAAGTGATGAACACCTTATTTAATATGAATAAAAATTATATATCCCACTATATATAATTTTTAAATAAAATTTTTTAAGTGAAGCGCAAGTGCGAGCTTTTTTTAGGGCCTCTCGTGCCTTTGTGATGAAGTCCTTGTGCCTCCACTGAGGCGAGGTGCCAATAGTGAGAATGGTGGCACTTGGGTTTTAGACGCGCGTGAGGCACACCTTTCACAACTAAGCTACCAAGAATAAGGCTTTTTGGACTTAAAAATTGAAGGCGACTCAACAATAGTTATAAATTGCTATAATAAGAAGATTAATATTGTAAGACCCGAGACAATCCAATTTTCTCAAAAAGGGTAAAATCGTAATTTCGGTCAAAAATCTGAAATTTATTCTCTGGATCTCGGATGATGAAACGAATCTCACCGTTGGAATCGCCTTCAAATCTAGCTAGCATCACAAATTTCGCTTCGAATCCCAAGATAGCCTGGAATTTGCACGTTTTTTGAGGCATCGTGTTTTCGTGCCAGAACGATATTTGATGTGACAAAAATCAAGATATAACATGTACTCATGTACCTAAATGCATGAGAGAAATGATGGAAATGGACAACCAGATACGCTTGTCAAAACTGGGAAAGAAGGACATAATATCATTATTTAAAATTTAAATGACACTAAAGACAAAAGAGTTGTATCAAGGTCGCCTCTTACATTGAAAAAGAGACCAAACATGGAAAGAAAAGAAAATATCCAAGAAATGATTTTTTTTTCATTTCTGAGCGAGAGAGTATTCAACTTTCTACATTTACGGGCAATCCGACCGTCGAAATTCATCTAGACAAGAAGGAAAGACGTCACTGGCGGCGAGGCCTACTGGATCTCGGCTGGGGAGTTCACAAGCCCGAAGAGGCAGTGGATTTATCCTACGGCCTTTATAATTTTGATTAAGTGTTTTATAATGTTTCGCTGATTTGAGGCCGTTAGAGTTGCTTGATCGGTCCCAAATTCGGGACCGAAATGTTAGAAATTTTGAGCCCATTTCGCACAACTGCGGCAGCAGGCGGGCTGCCTGGCTGTTTGTGTGTTGATTCATGAAATAAATCATGTATTGCCCTTTCATAAGACCTGAATACCGTGAAATCTGCCCTCACAAAGTGAACCGATGATTGGTGATTTGTCGAACAGTGAACCTCGAGGGTTTCACTGCTCATAGGAATGCGGTTCACAAAATATTTTTGTGAAAATGTGTTTGGCCGAGCACCAAATCGAATTCCTCTTGTTTACGATTAGCCCAAGCTGGAAGCACTTTTCACAGAATTAACGCCAAATTACATAACATGTTTCAGCGCGATGAATTATGTGAATATATGCATGATTATATATATTTGCATGTGTTATAGAATTGTAAATGGAATTGGCATTTCATGCATTCCATATGCACCGGGCAATCTCTAGAACAATAGAAGTGAGTGCATGAGGTGATTCTCGAGGAGAATGGTTTTGAGGGTTGATCAAAATAATAATACTGATCGGGAGGTAGTCCATATAAAGCATCAACGCTCTGAGCTTTCCGCCAATTGATATATCTCTGAGGGTAGTCCAATTAAATATAACATCTAGCTCTGGCCCAATTACTTATATCTGGGAGGGTAGTCCATAAATAAAAACAAATATCTTTAAGAAAATAACGTTTCTTATACGCTGGCTAGTAAGTGTGAGGGAGTCGGTGAGGACTCTCAGGGTATGAGTTGTTTAGGTAGATATCTCAAGAGGATCATGCATTTACTTGAATGTGTGTGTTTTCTTCGAGCATCGTATGTACACTTGGGGGAGAGTAGCCCATTTAGGTGATTCCACTACCAGCACTCAGCTCTCACCCCCTGGTCGAGGAACATTATTTTCAAAGTGTGGAGCGTACGAGGATGACTCATTCTCCTAGAGGTCGAGTTTCGAGAAGAAAGCCAAGCTGTGCTTTGTTTTATTATGTATACATGTATTAGAACTCTATAAGTTTAATATATGTTTGTATAAGAGTAATTTTTTAACTCTTGAAACTATTGTATATAGTTGGGAATTATTAGGATGAGTATTGGCTCAGGGGCCTATGGCCATTAATTATGGATTGTTATATCGGGATTGTCGTAATGTGTTATATATAGGTTATGTATCCCTAGCCTCGAGAAATGCTCGTCACCCGACATTCACGAGTGTTTCCGCGAGTTGACGGGTAGTCAACGGACCCCCGGGAAATGGGGCGTCACAAATATTCCTAGTTCTATTTTATTAATGGAAGATATTTGGAAATTATCTCAAGATCTAAATATTTATGTTTGTCGATATGTCTAGCTAAAAATGTCTACTATTTTTATATTTAAATTTTTAAAGATCAAATTCTCTCAAAGATGTTAGATATATTAGTTTTGAAGATTATTGTGGTTTTTCAATCGTAGTTTCTGAAGATCTTATTTCATAGTCTATTTCATAAATAAAAAGGACAAACAAATATATGGTTAGAATATGTCAAATTTCAGAATTAAGTGGAAATTTTTTTTTTTGTAAATGATGCTGCCTAAAAACACGCGAAGGGCCCAATTGCATCTAAGAGACAAACCACCAACGCGTCGAGGCGGGTTTAGAGGCAGTTTAGCTGCTCAAGGGGTAGAGCTTCAACATGACAACGCCTTTAAGCATTTCCTAAGGGCGAGAGCCTGTGGTCGACCAGTCAGTAGGCCTGACAAGGACGGCGATAATCCGTCCCTCCAATTGTGACGTAAGAAAGGAAAGCACTCCATCTTCATGATCCGATATCTACTCATTAAGGGAAGAAGATCCCTAATTATCCTCTAATATTCAATTAGCGATAAGGAAAAGAAGATCCCCTACCCAATTGGAAAGATTTCGTATCACCGTCTAACAAGGAAAGTCATCGTGATCATCCATAATAAATACTGAGCAATTCCACTGAAGATGCACGCAATCACAATGCCACCAAATAGCTATATTCTACCTTTTGTAGAAAGAAACCGACTTAGGCAGACGGAGAGGCGCCGACACACACCCCGACGACCACCTCTTTAAAAGTGTGCTGCGTGTCAAAGCAGCCTCAACAAATTAACTCAAGGCCCACAAATGTGCCCAATCCAAGAAGCCCCACCAAAGATTACAGAAAAGACCATCGGGCCAGCGCCGCAGATGTGGGTTCTGACCTGCCTTTACAAATCAACTGATTTCTCAATGACTGATGGTATCAACTCGAAACATGAGCAAGAACCAAGCCAACCCCCCAAGGACGCAAGACCAACAGGACGACGTTGACAGTAGACAACTAGGGGACGCTATCGGAGCCCTTCACGCTGCTAGCAACGTGATGGAGGCATTCCGTCTCGCCAATTCAATGATCCTAAAGGAGTCAAGCAGAGCTCACTTTACAGGGGCAACACTCACAGGAGGCACAATGTGTGCCCATGAATGAATACATCTCCACGGAGGAACAACAACACCTCGGCGCCCATACTAATGAGGAGGAGAAAATAGCCGACTGTGGGGTGCGGATCCCCATACCCCAGAAATGGTCGCAATGAGGGACGCCAGCGTGAACGACTGAGGCATGGCGAGCCAAACCCTTGTTAGCAAAAGGCAGGAACAATCTTGGGAGTAGAGGTTCCAGGACATCCAATAAGAGCTCAGCCACATGAGGGAGGTTGTAAAGGGTCGGGCCCTAGTATCAATGGACGCTTTGGTAAAGCAGACGGAATCCTTGTTCACAGCCAGGGTTTTGCATTTCCCTCTCCTAACTAAGTTCAGAGTGTCGCAGATCGAAGCTTTCAATGGAACGAAAGACCCCGTAGACCACCTCAACACCAACAAGAATCAGATAAAGCTGCACGGATACCAAGACCCCATGAGATGGAACAAATGCCACACTACGCTGATAACGCTGGCATGGTTCAATAGGCTCCCGCTAGCCTCGATCTCATCCTTCAAAGAACCCTCCATTGATTTCAACCCACTTCATCGGGAGCCCCGCACGACCGGAAGCCTAGAAGGCACTATTTGCTGACCAGAAAGGCAAAGCCCAAGAAACTCCGAGGGTCCCACGTCCGTAGGTTCAACTCGAAGTCACATGGTGACATTCCGTGAAGAAAATTTCATCACCGCCTTTATCGCCTGACTAGGCATACAACACCCAAAGACCTACTGTTCTCCATCTCGCAAGAACCTCGGCGCATGGCCGAGGTGCTCTCCAAAGTAGAAAAATACATCAACGGCAAGGAGGCCCCTTTGAGAGACGAAGTGGGGAGCATTTCCGCCGCAAAGGAGAAAAGCAAGCATTGTGAAGAACGGATCAAACTTTAAGGCTAAGAGACCAGATGATCCTAATGGCGAACAAAGACAGAGATCGATCTCCAAAGAGAAGAGGTAACGTTGGGGACCCGCCAATCACCTCGCCGAGCGAGGTCGCGGTATCCCAGCTTCAATTTCCTCGACAAATTTCGTGGTCTCAAGTCTTATATGAGGTACAAGTATGAAGTTTTTAAGGTGGTCGCCCAAGTGAGGAACACGCATCTAAAGAAAAGAGACAAACTAAAATACTGCAAGTTCCATAGAGATCATGGGCACCAAACTTATGACTGTATTCAGTTGAAGAAAGAAATCGAATTCCTAATCCGACATAGACATCTCCGCCGCATGCGGGTCTTAAGACGAACTATGCACCTCCACCACCACAACCACCCAGCCGCATCAACAACCCCCGGAGAGATCACGTGATTTTCATGATTTACCGATCGTGAGAGTCTAGTTTTCGCTAGGAAGGCTCGCACCACGCGATGATCGACCAGGAGACATTGGGAGGCACAAGCCATGTCTAAGCTCCCTACGTGGATACTACCATAACCTTCCCCGCACTGATACGGAAGGTCGCCAACATCCCTACATGACCTGCCGTACACATGCTGCCGGCTAACAGTCGTCTAGCGTGTCCCGACGACAATGAGAGCTCGACCGGAGCACCTCGTGATCACGCTTCTCGGCGGTGTCAATACTCATAAGGAGAAGCCGGAACTAACGCCCACTCATCGATTCTCCAAGAAAAGGTTTTACCCCCGGGTCAAGATAAAATGGCAATTACTTGGAGACTTATGCCGTGCAATAACGATGATGAAATTCCTCATAAGATGCCCCATCGCGATGCCAACATGTTACCTGGTAGGCCTTCCTCAATTCCATAAGGGCCATCCTTCCGCTTCATCATATGGTTGTCAAATCTCATGGCGGAACGGCAGAATGTCTGGCGAGACCAGCGGTACTGGCGAAAGTGCTATCACCAATGAAATAGAAAGCAGCTGATGAAAGATCCACATGGAGAGCTCGGCATAGAGAATTAAACACTAATTTATGCCCTTAGGAAGAGTTTGAACTATGACAACTTGATCTAACAACCAAAACAACACCTCTACCTACATCTGGATTCAAATTAGTTTGAGGACGCCAAGACCTCCTCATTCGCTTCTTAAAGCAAAATGTGGAAGTATTCTCTTGGAAACAAGAGGACATGGGAGGAATTGACCCAGCAATTATCACCCACAAGATGAATGTCAATCCCTCCTTCGAACCAGTCAAACAGAAAAGAAGAAGTTTCACCCAAAATGGCATAAGGTGATCAACGAATAGGTCAGCAAAATCCTCCAAGCCCGAGCTATCCGAGAAGTAGATTATCCCGACTAGTTGGCTAATGTGGTTCTCGTCAAGAAGGCAAATGGCAAAACTGAGACTGGTGATGATTTTACCAACGCTAATCAGCTCCGTCAAAGACGCCTTTCTCACTCCCGATCACTCATAGTGGACGCCATCAGCAACCCACGAGCCTCGGGCCTATGGACGCTTTCTGCCAAATCGATTAGGATGGACTCCAGTGACCAGGAGAAGACCTCCTTCGTGACTTGACAGGGGACGTATTGCTATTAGGTGATGCCTTTTGGGTTGAAGAACACGGGGGCCACCTATCAGAGGTTAGTAAACAAGATGTTCCAGAAACAAATAGACATATCCATGGAGGTATACATAGATGACATGCTAGTGAAGTCAGTCAAGGCAAAGCTCCACGTCGACCACCTAACCGAAGCATTCCAGGTTCTTAAGGACTACAAGATGAACTTAAATCCAACCAAGTGTGCTTTCGGAGTCTCCGCAAGGAAGTTCTTGGGTTTCATAGTCAACAGCCGCGAAATAGAGGCAAATCCAGATAAGATAAAAGTCGTGCTCGACATGCAACCACCTTCAAACACTAAAGAGATCTAAACGCCGATCGTGAGAAATAGTCACATACTGAGTCGCTTATGTCCGTGATCCGCGGATAAGTGTCACCTTCTTTCAAGCTCCCGAAAAGGCCTTCCGTCGATTTTCACCGTGAAGAGGCATTGCAACACCGAACATACCTCAGTTGTTTTCTAACATGTTTAGGTATTTTGTATAAGATAAATTAAATCTTTTCGTAAATTAAAATGCGAAAAATATAGAAATTTAAAAACCCGAAAATTTTGCAAGATTTAAGGGACAAAGTGCACTGTCAAAATGGGCATCAAAGACATGAATTGGAAAATAGAGGTCAAAGTGGAAATAACATAACTTGGAATAGAAATTAGTAGTAAGATGAGGACCAAAAAGGTAACAAAGGAAAATTTAATTATAAAGGAGGGGAGACCAAAATATCCCATTTTTGGTCTCCAAAGAGAGCCTATACTTCTGGCCAGAGAGAAAGGGAGGAGAAGTTAAGAAGAAGAAGAAGAAAAAGAAGAAGAGGCCAAGAAAAGGTATGGATACATGACTTTTGTATGGATCTTTGGAGTTTGGTATGGATTCTTGTATAGAATTTGTAAGGATCCTTGGTTTTATATAGAATATGTATGGAGTTATAGGATTTGCACCTTGGTCTAGGTTCTTCCTTGATTTGTGGCTTTTGATTTTGTATGGATTTTGTATGGACTTTGTTAGATTTAGTATGGTTTTGAGTATGGAAACGCTAAGTAGTTTTAAAGGGTTTTGTATGGAGGGTTGGTGTTAGTGTGGAATTTGCGACTTTTATATAAATCCTCATTGAGCTAAGATTTGAGGTGTGTTGAGAGGTAATTACTTGTTAGAGTATGGAATCTTCCTCTTTGAGGATGGATTGTAGAATATATGAATATGGAAGTTGCTGTCTTACTTTTGGGGTGATTTGGGATTGATTGTAGGATGGTTTTGGTGCCGTGTTTGTAGCATGTTATGTGGTCTCAATTGGGAGGATATTGTCGCCGGTGGACAAGGGCTGTTCAGGGATGGTTTCGGTCAAAATCGGCGTAAATGGAGCGCCAAGGAGCTCTTCGCACGCCAGAGCGTGGAAGCTTACGCTGTAGCGTGGCTGGTGTGACCGGTACGCTATAGCGTGATTCCACGCTATAGCGTGCAGCCTCACAATGTCAACCTTCCAACTTCTACGAAGATAACTTCTTCTGTCCGAACTCCGCTTTCTGGGGGTGTTCACCCCTATGGAAAGATCTTTGAGTCTAGAATGCATCCATATATAGCTTGATACAATCTTGAGTTTATAATAAGTCCGAAAATGACAAAAGGCAGTGGCTGCTGCTGCTACTGCAGTTGCTGCAAGTTGCTGATTTTCTTCCCGGCTTGCAATGTGCATAACTTCTTCGTTAGAACTCCGTTTTGGGTGTTCTTGGACTCTATGGAAAGCCCTTTGAGTCTAGAATACATACATATATAGCTTGATACAATCTTGAGTTTATAATAAGTCCAAAAATGACAAAAGGCAGTGGCTTCTGCTGTCATCGCTAGCTTAAGGTAAGTTGCTGATTTTTCTTCCCCGGCTTGCAATGTGCATAACTTCTTCGTTAGAACTCCGCTGGGGTGTTCTCGACTCTATGGAAAGCTCATTGAGTCTAACCATATGCTATTTAATGGCGTTCGGTATCCACATCTGAAAATTTGATTGTTGTACCAAGTGTACTAATAGCTTGGTTAAAGTCAATTGGAATACATGATAAAGAAAGAGATAGATATAATCAAGAAATAGCAATATACGTAGATTTGATATGTAAAGGAGTATAGAAGAAAAGAATAAAATGATAAGCTCAGAGAACACGTATAATCGTAGGAATGCCTAAGACCAGGTATGAAATGACACAAAGACGTTGAATAAAGGTTACAAGACTGCTCGATTAGTGCTACGATTAATTCCGATTAGTACTGCACTCCCATTAGTGCTACTGGCACTCGTTCACATCAGCTTCTAAGACTTATTTTGTGCTACGCACTTCGCATTGCATAGCATCTTCGCATACTTATTGTGTTGTGTCTTACTAATTTATTAGTACTGTCTAGGAATTCTATAGTTATATGATAATAACCTCGATAATAAATAAGAGGAACAAATGTGTATCGCTCGATTCGTCACTCACGCATTTCGTATCACGAATAAGCTCGTGAACTCCCGCGGGAAATTCGAACAAACGTAAATCATGAAGCATAAGTACTTGTATAAGTCCACATATGAATGCATGCAATTCCCGATATCCGTTTTGTTATACGCTTATTATAACCTGTATATGCATATTACCTATGTTTCACTACGCAGCTTAGCACGGGTTTTAATCCGTGTAGGTACAGAAGAAAAAGACAGCGATATTCCGCATTCTGCCGGGCCAACACACGAGTAGGGGTTCATCAATGTAGGTTCCACAAGCTCGGAAAGCAAGAATGTAAATGTATAATTTTTGAATGTAAACGGACTCAATATCGTATATATGATTAATCGTAAACACCACTACGGTGGTAGTTTTATTTTGACTTTTGTATATGATATGTTAATATATTGGTAAGATTCGATATATCAATGCCCTGCTTAAGCAGTGTAAAGAGTCCCAAGATATGGTCTCGCCTTTAACTCGTTCGATCCCCTATCGGGTCGGACCGGACCTGTGGTGTGACAGCATTCTCAAAGACTAAACCTACTTAAGCTCTCCCCTATTCCGGTGTCTCTTCGAGGGGAACTCTCACGCCCACTCCTTAGTCAAGCCTCGACTTCACGACTAGCGCCGCCCCGGTCGAGGCGGATGAGTGCAAGAAATCCGCTATTATCGCAATGAGTCTGGCAGGAGCAGAGGAAAGGTATCCGAAGATGGAAAAGCTAGTTCTAGCATTGGTGACCACCGCCAAAAGACTTCGACCATACTTCTAAGCACATACCATCAAGATTCCAACTAAACACCCAATGAAGCAAATATTGCATAAACCAGAAACCTTAGAACTACTAGTAAAATGGGCCATAGAGCTGAGCGAGTTCGACATTAGGTACAAGCCAAGAACAGCGATCAAAGGACAAGTTTTGGCATATTTCATCATGGACCACGGCCGACAGAGCTCACCAAAACCACCCAGAAGGCTCGACCTCCTATCCGGAGGTCAGCCCATGACGGGCCGACAATGCTCATAAGCAAAGACAGTATTGGATACTAACCCCGGATAGATCGATGTAGAATATGCACTGCATTCTGGTTCTAGGCCCAATGAACGGTCGAATACGGTCATTATTGTTGGACTTAACCTCGCCCACTCCATGGAGGCCGATCAACTAGAGGTATGCAGCGATTCCTAGTTGGTGGTGAAGCAGATAGAAGATTCCTACGAAGCCAAAGGCGAAAAGATAATCCTTTATCTCAAAAAGGTACACCAGTTGCTTAAAAAGTTCGTACAGGTTCAGGTCAGACACGTCCCAAGAACGGAGAATTCACGGGCAAACACCCGGCTTGCCGGGCAACGCTGCCGCAAGAAGACTGACAAATCCGCATCGCCGAGCACCATGTAACCTTCAATAAACGTCAACAATGACGAGCCACCCAAGAATGACCTTGCCGAGCTGGATGGACCCCATCTAGGACTATCTATTGAACGGGACGTTGCTAAGCGATCCGAATAAGGCATCTAAACTAAGAGCAAGGTCAACTAGATTCGCTCTTTTATGGGGTCCCTTTATAAACGAGGTTTTTCTACACCAGTCCTCAAATGCATAGGAAAGGAAGATGCCAACTACGTACTTAAAGAGGTGCACGAAGGCATCTATGGAAACCATATCAGTGCTCAGGCCTTGGCAGGAAAAACCCTGAGGCAAGGGTATTATCGCTCACGACAAGCCAAAGACGCCTACTTAACCTGGTCGTAAATGAAAATCACAAGAGAATGACAAGATATCCCACCTCCCATCCAAGCCACTGACCCCGATCATAAGCCCCTAGCCTTTTCAGCCATGGGGATTAGACATACTCGGGCCCCTCCCCATTGGAAAAGGTTAGTGCAAATTCGCCATTATAGGAGTGGACTACTTCACCAAGTGGGCAGAGGCCGAGCCATTAGCAACAATCACCGAGAAAAAGGTATGTAACATCGTTTGGCGTTCCATAATATGCCGGTTTGAAATCCCAAAAGCATTGGTATTTGATAACGGAAAGCAATTCGACAACCTAAAATTCAAAAACTTTTGTGCCGATCTCGGAATCAAGAATTACTATTCGTCCCCAGCTCATCCGCAATCCAACGGACAAGCTGAAGTCACTATAAGGACTCTCAAGGTAGCATTGAAGACTAAGCTGAAAAACTTAAAGGGAAAATGGGTGGACTACCTCCCCGAGGTACTATAGGCGTACAGAACTACACGCAAGTCTGCAACACAAGAAACTCCGTTCGCCTTAGCATTTGGCACCGAGGCTGGTGAACTCCCCGTCGGCTGGGCTCAAGTCACCTAGGGTCGAGTTCAAACGCCGAGCACAATGAGGAATCTCTCCGCTTAAACCTTGATCTCTTTGAGGAGAAGCGAGAGCAGGCTCTGAAACACGCTGAGGACTACCAAATGAAAATAGCAAGGTACTATGATCGAAAGGTCAGACCTAATAGTTTTAAGCCTAGCGACCTAGTGCTCAAAAAACTCCTGCTAGCAAAGAAAGACCCCACTCACGAGAAACTGGGACCCAATTGGGAGGGACCCTATATCGTATCATGGATAATCCGACCTGGTAACTATGAGCTTCAAACGGAAGAGGGAAAGACCTTGCATCACTCCTGGAATGTCGAGCACCTCAAGCGGTTTTACCCATAAACCTCAGATTGTATCTATTAATAAAGCGCAAATGCCCATTGCTCAAATAATAGTTTTGTGGTTTATTTTCGACCTACTGTGAATCATAAAGAAAGAACCAAAGGGAGCTCATCTATCATAAATCCACTGGCTCGAAAGTAGCCCTAGAAGGTTACATGAAACATCAGACAAGTATACATGTTTCCAAAAGATTGTACTTTTATTTCAGAGAATTACAGTAAGTCTAGAAAATTACAATCAGCAATATCGTTCTCGACATCTCAAAAAATCACAATCGGCAACAACCACTCAAGGCAAAAACCACAAGAAAGAGAAAAGTGGAGCTGGAAAAAGAGAAAAGAGGGGAGGAGAGGTATAGCATAAGAAACGAGACTTAAAACATTCAACATGTCGCCCCCTCCGAACGTGTTCCCTAGCCCAACTCCATCAAATGGCAGGACCAGGGAAAAACACAACTCCAACAATTTGCTGGACTAGGGAACAACACAACTCCAAAAAATGGCAGGACTAGGGAACAACACAACTCCAACAAATGGTAAAACAACGAAACCAAACGTCGACCTATGACCACCAAACAAACTTCGCGCAGTGGCAATCAAACCTTGAAGCTTCATCATGTCCGAACTCTGATGCTGGCAAAGGCAGGAAGGAAAACGAGAGCGACGTATAACATACACCCTCTAAGGAAGGTGGTTATTTATAAAGAAGCTCGATACCAGCCGCCAGCTGTCTACCTATAGACCGGTGCATTGCACTCCGTACACTTTCCCAAGGGAAGGAAGACGAAAAAACCCAGGAGCTCGGATATTAAAGATCCACGTAGCGCAGAATCCTAAGGAGCCATGAATCTCAGTTCAAAAGCCACATAGCTCAGTTCGTCAAGAGCCAGGAGCTCGAATATTAAAGAGTCAGGAGCTCAAATATTAAAGAGCCACGTAGCTCAGAGCTCGGAGAGCTAAGTAGCTCAGTTTGTTAAGAGCTAAGTAGCTCAGTTTGTCAAGAGCCAGGAGCTCAGTTATTAAAGAGCCACGTAGCTCAGAGCTCGAAGAGCCAAGTAGTTTCCGGGCTTTTAAGAGCTGGCAGTCACGCCAAGAGCCCAAGAACTTAGAGCCACGGAGTAGCTCAATTCAATACAATAAGAGCCCAAGAACGCTTGTTAAGAGCCCGCAGCTCGTAGGACTTAAGTAAATTTTATTTTAAGAGCCATGGTGTCAGTCATTAAGAGCAAGGAGTTTCTGGACATTAAAGAGCCACATAGCTCAGAATCCGAAGAGCCACGTAGCTCAGTTCGTCAAGAGCCAGGAGCTCGGATATTAAAGAGCCACGTATCTTAGAATCCGAAGGAGCCATGAAACTCAATTTGTCAAGAGCCACGTAGCTTAGTCTGGCCAAGAGCCGGAGCCCTGATATTAAAAAAGGCGCAGCTCGAATCCGGCGAGCGCGTAGCCTGGGCCGCCAAGAGCCACGGGTTCAAGAGCCAAGAGCTCGGATATTAAAAAGCCACGTAGCTCAGGGCTCAGAGAGCTAAGTTACTTGGTTTGTTAAGAGCCCAACAAATGTAGAGCCACGAAATGGGGCCTAATGGCAACAAGAGTCCAAAGAGGCTCACTTGTTAAGAGCTTAACAAATTGTAGAGAGCCAAGTAGCTCAGTTTGTTAAGAGCCACATAGCTTAGTCCGTCAAGAGCCACGTAGCTCAGTTCGTCAAGAGCCAGGAGCTCGGATATTAAAGAGCCATGTAGCTCAAAGCCCAAAAGAGCCTAGTAGCTTAGTTTGTTAAGAACCCAAGAAATCAGAGCCATAGCTCCGCCTGTTAAAAGCCTAGTGTGAGTCAGGTGCCACGTAGCTTAATCTGTGAGTCATGGAGCTCAGTTGTTAAGAGCCCAGAAGCTCAGCAAGCCGTGTAGCCCTGACCTCAATAAAAGCTCAGTAGCTCAGTTCAATAAGAGCCACATAGCTCAGACGCTAAGCGCACAACAACTAAGTTATCGAAGGAATGAGTAGCTCAGCAGCATCGCAGCCCAGGTTGTAAAATAAGATGGTAAAGAAGACGAGAGGTCCAAAGGGTATAATGGCAAATATTTTCAAATCGACAAAAAGTAGGGTCAACATTACAAAAGTCCAAGGCTTAGAGCCCATAGTTAGCAGTAATAAGGTAAATTACGTGGAAAGCCTTAAACATCTGCTAGACTCTGTCGCCGCTACTGTAACCTCCAACCATGGTGGCCGAAGCCGCTAAGGTAGGAGAGCCACGCTGGCCAGAGGAGCCTCAACTCAGTTCACTGGGGTGGAAAGGAACGAGCGGGGGCATCCAAACACCACTCTGGTCCGCTTCGCCGTATCGATTCTTCCGCTCCCTTACCGTGAACTTGAAAGTTGGAAATCCAAACCCGAAACCTAGCACTTTGCACCGAAAAGGGCCACCCTAGGCCCACAAGGCAATGTGCCTCATCTCAGCTCCCAAGAATCACCCTTCCTTCGATTGACCAAGGCCTCTACCTCGAAGATCTCCTGCCTCATGGCATTCGCTTAGCGGCCCACTGAGTTTCACAAACCTCAAAAGCTCTTTGCTGAACCCTGGCTTAATGTCGTGGCTTGATGTGCGCCTCATCCTGCACCACGGTACCATCCTCGCCACCCGCAGCCATCTCGATCGCCTACGTTTCATCCTTAGCAACCTCGCCATCAGAGTCTTATTCTTTGTCTTCACCGCTTTCCGTGGTCATGGTGTGCTTTAAGTCAGATTCATAGTCCACGGCATCCTCGGCAAGGCGCTGCACCCGAGCTCAAAGGTCCGCATTCCCTGGCTGGGTCGGAGGCAAATTCTCGCTGACGCTTTCACCGTCTAGGCAGCTCCTAGCAGCTGGCCCTCACAAGCCATACAGTAGCCATCTACAGAAACAAGATAAAATCAAGGGATAATTTGAAACAACGGTGGAACGAACAAATAAAGGGGTTTGGACATATGGTGGCCATTCCCTGAAGCGATAAGGACAAAGCCTCCTCAACGGACATGGCATCCGCCCTCTTGAGGTTAGAGTCCTGCAGGATGGACGATACAACCCCGACGGCGAGCTCCGAGTTAGTGCTACGAAGTCCTCATCCCCGGCCTAAAGAAACTTTTCCTACCTCTGTGATTTAGAGGGAAGCTTGGCGTTTTGCGCTGAAGGACTCCAAATAGAAATGGGCAAGGCTTTCAGAAGAGGCTCAACGGTCCTCCTCGAAGGATTTTTCGGACACGCCACCTTGAACCCTGTCATGGAAGGAAAAATCGACCTCTCACTAGACTCGTCGACGAATCTCGCTTTTCGCAATCGACAAGGAGAAGATGCTCCCACTCAGATCTACCTCGAATCGCGAGGTCAAGCCACTCTGGGAGCTTGAGCTTTGCGCTTAACGCTCCTCTTCTTCTTTTCCAGAGACTCAACTCGAGCTTGAAGCTCTTCCCGAGTGGGTTTTACGGCAAAAGGCCTCTCAAGAGAAGGCTTCATACCGTGCGCGAGGGCCTCAAAGCAGGGGCCGAGAGGCTCACACTGTATGGCCCGTGGGAACTGGCCCAATCACCCGTGAGTACTCCCTAGGAAGACACTTGGCCAACTACTATTTCACCTCCTTGTCCTTGGAACTAAGTTCAGGACGGATACCTGAAGGCAACACAACCAAAGCGAAGTTAAGAACGCCTCATAACCTTTAAAAGCTTACCCTAACTAGCATAGATGAAAACTCACGCAGATTCTCTGAAGCAGTCCATACTGTCAGAATGCCAAGCGTATCCTCTCAGTCAGTAGGGTTATACTCCCAGTTACGACCCCCGACAAAGAAATAACGCTCCTTCTAATGTTTGTGGGAAGACGGAAGATCAGAAATGATCAGCCTGGCACTGGTTCGTTTGGAAATATACAAAAAGCCCTCTGGGCCTCTTTCACCCTAAAGAAGTCCAACAATAGAGCTATGCTGGGAACCTCGAGGCCCTTATCCCTAAAAAAGACCAGAAGGTCGATCAAAACACCCCATAAATTAGGAGAAAGTTGGGATGGGCAAACGTTGAAACATGTTGTAAGACATTCCACAAGGGGTGCAGAGGAAAGCGAGACCATTCTCGAAGGCCGCTTCAAAAAAGCAGACCATCTTGGGAACCTGGGCAATGTAAGAGGTGAGAAGATCAGGGCACCAAACTTGAATGCCGAGAGGGGGTCTATAGTAGGGAAAGAAGGTTTTCTCATAAAGGGGCTCGACCCGACTGGGACCCACGGTGTCGCATACTTCACGGCAGCCTTCAAATATTCGAAACCACTAAGGTACCTAATTTCACTAAACTTTCCCTTGCATTTGCCAAACGGGGATGGATGATTCGCTAGAGGGGCTCTATTGACCATGGCGGCAAGACTATCTATCCACCACGGCCCATCTTGGACTCGACTTCGGGCCTTCCTATATGCACTAGAAGAACGACAGGCTCAGAGGAAGCACGATGATCAAGGAATATAAGAAGGTCGAACGAATGACAAAGAGGCGAAATCCTAGCCAAACATGCCCTAATAACCCTAAAGTCGTTAACTCCCACTGGGCCAAAGTGCGCCTCGATGACTCCAAACAAAAGCGAGGAAGGAGACAACAATGACCACCAGGAACCCACGGAATCCAGAACAAGAAAAGGTAAACAGGGGAAGAAGAAGAAAGACATACCAAACTAGGGAAGAGAGCCAAAGAGACGGTAATTCTAAGCGAGATGTGAATCATAAAGACCACTAAGAGCGCCTGAGCGATGATAATATAAGTTTCGGTGAAAGAGAAATATGAGACCACGCAGAGCAGGTCTAAGAATGTGGGAATACAAATTCAACTAGTCGTGGAGTGCTTCTAAAAACACTGGAAATGTCAGCCGAAATGGGCACGAAAATTGATAAAAGCCATGATTATCGCAGAACGATTGACAGCGACAAAGCCCTGATTAGCCATCCTTGATTAGCCATGTGGAATCCACACCCGATCCAAGAAACGACCACTTCTTGCCAAGCTCGCCGCCGTCGGGGGCAATTGATAATGCCTAAAAAACATGCATATGGGCCCAGAACGCAGACCCGAGAGACAAACCACCAACAAGGCTTAAGGTAGGCTTAGGGGGTAGGCTTTGAAGCAGGCCCTATGTGAGAGCTCGACCCATGACGAAGTCTTGGTTACTCCTACGAAGCAGTTTGTGGCTGGACAACATTCGTGGGCCGGATAGGCATTGTGGATAATCCGCTATCCACCAAATGTGACGTAAGAAAGGAAAGCACTCCATCTTCATGATCCGATATCTACTCCACGATTATAGCTCCCTAATTATCCTCTAATATTCAGTTAGCGATAAGGAAGAGAAGATCCTTTACCCAATTGGGACGATATCGTATCACCGTCTAACAAGGAAAGTCATTGTGATTACCCATGATAAATACCGAGCAATTCCACTGAAGAAAGGTGACAGACTCACAACACTGTCATCACTTGATCTTCTAATCTTTTCATGAGAAAGAACTGACTTGAAAGATCTGAGAGAAGGGTTGGCACACCCCGCCGACCACCCCTGAAGTGTGCTGTGTGATCACGCAGCCCGACTGAACAACTCTGAGGTCTCAACAACAAAGCCTA
Organism: Tetrastigma voinierianum; assembly: GCA_016808115.1. Lineage (NCBI taxonomy): Eukaryota > Viridiplantae > Streptophyta > Magnoliopsida > Vitales > Vitaceae > Tetrastigma > Tetrastigma voinierianum. The sequence goes on from JAEQBH010002375.1 coordinate 131,418, forward strand.
ATCCGAAGAAGCTCCAAATTCAAGATCGGCGTAAAAAGCACCATCAATAAAGAATAATGAATAGAATTTTTTTAGGTACGTGATACATTTATTGTAATATTAGATTTCTTGTTGAATAAGGAAAGATGTATGAGATATTATAATAAACATTTTATATCATGAGGAAAAAAAATTGTGAGATAGAGATAGGCAATTTGCCAAGCTGATCCACCAATATCTTGAGGTTGTAAAATTCTGTAAAGATGGAGAGAGGCCAAAGATACATTTGTCTCTCCCTGGACAACGTTCGGTACGAGAATATATATATATATATATATATATATATATATATTATAATGGGATCATGTTGTTGTACGAGAATTAATGTCCCACTGTTACTCAAGTATGACGATGATGAGAATGTAGAAAATAATAAGGGAAAAGCAGGTTTAGGTAATCAATTTGATAGTTACTGTGAAAAAAGGTACGAAGAATTTGTATTACATGGTTCATGTTATAATAAGAAAAAATAATTCTGGTTCAATTATAAAAATAGTTATGGTAGAGTCCATTTTATTACTTATATGATCTATTCACTTGCAATGATTTAGACTAAAATTAATTTTAATTACAAATTATTACCTATACAGCAGAAAACAGATTTTATATAAGAAATCAAACAAGGTTTTTTTGCATAGCTGCTGGGGATTGAATAATTTCTAGTGGTAGTTTCAAGAATCAGTCAGTTTTGATCTATGTTAGATAAAGGTCTAATCACAGACCCACTAACAAAAGGCTTACCTATTTGTATGTTTCAAGAACACGTCACCTGCACAGGATTGTTAGGAACCTAGACTCTTTGATTTAGTGGGAGTTTTGTCTTTTCATATATTTTGCAAGGAAAGCTCATGTTTTTTCATTATTACATGCATATTTAGACGTTTGTCATTATCTTATAATCTTGTGTCATTTTGCCTAGATGAATGACAAAATGATGTTTTTTCTTTCTATTGAATCAATATCGGCAAGCTCATTGTAATGCTTTAGATTAGTGACCTTATTATGTATGATTTATGCATCCTCTTGGTATATTAATTGTACATGATAGGTTAATTATGACTATGTAAGTCTATTGTGGAATCATTTGAGTTATGATTTTGATTAGTAGAGCTTGAATATGTGCAATTTATATATCCTATCGGTATGTTAATTGTATATGATTAGCTATGGCTATGTAAATCTATTGAGAAAGCATCTAAGTTATGATTATGTCGTCCAAGTAGGAGAAATTCACTGCTAGATTATTTTCAAGAGCATTTATCAAGCTCAGAACAATTGATTAACAATCAAAAGACCCAATAAATGCATTACAAAATACAAACTTTATTGAACAATCAACCATATCAATTTATAGTGTGTAGGAAACATACTTGACATGGATTCAGAATTATTGACCGCCATTTGTCTCTCAAATCTGCAAGGGATTGGAACAAAGAAAAATTAGGGTTGAAGATGGCTCTTTTCTTCTCCCCCAAGCGTGTTATACAAAACCCTTATATAATTTTAAGACTCTATTTACGTATATATATTTATATATAGTACAAGGAAATAATTAGGCTTTGATCCAATGGGTTTATCAAAGTAAGGGAGAAGATAGAACTATGGGTCCATGCCTAAATAATATTAAACCATCTCATAAATTATCCATAATTTACATGTATAATTATATAATTAAAATTGTAATATGATTATGCTTAGTTCATAATTAATAAATTAATCTAACAAAGCAAACGTGGTAGACTGAAAAACTGGGTGACGAATGAAATGTTGCAGCGTGTAGAGGGATTTAGTGGCAATGGCTTCATGTTTCTGGAGCTAGCCATGAGCTGTCGTCTGCATAAGATTTCAGGAACTTTGTCGAAGCATTCTTTTAAGATGCTTGAATTGAAGGTTGACACTTTTACAGACACATTTTCGTGTGTGGCTGCAAACGGAGGGTGTCCTTTTGGTTTCGTGACTATGTAAGATCCAAAATTATTATATCATGCTCTGATACACTACTACTGTCAACGCCATGCTTCACCTACGACTTAATGGAAGTAACTTTCACTATGCACCGAAAATGTGCTTCTTTCTCAACACTTGTTCAAAAACCATTGAATTGAAGGCCCTTGCAACAAATATGAGATTTATTAAATATGAGATTCTAATGAAGGTCGTTGTTGAAGGGGCCTGCCCACGCTGGTCCCAAACACCGACCCATATAAGGACTAAGGCCTAATAAAAAAGTCTGCTCTCAGAAACGGCACATATGCCTATCTAGGGAGCGGTAAAACCCCTAAAAGAAACCATAAAGCAGAATTGGAAGAAGACAATAGGCTAATGTCCCTCGAATGAACATTCCCCTAAAATAGGAATAGGAAACAGGAGGCTACAAGTTAGACGCAATCATGGCTTTACGGGTTCTTGAAAAACAACGTATTTAAAACTCACCAGGCGATCGCAGCCACCTGACAGATGGTGTTGTCAAAACCATTTATCACAGCCATCCGACGCGACATATAACCAAAGGGTGCCTACCAAAAAACCGTCCAAACCACCTGACAGTAGAACAAATGGGAGTCACCTGAGGGAGCTTCGCATAGCCGCCTAACATGTGGGACCAATGGGCCCGATTGTCAAGGTAATGAAGAATTAAGAAAGTTTGATCACCGCCAAATCACGCAACAACGTGTGGCACTCACATGAGTTCTATAAAAGAAAACCAAACCTAAACCCTAAGGGTGAGATTAAGAATGTATTAAGAGTGTGAAAGTCCAAAGGCCCTTTGAGTTAGCAGATAATCTTGTTAGGCTTTGGATCTTCAATTGTGTTAGTCGATAGGTTGAAAAATGAATTCGATGGATTTCTCAATTAATGATATATTCAAAGTAAACTCTGATGGTTCTAGGGTTTAAAATAATAGTGTTTTAGGACAGGGTATTAAAGATTCTAATGGTATTATAAAAATGGTTGCATGTAGACATATAGACAATTTCTCAATTATTATTGTTGAATGAATGGCTTTAGAGATGATATTTTAACTACCAATGCATAATTATTTGAGGGGCATTGAGGCAACAAAAGTCTCTAAAATTTTATGCGAAACGACTCGAGGCATGGACTTTTTTTAGTAAGATGCACCCTACCTAATAGAAATAATAATTTTATATCTCACTAAGTATAATTTTTAAGCAAAGTAAGGCACACCCTTCCTATATATATATATATATATATATATATATATATATATCACTATTTCACCCTACTTATAAGTGAGATGTGGATTTTTAAGTGAGGAGCACCTTATTTAATATGAAAAAAAATTATATATCCCACTATATATAATTTTTAAATAAAAATTTTTAAGTGAAGCGCAAGGAGCACTTGAGGAGGGAGCTTTTATTAGGGCCTCTCATGCCTTTGTGATGAAGTCCTTGTGCCTCCACTGAGGCGAGGTGCCGATGGTAGGAATGGTGACACCTGGGTGTTAGATGTGCGTGAGGCGCGTCTTTCACAACTATGCTACCAAGAATAAGGCCTTTTGGACTTAGAAATTGAAGGTGACTCAATAATAGTTATAAATTGCTGCAATAAGAAGATTAATATTCCTAGTTTTATTTTATTAATAAAGATATTTGGAAATTATCTCAAGATCTAAATATTTATGTTTGTCGACATATCTTGCTAAAAAATGTCTTAATATTTTATATTCAAATGTTTAGTGGTAAAATTTCCTTAAACATGTTATATACATTAGTTTTGAAGATTATTGTGGTTTTCTTTTCAATCGTGTTTGTAAGATCTTTAATTCATAGTCTTCTTTCATAAGTAAAAAGGACAAACAAATATGAGTGCTAGAATATGTGTCAAATTTCGTAATTAGTCTGGATTTTTTTTTTTTTGTAAAGAATAATGAATAAAACTTTTTTAGGTACGTGATGCATTTATTGTAATATTAGATTTCTTGTTGAATAAGGAAAGATGTATGAGATATTATAATAAACATTTTATATCATGAGGGAAAAAAATTGTGAGATAGAGAGGCAGTTTGCCAAGCTGATCCACCAATATCTTGAGGTTGTAAAATTCTGTACAGATGGAGAGAGGCCAAAGATACATTTGTCTCTCCCTGGACAACGTTCGGTACGAGAATGTAGAAAATAATAAGGGAAAAGCAAGTATGAAGATGATGAGAATGTAGAAAATAATACGGGAAAAGCAGGTTTATGTAATCAATTTGATAGTCACTGTGAAAAAAGGTACCAAGAATTTGTATTACATGGTTCATGTTATAATAAGAAAAAATAATTTTGGTTCAGGTATAAAAATAGTTATGGTAATACATTCCATAGTTATGGTAATACATTCGATATTTATGATAATACATTTGCTAATTATGATAATACATTTAGTAGTTATGGTAATACATATGCTGAATGTTAACTACATAATGTACTACCATAACTATTTTTTGTACCTGAATCACAAGTATTTTTTCTTGTTATAACCTCAATAATGTAATACGAATTCTTCATACATTATTATTCATAATAATTATCAAATTGAAGAATGTTATAGGAATTCTTTAACATTACTTATAATAATTATCAAATTGAACAATGTAATAGGAATTCTTTATACATTACTCATAATAATTATCAAATTGAATAATATAATACAAATTCTTCATACATTAATCATAATAATTATCAAATTGATTACCTGAAACCTATTTTTTCCAAATAATAATATACTTTTCAGGAGAGGAAACGTGGGAGACTGGAAAAATTGGGTAACGAATGAGATGGTGCAGTGTGTGGAGGGATTCAGTGGGACTGGCTTCGTGTTTCTGCAGCTAGCTAGGCATGAGCTGTCGTCTGCATAAGTTGATGATTTCCAAGTGTAGAATGATAGATTTCAGGGACTTTGTCGAAGCATTCTTTTTCTCATGTACTGGAATATGCTTGAATTCAAGGTTGACATTTTTTTACTGTCACCTTTTCGTGGGTGGCTGCAAAGGAGTGATAAGTCAAGGGAGTGAGCTTGTCCTTCTTGTTAATTTGGTGGCTATGAAAGATCCAAAAGTTTTATATACACTACTGTCAACGATAACCGATCCTATGTGCCTCACCTAGAACTTAATGGAAGTAACTTTCAATGTGCACCAACAACGTTCTTCTTTCTCAACACTAGTTGAAAAACCTTTGAAGGCCCTTTACATAAAGCAACAGATATGAGACTCTAATAAAGGTCGTTGTGTCACCAACTTTGAAAAATGGATTCGATGGATTCTCGATTAATGATAGATTTAAATTAAATTTTGATGGTTCAAGAATTCAAAATAATTGTGTTTTAGGATGGTTATTAAAGATTATAGTGGTATTATAAATGAAAGATATTTGAAAGTCATCTCAGGATCTAAATATTTATGTTTGTCGACATGTATATAGAGAAGCAAATAGAACTACTAATGGTCTAGCTAAAAAAGGTCTTAGTATTTTAGATTCAAATATTTGTGGTCAAATTTCCTTAAAGATGTTACATATATTAGTTTTGAAGATTGTTATATATATATATATATATATATATATATATGAGTGTTAGAATATGTGTCAAAATTCGTAATTAGTATGGATTCTTTCTTTTATTTTAAAGAATAATTAATATAATGTTTTTTGGGTGATACATTATTGTAATATTAGATTTCTTGTTGAATAAGGAAAGTTGTATGAGATATTATAATAAACGTTTTAGATAATGAGGAAAAAATTTGTAAGATAGAGATAGGTTTGTAACTGGTATACAAGGTGTGTAAAGGTATAAGGAAAAAGGAGTGATACACATAGAGCCAAGAGTTTGTAGTGCAGGGCATAGATACAAGGAGTGAAGAAACATGTGATATTTGGGAATTCAATAATTAATTGTATGTTCTATCCTTCGTAATATTCTCTATGGCATGTAGAAATATTTTTTTTATCTTTTCTATGAATATGAATGTAGGCATGGTTGACCGAACCACATTGAAACCTTCTATACTTTGTGTGGGTTATTTTATTTTATTTGTTCTTAAATTAATATTATTTGCATTAATAAAGCTTCTACTTCAATGAGATAGCCTTTGAATCAATACTATGGTATTAAATAAAGTCAGTTAGCATAAATCGCTTATATTTGTGACCTTGGCTTATGTTTAATTAAGCAATCAAGAAGGTAACCTTCAGAAAGAAAGTTGAGAAAAAATTAGATCTATTGTGGTAGCGAGGTCGGTCATGAAGCTCAGCCCGCATTGTAATTAAATATACCAGGCTTTATTCCCTATTCACAGACTTTGTAATCTCTCTCAAATTGATAGCGAAGCTTTCTCCTCTACCCGTGGTTTTTCCCAAAAAGGTTTGCACGTAAATATTGTATTTTTACTTTATTTCGTATTTCTTTATTGTGCCATTGATCATAACAAGCGGTATTAGAGCCATTAGGTTTTTCCGATCTTATCCATGGCAACCATAAAATATGAAATTCCCTTGTTGGATCCTAGTACCATATTTTAGTCAGGGGTGTTAAGATGCTCAAGCAGTTTAAGTGCCGGATGGATAAGGATCGTAGCACCATCTCGCATTCACCTTCATTTATCGACCCATTCTGAAGACGCTCTAAGGGAGAAGACTACCGATGCGTTATGGTCAAGTCGAAGAGTCAGGCATGACAAAAGTGTTATGAGTACGCCACTTGAAACACTGTATTCGTGACCTCGCATGACGTATGTGCCTTTAGGAAGAGCGCCCACACGACCTTAAAGAAATTAATATATCCGGAAACTTGAAGTTAAATATGAAGAAGAAGATTCAGGTTAATATTATCATGAAATTGGGCTCTAATTGCATGCGCTTCGTAGATACGACGAGAGAAGGTCGATACCCAACCCTAAATGAGTTCAGGAGGCTCTATTTTCTGCTAAGAAACGGCTAATTAATTATAAGTGCCTCAAGCACACGGAGATATTCTGTCAGAAGATGGTAGCCGTAAAAGAAGAATTCCAAGAACATAATAAATGTCAAAATCTAGGAATTCTAATACTGATCAATTACCGCAAAAAAAAAGGCCACATCAAAAAGAAGTGTTTCAACCTGTAGAATATGGATAAGAAATTCGGGAATAAAAAATGAGAGAAATTTAGGAAATCCGATGAAGCTAGTGTTGTGGAATCATATTAGACTGATGGAGAACTTCTGGTTGCATCAGATGCTGATTCAAGAGCTAGTGAGAATTGGATTTTAGATTCTAGTTGTACATTTCACATGACTCATAATCGGACTCCGTTCTCTACATACACCAGGTATAAAGGTGCGGTTTTGATGGGTAACACGCATCTTGTAAGGTAGCAGTATTAGACAAGCTTTGCATTAGATGTTTGTCGAGTATTCGTAATTTTGGTGATGTCGACATGTTCCTAATTTGAAGGAAGAGTTTAACTTTAGCATTCTTTACACAAAGGGTACATACACTAGCATGGCGGAGTCCCAAGATTAGTAAAGGAGCCCTAGTTGTGATGAAGGGTCATCAACTGTTATGCAAGGTTCTACTGTTACAAGAGATGTTGCTGTTGCATCTCGTTCATTATCAGAGGATGATATTACGAAAATTTGGCACATGCGTCTTAGGCACATGAGAGAAAACAGTATGGCAAAGTTGAGTAGAAGAGGACTTCTAGATGGGCAGAAAACAAGTAAGTTACAGTTTTGTGAGCATTACGTTTTTGGGAAACATAAGCAAGTTAGATTCTCTTTCGGAATTCATAAGTCAAAGGGGTTTCTTGACTATCTACATTTAGACATTTAGGGACCTGCAAAATTATCTTCTATGGGAGGTGCTACTTATATGTTGATGATCATTGATGCTTTATCATGTAAGGTATGGGTATTCTTCCTAAAACAAAAAGGTGATGTGTTTTCAACATTCAAGGATTGCAAGACAATGATTGAGAAGCAAACAAGGAGGTAGGTGAAGTGTCTTGACACTAATAATGGGTTAAAGTTTTGTTCTGATGAGTTTAACACTTTGTGCAAAAAAAAGGGAATTGTTAAACATCGTACAATTCGTCATACTCCATAACATAATTGTGTAACGGAGTGTATGAATATGACTTTGATGGAGAAGGCCAGATGCATGCTTTAATGCCTGGCTCAAGTCTTTTTGGGCAAAAGTCAGCCCATATCGTAGATGTTATTTGATTAATCTGTTTCCTCTAAGGTTATAGAGAAGAAGACTCCTCACGGTATGGTCCGTAACCCTCCTACTTATTCGCATTTGAAAATTCGATGCCCCGCATATGCCCATGTTGATAGTGTGGGAAGAACCTGGGATCAATGAAGTTTATATTTCTTGGTTATAAATCTAGTGTGAAAGGCTATAAATTGTGGTGTCCAAAAACCAAGAAATTGGTAATTATAAGAGATGTGATTTTTTATGAGACTTCCATTATTCATGTCTTGGCTCCTAAAGAGTCTAGTGTTGAGACCGTGCATAGAGTTGATAAACATGTGGAGTTTGAGACTGGTTTGGTTCCTAATTCAAATGAGTAGAGTGTCCCTACAACTTCAGTTCTAGTGCAATAGGATTCTATTGCTAGAGATAGAGAGAGGAGGACAATTAAGCCCCCACGAAAATATGGTGAAGTTGATCTGGTTGCATATGCCTTGAGTGTAGCAGAAAATATTGAGTCTAGTGAAGAGCCAGTAAGTTGCAGTGATTCAGGTAAGTGGATGATTGCTATGCAAGAAATGGAATCCCTTCATAAAAATGGGACATGGGACATGGTGAGGCTACCTAAAGTGAAGAAAGCCATTCGGTGCAAATGGGTGTTCAAGAAGAAAGAAGGCAATAGAGTTTGAGATGCAAGTACAGGCAAGACTAGTCATGCTGTCACATGAAGTAGATTCCGTGTGTCAGACTTCACAAATGTATTCTCTTCGGGCAGGAAGGCAGCTAAATTCAGCTTTTGGATCGTGTTTTTCATGACAGGAGCTTGAGCAATGGATGATGACTGCATTTTTACATAGGAGCTTGACGAGACATCTACAGTGAGCTATAGGGTTTGCTCGTAAGGAGGACTATGTTTGCCTACTTAAGAGATCTCTTTATGGTTTGAAATACTCTCCTAAACAATGGTATAAGAGATTTGACTCATTCATGATCTCTCATGATTTTAAAAAGAGTAGCTTTAATCATTGTGTCTACTTCAAACAATGCAATGATAAGTCATTTATGTATCTGCTCTTATATGTTGATGACATGCTAATAGCAGCCAAGAGTAAAGAAGAGATAAGAACTGTAAAAGCTCAGTTTAATAATGAGTTTGAGATGAAAGATCTAGGAGCAGCTAAGAAGATACTTGGGATGAAGATTATGAGGAGTAGAGTGGCAGGAAGATTATCCTTGAGTAAAAAAGGAAATATTGAAAAGGTGCGTCGCATGTTCAACATGCAGAATATAAAGCTTATTACTACTCCACTTGAAGCTTATTTCAGACTTTCATTTGCCCTATGTCCATAGTCAGATGAGGACGTTGACTACATGTTTATAGTACCATATTCTAGTGTTTCAGGTTCGGATGGCCTATGCAAATACCTCCAACTATCAGAAATTGATGGAAACCAAAGGAACATTGGAAAGCAAGCTCTGATCATGGATACTCGCACGGATTTGCAGTGTTTTTCATTACCAGTAGGATTAGAGATGAGTTGCAAGGTATGTTGATCTGATATAGCCGGGATTTCGAGTTAAGAGGAGATCCCTTTGCTGTGGATATGTGTTTATCATCGAGGTCAGGATATTAGTTGGAAAGCTACTCTTCAATCAACAATAGCTTTGTCAACATGGCAATTACAAAAGCTTGTAAAGAGGCCCTTTGGTTGAAGGGATTGTTTGGGGAGCTAAGTGATCAATTACAAATCAGTACATTGTTTTGTGATAGCTAGAGTGCTATATTACTCACCAAAGATCAGATGTTTCATGAGAGGACGAAGCATATTGATGTGAGGTATCATTTTGTGCGTGAGATTATTGCTCATGGTGACATTGTTGTGGGTAAAGTTGGAACCCAAGAAAATCATGTAGATATGATGACTAAGTCACTTCTTATAGCCAAGATTTTGCATTGTTCAAACTTTGTGGGATTTGGTTGTTGAGTTTTACCAGGGGGCCATGACGAGGAGTATGGTTTCGATCTTTCTTTAGATATGTGGTTCGCCATGCTTTTCTGCTTTTTACATAGTGATGCAAATTCGTGTCAAGGTGGAGATTGTTGATTTGTGACCTGAATTTGGTTTTGGGCTTATGCGACCCGAAGGCCCATGGTGTGACTTTTGTGAAAAGAAAAAGTTGAGAAAAATTGTGATCCGTCATAGTAAAGGTATGGGGTAAGGCCAAGTTAGCCCGTGCCCAGACACTTTGTAATTAACATACTAGGTTTATTCCCTATTCCACAGACTTCTTGTAATCTCTCCTCAAATTACTGAAGCTTTATGCCCATGGTTTTTCCCAAAAGGGTTTCCACCCAACAGGTTTTCCTTTATTTCATTTCTTTATGCTACTGATCATACCACAATGAGACATCCATCTGATCAAGACCTTCATCTAAGCAGCACATAAATATGCTTTTTACATTGCAAAATTTAAAATAGTTTTACTATACGAAAAGAATCGTCCGATCATAAACACCAACATGCATTACTTCAAGATGAGCACGCATTGCATTTACTATGATAATTATTTCATCATGAATCATCAACCTTATAAGTTAATCTCAATAAAAAAAAAAATTAATTTATAGCCTTCAAGCTACAGCTATTCCCATTCTCATTGAGGGATATAGTAGCCAATTGGTTCGAGGCTTTGCCATATGGATCAGTCAGCAACTCGGAGGAAATGGTTGAAGCGTTCATGGAGAGGTTTTTGCCACCAACTCTCACATCTGAAAGAAGAAAAGAGATAATAGCCTTCAAGCAAGGAGAAGAAGAAAACCTCTACAATGCTTGGGAGAGGTATAAAAAATTGCTGAAGAGATGTCCTATGCATGGGATTGATCAGATCACCCAGATGGATATATTCTATCATGCAATGAACTACTTTTCAAAGGCTATAATTGATACAACCTGCTGCAGCATCATGAAGAGGAAGAGTACCTAAGAGGCTGAATCAAATTATTGAGGATTTTGCCAAGAGATTATATAGAGTCTGATCTAAGACTCCCGTGTAGCAATAAGTAGATCGAGATAAGGGTGGTATGATAGAACTGAACAAGATGTCAGCTATAGAAGCAAAGTTGGATGCACTGATGAGCAAAATGAACAACTAGGAAAGAAAAAGTCATTCAACCAATGCGCGGGGGAAGAAGGAGAGAGCGAAGAAAGCATACTAATGAGGACTTACTTCACGAGTCCTCATCATAGCTTGAGGAGGCTCGCTTTAGTGGCAAATTAAGCTACAATTTTGGGTCTAACAACCTTCACCCACTACACTCACTCAGATCGGAGAAACCATGAGAATTTTTCCTATGGAAGTGGAGTGCAGATGGTCTAAGACCAGTGTAGAACTTTTAGCAGCAATATGCTCCACAAGATTTCGAAGGACATCAGCAACAAAGTAGCCAAAGAGCTGAAAATTAGGGATAAATAATGTTCTAGTCTTTTGAGGAGCAGATGTTGAACTTCATGGGTGAGAACCAAAGACCGATGAATATACATGAACATAAGTTTGCTGAGCTAGCAGCATTTCAGGCAAACACAACTGTGTTTCAGGCCAATACTAATGCATCTCTAAAGAATCTGGAGGTTCAAGTAGGGCAGTTGGCCCCGAATATGCAAAATAAGTCTAGGGATTCTTTCCCTAGTGACACCAAGAAGAATCCCAAGGATTGTATGGAAATTGCTCTCAAGAGTGGCAGAGAACTACATAAAAGAAAAGAAGATGAGAAAATGATGACTGAGAAGGAAGAGAAAGTAGTAACTTGAGAGGAAACCAAGCTAGACAATTTAGAAATGACCTAAGAAAGTGAGAAAGCAGAGGTACAGGAAAAGCAACCAGTTGAATAGGGTAACTTGAAAAAGAAAGAGGAGGTGCAAGCCTATAAGCCTCCTATCCCATTTTCTCAAAGGCTGCTGGAATCAAAGATGGATGAGCAATTCTCTAAATTCTTGAATATGTTCAAGAAAATAAAGAAAAATATTCCTTTTGCTGAAGCATTGGCTCAAATGCCTAATTATGCCAAGTTCATGAAGGATATACTAAGCAAGAAGAGAAAATTTGTTGATGTAGGAGTAGTGAGCCTGATAGAAATCTACAGTGCATTAATTTAGAAGAGTTTTCCACTTAAGAAGCAAGATCCAGGCAGCTTCACCATTCCTTATACCATAGGGAACTTTGCAATGGGTAAAGCATTATGTGATTCCGGAGCAAGCATTAACCCTGATGCTGGACTGGTAATGATCGAAACTCACTCAGAGAACTTACTCCTACAAACATGACCTCAGAGGACGGCAAACGTAATCCTAAATTTCAACTAGGAATCCTTGAAGATGTGTCGATCAAGCAGGGAAATTATTTTCCTATACCTTGTGGTAATCGACATAAAAGAAAATAAACAGCATCGTTGATTGGGTGTGCCCTTCTTCCTTGCTATCGAGGTAGCCTCGGATATGTCAAGAAGGGAGAGCTCACTCTAAGGGTGGGAGATGAAGCAGTACACTTCAATCTGGATCAGAGCTTGAAACGGCCTGAATTTGATAATGTTGATCGTAAGACTGTAGAAACAACAGTTCCCATCATTTATGAACTGAAATGTGATTGTAAGATTCAAAGTTCAATGAATGAGAATGGGATGAATTTCCGCCTTTATCGAGGGATTCAAGTTGGACTTCGAATCTAGTTTTGAATTTAAAGAAACAGTACTCAGTATAAATGAAGGCAATGCAGAAAAATCAAATAGTTGTAGCGGAAGGCAAGAAGTAGAAATGGTGTTATAAGGGGTTACTATGGAAAGAATCTAAACATTCAAGTATGTCTTCGGGGTCGAAAATCAAAACCAGTGATCATATCATCTCACTTGACAAAGCATAAAGAACAGAACCTGTTGAATATTCTCAGAAAGTATAATAAGAAAGAAATAGCTTGGTCAGTAGAAGACTTGAAAGAAATAAGTCCTTCTATTTGCATGCATAAAATCCTCTTTGAGGAAAATGCAAAAACATCAATAGAATATCAGAGAAGACTGAATCCAATTATGAAAGATGTTAGAAAAGAAGTACTGAAATAGATAAATGGAGGATTCATTTACGCAATCTCAGACAATTCTTGGGTAAGTCCGATTCATGGGGTTCCCAAGAAGGATGGATTCACAATCATTAGAAATGAGAAGAATGAATTGATTACAACAAGAACTGTGACAGGATGGAGGGTCTACATATATTACAAAAAATTGAATACTGCCACCAGAAAGGATCATTATCCTTTGCCTTTTATTGATCAAATGCTAGATAGGTTGACAAGACACTCCCATTTATGTTTTCTTGATGGATATTTAGGATATAATCAGATTGTCATAGCCTTTGAGGACCAGGAGAAAACTACCTTCACATGTCCTTATGGCACCTTTACTTTTAGAAGGATGTCATTTGGAATGTGTAATGCTTCTACAACTTTTCAAAGGTGTATGATGTCCATCTTTTCAGATTTGATTGAGGAAGCTATGGAGATCTTCATGGATGACTTTTCTGTGCATGGATCCATTTTTGAGCACTGCTTGCACAACTTGGCAACTGTACTTCAAAGGTGCCAAGACAAGAATTTAGCTTTGAATTGAGAAAAAGCCAATTTATGGTAAATGAAGGCATTGTCTTGGGGCACAAAATTTCGACAGTTGGACTTGAAGTTAACCAAGCTAAAAATTTTGTTATAGAAAATCTAATGCCACCCACTACAGTTAAAAGAATTAGAAGTTTTTTGGGACATGCAGGATTTTACAGAAGATTTATCAAAGACTTCTCAAAAATTTCAAGACCATTATGCAGACTGCTGGAGAAGGAAGCCAAATATTATTTTAATGAAGCATGCATGTCTGCATTTGAAGAAATAAAATCCATATTGGTTATAACTCCCATCATGGCAACACCAGATTGGAACAAGGATTTTGAAATCATGCGTGATGCTAGTGGTAATGCAATGGGAGCAGTGTTGGGACAAAGAACAAAGAAAATTTTTAGAGCAATATACTATGCCCGCAAAAACCTTCAATGAAGCACAGGAGAATTACTCCACTATAGAAAAGGAGATGCTGACAATGGTGTTTGCTTGTGAAAATTTTAGACCATATATATTAGGGTCCCATGTCATCATACACACTGATCATGCAGTAATTAAGTATATGATGGCAAAGAAACATGCAGAACTAAGACTTATCAGATGGGTATTACTGCTACAAGAATTTGATTTTGAAATTAAGGACATGAAGGGGAGTGACAATGTGATAGTTGATCACTTGTCAAGATTAGAAAAGCCTACTGAAGAAGAAAGAGGAACTAAAATAAAAGAAAATTTTCCTAATGAGCAACTTTTTCAGTTGTCAGTTCAATTACCCTAGTATGCTGATATTGTGAATTACTTAGCATGTGAAATTATGCCACCTGAATTCAGCTACCAGCAGAAAATAAAATTGAGGAATGAAACCAGATTTTATATCTAGGATGACCCACTGTTGTTTAGAAGAGGGGCATATCAGATCATAAGAAGATGTGTACCAAAAGATGAGCAAGATGAAATTATTGATAAATGTCATGCATCACCATATGGAGGAACTTTGTAGGAGACAAAACAACCTAGAAAATTCTCCAATCAGGTTTTTATTGGCCTACTCTATTCAGAGACTGTTCTAAATAGGTAAAACATTGTGATAAATATCAGAGAATGGGTAACATAAATAGAAGAAATGAGATGCCTCTACAAGGAATCATAGTGGTGCAGATTTTTTTATGCATGGGGAATAGACTTCAAAGGACCTTTCCCACCCTCATTTGGAAATCTGTACATTCTCCTTGTTGTGGACTATGTATCCAAATGGGTGGAAGCTATAGCTTGTCCAAGAAATGAAGTCAACACAATTGTGGGGTTTATTCAAAGAAATATCTTGAGTAGATTTGGAGCCCCAAGGACAATCATTAGTGACAAGGGAAGCCATTTTGCAAACAAACTGTTTGCAAAACTAATGAGCAAATATGGAGTAAGGCATGTAATGGGATTAGCTTATCACCCTCAATCAAATGGGCAAGCAGAAATTTCCAATAGGGAGATTAAGAATATACTGGAGAAAGCAATCAACTCGTTAGGAAAGATCAACAAGCCATAGATGTGGATGCACTTCAGCATACAACTCTTACAATCCTCATCGGAACGCTGTCCCCACATACAGTATTTGGAAAGCCTTGCCACCTTCCTTTGGAACTAGAACATAAAGCTATGTGGGCAATCAAGAAACTAAATTGTGATTTTCAAGCTGCTAAAGAAAATAAATTACTCCAAATGAATGAACTAGAAGAGCTGAGAAATGAAGCTTATGACAATGCCAAGATCTACAAAGATAAGACTAAGAAGTGGCATGATCAGAAGATTCTGAGGAAGGAGTTCAGGAAAGGAGAGCTAGTCCTACTATACAATTCCAAACTGAGACTTTTTCCAAGAAAATTGAAGTCAAGGTGGAGTGGTCCTTACACAGTAGTTGCAACTACACCCTTTGGAGTAGTAACATTAAAAACCAATTATGGAGATGAGTTTAAAGTGAATGGTCAGAGGCTGAAACATTACCTTAGAGGAAGACCAAATGAAGAACAGTCCCATATTTGAAGAGATCAAAAGAATTACTGAAAAGAGAAAACATTGCGGCAAAGTCTAGCTAAAGACATTAAACTGAGCAGCTACTTAGGAGGCAACCCAAGCAACACTTAATTTCTACCTTTCAGTGTGATTTAGTTTAATTGAATGTGTTTTGAATAGTTTAGTTGGTAAAGTAGTTTTGTGAGAGTTTATTTACGACTTATGTTATCATAATTTGTTAAATTTCAGGATAATGAAGCTGCAAGGAGATAGGAAAAAAATTGTTGAAGCACTTCCAACTAAAATCAATATGCATAGTTGACTACAAAGGGGAGTCTATTTCCCTGACTTATTCTTTGAAAATGATACACATACTAAGTTTAGGGGAGTGTAATTTTTCTGATTAAGAAATTGCATAAAATCTTCATTGTTCCTTTATTGAATAGTTTGAATGATAATCTATGCAATACAATGAATATTTGCTAAATATTGCTGAGTTGAGAACATGAGCATTAGTTTCCATGCTTGAATTGAGATGTTTAGTTTTTGGAGGCAGATTTATATTCACAAGGTGAATAGAGCATAATGAAAATAGTAAAACAAGAAACTAAAAGAGGGAAAACATTTTCTTCAATGTCACTTCATTATTGATAGCGCAATGCGTCGCGACATCTGCAAGATTCTTCTCCAATGTCATGACATTTATTACCCAATGCGTCGCTGGTATCGGACACGAATGTCGGGACATTGCATTTATAGAAAAGCAACATTTAGAAAGACATCGAGGAAATGTCTTGACATCAACATTGAATGTCGCAACATAGCATTTTCAATGTCGCAACATCAAGTCAATGTCGTGACATAGCATTTTCAATGTCGCGACATCAGGACATAGAAATTTCAATGTCACGACATTGAGTGAGGTCACTTGAAAAATTATTGTCAATGTCACGACATTGACACTCAATGTCGATACTGCACTCAGTGGCAGCTCCTATTTCGGCGACTCGTGGAAGATTTTCACCAAAACCAAATCTCTCAAGTTTTTTTAACTTACTCAAATCTCCCAAAACTGGGCACAATGCCGATCCCAAACTCCCCAAACCTAGATGAAGTAATAGGAATCGTCGTAGAGGAGGTTCTGAGAGAGAGGGCCGAGCAAGAGAACTAGGAAAATGTTCTTGAGGCGTTTCCTGAAAAGATGGAGATTGAAGTAGAGACAGGAGAGGCCAGAGCCTTCTACTCCAACAAGGGATAAGAGGTTTTCAAGAAACATCTGGCCAAGAAAGGGTTTGTAAATGAGAGAGGCTTCGGAGAGCTGGTGTTGCCGTTCAAGGAGGAAGTTGAGAAAAGGGGCCGGAAGATAGTGAGCCAACACAAGGAAAATAGTAGAAGATCCCTGGTCAAAGAGTTATACGCCAACCTGGGCGAAAGAAAAGATTTGACTTGCTACATCATGGGGAGGTGGATCCCTTTCAGAGAAAGTACCATCTCCCAAATCTTGGGGCTAAGACAAGTGGGGGAGTGCGCAGAGTATTAGCAACTCTAAAAGAGCCCAAGCTTCAAAGAGATCGCATGAGAACTCACGAATGGTCTAGGGCATTGGCAAAGGACCAAGACCATCCGCAACACTTACATCGATAGGGGGGATCTTACTAAAGTTAACAAGGTATGGTTCTACCTTATTAATGTTCAACCAAAGCACGCTGCCTCAAGAGTGAGATGACCACGCATTACCACAGCGCGCCGGGTCAAAGGCTTTGAACTCGATGTGAGGATTATCAAAGAGTCCATTCGACTGGCGCCGTGACAACATCCCCTACCGCCTTACCCACCCTTCTATATCATGAGGAGTAAAGTGGCGTAAGATACAAAGAGAAGAGCTCATAAGCCTCTCCTCTCACTCTTACTGGAGTCCTAAAAGCTCTAGTAGAGGATGAAAAGGTAGAGATAAAAAAAAATTAAAAAAAAAAAGAATAATAGGAAAACATAGAAGCTGCATCTCAGAATCGCAGCTAGAAAAAAAAAAAGAGTAACAATGATAAAAAGAGGTGGATTTGATCTCTTTAGAGCACCAGTACTCCCGCAAAGAAACAACATCTCCCCCTCTCAGAACTGAAAGCAAAGGGAAGAGAAGAGCTACAAGTGAAAAAAGTAGCAACCATGAGCTGTTGATCTTGCTAAAAGAGATGAGAAATGAAATAAGAGGCAAGGATGAGCAGCTAAAGGAGGAGCTCAGGTGGAGAGACACACATTTTGAAAAGGAGTTGAAAAATAAAGAAGATAATTTGACAACAACACTCCAGCAAAGGGATAGTGAGTGGAGAGAAGAGCTGGCTAAAAAGGATAGAGCCTTAAGGACCGAGTTCAAAGAGAGGGAGAAGGTGACCATCACTTAACGCTGAAGAGACTCAGAATGTTTTGGAAAAACCGTGGCCTGAGAAGAAGATGGAGTGTAATCACCCAAAAAGAAGATGCCTTGCATGCAGAAGACTACCGTGCGGAGATCAAGGCAACCATCCGTAAGAGAGATGAAGAATCCTGAAGCCACTCCTCGAACTTCGCGTTGCTGGGGTGGATAGGGTCGGGACGCACAGAATCCGGATATTATTAATGCCAACCAACTCAAGATAATCAGAACACCTAGAAATTTGTATATAGGTATATAGGGAAAATAATGATAAATTGTATATAGGTATAAATTAGGGGAAAATAGAATTTTATAAGCATAAGTTAGGAAAATAATAATGATAATTCAATTAGCTAATTAATTAATTAATTTAATGAAAGAGGGGTAACAAGGTAATTTTCTTAATAGATACCCTAGGTATAAATTGGAATAAGAAAAGAAAATTCTTTCTATTCATCTTTGATTTCCATTATGAGAATTCGTATGGCTGACACGCTTTCTGATCTAGTAGTTTGAAGAACAAATTTCTCTTAGGTAAGATTCTCCTTATTTTATTTTTCAGAGATTTCTTGATGAGATTCTTAATTTTCTTTCCACTTTAGATCAAACCCTAAAGAAGCCGATTAGATTACACTTTCTCGTTTCCTTAAAAATAAAATAAAATAAGGATTGGTGGTGTCATACTAAATTGCTTTGAGTATGAGAATGAAAAATATTGCTGGGATAATTTTTGAAAGAAAATATCACAATAATAAACAAATAAGATAAATCGAAAGGTCAATTGTATAAATATATGTATCTACTAAGTATTTAAAGATATATGTAGCTTTGGCAAGGGGGTATTTATTAAGGATTGAGAGAATTTATTAGATATGAATATGATTAGAATAATTATTTAGCAATTATAGGAAATAAGATTCATTACTAATACTTGTTGTCAAGTATGATAACCTAGGTAAAAAAGTCAAAATGAGTATTGTGTAATAATATAATTTGTAAAATATTATTAATATTATTTTTTTTCAGTAAGATTTAGTTCAGATTTATATATGGCATAAAAATAAATAAATTATTAAAATAAGATCCTCAAATGAATATAAGTTTTATAAAATTTAAAACTACCTAATTCAAATAGTTATCATTCTTGAATAAATTGTCAATATGTTTGAGGTGAACAAAAATCATGTCGATAGAATAAACTTTATAAATCACAAATTTACAAAATATTTAGAAACTCATTAACTTTTATTATTATGGATTAAAAAAAATTTAAAAAATAATATCATTGTTAAGAAAATCAAATTAGGAAAGTTTTAAGAATAAATAAGTAATGATGATAGTTTCTTCCTTATTATTATTTTGGGAGAAATATTTCATTGAGGTGAATTTTCTGATTAGCTTTTTCAAAAGCTTTTGAGTACTCCTTGAGGTAAGGGATATTAAGTGCATTCTTAAAAAGAAAAATTGGTTTTTACTTCATTTGAGGATAAAAATTGTTTTAACTCAATTATATATAATTTTGTTATGAAAAAGCTAATTTTTTTTATTTATTGATTATCCATGGGATTCAAAAAGTAGCTTAGTGAATGTACTGAGATTTGTTTTGTTTACTTAAATAAAATGTGGAAATATGATGTTTTTGTAATTTGAACTTTAATGAAATATTTGACTTTGTTCTACTGGTCAACTTTAGAATAATAGTTGATAATTATATTCAAACTTCTATCAACTGAATAATAGTTGACTACATTCTGCAGAATGTAATTGATTTGAACCCTCACTTAGGTTTTTGCTAGAGGTGTTATTAGTGTTAGTAGTGTTTGGTTCCGTCCACCTTAAAAGGAACAATTTGTGGCTAGACACCCATTTGAAAGTCCAACATGGCTAGGCACCATTTGATATTTGATGACTAGAGAAAAATATATTTGAAATGTATTTGATTTTGGACTTGATATGAAAGTGTTTGAATCGAAATTTGATATGAAATTGTTTGGATCACATTTGATATGAAAATGATTTGAAATGAATGTGGAGTATGTTTTGAAGGCAAATTTTGTAAATATTCCAACTTTATTTTTGAATCTAAAGTTTGATGAAAACATCTCCTATTTGTTATATATGATTGAAAACTGATCCACATGAAAATGTATTAGTATTTCTTTATCGAGAGCTTTAAGCTCACTCCCATTCGCTGGACATATATTTTCAGGTACTTTACTTCGCAGGAGCATGGTTGTGCTCGGGGGACTGGCCATCATTTTGATTCGACTGTATAATCTTTACAAGCCGATCATGTTGAACTAATAAGTTCATATTTATGTGAAATGTTGGGTTTTGAAAGTTAATTGAGAAAGTCACTTGGATAATAACATTCATTTTTATATTAGTACAAAGTTGGAATATTTGAGAGATCCCAAATATTGTTATATTTTGAACAGCTTTATATGACATGCATAATTGAGATTTGGATATTTAGAAGCAATTTTTGGTTTCCGCATGAAATTTTGAATTTGGAGAATTTATGAATTTAGAAAGTTGCGCATTTATTTGAACATGTGTTGGTAATTGGACAAAAACTAAGCAAAGAAGTTAGAGCACACACTTCAAACCTTCAGCAAAGGCTTGAGGGTGTGTGACACTGATAACATGCCCCTGGGGTAGGTTTCATGTGGCGTGGATGAGTGGTATCAGAGCTATGGGGTTTATGATCTTAATGGGAACTTGTTCAAGTTTGTTCATGGGGATAGTCGAAAGACGCTTTAGCTGGATAATTCATTTCGTTTGCGTATTCTAGCATTCTCGTGCACAAAACATGTTAGATAATTGATTCTCGTGACTAGTTAAAAGTTCAATACTACACTTTTTTGCCTTGTTTAGAAGGTTTGTCGGTTTAGTGAATATACTTTATCAACATGAATTATGATTTGAATTTGTCACTTCTTTGGGACATGTCATTATGGACAATATGGTGGTTTAAAGTTATTTTATGACAATTGGTAAAAGGAATATTGAATTGACTTAATACTCCTTAAACATGAAGGTTTTTGTTTGATTTTGAGGATGAATTAAGGTGCTTACTACCTTTTATTTGTTGATTGTGTTGGAAAAATATTGTCTTTCCATATTCTTAGTTATCTTGAATAGCTGAAGGAAACATGTGGATAAATTGTTACCTCATAAGCTAAGCCTTGCAAGGTAGTTATTTGGTTTAGAAATGTTGTTAAGTCTTTTAAGTCAATGTGATGAGTGATGAAAACAATTTCAGTTTGAAAGGATCTAATATTGCAGTTATTAAAGTTTCAGTTTGATTTCATTGTCTTCAGAAGATTTGTTTTTGTATACGATGCCTTTCATTAGGGATTATGTTGTGTTCTTATGCAAATATGGAAAATTGATATATACTTATAGATATTTGAAATTTTAAGATAGAGAAAACTACCTTATTATTATGATTCCAAGTTGCAAATGATTTTTACACTTAAGATATGAAGACATTTTTCTTATTTATGATCTACTCATAGTTTATGAGATTTTGAAGTCTTTATCTTCTTAAAATGATTTTTAAGAAAGAAATAGAAGATATTGATACAATTACTTAAGGATTATGATGACATTTTCAGTACTAATAAAACAATGAGAATCTTGTGATTTATGCCTTAAATAAGAAAAAAAATTTATTCCTTGGAAATCATTTAAGGTTGTTGCAAACGATTATTGTATGATTTGAGATGTTTACAAGTCTATGTCATACCTTTAGATTTTAGAGTTATTATGTTGAGCAATATAGTGCAACTAAATTTGTTTGGAAAATTAAGATCTTATAAGGAATTATTTGAAACTAGTTGAACTTTTAGAACAATTGATTGTGTTTAATAAGATAATAAGATCTTGAAATTTGGGATTAGACTTAATGTCTCAAATAATGAGAGACAACTTTGAAGGAAGTTTATTACTTTAAGCTACGACTACCCAAAAGGGATAAAAGTATAAATATTTAAGATTTGAAGTTTCATGGTCATATATGAAGTAAGGTATTACATTATTTGTGACTTTGGGTTTAGTGTGATCGTTTATGGAGGTTTACATCAAAGACCAAAGACCTAATACTACTTTGAAACTACTTTATATTTCTAAATGAGTGTGAAAACTTATTACCATGGATTTTGTGATAGGGTTACCAAGAACCTTAGTTAAGGACAATGTTTCATTATGATGGTTTGTTTATGGATAAAGTCTAATAATTTTTCTATCAGACTAGCTTCTCAATATTAAGGAGATTTTGATAATGTATGGCATTTGATTCTATGGTATGTGGGTTAAGAATTCTAATTTACTTTTTAGGATTTTGATTTAGTAAAAAAAAAGTCAAAGTACAAGGGTTTTTATAGTAGCTTTCATATCACTTAGACTAATGACTAATTGAGGAAAGTAATCGTAAGTTGGTGGGTGATATATTGTTTTAGACTTGAAAAGTAATCAGAATGAGTTCTTACTCTTGAATTTTTCTCAGAATAGTTTTAAGCCAGCAATGAGATTTTCATATCTTCTGTAAAGGTTTATGGTAGAAGTTTATAATCCTCTATGTGTTATGATCATATTGGAGAAAAAAATAAAATAATTAACACATGAACTTGTGTAATTGACTACTGAAAGGATAATCCCAATTGAAGAGAATTTGGAAGAAAATCAAGGTACACACAAGTGTTATGTTGATAATCCCAAACAATATTTGGTATTTGAATTTTGTGATTATTTATCTTAAAGTTTACTTATTGAGTTAAATTGAGATATTTGGAAGTTTGAAAATCAAGGAGTAGTGCAAAACTACTCTCAATTTTAGGGCCTATTTGAAATATTAGAGAGAGTAGGTACCTTGGCATATAAAGTAGCCTTGCCCCTAGGCTTGTCTAAGATTCATAATGTGTTTTATATTTCGACCTTAAGGAAATATGTTTTCGATGCTTCTCATGTTGTGTAGTTGGAGCCTATTTAGATTTCTGAGGACTTGACCTATGAAAAGGTGTCCATTCAAATTGTGGATGTGATGAATAGTGTCTCACTAAGATGCCGTTGCTCTGCTGGTAAAAGTTTCCATAGAATAAATCAGTATCCGAGAGGCCACTCTGGGAGTTAGGAAGAAGAGATAAGAGAAAGTATCCTCAAGTATTTCAAGACCCTCAGTACGCCAAGTTTGTGAGGGACTAAACTTTATAAAAGAGGGGAGACGAATGTAACACCTGAATTTAGATATATGTATAAGTTAGGGAAAATAATAATGACAAGAATTTATATAGGTATAAGTTAGGGAAAATAATAATGACAGAAATTTGTATAGGTATAAATTAGGGAAAATAATAATTACAGGAATCTTTATAGGCATAAGTTAGGAAAATAATAATGATAATTCAATTACACTAATTAATTAATTTAATGAAAAAGGTAAAAAAGGTAATTTTCCTAATAGATGCCCTAGGTATAAATTGGAATAAGAAAAGAAAATCCTTTTGTATTCATCTTTGATTGGGTCAGACCTGTATAGGACTTACGACTTATCTGGTAGGTTTGAAGAACAAGGCAAGATCTTCTTATTTTATTTTTTCTAAATTTCCTTCGTTGGACAGACTTTAATTTTCTTCGCTTAGATCAACCATGAAGAAGTCAGATTTAGATTACACTTTCGTTCTTTAAAATAAAATAAAATAAAGATTTGTGGTGCTCATACTAAACAATTTTCTTTGAGTATGAGAATGAAAAGTATTTAAGGATAATTTTTGAAAGAAAATAATAATACCAAACAAATAAGATAAATTTGAAAATGTCAATTTTTATAAATATATGTATTTGATGTTTAAAGATATATATTTTGGCAAGTAAGTATTTTATTAAGGATTGAGAATTTATTAGATAAACAAAGAGATTAGAATACTATTTAGCAATTATAGGAAACAAGATCCGTTAATAATACTTTATGGTTGTCAAATATGATAATTGTTAGGTAAAAAGGCTAGATGAGTAATATGTAATAATACTTGTAAAAATAGGTTATTAATATTGTTTCTTTCTAGTAAAAGATTTAATTGGATTTGGGAGATATGCAAAAATATTATTAATATCTGGAAGCTTGAAAGAGAAATAAAATTCACCTCTACCACTGTCTACCTTTCTCCTCCTCCTTTCTCCTTTCTTCCCTTTCTTTCTAATCTTCTCCTTTCTCCTTCTCATGGATTTTATCTCCTCTCTGGAGCACTTAAACCCTAATTTTAGACTTAAAATATTCTTCCAAAAAGTACCCCAAATTAAATAATTCCATTGGTTAGTTTTAAAGTGGTTTACACTTTATCTAAGCCTTACATTGGTCCATTCTCATGAGACCAAGTCACATTATTTACCCATGATTTAAATCAATATAACTTAGCCATTAAGAAAGGTTTTAATTGGCTCATAATATCTCCCTTATATGTAGCCTTTTATCTCTAGCTTTCACCTTATAACGCTTTTATACCCCATTAAATGTCAAAATATTCTATATATGGTTGTCTAAACTTCAAATTAACTATGAATTATTCAAATTAAATCCTTCATAGTGAATTCCAAAGCTCAAATCACTCGAAATCGATTTAAAATCATTAAAATTCCAGAATCCCGAAAATACGTACATCACCACGTCGGATCAATTGAAACTATCCAAACTGACCGCTTCACTTATTTCCCTTTGTTAATCTATGATTATTCCAGACCTTTTCAGAGCTGCTCACACATCAGGTACTTCAATAGTTCAAATTTCAAATTTAAATCACTATTCACTAAATCTCCCATTACTTAAATACGCTCAAAGTCATAGAACCTAAATTTTCTTAAAAATCCCTTTCAACCCTCCATCCCGATAAATAAGAAAAATCACTGTCTCATTAGGTAAATCTGCTGCAATTGCCTAAAATTTTCAATTTCATGCCCAAATGATGTCCGTGAAAGCGCTCTAAATTTAATCCACCTCGCTTCTATCATTAGACTCAAATCAAGCTCAATAACTATAATATTCAATAAGGTCAGTTTTGGCAACGCCTCCAGTAAAAATTTCGTCCTCAAAATTTAAATTCTCATGTTAAGCCTTCTCTACCGTGATTCATCCAAAACACCTTTTACTAAAGGAATCACTTTTTCAAAGAACCTAATCATTTCGATCAACAATTTTAACCCTGGGCCTTTCTTCACACGCCAAATCTTCTTTCAATTCAACCTGCTGGATTCTTAACACATGTGAAGAATCTGTCATATACTTTCAAGCAGAATGTAAAATATGTCATGTGTATTTTACAATTCGGGGTGGCACCTCAACCAAGACGCTACCTCTCCAATTGTTTCCACATAATTTCATAGTCCCATATAGAGTGTGACTTAACTTCCTTTTATTATTTCGAATAACACTCCTTCCTGTGGTGATATAAATACCCCGATCTCCCCACCTAAAATTCCAACTTCCTCAAGTTATCAACATAACTTTTCTATCAATCTCGGAAATATCTTTTTAATCTATCATCGACATAACTTTAACATTATTCTGTAAACAACAATTTATGAACCTAAAATTTTCTCTCCCTTTCTCATCCCAACTAATGGAGTCCGACACTTCCTTCCACTATAAGGCCTCATAAGGCATTTCAATGCTTGCATGATAATCTATTATCAGAGGAAAACTCCATTAATGGTAAATGTCTTTCCTAACTTCCTTTAAACCTAACACACAAGCCTTGAGCATAACTTCCAATGCGTCTGTATGGCTCTTCTCGTGATCGCTGGTCATCCCGTGAAGTCGTGACAATCTCTTTTATATACAACTCAGCCAACTTCTCTCAACTAAGTCATCATTTCCCCATAGGTAGGAAATCGACCGATTTCATTAATCTATCCACAATCACCTATATCACGCCATAACCACTGCAAAGTGAAATAAAAAAATCCATCATGATTCTCCCATTTCCACTCTAGGATCTAAGAGACTATAGTTAGAACCTCGCAAATCTTTGGATGCTCAACCCTAACTTTTGACAAATGAGACATTTAGAAATAAATTCTGCAACATCTTTCTTTTATTATACCTCCACCTTGCAGCTCCTTGAAAGATACATTTAGTGCTCGATGCATTTATGTAGAAGAGTGAGCCTTCTCCCATAATTTATTTCTTTAATCTTCCCACATCTAGTAACACATAACCCGTGACTCCATCATCACTATACCATATCTCGCATTAAAATCCTTTTAACTCCGCCTCGTGTACTCACTTCCTTTCAATTTAATCATGATCGTATCTTGAGTCTATAGCCTCCCTTTACCTTTGTTCATTAGTACAGACTAATATCTCGGGCTTGGACTTGGGGTCTCAAGACCTAAAGACCTCACCTATAAATCTAGGGAGTGTACACAACCTTTAGGGTGAGAGAGGGAACCTGTATTTTTATTATAACAAAGCACAAGGACACATTTCTGTTAAATCATTAGTACTTTATAATCTTAATGGAAAGGAACCTATCTCCCTCTGCCTACATGAATCTCTTTCTTATGCAGGACAATATTACATGTTCAGATCTAGAAAATTACACATGCAATCATGATTTGGGGAGGTGCCTCAGATATACGAGAGAGAGAGAGCACCACAACAACCAATCAAAAAGGGTGGTCCCTGGATAATTTGCTGCTTTTTTCACTGCTCAAACACAGCTAATGCATTTCATGTTGCATTAATCACCCCCAAGCCTACTGTAAAGCAACATCACTCATAAATATATCAGATATCCTTCGCTCTCTCGACTTAATTAGTTAGTCTTTGAGATAAGGTCAGACAGGTTCACACTCTTTCACCATCAGCCAGTGGTCCCGACCTGGCACCGTGGTCACGGATGTGGGTGTGGACCCCACAATGTGCTTTAATAAATCACTATCGACGATGGTGCCCTTCGCGGGACCCAATCTGAAGGGCACCATGGGTTATTGCTGGCAGGACTTTACTTATGAACAACGTCTAAGTGCACCTGTCACTGAAGGGTGTGGACCCCACACAAATTTTTCACTCTAAACACTTAAATCCGATGCATTATACCCATTTCAACATATCACACACACTATGGGATTTTCACTGGATTCAGTGTACCTCGTGGAAGCTCACTCATGATATCCTCATTCCCATCGGGAAGTTCATTCCCTGCAGATTCAACCCGTGACCTGCGCCTTTATCCAACAAGCCCTCCTCGGGTACCAACTCGACTAGGTCCCTAATCTCCTGGGAGGCTAAAGGAACCTGGGTTGGGAATGATATCCTATGAGGAGCTTCCACCGGGCGGTACCCATGAGGTGGTCACTAAGGTGGGGTCTCACAATAAAAGGATCCATACAAATCAAATCAGGCATGAAAAACATAAAAAATCCAACTTTCCCACCATGAAAAACTTTACTTATTTCTGGTTTCCCTTTGTCTTCTTCCTCGATTTTACTGAGCTCTGGGAAGCTTTGAAAGAGAATAAAATTCACCTCTACCACTTTGCCCTACCCTTTCTCCCCTCTCTCCTTTCTCCTTTCTTCCTTTCTTTTCTATCTTCTCCTTCTCTCCTTCCTCATGGACGTGGACCCCCTCTTTCTGAGCACTTAACCTCTTTAATTTTAGACTTTAAAAAATATTCTCTTCCCAAAAGTACCCTTAAATTAAATAATTCCATTGGTTAGTTTAAAAGTGGTTTACAATTTCTTTATCCAAGCTTCTCATTGGTCCATTCATGAGACCAAGCTTACCCATGATTTAAATCCATAATTGTTACAAGAAAGGTTTTAATTTGCCTCTACATTAAAATATCTCCCTTATAGCAAATTTTATCTCGCCACCTTATACCGCTTTTTTATACCGACAATGTCAAAATATTCTATGGTCGCCTAAACTTCAAATTGACCATGAATTATTCAAATTAAATCCTTCATAGTGAATTCCAGTTCGAAATCACCGATTTAAAATCATTAAATCTGGTGAATCCGACACACAGACATTACCTAATTGGATGCTCTCTGATCACCCGGAAACTATCCGTAAACGGACTCGCTTCGCCTTATCAGTTTCGTTAATCTTATGATTTATTCCGCACTTTTCGTGATGCTTTTCGGCTCACTCGAAAGTAAAAATTTCACCACAGCGCTCCAAACTCTCAAACGTAAATCACTATTCACTTAAATCTCCTATCTTCTAACATCGCCTAAAGTCATAGAACTGAAATTTTCCTTAAAATCCCTTTGCAACCCTCCATCCCGATAAAATAAGAAAAATCACTATTCATTAGCACCCTACAATTGTCAGTAATTTTCACTCTACGCCTAAACGACGTCCGCAGAGCGTTTCTAAAATTTAATCCACCGCTTCTATCATTAGACCCTGCTAAATCAGTTCAATAACTATTATTATAACATTCAATAAGGTTGGGGTTTTGCCATCAGGTCCTAATAGCGTTTCGCTGATCGGGCTGATGCTTAGAAAGTTATGATGCTGAATTTAGTGCCTTTAGCAAGTATATATGATTATGTGAATTTCATATTACATGATTTACTAATGCTGAGGTTATGAACAATATGGGCATGTATAACATTTTGGTTGTAGTTGTGGTATAAATTATATGATATTAACTTCACTCAGGATCGACAGCCTCACTTATTTTTCAGTCCCGTCAATTCCTTCCGCATCTGATAACCCAATGAATTCTTTTCTCTCACTACAAGCAGGCATGTGTACTATTGATACTAATCTTTTGGTCTATTTAATCTAGGTGTCACCCAGTGTCTTCTGAATATTAGTATGTTTTGTAATTCGGGATAATTCCTGCTCATTTGTGTATGATGATTCAGTAATGGACGAGACTTTATCTCTCCCTATTGATGTTTGCATCCGAGCATATTATATATATTTATGTTGATATATAGTCGTGATCGTGACGATAGCTCAAGATGAATATTAATAAGGTTTGCAACTGGTTTCGGTGCCTTATGCCTTCCCATTCCTATGTCATCACTACCCCTGTGTTGGGTCGTGACATTATTGTTAGTAGTGTTTAACCATTCAATCTTAAAAGGAACAATTTGTTGCTAGACACCCATTTGAAAGTCCAACATGGCTAGGCACCATTTGATATTTGATGACTAGAGAAAAATATATTTGAAATGTATTTGATTTCGACTGATATGAAATGTTTGAATCGAACATATGAAATTGCTCGATCGATTTGATACGGTAAAATGATTTGAAAATGAATGTGAGAATGTTTTGAAGTAAATTTTGTAAATATTCCAACTTTATTTTTGAATCTAAAGTTTACGAAAAACATCTCCTAATTTGTTATATGATTGAAAACTTTTTGATCCATGAAAATGTATTATATTTCTTTATCATTTTTAAGCTCACTCCCATTCATGACATATTTTCACAGTACTTTTAGTTTCCGGTGAGTGATGGCTAGGTCGGGATCTTCATCATCATTAGGATTTTAATAGAACTTTATGTTTGATCATGTTGAACTAATAAGTTCATGTTTATGTGGAAAATGTTAGGTTTTGAACGTTAATTCCAGAAAAAGTCACTGGATGGATAAATATCTTCGCTTTTTATATTAGTACAAAGCTTCCGACATTTGAGAGATCCCAAATATTGTTATATTTTTGAAATGCTTTATATGACTCGCATAATTATGATTTGGATATTTAGAAGTAATTTCTTGTTGTTGGTATAAAATTTTGAATTTGGAGAATTTATGAATTTAGGAAAGTTGCATTTACTTTGAATATGTGTTGGTAATTGACAAAAATCCACTACAAGGGAAGGTTAGAGGTTAGAATACACTTCCAGTCCTCAAGCTGGAAGGTCTGAGGGTGAATCGACAAATATGCCCCTAGGGTACTACGTGATTACGTACAATGAATGCTCAGGTGAGCCTGAGGGAGCCCTATATTCGATTGGTCGGGCGTAATGAGTCGATAAAGCAAACCGCCTCTCAGAATAGTGGTATTTCCTCAACAAAGGGAGTAAAGCCTTCAACTCTACAACTGGCAACCTCAACCCTAACTTCACCCTCCAATGCTAACACTTCTCTCATAATTATATGATCTTATAAATCTCAAATCCCATAAGTCCTATAGGAAAAGGAAATGAACTATATTGTATATATCTCTCTCTCTAAATCTCTGAAATTAAGTCCATTGTAAATGTACTTCAATTCATAAATGAATATCAGTTTGAACAATTGTGTGCAAGTGTCTCCTCTCTCTTTTCTTTTTCTTCTTCTATGACTTTCATTTCAATTTTAAAGTTTACAATAAGAAAAGAAGAATTTATTGCGAAACTTTTGTTGCTTTGTTGAATAGTTGAGAATTCAGTTTTACTAAAAGCATAATTACTGAGCTGAAAATATAAGAAGGCTAAAATAGCAATGTTGAAAATGATAAAATAGAAGGTCTGAAACTTGAAAACAAGAAACACTAAATTTATGAACACTGTACAAATTTGAGCTTAGGTTGAAGATTTTTGGTGTTGTTACATTCTGATGAAAGCTGTAAGTGCTTGTTTGGTTAACTTGAGAGAAATTGTTGATGTCATTGTTGTTGAAGAAATGAATTGAAGTGTCGTATCAAAATAAACTATTAAATGGTACAATAACACATCAATTTGTTTAAACCAAACAAAGAAAAATTTTGCAAATGGAACTGAGCTGAATGATTGGAACAGATTTTAAGTTGTGATTTCAAGGACAAATAAGCTGAAATTTTAGGTTCTAAGTTGTGAATTATTGAAATCAATATTAATGAGGCTTGTAATTCTATTCTGCATGAACATTACAGTTCATGAAAGGACTAAATTGACACATTGGTCATGAGTACCTTGAAAATTAGTTATGCTTGGGTTAGGAATACTTTATTGGACTTATTATCATTCAATCTCAAAAGGTCCTAGAACTTGTTGTATTATTATTCAAGGCAAAATCCTAGGCATTACAACTAGCAAAAAATGATTTAGGCCATCCTTGGATAGTTTGTGCCTTTCAAAGCCTACCCTTTGATATGCTTATAAGCATATACCTTAGTACGTTATTTGAGCCTAATTGCCATTTTTATCATCAAGCCAAAATGAAAAACCTTAATCCTTCCTTAAAATATGAACTTGCAGCAAAGAACCCTGAATTTGCCTAAAACTGTAGGTACGTTTAGCTAAAACTAAACAAAAGGACAAGTTTGGGGGAGTACAATATTGAAAAACATAAAAGAATGAGAAATAAGGATGGGGAATAAAAAGAAGTGAGAAAAAGATGTACAAAAGAGGTGCACATAACAGAGTTAAGCCGAAAATATTTACAGCTTCAAGGAGTGAGTTTGCCTTACCCCGGCTCCATGCAATTAAGCGTCCTGAAAAATAACTGAATTGAATGTCAATCGGTATGGAGTTGCTAACCCAAAACTTGTTAAGGGGTAGTAGAAAGCTTAAGAAGGCTAAACATTACATCATTCCAAACCTTGAAAAAAATGACAAGAAAATAGCTTCTGAACTAAGGAACTGAAACTGAGATAAAAAGTGGAGAAAGAAAAAGCCACAGTTGGAAATATGAATAAAAATGCACCAAATCAAGTTTAGGGGTGCTCTTGAAAAAATTTGAGCAAACATGAAAGGATGAGCATTTAAAGGGCAAAATGCTAAGAAAATGTATGCAATTTGGGTGAGTTTGAACCTAAAATGTCTAGTTCTCTACCCAAGTACCTTAGCCATACATTACAAGCCTAAAAGACCTATTTGATCTTGAAGGTTGTGTTGTGCCTACATTAGTGGAGAATGATATGAACAACAAGCCTATGGGACTCAATTCACTCTAAAGAGAATACCATTCTGCATGGTGGGTCTTATAAGGCTACCTAATTTGCAAATTAGTCAAAAAGGGAAGACCAACACACACTCACTGGGTCAAGAACTGTAATTGTTTACTGACTATGAATTATATGTTGTATTGTATGATTTAGATTGAAAATTTTTAGGGGCCCGAAAGTTAAGCTTAATTAGAATTGATATCACAACTAAAATATTACTGAGGCCAAATTGCTGATTTAGTTGAAAAGAAGATTCAAATGAAAAATGTCCTTAAAAACCAAATTTTATTTTTTGAGGACAATAAAATAGTCTTTTCTTTGCTTGAGGACAAGCAAAACTTTAAGTTTTTGGGAGTTTGATGAGTCCAAAACTCATCTGTTTTTAAGCTCAATTTTTATAAATTTATAAAGATTAAAAGTTCAATTTAATGTAAAATCATAAAGCATTCACCCAAATTCATGTTTTGCATGAAATTAAAGAAAACAAGCATAAATCAGCAGAAAAGAACCATAAATCAACATTTTGCAGGCACCAAGAATGTCGCAATATCACACGACATCATCGCAATATCACTCAAATGTCGCTGATATCGCCACAACATAACCGCAGAACATTAACCTAACGTCGACATCGACAATCCAACGATGCGACATAATTCGCGTATCATGATGTCTACTTTACCGTCGCGATAACGCCACAACATTGGTCAAGAAAATAGAAGAGCATAAATACTAATGCGCGATATCACCAATGATCGGTAGCTTACACAATAATATTCACATCGGGCAAAGGACATCAGCCAAGGTCAACATCGAGATCAACTCAGCCGCGGTACATCGAATTACCAATGTCACGACTCGGGCCCAAAAAATCATACCGAACTTCACTAACTAATGTCACGACATCGCCGCTGATTTCTCGGACATTCAAGATCGCAGAAAATCGCATACTGCCACCGACATTGCGCCGGCAGGCAATGTCGCAACATCACCACTAAATGTCACGACATCATAATATATCCATATAGCATTTTCAATGTCAATGGTCACAACCTCACGTCATCACATCGGATCTAGGCAAACAAAGGCTGAAAGATTGTTGCTATCGTCGCTACATCGCCATGACAACATCGTAAATTCGCCACATGGACACGTCGCGATTAATCGATTCAACTCCACGACATTGCAACGCGACATCGCGCTATTTCAAAGTACGATTTTCGGGCTTTCAACACCGCCATTGTCGCTTCATTTTTAGGGCCCAAGACTGAAGCCTATAAATAGGAACTCCTTATAGTACGACAATCTCCGACCACTTTCATCTAGTTTGTGCTTTTGGAAGAGCTTCTAGAGTCTCATTGTATATAATTTTTTTTCTTTTTATTTTCTTTATGTTTTAGTTTTGTTTCTAGATTTAATTTTTCTTTCTTTTAGGATTAGAGTAGTAGATTTGAACATTAATGGAATTTGGAAATTTTTCTCGGAATTACTTCGCTTTGGGATCAAATTTCACTACACTTGTTTGATCAATGTCATTGTTATCAAGACTGTGATATAGAAGGCTAAGCTCCCTCTGGGAAGAGTTAGTTGATTGGATTATTATTTGTAGTATTTTACTGCTGTTTTGGAATGAAAACTAGGATGATTAATTGGTATTGTCATCGACTGAAGCTGCACGCTGTTCTATACCCAAAAAGAGTTGTATCTATACTCCGACAGATCCCCAAGGACAATACGTGGACGGACGACCTGAGCAAAGAGTAGTCAATTATGGGTATATTGTACTAATATTCATTGAATTATTGAACATCGCGTGATACATCACTAGTGAAGGACTAACCTCCGACTCTCTGCTGTTCCCTCTTAGGTAACAAATGTATGTGTTCGAGGTGTATAAGATCCGCTTACTAATGTATCAACAATTTGGCATCTTAGAAGTTTCACCAATCGTAGAATAATTCCCAATCTCGTGTTATCTAAGATTCTAATCAAGGAGTAGAGAGCATTTTAGCCTAATCGATGGTCGGGAGGTACCAATTATGTCGCGGGCCTTCGTGATTCCGCCTATGGGGCGTCGCTTCTTCACCACCCTAAGAGATGGTCATCAGGAATGGCATGAAAACAATCAG
Organism: Tetrastigma voinierianum; assembly: GCA_016808115.1. Classification (NCBI taxonomy): domain Eukaryota; kingdom Viridiplantae; phylum Streptophyta; class Magnoliopsida; order Vitales; family Vitaceae; genus Tetrastigma; species Tetrastigma voinierianum. The sequence goes on from JAEQBH010002375.1 coordinate 165,708, forward strand.
ATCTTAAAAATGATCAAGTCCTACAAGTAGCTTTTTAGACCCATAAGACATGGTTTAGGAATATGGTCGGCTAAATAGTGAATGTGTAGTGTCAAGAGGCATTCCAAGACTACACTACCCTGCTCTTACACACACTTCTAGAATTCATGTCCACAACTGTATTATTCTTAAGGAATTTTTGTAAATTGATAATCACAACATTTATTTCATTCCCAGTGTTATTTCAGTCCAGTGAACTCTCTAATCTTTGCATTTTAGAATTTTTTTACTCATTTAATTCATTTTACTTTAGAAAGTTGAATCTGTCCTGGAAAATAAAGGTTCAAATAGTGAGGATCTTAAGTAGTAGGGGTAGATGATTCTTTAAATTTTCATATTAATCCTCATGGGAATGATATCCGGACTTGTAGAGTCCACTTTATTATTTGTATGACCTGTGCACTTATAGTGATTTAGAGCAAAACCAATTTTAATTGCAAATTATTACCTATACAGCATAAAACATATTTTAAACATGGAGTCAAACAAGTTTTGTTGCATAGCTGCTAGGATTGAAGTTAATTTTCTTGTGTAGTGTCAAGAATGGGCTGGTCTATGTTAGATAAAGGTCTAATCACGCACTCCAACAACCAAAGCTTACCTATTTGTGTGTTTCAAGAACACGCCACCCGCATGGGATTATTGGGAACCTAGACTTTGATTTAGTAGGAGTTTTGTCTTTTCATGTATTTTGTAAGGAAAGCTCATGTTTTTTCATTATTACATGCACATTTAGACGTTTGTCATTATCTTATAATCTTGTGTCATTTTGACTAGATGAATGACAAAATGATGTTTTTTCTTTTTATTGAATCAATACTCATGTCATTGTAATGCTTCTAGATTAGTAGCACCTTATTATGCATGATTTATGCATCCTCTCGATGCATTAATTGTACATGATTGGTTAATTATGACTATGTAAGTCTCTTATGGAATCATTTGAGTTATGATTTTGATTAGTAGCGCCTGATTATGTACAATTTATATATCCTCTGGTATGCTGCACTGTATGATCAAGCACAAGAGCTACATGACATGTCATTCAAGTGTGGTAAAATCATTGCTAGATTATTTTCAAGAGCATTTATCTAGCTCAAAACAATTGATTAACAATCAAAAGACCCAATAAATATATTACAAAATACAAACTTTATTGAACAATGAAGCATATCAATTTGTAATAAGGTAGAAACATACTGGGAATGACCAAATTATCACCACCATTTGTTCCCCAACCATAAGGATTGAACAAAAAGAAAAAATTAGGGGTTGAAGATGGCTCTTTCCTTCTCCCCCCAAGCGCAGTTATACAAAACCCTATATAATTTTTAAGCATTCTATTTACTTATATATGTGTAGAAAGGGCAATAAAGAACACGCCATTCTAATGGGCTTACCAAAGGGTGAGAAGATAACTACGGCCCATGCATTATTAAACCATCTATCAAATTATCCATACTGCACAATTATACAATTAAAATCAGAATACGATTACGCTACCATAATTAATAAATTAATCTAACAAAGGAAACGTGGGAGACTGAAAAACTGGGTGACGAATGAAATGTTGCAGCGTGTAGAGGGATTTAGTGGCAATGGCTTCATGTTTCTGGAGCTAGCCCTGAGCTGTCGTCTGCATAAGATTTCAGGGACTTTGTCGAAGCATTCTTTTAAGATCCTTGAATTGAAGGCTGACACTTTTACAGCCACCTTTTCCTGTGTGGCTGCAAACGGAGTAACAAGTCAAGGGAGGGAGTCCTTTTGGTTTCGTGGCTATAAAAGATCCAAAATTATTATATCATGCTCTGATACACTACTACTGTCAACGCCATGCTTCAATTGGCAATCCTAATGGAGTAATCACTCATGCACCGAAAACGTGCTTCTTTCTCAACACTTGTTCAAAAACCATTGAATTGAAGGCCCTTGCAACAAATATGAGATTCATTAAATATCAAGGTTTTCAGACCCGGCTCGGGGTATTGACCTAGGGAGGGGAGAGAGTCAAAGGTGAAGTTCAGCCAGATTGACGGGGTTCAATGAGAAGGGATAGACCAGTATATATATAAAATAAAAAATATATTTTTCTTATATATAAACTTATTTTCATTGAATAATAAAATTAAAAGATATCAATACACATTAAAGAGATAAATCCAATACATAATCAAAATCATACTTCATATAATAATAGAATTAGATAGTTAGCAAGTTACATTAGATTCAGACATTAGCCATATATCTCCGTCTAATCTCGAAGCCTTCAAAGACGAGTCACTTTGAGCATCCATTTGTAGATATCATTGTAGCTAGAATATCGATTCACAAATGCATTTGTCATAAAATTTTTAAAAATAGCGATTTAACCCAAAATAAATAAATACATATAAACAAAATAAAATAACACACAAATTTTAAAATTACAGCAATAAGTCAACAATATTGAAAGTCTCAGTAAGCAGCAGGAGCTAGTTATTATGATTAATAATGTAAAAAATCAATCAAATAAAAGTTAAAAACTATGTAGTTTTTTAAGCAGCGTCGCATGATCAAAGGAGGAAAAAAAAGTATGAACGAACCCCAACGTGCCAGGGTCCCGGCCGGGTTACGGTCGGCCGGTGGGTGGCGGTTTGTCGTTTTTGCTCTCCCGGTTTAGATTCGGAGTCCGGTCCGATTTTCCAGTTCAAGCCCGTGAGCGGTCCGAGTTTTAACAACCTTGTTAAATATGATATTCTAATGAAGGTCGTTGTTGAAGGGACCCGCCCGTTGTTAAACACCGGCAAGGGCTATAAAAACTCTACTCTCGGTAAGGGGCCTTCAAAAAAAATCCATAAACTTGCAGGAGTAGAAGACAATAGGCTAATGCCCCTCAGATAGACATTCCTAAACGGGAATGGGAGCAGGAGGCTACAAGTTAGAGGCAATCTGGCTTTACAGGTTCAAAGAAAACTGAACGTATTTTAAAACTCACCAGGTGATCGCAGCCACCTGACAGATGGTGTTGTCAAAACCATCCATCACAGCCATCCGACGTGACATGGAACCAAACGGCGCCTACCAAAACACTGTCCAGACCACCTGACAGTGGAACAAATGGGAGTCACCGGAGGAAGCTTCGCATAGCTGCCTAACATGTGGGACCAATGGGCCCGATTGTCAAGGTAATGATGAATTAAGAAAGTCTAATCACTGCCAAATCATGCAACAACGCATGGCTCTCACATGAGCCCTATAAAAGAAAACCAAACCTAAACCCTAAGGGTGAGATTAAGAAAGTATTAAGAGTGTGAAGTCCAAAGGCCCTTTGAGTTAGCAAATAATCTTGTTAGGCCTTGGATCTTCAATTGTGTTAGTCGATAGGTTGAAAAATGAATCCGATGGATTTCTCGATTAATGATAGATTCAAAGTAAACTCTGATGGTTTAAGGGTTTAAAATAATAGTGTTTTAGGACAGGTTATTAAAGATTCTAATAGTATTATAAAAATTGTTGCATGTAGACATATAGGTAATTTCTCAATTATTATTGTTGAGAATGGCTTTAGAGATTATATTTTAACTACCAAGCATAATTATTCGATATGCAAGGTGCATCGAGGCACAAAAGTCTCTTAGGGCCTTAAGGCGTAAGACGCACTCGAGGCGTGGACTTTTTTAAGTAAGATGCACCCTATCTAATATAAATAAAAATTTTATATCTCACTATATATAATTTTTAAGCAAAGTAAGGCACACCCTTCCTATATATATATATATATCACTATCTCACCCTACTTATAAGTGAGATGCGGTTTTTTAAGTGAGGAGCACCCTATTTAATATGAATAAAAATTATATATCCCACTATATATAATTTTTAAATAAAATATTTTAAGTGAAGTGCAAAGCGCACTTGAGGTGCGAGCTTTTATTGGGGCCTCTCGTGCCTTTGTGATGAAGTCCTTGCGCCTCCACCAAGGCGAGGTGCCAATGGTGGGAATGGTGGCACTTGGGTTTTAAACGTGCGTGAGGCACGCCTTTCACAACTATACTACCAAGAATAAGGCCTTTTGGACTTAGAAATTGAAGATGGCTCAACAATAGTTATAAATTGCTAAAATAAGAAGATTAATATTCCTAGTTCTATTTTATTAATGAAAGATATTTGGAAATTATCTCAGGATCTAAATATTTATGTTTGTCGACATATCTAGCTAAAAAAGGTCTTAATATTTTATATTCAAATATTTAGTGATTAAATTTTCTTAAAGATGTTACATATATTAGTTTTGAAGATTATTGTGGTTTTCTTTTCAATCATGTTTGTAGGATCTTTATTTCATAGTCTTCTTTCATAAATAAAAATGACAAACAAATATGAGTGTTAGAATATGTGTCAAATTTTGTAATTAGTATGGATTCTTTTTTTGTAAAGAATAATGAATAGAATTTTTTTAGGTACGTGATACATTTATTGTAATATTAGATTTCTTGTTGAATAAGGAAAGATGTATGAGATATTATAATAATCATTTTATATCGTGAGGAAAAAAAATTGCGAGATAGAGATAGGCAGTTTGCCAAGCTGATCCAGCAACATCTTGAGGTTGTAAAATTCTGTACAGATGGAGAGAGGCCAAAGATACATTTGTCTCTCCCTGGACAACGTTCGGTACGAGAATATATATATATTATAATGGGATCATGTTGTTGTACGAGAATTAATGTTCCACTGTTACTCAGGTATTTGATGATGAGAATGTAGAAAATAATAAGGGAAAAGCAGGTTTAGGTAATCAATTTGATAGTTACTGTGAAAAAAGGTACGAAGAATTTGTATTACATGGTTCATGTTATAATAAGATAAATAAATAAAAATAGTTATGATAGTACATTCCACAGTTATGGTAATATATTCGACATTTATGATCATATATTTGTTAATTATGATAATACATTTTTAGTAGTTATGGTAATACATATGCTGAATGTACTGCATATCGTAACTACCTAATATACTATCATAACTATTTTTTGTACTTGAATTACAAGTATTTTTTCTTGTTATAGCCTTAATAATATAATACGAATTCTTCATACATTATTATTCATAATAATTATCAAATTGAACAATGTAATAGGAATTCTTTATACATTACTCATAATAATTATCAAATTGAATGATATAATACAAATTCTTCCTACATTATTCATAATAATTATCAAATTGATTACCTGAAACCTATTTTTTCCAAATAATAATATACTTTTCAGGAGAGGAAACGTGGGAGACTGGAAAACTTGGGTGACGAATGAAATGGTGCAGCGTGTGGAGGGATTTAGTGGGACTGGCTTCGTGTTTCTGCATAAGTTGATTTGGTGGGTGGCTGCAAAGGAGTGATAAGTCAAGGTAGTGAGCTTGTCCTTCTTGTTAATTTGGTGGCTATGAAAGATCCAAAATTTTTATATACACTATTGTCAACGACAGCCGATCCTATGTGCCTCACCTAGAACTTAATGGAAGTAACTTTCAATGTGCACCACCAACGTTCTTCTTTCTCAACACTTGTCGAAAAACCTTTGAAGGCCCTTTACATAATGCAACAGATATGAGGCTCTAATAAAGGTCGTTGTGTCACCAGCTTTGAAAAATAGATTCGGTGGATTCTCGATTAATGATAGATTTAAATTAAACTTTGATGGTTCAAGAATTCAAAATAATTATATTTTAGGATGGTTATAAGAGATTCTAGTGGTATTATAAAAATGGGCGCATGTAGACAAATAAACAATTCCTCAAGTATTGTTGTTGAATGTATGACATTAAAATATGGTATTTTAGCCACTAAGTATAAGGGCTTTTTGAACTTAAACATTGAAGGTGACTCAAAAATAGTTATAGATTGCTACAATAAGAATATTAATATCCTTAGTTTTATTTTATTTTTAATGAAAGGAAGTCATCTCAGGATCTAAATATTTATGTTTGTCGACATGTATATAGAGAAGCAAATAGAACTACTAATTGTCTAGCTATAAAAGGTCTTATCATTTTAGTTTTAAATATTTTGTGGTCAAATTTCCCTAAAGATATTACATATATTAGTTTTGAAGATTGTTATATATATGTGTATTAATATATATATATATATATATATATATATATATATATATATATATATATATATATATATATATATATATATGATTGTTAGAATATGTGTCAAATTTTGTGATTAGTGTGGATTTTTTTTTTTTTTTGTAAAGAATAATGAAGAGAATGTTTTTTGGGTGATACATTATTGTCATATCAGATTTCTTGTTGAATGAGGAAAGTTGTATGAGATATTATAATAAACGTTTTAGATCATGAGGAAAAAATTCATGAGATAGAGATAGGCTTGTAACTGGTATACAAGGTGTGTAAAGGTATTAGGAAAAACGAGTGATACACGTAGAGCCAAGAGTTTGTGGTTCATGGCATGGATACAAGGAGTGAAGAAACATGTGATATTTTGGGGATCCGATAATTAATTATATGTTCTATCCTTCGTAATATTCTCTATGGCATGTAGAAATATTTTTATCTTATCTATGAATATGAATGTAGGTATGATTAACCGAACCACATTGAAACCTTCTATACTTTGTGTGGGTTATTTTATTTTTACGTTCTTGAATTAATATTATTTGCATTAATAAAGCTTCTACTTCAATGAGATAGCCTTCTTGAATCAATACTATTTGCATTAAATTAAAGCTTCTACTAGCATAATTGTTGATTTGTGACCTGAATTTGGTTTTGGGCATATATCCAACCCGAAGGCTCACGGTGCGACTTTGTGAAAAGAAAAAGTTGAGAAAAAGTTAAGGATCTGTTGTGGTAGCAGAGGCTTGGGCCTAACATACTTTGTAATTAACATACTAAGGTTTATTCCCTATTCCACTGTACTTTGTAATCTCTCTCAAATTGATAGTGAAGTTTTTTCATCTGCCCATGGTTTTTCCCAAAAGGGTTTCCACGTAAATCTTGTGTTTTTTCTTTATTTCATATTTCTTTATTATGCCATTGATCATAACAAGTGGTATCAGAGCCATTAGGTTTTTCCGATCTTATCAATGGCAACCATATAATACAAAATTCCCTTGTTGGATCGCAGTACCAGATTTTCGTTGTGGCAAGTTAAGATACTCGTTGTGCTTACGCATATGGATCTGGATGAAGCGTTGCTAGGGCTTGACAAGATGTCGTCATCGTTGACAAAAGAGGAGAAAGAACATAAGGATCGTAAAGCACTATCTCATATTCACCTTCATTTATCGAATCAGATTCTGCAAGACGTTCTAAATGAGAAGACTACCGATGCATTATGGCTAAAGTTGGAAGAGTTGTGCATGATGAAAAGTCTCACGCGTAAGTTACACTTGAAGCAACAATTGTATTTGCACTGTATGGAAGAAGATACGTCTTTAGAAAAGCATCTTACGACCTTTAAAGAAATTGTTGGAGATTTGGAAACTTTGGAGGTTAAATATGTAGAAGAAGATCTAGGGTTAATGTTGTTGTTTCGCTTCCTAATTCGTATGCGACTTTCAGAGATACAATTTTATATAGTCGTGATACCACAACCTAAATGGAAGTCAGTGAGGCTCCTATTTTGGAAAATTAAGTATTAAGTCATTAAGGGCACCGGCGCATAGAGATAGCATGTTTTATGCATTGGTGACTTGAAAGAGAAGAATTCTGGTGAAGAACAGAGGAAAAGGTCAAAATCCAGGAATTCTAATAAAATTTGCAATTACTATAAGAAAAAAGGCCACATCAAGGAGTATTTCAAGCTGTAGAATAGGGAGAAGAAAATTAGGAACAAACAAGGAGAGATATTTGGTGAAGCTAGTGTTGTGAAATCATATCAAACTGATGGAGAATTTCTGGTTGTGTCAGATGCTGATTCAAGAGCTAGTAAGAATTGGATTTTAGATTCTAGTTGTACATTTCACATGACTCCTAATCGAGACTAGTTCTCTACATACAAGTTTGTGCATAAAGGTGCGGTTTTGATGGGTAACAGTGCATCTTGTAAGGTAGTAGGTATTGGGACAGTTCGCATTAGGATGTTTGATGGAGTAGTTCGTACTCTTGATGACGTCAAACATGTTCCTGATTTGAAGAGGAATTTGATATCCCTGAGTACTCTTGACGTAAAAGGGTACAAATACACTGGTGAAAGTGGAGTCCTAAAGATTAGTAAAGGAGCCCTAGTTGTGATGAAGGGTCATCAAAAGAATGTCATGTTATATGTTATGCAAGGTTTTACTGTTATAGGAGATGTTGTTGTTGCATCTTGTTCATTATCACAGGATGATATTACAAGCTTTTGCTTTATGCGTGTTTATGGCTAGCGATATTGCAAAGTTGAGTAAAAGAGGACTTCTAGATGGACATAAAACAAGTAAGTTATAGTTTTGTGAGCGCTGCATTTTTGGGAAACAGAAACGAGTTAGATTCTCTTCAGGCATTCATAGGTCAAAGGGGCTACTTAACTATCTACATTTAGACCTTTGGGGACATAAAAAAATATCTTCTATGGGAGGTGCTACTTACGTATTGTGATCGTGATGATGAGTGTGGGTGTTGCTGCGAAACAAAAGGTGATGTGAACATACATTCAGGATTAGAACAATGATTGGGGAAAGCAAACATGGGGTAGGTGGGAGTGTCTTGCTGATAATGGGTTGATGTGTTTTATACATTCAAGGATTGGAAGACAATGATTGAGAAGCAAACATGGAGGTAAGTGAATTGTCTTCGCACTGATAATGGGTTAGAGTTTTGTTCTGATGAGTTTAACACTATGTGTGAAGGGAATTATTGGAGCATCGTGCAGTTTATTATTTTCCACAACAAAATGGTGTAGCGGAGTGTATGAATAGGACTTTGATAGAAAAGTTCAGATGCATGCTCTCTAATGCTTAGTTGCGGAAGTCTTTTTGGGCAGAAGCCGCATCATTGCATGTTATTTGATCAACCGTTCTCCTTCAGTTGCTATAGAGAAGAAGACTCCTTAAGAGGTATGGTCTTGTAGTCCTCCTACTTATTCAGATTTGAAAAATTTTGGATGTCCTGTATATGCCCATGTTGATAATGGGCAATTAGAACCTAGATCAATGAAGTGTATATTTCTTGGTTATAAATCTAGTGTGAAAGGCTATAAATTGTGGTGTCAGAAACCAGAGAATTTAGTGAGTGGCATAAAATGTGATTTTTTATGAGACTTCCATTATTCAGGTCTTGGCTCCTAAAGAGTCTAGTGTTGAGACCGTGTAGAGAGTTGATAAATAGGTGGAGTTTGAGACTAGTTTGGTTCTTAATTCAAAGAAGGTAGAATTATTTTCCCAACTTAGTTGCGGTGCAATGAGTATTCTATTGCAGGAGATAGAGAGGAGAACGTAAGCCACCTGAAATATGGTGAAGCTGATTTGGTTGCATATGCCTTGAGTGTAGCGGGAAATATTGAGTCTAGTGAAGAGTCATCTACTTCTGAAAAGGTAGTAAGTTGCAGTGATTCAGGTAAGTGGATGATTGTTATGCAAGAAGAGATGAAGTCCCTTCATAAACATGGAACATGGGACATGGTAAGGCTACCTAAAGGGAAGAAAGCCATTCAGTGCAAATGGGTGTTCAAGAAGAAAGAAGGCACACCATGAGTTGAGAATGCGAGGTACAAGGCAAGACTTGTTGCTAAAGGTTACAGTCAAATTGTAGGTGTTGACTTCACAAATGTGTTCTCTCCAACGGTGAAGCATAGCTCAATTCAAGCTTTACTTAGGATTGTGGCTTTTCATATATAATTATGAGCTTGTGCAATTGAATGTTAAGACTGCATTTTTACATGGTTAGGTTGAGGAGGACATCTATATGCAGCAGTCATGGGGTTTTACAACTTCAGGTAAGGAGGACTATATTTGCCCACTTAAGATGTAACACCCTAAATTATACCCTATTAGTTATTACATGTTTAGGGTATAATATGAGTAAATTTTGTATTTTTTTTAGAAATTAAGTGCAAAGAGTGAAAAATGATAAAACCGGACTTAAGCCATGAGTCAAGGGTAAAATGGTAATTTTTCAAATTAAGGACTCAAAGGTCATAAAACAAGAAGAGGATATGCTAGTGTAGGAATTGTGATAATTTGAAGTGCAAATAGATTGAAAAGGAATGACCAAATAGAAAAAAATGGAAATTTATGCCAAAATTGGGATAAGACCAAACATGGTCTTAGAGATTAAATATTTTCTCATTTAGGGCTAGGGCATTTACGGTGGAGGAGAAGAGCCAACTTTGGTTTTCTTGTTCTCCATTTATTCAAGTTTCTTTTTTGTTCAAGCAGGGAGAAGGAAGAGAAAATAAGAGGAAAAAGATAAGAAATCAAGGTATGGAAACTTGTTTAGGTTTGTGTACGGAAAATATGAATTTTTTGGTTAGCAAACCCTCTTAACTCTCTCTTTGCCTATGTTTAGGTTAGAAGAACCCTATCTCTGTATAAAAGTGATTTTTGTTGGTTTTAGTTCAATTTTGTGGTTGGTTTTGGGTTTTGGTTGGAAATTTCGAGTGAAAAGAGGCAAACCTGCCATTTGTAATCATGAGTTAGTCTTGGTACCCAAGAAATTGTTTTAAGGTCCGAGCAGATCCTTTGCTTATTTTTGTTTTGTTATTAAACCCCAATTCTTAGCTAGAAAGGTCGATACATGTGTGTATGTAAAATTGCTTTGAACCTCGCCGCCTTGACTAAGCTTAGCTTCGCCTCGGTGAACCCGTCATCGACAAACATGGTTTCTCACCCATTATATAATTATAAGAATGTGAGTAAGAACAAAATAACAAGCTCGAAAACACATATAATTGTATGCCTGTTGGAGACTGGATAGTGAATGAATAGGCACGTCTAATCAATGCGATGGCACTCCTAAATTATGTTACGGCACCTCTGTTATGTGGGCAGACACATCTCTGTTCAATGTGATAGCACTCCTGCTAGTTCTACAGCATACATTCGTGGCGGGTATGTCTTTGTTCGGTGCAGCGGAACTACATTGTGCTATGGCACCTGCGGTAGCATGGCGAGGCACGTCTCACATTCCAATATTGTACCATACATGAGGTACCTGTATGTTGTGTCCTACCGTTTTCATTTATTTACTGATCTATCTGACAAACATTTATATGATAAGAATATGCATAATGAATAATAAGAAAGCATAAGTAATCAGTTCTGCTATGTTTTGTATTGTACCTACGGGTACCCTTTGTAAAAGATTTATGTTATCAACATCTACGGGAGATATGAAAACCCGTTATAAGAATTATGTTATATGAAAACTCTGTGATAAGAATTAGGTTATATGTAAACTTTGACATATGCATTATGTTATATGTATCATGTAATTGTGGACCATAGTGGTCATATACATTATCTGTTTCTCCTTTAAGCTATAAACTTAGCATGGGTATTTCGGCTCGTTTAGGTGCGGGGACGGTGAGGCACATTTTTATACAATGGGACTAATACGACAAGGTCCTCTGATGTAGGTTTTGATTTTGGTTTTAGAATGTAAATGTAAAAGTTTTTGTAATAGTAGAGTTTGTGTAAGTACAAGAAAATAGAACTCAGGCATGTATATACATGACATTTAAACACCACTACGGTGGTTATATTACAAGTTGTATTTCATTATGAAATTATATAAAAAATGGGCCCACCAATGTCCAAAAAGCATGTTAAGGAGTCCCAGTCCCGTGCCTCGCCCCCTCTCTTTGTCTAGGCGAGGGTAAGGGCTTGACAATTTAGTGGTATCAAAGCCTAGGTTTAGGCGTTTCTGGAAAACTATTAGTTTAAAAATGTACCTACATAGTATTGTGTTGCTCTAATGCAGATGTCCTTGTTTTGTCTATTGTTTAGAATGGATCAAGCCCAAGAAGTTGTGGAAGGAACAGCTGAAAGCGTCAATCCATCTGTCTCTGGTCCATCTAGGTCAAATAGAAGTGATCATGTGTCAACCGAAGCGTTGGTAAAAATTTCTCAAGGTATAGTAAGGGTCTTAGATAGACTCACGGCCCCAAAAACACCGATCAATTCTGTAAGAAAGCATGGAGTAAAAGAATTTCATGGTACAAGTTTGGAAGAGTTTGATAAAGTTGAGTTCCAGCTTGAGAAACTGTAAAGGGCTCTGGACGAAGTGAAATGTCCCCTTGAACAGATAGCCAAATGTGCGGTCTCGTTGCTACAAGGTGCAGCTTATGATTGGTGGAAGCTAGTCCTAAGAAATCCAGTGCTTCCTGAACCAATATCATGGGACTTCTTTGTCCAAGAGTTTAGGACAAAGTAGCCCGGTATTTATAAGGAGACCAAGTGGAAGAAATTTACGAATGCGAAACGAGAAGCCGCGAGTGGCGGAATATGAGAAAGAATTGCTTCGCCTCGGTAAGTATGCACAAAATTAGTTCTTAGGGAAACTTCAGATGTGAAGCAGGTTGAGGATGGTAAAGGAATCCCATAAAGAGTACCTCGCCAAATGTGACATCGTTGCAGATGGTGAAATTTACCTTACGGTGAGGTGCGGTGGCTATGAAAATAGAGAAATCGGAAGCGAGGAAGTCGGAAAGAAGTTCTCAAGTAGCTCGCTCTCCCCGGTGAGAGCTAGAGAATCTCGATTGAATCGGTACAAGGTTGTGCTCTGAGGTAGGACACAAGGACTCTCATGACCTGGGGTTAGGTAAAGGTGCTTCAACAAGACAAGAGGAAAGACCTGAATGCCCGCACCGCCATAAACATCATCTTGGTATTTGCAGACGGGTAACTGGGGGGTGTTTCCGATGTGGAAGCATAGACCATCTGATAACAAATTATTCACAAGGATCGAGGATTTATAGAAGTCCTCAAGGAAGTGGTAGAGGAGGATCAAATGTACCTCCACCGACAAGTGATAGAGGTAGAGGGCGAGGTAGTTTAGGCTAGTAAAGAAGAAGTATTGTATCGGAGGTGATGAAATGCGCCCTACTACCACAACTTGGCTCGACTTATCTTGTAAAGGCTCTTGAGAGGTCGAGAATGCACTAGGGGTGATTGCGGGTAATTTTACTCCTTATAACATTGAAATTCATGCTTTGATAGATCCTGTTTCTACACATTCGTATATATGCATTGAATAATTGAGTGATAAGTTGCCATCAATAGAGCCTTTAGCATACGACATGCATGTTATGATCTCTAAGGCATATTATTTAAAAGTCGGCCAGGTGCGTAAAGCGCATCCCCAGTAATTACATGATGTGGAATTTTCGGTTGATATGATAGCTTTGCCTTTTCATGTGTTTGATTTGATTTTGGACATGGATTGGTTATCCAAACATCGGGATATAGTTGATTTTGATAAGAAAACAATACTGCTTAAATGTTCTGACCTGACAAAAGTAATCTCAACTATGCAAGCCCGACGTTTTCTTAGAAAAGGTTGTGAAGCCTTTTTGGCTTTGGTACTTGACTCAAGGAGGACAAGCGTCAGAAGATATTTTGGTGATAAAGGAATTCCTAATGTGTTTCTACGGCGAGAATTACCAAGTTTGCCACCCGAAAGAGAAGTAGATCTATCTTGTTGGGGAGTTCATGCCATGGGACGACTCTGATTTACAAGGCACCCTCTTAGTATGGCTCAAGCGAACTAAAAGGAGTTGAAGACTCCAATTACGGGGGTTGTTGGACAGGGTTAGGTCAACCTAGTGTTTCACCCTGGGGTGCACCAATTTTGTTTGTCAAAAAGAAAGATGGCACTCTACAGATGTGCATTGATTATCAGCAAATAAATAAGGTAACATTAAAGAATAAATATCTGTTGCCAAGAATAGAAGATCTTTTCAATCAATTGAAAGGGGAAAGTGTCTTTTCTAAGATAGAATTGCGATCGGGATATTATCAACTTCTAGTGAAAGATGTTGATGTCCGGAAAACAACCTTTAGAACTCGATATGGTCATTATGAGTTTTTAGTAATGCCTTTTGGGTTGACTAATGCACCGATTGCATTCATGGACTTGATGAATAAGGTATTCCACCCTTATTTGGATCAGTTTGTAGTGGTTTTCATAGATGATATTCTGGTGTATTCTAAGGATGCACGTGAACATGAACAACATTTGAGGATAATTATTGCCAAATCTAACAGAGAGAAAAAAAAGTTGTTTGCTAAGTTAAGTAAATGTAATTTTTGGCTTAAGGAAGTGTCATTCCTAGGCCATATTGTATCTGTAGAGGGTATTAGAGTTGACCCTACGAAAATTGTGAGTTGGAAACCACCTCGAAATGTAACAAATGTGAGAAGTTTCTTGGGTTTAGATGGCTATTACTGACGGTTCATAAAAGGATTTTCCGTCATAGCCTCTACACTTACTAAGTTACTCCGAAAAGGGGTGAAGTTTGAATGGGATGACAAGTGTCAGTCAAGTTTTGAATAGTTAAAGAAAATACTAGTTGAAGCACTAATGTTGACTCGGCCTACTCCGAGTAGAGAATATGCTTTGTATAGTCATGCTTCAAAGATAGGTTTGGGATGTGTATTAGCGCAAGATGGAAGTAGTGGCATATGCCCCGGGATAGATGAAACCACACGAAAGGTGGATTATCCGGCACATGATCCGAGTTGGTTAGTGGTAGCGTTTTGCTGAAGCATGGCGACATTACTTATATGGTGAAAAATATAGAATCTTTACAAATCATAAGAGTCTTAAGTATCTATTAACTAAGAAGGAACTGAACTTAAGGCAACATCAGTGACTAGAATTGTTCAAGGACTATGATTGCATAATTGATTACCACCCTAGAAAAGCTAATGTGGATGGCGTGACGCGTGCAGAAGAACAATTTCGTTTTCGGCCCTTGAAAACATCGCGGCATGGAGATTTGCATCTGATGGAGCTTTGTTAGCTCAATTGAGAGTTATGCCTGATTTGAAACATATGATAATAAATGCTCAGGAAAATGATGTCAAGTTGTAACAAAGAGTACAATTAGTGAACAATGGAGACAAGACTGACTATTCTATAAAAGATTATGATGGTTTGTATTACAAGAGCATATTATGTGTACCGAATGTCCAGGAATTGAAAAAGGAGTTGTTGTATGAAAGCCACAATACCGTATTCACCATGCATCCTTGAGGTAACAAGATGTTCCCGGATTTGAAATAGTACTATTGGTGGCGAGGGATGAAAAATGACATAGTAGAGTATGTATCCAAATGTCTGACTTGTCAGCAAATAAAAGTTGAACATCAAGTACCGTCCGGTCTGTTAAATCTCATTCCAATTCCACAATGGAAGTGGGATAACATAATTATGGATTTTGTATCCGGTTTTCCCCTCACCCAAAAGAAACATGATTCAGTTTGGGTAATCGTCAACATACTTACAAAGTCTGCTCACTTCTTACCAGTCCGACTTGACTATCCCATGGATCGGTTAGCGGATTTTTATGTGAACAAGATAATTTGGTTACATGGGATTCCACTATCAATAGTGTCTGACCACGATCCACGATTTACGTCAAGGTTTTGGAAAGAACTACAGTTAGCCCTGGGTACTCAGCTAAATTTTAGTACCGCCTTCCATCCACAAACAAATGGAAAATCTGAAAAAGTGATTCAAGTGTTAGAAGATATGCTTCGGGATTGTGTGTTAGATTTTCCTAGAAGTTAGGATAGGTATATTTCCCTTATGGAATTTTCCTATAACAACAGTTATCAGTGTAGTATTGGTATGGCCCCCTATGAAGCCTTGTATGGAAGAAAATGTTGAACTCTTGTATGTTGGACCGAACTGAACGACCATAAAGTAATTGGTCTTGACATAGTGAGAGAGACAGAAGAGAAAGTTTGGGTCATTCAGCAAAGGTTAAAAGCTGCTAATGATAGACAAAAATCATATGCAGATTTGAAAAGAAAGGACATAGAGTACAAAGTCGGAGATAAGGTTTTCTTGAAAGTATCGCCATGGAGGAAGATACTCCAGTTTGGAAAGAAAGGAAAACTAAG
The DNA here is from genome assembly GCA_016808115.1 of Tetrastigma voinierianum. NCBI lineage: Eukaryota > Viridiplantae > Streptophyta > Magnoliopsida > Vitales > Vitaceae > Tetrastigma > Tetrastigma voinierianum. The sequence continues at coordinate 181,811 of JAEQBH010002375.1, forward strand.
TCCAAGGTTTATTGGACCTTATGATATTTTAGAAAGAATTGGACCAGTAGCTTATTGTTTAGCTCTCCCTCCAAAGTTAGCCAAATTACATAGCGTGTTCCATGTGTCAATGCTTCGAAGATACCATTTTGATGAATGTCACATATTGCCAGTACAAGATATACAAGTTTAATCAGACATTACTTTTGAGGAAAAGCAAAAAGTTATTCTAGATCATGAAGTAAAACAAATGCAGAACAAACAAGTCTCTTTGGTAAAGGTGCTTTGGCAACACTCACAAGATAAGAAGCAACTTGGGGAAACTAGAACGATACAATGAGGCACAAGATCCACAACTCTTCAATCTGTGCATAATTTTGAGGATGAAATTCTTTTAAGGGGGGAGAGTTGTAACACCCCCAAATTATACCCTAGTAGTTATTACATGTTTAGGGTATAATATGAGTAAAATTTGTATTTTTCTGGAAATTAAGTGTAAAGAGTGAAAAATGATAAAATTGGACTTAAACCAAGAGTCAAGGGTAAAATAGTAATTTTTTATATTAAGGACTCAAAGGTCATAAAACAAGAAGAGGATATGATAATGTATAAATTGTGATAATTTGAAGTGCAAATAGATTGAAAAGGAATGACCATAAAGCAAAAATGGAAATTTAGGCCAAAATTGTGATAAGACCAAACATGGTCTTAGAGATTACATATTTTTCTCATTCGGGGGCTAGGTATTTACTATGGAGGAGAAGAGCCAACTTTGGTTTCCTTGTTCTCCATTTATTCAAGTTTCTTTTTGGTTCAAGCAAGGAGAAGGAAGGGAAAAGAAGAGGAAAAAGAGAAGAAATCAACGTATGGAAACTTGTTTAGGTTTGTGTATGGAAAGTATGGATTTGTTGGTTAGCAAAACCTCCTAACTCTCTCTTTTCCTATGTTTAGGTTAGAAGAACCCTATCTCTATATAAAAGTGATTTTTGTTGGTTTTAGTTCAATTTTGTGGTTGGCTTTGGGTTTTTGTTGGAATTTAGGTGAAAGAGGCAAACTCCGCCATTTCTCAGGAATCACAACAGTATCTAAGACGAAAGTCAGCACCCACTACAAGGTTTTAAGGTCCAGAGGATACCGAGTACCGGCATCGTGCTAGCACCGTACCAGTTGTTTCAAGTCCGAGCACTGATCCTGTAACCCTATTTTTGTTTTGTTCTTCCGTTAATTCTGAATGAAAGGGTTAGTACATGTATACGTGTTGTAAGTAAGATGTCTTCCGTTAATTCAGCAGACATGGTTTCTCACCCATTATTTGTTTGCACTATATATAAATATAAGAATGTGACTAAGAACAAAATAACAAGCTAGGAAACACATATAATTATATGCCTGTCGGAGACCGGATAGTGAATGAATAGGCACGTTCGATTACCAGGACGACTCCCGTGATCAAGGCATTAAGATCTCTGGCATGCGCGGCGATCGCTCGTTTCGGGCGATAGCACTCCTGCTAGTGCTATGACACTTCTGTTACATGGGCAGGCACGTCTCTGTTCAGTGCGACGACACTCTTGCATTGTGCTATGGCAACTCTCACGGGCGTGCACGCCTCTGCTCACTCGCACTGCACCTTCTCGAAAGTACCTATCAGGTCGCACCTCTCACTCATTGTTACCGGCCCACAGCAAACATTTATATGATAAGAATATGCATAATGAGCAATAAGAAAGCATAAGTAATTAGTTCTGCTATGTTCTGTATTGTACCTACATGTACCCTCTCAGACAAGATTGCTCAACGCCACGGAGATATGAGTGCTCTCGTTATAAGAATTATGCTATATGAAAACTCTGTGATAAGAATTAGGTTATATGTAAACTCTGACATATGCATTATGTTATATGTATCTTGTAATTATAGACCACTTCAAGTGGTCATATATATTATCTGTTTCCCACTGCATGGGCGTTTCATCCTTGTAGGTACTAAAGAGGACATTCGAGGCATTCCGCATACAACAGGGCCAACACAACAATAGGAGTCCACCTGATATAGGTTTTTTATTTTGGTTTTGGAATGTAAATGTAAAAGTTTTTGTAATAATGGAGTTTGTGTAAGTACAAGTAAATGGGACTTAAGCATGTATATACATGACATTTAAACACTACTGATTTGGTCAGATACAAGTTGTATTTCATTATGAAATTATATAGGAAATGGGCCCACCAATGTCCAAAAAGGTGTTAAGGAGTCTGGGGCCCCACTGGCGCCCCTCTTCACCCAAAGGGAATAAGGGCGTGACATGAGGCCCTCTTTTATATCCTGGAAACAATTTTCTAAACAATAGTATAAGAGATTTGACTCATTCATGATCTCTCATGATTTTAAGAGGGGTAGCTTTGATAGTTATGTCTACTTCAAACAATGGAATGATGAGTCATTTCTGTATCTGCTCTTATATGTTGATGACATGCTAATAGTAGCCAAGAGTAAAGAAGGGATAAGAACTATAAAAGCGTAGTTTAATAATGAGTTTGAGATGAAAGATCCGGGGAGCAAAGAAAGAAGATACCGGATGGAGATTCCGAGGATGTGAGGGAGGAAGATTATCCTTGAGTCATAAAGGATATATTGAAAGGTGCTTCGCAGGTTTAACATGCAGAATGTGAAGCCTGTTACTACTCCACTTGAAACTTATTTCAAATTTTCATTTGCCTTATGTCCATAGTTAGATGAGGAGGTTGACTATATGTCTAGAGTATCATATCAGAAAGGTCAGGGGTCTTTGATGTATAAACATGGTGTTCCATAATCCGTGATTTGACCTATGCGCTGAGGGCCAAGAAGTACATGGCAAAACCTGGCAAGGAACATTGGAAAGCAATTCAATGGATCATGCGATACTTGCGTGGATTTAATAGTGTTTGTTTGTAGTTTGGTAGGACTAGAGATGGAGTTGTAAGGTATGTTGATTCTAATTATGCTGGAGATCTCGATAAGAGGAAATCCCTTACAGGATACGTGTTCACCATTGGAGGTTGTGTTATTAGTTGAAAGCCACTTCTACAACAAAGAGCTTTGTCAACCAATAGGGCTGGAATATGGGCTGAGCCCGATGGGTTAGGTGGCTCGCTGTAAAAAATCTGCAGTGGTCAATGGAAAATGAAGGCTCGAATAGAACCGAATGCTTTGGCCCTACTAATAAACCAAAGGGCCAGGAGGGTTCAGGTCGGGCTAGCCTGTTTTAAAAATATATATATAACTAAAATATAAATAGAAAATTTGTTAACCCTAATCAACTTATCCTTATTCCCTTTCACTCTTTCAACAGCCTTTCATGTTTTTCCAAAAGCGTAGCCACGCTTCACGTGTCCTAAGCGATCGACAGACTTCATGACACCTGCTTTTGTACCTCTTCGGATTATGTCATAGTCTCGGGCTCTAACAACTTCCATAAATCACAAGAAAGCTGAGAAATGAAGAAGAAAGAGAATCAACTCTCATCTGGATAAGCTTTTCAGTATTCTTCTTTGCAGTTCTAAGGTATAATATGTTTGGTTGCTCAGAAAATTGAGGCGTATTCAAAATTCTCTGAACTTTTATGTATGCTTTTTCTCAACAACCACATGGAATTTTGCTGAAAATTGATAACTATGTTGTTCATTTGTAGTTATGGTTTTGAAAAACTAAAACATGACGAGAGAAAATTACTTTTCACCATTTTTATGATTGAAGATTCCAGATCTTGACTTTATCTTTTAATTTGAGCCTTTTGAATGAAGTAGTATTTTAGACTTGTAATTGTGTCGGCGTTTCTACTTTCTAGGGTTGATAGTCACTTGATATGTTCGGTTGCTATATAAGAAAAAAAAAAAACACCTTGTTGTTGTTATCCATGCCAAATAGTCCCTCTTTTTTCATTTTCGTAATAATTAAAGAGAGGGACTGTAAATTGTAATTATAAGGTGTTTTTCAATAAAATCAACATTTTATGTAACTCTTCTTCAACTTGCAATATTGCATTGTCCAACTGGTAGAGAGAAACTTGGCACGCAGCAATGTTGAGGCACCAAATGATCAAAACTAAACTCCCTCCTGCAATTAAGAAAATGAGAAAAAGAATATCAATTAATCTCTTAACAAGGTTCCAGACCTTTAAAAGAACAAAAGTTCAAATACAACTAATTTAAAGCCAATAATAACATGAATGAGAAAGAAGATGAAAAAGGTAAAAACGCAAAACTTTCTGATAGGTAACAGTTATAAATCACTATTTAGTAATTAAAACCTACCATACAAGGTGTTGTTAATTGTGAACTCTTTCGACATTGGCCTATTGAAGTTAAAAGTTCAACAATCTAGAATCTAGATCTATAAAAGAAACAGGGAACTACCAGTTTGATAGTTAAAAACTTATTCACTTAACAATTAACACTCATGCTACTTTCTTAAAAATATAAATAAAGATAAACAGGACTTTTACCTAAGACATTGGCTAATTGCCTGGCATTACCTAGGCAAATAGTTATTCTTGTTTGCTAGTTCCCATTTATGTGGTGAAAATTTGTTATTGTTATTGTTACTACTCATTTCCTTGATAGGTGTCATTAGTACATTTTTGTTTATGATTTAACTTCATATTCTCATATTTTTAGGTTAATCTAAGTTTAATTTCTGAACCCTTGTATAATTTGACTGTAATAGAAACTTGTTATATCTCAAGGACCCTTTTAAGAATTTTATGATTTCTTTCTTCTTTTCAATTATTTTTTATCAAGTTTTTCTAATAGTTTTTTAATCAATAAACGTACTTACTAATATGGCTTCAGTGTTGAAATGAACCAAATTACTAATGGGTATTAGTCAGATGATGAAGATTTTCAAATGTTGCAAAATCCTAGTTTTGTGAGTAACACTAATAATGATGAGAGTCATGAGACTATTGAACCACAAACCAAAAAGGTCAAGGCTTTAACCTCTGATGTATGGAATTTTTTTGTGAAACTTGGGGTGGGTAAAGATGGCAAAGAAAAATGCAAATGTAAGGATTGTGGGAAGGAATATACTTGTGCAAGTAAATCGGGAACTTCTCACCTAGCACGTCACATTCCTAGATGTCACATGTACCTTAATTTCAAGATGTAGGAGGGATGTTAATTAATTATGAAGAGAGGTTGAGGAAGAGAAAAAATGACTCTAATATGAATCGGGAGATATTGTCTGAATTGATTATTTCACATGATCTACCTTTTAGCATTGTTGACTGGAGGGTGTTTAGAAAGTATCAAAAGTTTTTGAATGAAGATTGTAGAAGTATTTCCAGAAAAACTGCTAAATGTGATGTGATGAAGAAATTTAAGATTGAAAAGGAAATTTTGAAGCAACAATTAGGCCAAATTCCGGGTAGAGTGTGCCTAACTTCTGATTGTTGGACTGCATGCACCAATATTGGATATATCTCTTTGACTGCACATTAAGTTGATAAGGATTGGAAACTTAAAAGAAAAATCTTATCATTTGCTCACATGCAACCTCTACACACTAGACATGATTTGGCATTGAAGTGGCTTAAATTTCTAAAGGATTAGGGAATAGAAAGAAAAATATTTTCAATTACTTTGGATAATGCATCTTTGAATGATAACATGCAAAACATGTTGAAAGAACACTTATGCTTGTCAAATAGCTTAATACTTTAACTGGGAGTTCTTTTCATATTAGATGTTCTACACATATCTTAAACCTTATTGTTCAAGATGGTTTGAAGGTTGCTAGTGATGCATTGCATAAAATTAGGCAAAGTGTGCACTATGTAAGAGCATCTGAGAGTAGGAAGAAACAATTCTTTCAATGTGTTGAATAAGTCAGGGATTGATGCAATCAAGCCAGATCAACAGACATTAGATGGAACTCTACTTATACAATGTTTGAGAGTGCAATCAATTATCGTCGGGCTTTTCACAGTTTGAGTTTGATTGATAAAAATTATAGGTGGTGTCCATCTAATGATGAATGGGTTAGATCAACTTCAATGTGTGAATTCTTGAAGCCATTTTATACAATAACCAACTTGATTTCCGGATCATCATATCCTACTTCTAATTTGTATTTTGGAGAAATTTGGAGGATAGAGCTTCTTTTGACATCCAACTTGGCAATTGAGGATTTGTTGATTCAAAGTATGTGTTGTAGAATGAAAGAAAAATTTGATAAGTATTGAGGAATATAGTGTGGTTCTGTATTTGGGCTCGATCCGACCAAGAAGTTTAATTTCTTGAGGTATACTTATTCAAGACTTGACTCATCTGGCCATGAAGAAAAATTAGAAGGGGTAAAGAAGGCTTTGTATGCACTCTTTGAGGAGAGAAACAAGCAGCATCAACCAACTTGGCTTTTCTTCTAATGAATCAACAACCAAGTATTGTTAGAGAGAAAAGCAGAGAGTTGTCTACATACGATGTAAGTTGCCTTTAATGAAATCCATTTTCTTTTCTTTTAAATTAACATAACATATCTATTATTTAATAAAATATTTATATGTCATTTGTTAGGATTTTGAAGAGTTTGATTGCCAAGAAACTAACAATCATGGAAAGATAGAAGCAATAGATTTGGTGATCTTGAAAGAATGGCATGTGATGTATTGAGCATTCCAATAACAATAATAGCATCAGAATCCGCTTTTAGTATTAGCTCTCGTGTTTTGAACAAGTATAGAAGTTCAATGCTGGATGAAACAATCCAAGCTCTCATATGCACACGTAACTGGTTACTTGGTTTTGTTGGTAAGTTTAACTTTTTTATTGAGGATTTATAATAAGGATTTTCTTTATACAATTACTTATTAATTATGTTTATTTTATTTATAGATGATGATGACTCAACCAATATCGATGACGTACATCTTTCTAATGTGGAGTCAAACGTTATTATTGGAGATGATGCAAATGAGGATGAAGATTAGGAGCATAGAGGATTTCATTTGAAACTTCATATTTGTAGTTTTAAAAATATTATTTAGTTGTTACTTTATTATTTTTGTACTTTGAATATTAACATGCTTGTTAGCGTTGTTTATTTAACTAGGACTTGTTATGCTTTGATGTTTTATTGTTTATTTATGATGATTTAAACTTAATTGAAGTTGGTAGTTCAATACTTTTAATGAGTATGTTATTGTAAGTAGTTACTAATTAGTTTGTTGAATGTATATTTAACTTTTTAGCAAATACAAGCATATTTCCTCTCTTCCTTCATTTTTTGAAATCAGGTATTCTTCCCATTCACTAAAACCATAAACTTTGTAATCAACCTTATATCAGTTTTTCTTTCTTTTTATAATAACATAAACTTTCTTCTTTACATGCAAGAGAGAAAAAAATACATGAACAGCCTACAAGAATTTGTGCATTCAAATGGAGAACTTTGCCTTCAATCACATTTAATACTCTTATTATCTATAGCGACTGAGTCTTGGCCCGACCCGGCATTTAATCCGAACCGAACCTTGGGGACGCTGACCGGCCATTTTATCAAATGACTTATTAACATAAGCCGCTGTTTCAAATTTTATGAAGCAATTTCACTTGGACAAGCCCATGAACATTTACAAATTCAATGCAATTCCTTTACAAAATATTCATTTAACTAAAAATGGCATTTTATGCCATTTACAACATAATATCCAAAAATCAAATTTAGATATAGGTACAAAATAATTTAAGAGTTGACTCCTTTTGTTTACAAAACAATGTTATGCTAAAAAATGGTGACATGTGAGCATACTTCGTGAACTTTCTGAATGACTCTGAGCTCCTTGACCTTAGGTCCGCTTTCAATCACTATCAATCACTTGATACCTACGCATTAATAAAAATAATATGCTAAACATTTTCATGCTTAGTGGTTCTATACAATTCCATTCTTCTGTTTCCGTTTAAGTCAAATCATACAGTTTTACTAACCAAAACTTTCAAATTTTTTTGGATGATCAATTGTCAATACAATACATATACTTATTTCATATACAATTATTTATGGTTTATTGATCATCCCAAATATACACTTTCATATGTTATAAATGATTTATAACCAAATCATGCATTTCACAATGCTCATTTCATTTCAATTAGCAACCATGCTTTTCAATTCCAATATGTTAACACCAAAATCAATTCGCTTTGCCTCACGAATTTAACTCTTGCGTTTTCAGATACAAGATATCGGAATCACTGCACGGTCTCCGCTGGCTGGGTGTGCCGCATAAAAATATTTGATTTATTACACAGTTCGGTCCCCATGGGCTGCTGACTGGTTATTAAAAATCAATTAGTGAACACTACCGATATCGTTCGGGCCGATAGAGTGACATCAATACGCTTGTTCACAAAGATCGCTTAATTTGACTCTATTGCATACCAATCTATTCTTTATATCAAAATACAAGCATAATACGTATTATTTGTATAAAATGGGGCCCATTTTCAATAATCATGTAATTTTCATATGCAAACATTTCACAATCATTTGCCTCAAATCAATTAAAACAAATCAATATGCTTTTCTTATGCATTTAGAACAAAAATTTCAAATCTTGAAACGAGAATAGAAGATAGAATAAACCAATCTATCTCTTTCTTTTTGCCTTGTCGTCAATCTCGGTCCTAGGTTAGGGATCCTCACCGGCCCCTAGCAAATCACATACATCATATTTAGTGAACTAGCACTAATCACACTTAACAAACATCGCCTTCACTTAGTTTCATTCTTATTTGAACCCCCGTTAATCATTTATTAGGGTCCTTAAACTATCAATGTACGAATACGAGGTGTTTGGAAACAAAAATCCGAAATTTGTCCTCTATGAACAGTAGCTACGCCACAGCATAACACTCCATCGCGGCGTAGCAAAGATACGTCGTAGCGTACCCGAGGGGTGCCATTTTGGCACCCCGGCCTCGCTGCGGCGTAGGAGCCCGTGTTTGCCTAGATTTTCTGGTTTTCCCTTTTTGCGATTTTTCTCCAAAATCCTCAAAAACTCAAAACAAAACATGGGCATCACTCCCAATAACATCATAATATCATCCTAAACCAACCATGAGTAAAACCCATGGATGGATTAGGGTTTTTCTAACCAAAAATCATTTAAAGAAATCTAGGGTTTGTGTCATACCTCAAACCCCCTTGCACTTGAAGTCTTAGCCTTTTTCCTTCTTCCTTCTTGCAAGATCTTGAACAAACATGAAGAGATTCACACAAATCTCCAACTATTTCTAAAACCCTAGCCTTTTCTCCTCTCCCACTCTCTCTCAAAAACATTTTTGCACAACTGGGAGATTTCTAAGACCACATTTGGTCTTATTCTTCATTTTAAGTGTAAGGCCATGTTTGGCTTACACCCAAATCCCATTTCCCATTTTTCTCCTTTTTGGTCTTTATTTCACTTTCATTTATCATTTAATTCACTTTAGTGATTTAACGATCATTTGACTCCTTAGGTCCTATTTTACACAATTTTCTATTTTTTGGGCTCCTTTTTTTCGCTTGTTTACCCAGTTCAATCAATTTCTCATTTTAGAATATAACATTTAATCATATGCTCACATATTCATTTCACATTTCACTATTTAACAATTTATCAGTTTCCCGAAAAACCCAAGTTTTGCTCAATTCATACCCGGAATTTTTATAAAAAATTATTATAAAAATTCTAGGATATTTTTGGGGCATTACATTATCTGCTGAAGGTTTGATTTTGAGGGGCAACTTGCTTGTTTTATTGATCATTTTATTGCATAATCATTAATCAACTAGGGGCATGGAGTGTTAATTCGATTTTTAAGGCACTATTTCCATTGGAATAGAAGCTTCTAGTGGATTTAACATGTGTTGCATGTTTACTTGTAGGTTGAGCAGGCTGTTCATGTAATCAAGTAATCATGTTGGTTCCTTAGTGAGATTAGACCTTACATGTGTGCAAACTCTCAAATGTCCAGTGGATTTTGAAAATTGTAACAGAAAATGAGTTTGACAACATGGTTTTCTTTTTTCCCCTGTGTGAATTGATGGCAACTGAGGCTTTTTATATATTGATTTCGATCAATCTTCTTTTTGTGATATGAATTGGTAGGAAAATTAATTCAAGCAAACTCATCAACTCGCAATTCTTTGGTGTATGTGTTTACACTTTAAAAATCTATAGGATTGATTATCTATGTTATGGAAATCCATTGACTTTGAAAATTTTTAAATTTTGAGGAAATTGACCATGAATGCATTCTTGAACTTATGCAGGGGAAATTACAAATATAATATATATATATATATATATATATATATATATATATATATATATATATATTTGGCATGTTTTTAATATTTTTAGTATTTTTTAACCCATTTTGGCCTACAGCCCATGTAAGGCCGAACTGGGCTTACTAATTAGTGGCTCACAAAATGTAAATGTGCCGCCCAACTCATTTTAGCCCGTGAGTTCGTGAGATCTAATGGCCTTTAGTTAGCGATTGCTGGGAGCTAAGTGATCAATTGCAAATCAGTACATTGTTTTGTGATAGCCAAAGTGCTATATTTCTCACCAAATATCAGATGTTTCATGAGAGGATGAAGCATATCGATGTGAAGTATCATTTTGTGCGAGAGATTATTGCTCGTGGTGACATTGTTGTGAGTAAAGTTGGAACGCAGGACAATCCTGCAGATATGATGACTAAGTCATTTCTTATAGCCAAGTTTGTGCATTGTTCAAACTTGGTGGGACTTGGTTGCTAAGTTTTGCCCTATGGGACTTGGTTGTAAAAGAAGAGTATTGTTTTGATCTTGTTTTGAGATATAGAGTTGATTGGCATTTTTTTGCTTATGATGGGAATTCGTGTTAAGGTGGGGATTGTTGATTCGTGACCTACATTTGGTATTGGGCTTGTGTCAGACCCAAAGGCCCGAGATATGACTTTTGTGAAAAGAAAAAGTTGAGAAAAAATTAGGGATCTGTTGTGGTAGCAAAAAGGCTGAACCGTTAGGCTAGGCCCGTACTTTGTAATTAATGTACTACGGTTTATTCCCTATTCCGCTGTACTTTGTAATCTCTCTCAAATTGATAGTGAAGTTTTCTCTTTTGCCCATGTTTTTTCCCAAAAGGATTTCCACGTAAATTTTGTGTTTTTCCTTTATTTCTTATTTTTTTATTGTGTCATTCATCATAATATCCTTCTTGATCAGACCTCTTATCTAAGCATAAATATGCTTTTCTGCATTGCATACGTAAAATAGTTTTACTCATACGAGTGAGAACTGTCCGACCATAAATTAACATGCGTTACTTCAAGGACGTTTATACGTATTGTATTACTTGCATAATTATTTCATCATGAATCATTAACCTTTTAAGTCAATCTCAATAAAAAAAAAAAATTTATAGATCTATAATAAGAAGGCAGGTTTGTGGTCCCAGCCACTACAGAAAGTGGCATTTCTAAAGTTGCGCTGTTTTTTCACTTAATGCCGAATAACTTTTTTGTTTTAATGTCGAATAAAGACTTAATAAAGATTAAGTATTAAGTTGTTTGTTTTTTAACATTAGGTAGTGAGTAGGGATGATAACGGAACAGATTATTTTAGGTTCCTGTCCCGCCTCGCTCTTAATGGCATATGTTTAATTTAATTTTAATCGGGTTTTTAATGAGTTTGAGTTATTTTTCAACCGATACGTTCGTGTATTGTTACTCTCAGAAAAACTCAAAATTAGAAATTTTCAAAATGGCAAAATGTTAATAAAAATAATAAATTGTCACAGGGTTCAGAAAGTTTAGAAAATTTCTAGATATCGGATAACGAAACTGGATTTGCTCATAAATTCGCCTCACGAAATCTTAGTGACCCAAAAGTTTCACGACTCGAGACAAATGGAAATTTTTTCGATTTTCTCGGTAATAAGTTGTCAATGACTTCAAGGACGAGATTTTTTTTGATTTTCGGGGCAAAAACGGACCCGAATGAAGCAATATGAACCATATATCCAAAATAATAATAATAAGTCCCGTCCCGATTATATTTTTAAAATATTTTATTATTTTATTTTTATACTTTAATATAAATAATAATAATTATTATGATGTTTTTTAATAAATAATTTATAAAATTCAATATTTTTTATTTTTATGAAAAATATTAATTCTTAATATAATAAAACAAAACAAATATAAAAAAATCTTAAATTTAAAATAAAAAACAAAATAAATATAAATCCGGGGCGAGTTTGGGAATTTTCCCATCTTCTCCCCGCCCTGTTTAATTTTTTAAATGAGAAGTCAGAGAATGGAGGAAAATAACGAGCTTCTGGGATGAGACCGCCCCATCCCAAACCCTCTCGTTGTCATCCCTAGTAGTGTATATTGCTAGCTCTTCTTTTTATTGGACAATGATTGAGTTTTTATTAATTTTTGTGGAAATGATTCTTTCTCGAATAGAAAAGCCAACATTTTCACTTTTTCTATTCAGAACTTTTTAAAAAATTTCAATAAGTCATGAAAATTTTAAACAAATGTGCTTAATGTCAAAAAACTAATAGCTTTTTACATTAAGTCAAAAAACAAACGCCACCTTAGCATGGCTATAAAATGTGGTTTCAGACAAAATAGACTACAGAAACTGAAGTAATGAAATATCAGTAAGTAGTGAAACTAATTAAATTCATACACTGCAATTATTAGTAGGTAGGCCTGTGTATTATGATGACATCAGTGAATGGAGCTTGAGATATTTCAATGTGAGCATTTTTGTTGAATTCAATGTCATGCTTCCACCAAGCTCTCATGTCCCCCTAAAGCTAATGGTGGTCAACCTGCACTTGTGTCATCATCTTTCATGATGGTTAGGGAAACTCCATTCTCCTGTTGCTGAAGTAATCATGCAACATATTACGTAAACTTACCTCATTAATGATGATCAATGTCCAAAATGAAATGCCAGGTGGAGTTGGTGACCATATACTGTTAACTAAATAGATGATAAAAAAAAATAGATATAGAATATTAAACAAGGTAACAAACCCAATTTAGTACCACCAGGACAAATTTTTTTAAAGGCCTGTCTGATCATGTTTTTAAGATTTGTTTTTAAAAATGTTCTTAATTTATAGAAACAAAAAACACTTGTTTATACTATTTTATGATAGTAAGGGAGTTTGATAAGTTGGTTTTCTAAATAATTTAAAAAAAAAAACAAAAAAAAAAACAATAATGAGTTTATTATTTGAATTTTAAATTATTTTTTGAAATAATTAAACTCATTGATGGGTCTAACATATTAATTATTACTTAATTATGAGTATATTTACATGAACCCAAATTTGTATAAATTAGTTTTTGAGTTTTATGTATTAAGTACAATTTGATTTGAAATTTATTTGTGTCATGAAATATTTTGTAGAAGTTCAAATAAATTTAGAAAACTAAAATTAAGAACCTTATATGTTAATAATGGGAGTATCAATCCTAAAGAGGAAACTCCTTAATTGGCAACATTGATGTACCAATGATCTTGGCTAAGCTTTTAACTTAGATATATATGAAGTAGTAGAATTACTTTAAGTGGTCCCACTTGCATAGGTTGATCATTGTCTTAGGAAACTTTCCAAGTTTAATGTAGTGTGATTAGTTAGGGATGGTCCTACCTCATAATAAGAACCATGATTTGCTCAAAGTAAGGCTTGATTTTTTTTATACTAGGATACGTTGCATGCCTTATGCAATAATTTAAAGAGAACAACTTTATGACCAAATTTACCTTTCTATCTTGAATGCTTGAACAAAATTAACACATAGGTTTCAATTTTTACATAAATAATGTCTTACAACTCAATCACACTCTTTTCCATAGCAATTTAATTGATTACCTAGAAGAGAAACCTAGATATAGTGTTTACATAGAGGAACTTCTATCTATTCCCAATGAACAATATTCCTCATAGGAAGAGAGGGATACTCATTAGAAATGGAAAAAGGTAGATGAAAAGACCAAGTATATTACAATTAGGTCTTTGGACAATGTGTGAAGCAGCAATATACGCAACTTGCTACTACTTACAAGATTTTCTTTAGTTTGCATGAAATGCTTAGTGACAAGCATATTCTGTAAGATAGGCTACCCTTCAGACTCTTATGAACACTAAAATGATAGAACGAAGTATATAACAGATCATATGATTAGTATGATCGAACTCTTCAATAAGATGGAGATCCTTAGAGTTGAAACTATACCAAGTTCAACTTGATCTCAGGGAATTTATCGGTCTCTTTCGGGAAATTCAAGCTCAAATATTTCATGAAAAGATGTTGTGAACTTATCAAAGTTGATGAGGGAACTCTAGTTGGCTAAGGATATTTTCAAAGATCAAATGGTTGTATATATGTATCAGAGGTTTTTCAAGTTCTTTCTATACAAACACCAATAAAAAAGTCTAAGAAAAAGAAAGCGCTTCCTAAATAGCAAAAAGGGTCACTTAAAAATGAGTGTTTTAAGTAACCGAAGAAGAAGAGATATACATTTCATCTACTCTTAGTTGAGTCTTTCTTAGTGATGGATTGTGTCGATTCTTGATGGGTAATAAGGCTATTGGCCATATCTAGAAATCTTTATATAGAATATTTCACCTTAGGAGAAGATGGAATGATGGGGACATATGCTCTAGTTTCTAATATAAGGAAGTTGTGCAAGCTATATATGAAAGAAGTTACCCTAGTATCAGAGAATACATTTCATCTAAAACTCAATGATTGTCTTAATGTACCTGACATTAGGAAGCATTTTATTTTGTTTGTTTCAATAGAGATTTTTTAAACAATAATTCATTCATTTGCTTAGGTTCATTGGTTAATAATCTCTATCATATAACTTTTAATTATATTTTGTCATATATTGAAAAATTCACATCTCATTAATAAGGATAGTACACGCACTAATCAAACATTATCCAGAAATTTATGCCAAGGCCATATAAATCTAAGCATAGGATATAAAGACTCTTTAAGTTTGGAATATTTCGCTCATTGATTCTAGAAGATCTCCTAGGTTGCAAATTTGGCATAAAAGGTTAAATGAAGAAAGGTCATTTATTAATAAAGGTTTAGAATCAAAAAACATTTAGAGTTGTCCATCATGTTTATTATAAGTGGTAGAGCGTTCAACATTTAAATAAGCAAAGACATAGGGAAGAGAGGGGTCTTGGGTTCAAGCCCCAGTGAGGACAGTTTACTATAATGTAACTAAAAATATTTAGCTATAAGAAAATAACATTTAGAGTTAATGCATAATAATGTATGTTAGTCCTTTAATGTCAATATATATGAAGGACTTTATCATGATTACTCAAGTTTTGTTTATACCCATCCTATGGATAAGAAATACGATGTCTTGGGTAAATCTAAGGAACTTAAGGTTGAATTGGAAAAGCAATTAGATAAACATCTAAAGTCACTTCAATTTGATTAAGGTAGAGAGTACATGTCTATTGAGTTTTATTCTATCCTTAAAAAAGTATTGAATTATAAACTTTAGTTCTATATGACGGTTCAGAAATTTCATTTTATAGAGCGTCAGGGTCTTGATGAGGCCTAAGGTCATGGGTTCGGAGCTCCGCAGACCAATGATAGCATATTAAAAAAAATTATTTTCATATTAATCAAATAGTTTAGATCTCTAGATGGGTTAAGCCTCTTTTCTTCCCTTCTGTTTTGAGCCAACCCAATTGTTCTATAATGATGACTTGCTAATTACATCTAAGAGCATAATTATTTGTTCTAATTAATATAAAACAATGGAGTGGCAAGAAAAAAAAAATTGAATTTTAATGGACACAGTAAAATCCATGATAAGTTAATTTCTCAACATTACCTACATATTTTTAGAGGTATGTCTTGAAAATTGCAAGATATGTTCTCAATCTACCAATACCTCTAACTCTAATTGAGGTGGAAGATGTTGGCGTGATTTCTGCAATTAGCCAATTAGGGAAATCGTATATTTAGGAAATCCCTTCACTCAAGGGTACAACATGATTATAGCCATAACATTAGAGCCACTTAGAGTAACTTCCTAAAATAATTTTTCTTTATCTCATATATCAGACTCTATTTTATGGAATGAACAAGAGAGAAAACAGGTATGTTTGACATGGCATCGCAGCAAGATCTGGGCTCCTCGTTTACTAATCAGCAGAGGTCAATTTTTCAAGCTGTCTCCACGGCCGAACTACGTAAAACCTTCTTGATAATTTAACATCAAAAATGAAGGAGGTCTTGTCAAAGGTCCAGGCCTCTCCTTCTCCCATCACTGATTCCCCGATGGTTCCAATCAGCATCAAGTTGGATGGCTCCAACTATGGATTATGGTCCCAGGTTGTTGAGATGTTTATCTCAGGAAAAGACAAACTGGGATACATTAATGGAGACTACCCCCAACCGCTAGAAACCGACCCCTCCTTTCGCAGATGGCGCACTGAGAATGCTATGGTGAAAGGCTGGATGATCAACTCCATGGACCATTCCTTGGTTGTGAACTTTATTCGCTACCCAACGGCTAAGCAAGTATGGGATTCTGTTGCCACAACATACTTTGATGGAACTGATACCTCGCAGGTATACAAGCTCAGGCGTCGTGTATCTCGAATGAAACAAGCGCGTTGATCATATATCATTATAACGATCTACGTGGTTTGTATGGAGATCGATTTTCGCCGACCGAATCCAATGAAATGTGAAAATGATATACAAAGCTAGCACCCATGTTACAAGAGTGAGCGAGTATATATTTTTCTCGACGGACTAGATGATCGATTGGATCTTTGTTCGAGCGATGTTCTTCGTCTAAAACCTTTCCCTTCAATTGAGCAGGCATATGCTCACGTTCGAAGGGAAGATCTCCGGCAATCTGTGATGATATCTCGAGCAGAAGTAGTAACTAGTGGTGCCGTTATGGCCACCAGCGGAGCAGATCCCGGCCACTACAAACTTACTAAAGTCCGGTCTTCTCACGCATCCGTAGGTCATTTTGAAGGGAATAAGTGCACTCATTGTGGGAGTACAAAACATACCCGAGAGACTTGTTTCAAAGTACATGGCTACCCAGACTGGTGGCATGAATTACGTTCGAAGAACGAGATGCTTCTCTGCGAATCAAGACGTCGTGAGGTCGGTGCAGCAAAGGCCACGGGTGAATCTCAACTATCCCTTATTCGGTGGCGAGAACCTTCTGTCTCAGCGGATCAAGGTAGTGCGATTGATTTTTGCGACTCCCTTACTCGGAATGATGGATTACGGATTATCAACTCGGCAATAAGGACCATATGACATTTGACCCAAATGACTTCTCGACCACCTCCCACACGGAGGACTTGCATTACCCGATACGATAGAGGCGACCTACGAGTCACGGTGAGCAGTGCCATTGTCTCCCTCTCTTTCTTTTAGCTCACACACTTCTTGACCATCTCTCTCTCTCCAACAAGTTGATGTCTGTGAGTCAAGTCACTAAAGAGCTTAATTGTTGTGTGATCTACTCTACTTTTGTCTTCGGGATGTTCGACAAAAGGGATTATTGGGCGTGTCTTAAGGGGAGATTTGTGCTATACCAGATGATTCGACCAGGGCAAAAGCACATCACACGCACCATCAGACTAGTAGCCACGAACGACAGATTTGGCTATGGCATAGGCGCTTGGGGCACCCATCATTTGGATATCTCCGGCATCTATTCCCATCTTTATTTTCGATGCAAAATGGGGACTTTAAATGTGATACATGTATCAAGGCTAAAAGCAGCGAGTCTCTTATCAGGTTAGCTTGAATAGAGACTAATATTCGCTTTTGCATTGATACTCGATGTGTGGGTGGACCGGAGTCCCAGATAACTACCCCTACGAGTCACCGGATTGGTTTGTAATTTTTGTCGATGATTGTACTTTCACTCGAGAGATGACATGGCTCTATCGGCTAAAACCAAGATGAAGTTTTTCACCATTTTCCAAACATTTCATTGCAAAGTTCAGACTCAATTCTCTGAATAAGAGTTCTTCGAATCTGATAATGGTGAAATTCTGTAGAAGATTTGGGGCCCTATTTCCAACAGCCACTTGGCCTCCTCATGAGACACTGTGCTCTCAAACACCACAACAAAATGGTGTCACGGAGAGGAAAAATCGGCATAGTCTGGAAACATCCCGTGCTCTTCTCCTCGGTGCACATGTCTTTGGGAGTTGCCATTGGGGATCTTTGTAAGACTCTTTGCCAGTTAATACCTAATCAATAGTATATGACTAAAATTTTGCACTTTAAAAGGCAACCCTGCAAATCCTCTCTACCCGTATATCCTTTCTGTACTATTAGTGCTTATCCCGAATTTTAGGTGTGTTGCTTTTGTCCATCACAATCAACGTGCCAAACTAGACAATGTGCGGTGGTCTTGTTTTTTGGGCTATGGATTACAAAAAAGGCTTCGGTCTTTATGATCCCAATACCCACAGAGACCTATATCTGCATGGATATTTACATTTCTTGGAGTCAGAAATTTTTGCCCTTCACTGTACCCGATTCTCCTCTTTGAGAGCTTGACTGAGTAAGTGTCAAATTGGTTGATGTGGCGATGGGCCCCGGAAATAGAGGTTGAAGCTGACATGAGGCACCACCGAGAGTGAACCCTGTCGAATTGAAATGAAGCCCATGAATGAAGAGCCGTAGTATCCTGGTCCCTCACTCCTCTCAGTACTGAGAGGCCCGCCCCCTCACAGAATGTCCACTGAGGAAAGTACTCCCTGCACTGTACATGCTAATATCTTGGATTCTTCTCACGGATTTGTGTTGCCTTTAGACCTTGATGGAAAAATGAGCAAATGACCCGGTGTGAAGAAGAAAGAAAATCCAATGCACCCAATTGCAAATTATGTATCTACTTAAGGTCTTGTCCGGCCAGCTCCAGGAACTTTCACTCAAGCATTCTCTGCCATATTCCCAATCTTGTTGAGGCGTTATGCGATCCAGAAAGTGGCGCAGTAATCTGAGAAGAACTAGAAGCGCAAGAAAACAATACGGAGGGGTTGGTCCCGCTGAAGGAAAAAACAAGTGGGATGCAAATGGGTGTTCTCTTTATAAAATGTCTAGTGATGGATCAATTGGCCGCCGTCTAAAGAGGCTTGTAGGCGAAGGGGTTCTGACGCGTGGCATAGACTACTCGGAAACCTTCTCACCGGTAGTAAAGCGAATCTTTGTTAGGGTCTTACTATCTCTTGCGACAAATTTGTTGGCCCAGCACATCGACTTGACGTAAGAATGCTTTCCTTCACGACAGCTGCCAGTGAGGAAGGTATACATGGAGGTCATTAGGATATCTGAGGATCGATTGAGACCAAATTGTTTGTAAGTGGAGAAGGCGTTGTATGGACTAAAAGCAGTCACCACTTGAGCATGGTTTTGGACGATTTAGTTCAGCTATGAGAAAGTAGCTGTCGCGCCCAGTAGCTTCGGATCATACTCTTTTCTTGGAAACATCAACAAAGCAAGGTGTGAGCATTCTGTAGTCTATGTGGATGATATGATAATTACAGAGATGATGGGAGATCTCGAGTTACAAGAACAATTGTCTTGGGTGAAATGAAGCATTTAGGAGGGCTCAGTATTTTATAGGAATGAGGTGGCGAGGTGGCCAGACATACTCCTCTCTCGACGAAAATATGTCTTGGACTTGTTGGCGGAAGTGGGTTCTGAAGTGTAAGCTTTGTGGATCGCCAATTGTGCGAGACCATAGGCTTGAAATGTCGGACTAGGTGCCCGGCCGATGGGTGAGGTATCAAAGGCTAGTGAGGAAGCTCGTTTACTTATCTCACACTCGATGGACACATTGCTATCATTAAATTAACAGTAAGCCAAATTTATGCATAATCAGAGTGAAGACCACATAGATTAAGTAATTCGAATTCTTCGCTATCTAAAGTCATCCCGAGGCTTCTTGTTCTCTAAGAGCGTATGCGAATATTGAAGGGTACACGGATGCACGGGTACAGGTCGGGAACATCTTGGATAGAAAGAGTCTACCTCTGTTACTTTGACCATTGGG
Organism: Tetrastigma voinierianum; assembly: GCA_016808115.1. Taxonomy (NCBI): domain Eukaryota; kingdom Viridiplantae; phylum Streptophyta; class Magnoliopsida; order Vitales; family Vitaceae; genus Tetrastigma; species Tetrastigma voinierianum. The sequence goes on from JAEQBH010002375.1 coordinate 201,908, forward strand.
AAACTTAGTTACATGGAGGAGTAAAAAGCAAAGGTAGTGGCATTTAATCGGCCTTCTGAGCGTTTCGAGGCATGAAGGGTTGTATGAGCTTCTTTGGCTTAGAAATTTGTTGCTATGAGGTCGGTTTTCCCCTCGTTCACACTTGACTGAATTTATTACGTGATAACAAAATTGCCATTAACATATCTCTGACTGATTCAGCATGTGGCACCAAACTTCAGGTGGGCCGACATTTGTCAAACAGAACTTGGAAGAAAATTATTCAATTCCCTTTATTGCATCTGAAGATACGGTTGGTGTATATACTTACGGCGATTTCCGGTAAGCTTCAATGACTCAGCGCCCCAGACCAGGTGGAGTGTTATAGATACACCTGACTTGAAGAGTGTTAGCGTGATTTCTGCAATTAGCCAATTAGGAAATCGTATGTTGAAATCCCTTCACTCAAGGGTACAACATGATTATAACCTCATGTGTTTTTTGACTTGAAGTAACTTCCTAAAATAATTTTCTTTTATCTACATGCTATTGTACTATTTTTACATGGAATAGTGAGAAAACGTTATAACGGCGGAAGATGAATATAACAATTTACATAATAACAGCAATGAGTTTATTATATAAGTATAAGACAATTAGTTAAAAGTCAAAAAATTAAAGGATTACTAATTTATAGATATCGAAAACGATGGTGTTGTTTGTATAAATGAAGTGGTAATCATCTTTTATTTCAGAGTCAATCATTCTGTTTAGATGGAAATGGATTGAACTTTCTTTTCTTCCCTTTCTTTTGATAACTTGATTATTCTAATGACATATTATAAGGGATCGTTTTTAATATGTCATATTAACAAACAGGTGTGGAAAAAAATAATTTAATGGTGGCAGAGTGATCTTTCTGATATCTTACTATACTTTTGAGTATATGTGAGGCAGAATATTCTCATTCAACAGATTCTTCAAATCTTATTGGAGATGGATAGGTCATATTGTTTTACTAGTTAACAGTGAGGTCTCTATTGCATGTGAGGCTGAGAGGGAGACCATGGTTGAAATCAAGGTTAAAAGTTTTCTAGTTTATAAGATATAAGATACACAAAAGAAGTGATAGTGTTACATTTCTGTATAAAATAAAAGTGATGATCATATCTTTTTTATTTGATTTCAACACTCAAAGCACTTCTTAACTAAGAGTTTGCCCTCTTGTGTATGCCTAGTTTTCTCTTATTCTCATTGAGTTTTGTATTTTACGTTCATAATTCATACATAAATACAATCTTGAAATTATCTTGAGACATCTTTATGTGAGTGATTTGTGCCACGGTAGGGTGATCCGGAATCAACAAAATTTGTATCCTAAATTCCTCCTACTGCCATAGTCAAGCTACTGCAATATAGCGGTCTAGGGTCGAACCTGTGAGGATGGGTTTCTTCGTCTGAATGATTTAAGTGAAGTCAAAAATGGTGAATTTGATTTGGATTTTTAAGATTGGTGATAAAGCGGGGTTGGTGGTTTGCAAGCTGAAAATAAAATGAAGAAATAGAAAAGACTCCTTGAAGCATTGGGCTACTGGTTTTAGGTCCTAAGGCAAATGATAGGTCCCCGGGTTCATTTCCTTGTATTGGGGAGGATGACATATAGTCATCTCCCGAATCGGATCTTCATTTAGCTTTAAAAACTAAACCCTAATAATTTTCCCTTTGATAGAAAGCATTTGGACCTTGGTGGGTCTATCTTGACTCATCCTACGATGATTAGTAAAGGCGACTAATGGATCTCGATGGATCAAAATAAGCATCATGAACCTACAAAAGATTACCAAGTATTGATCAAGGGATGCACTTCGGTGAAAATATAACCCGCAACACCTCAGTGGTAGTAAAAACAACTAATGGATATCGATTGTATCTAAAGCTAAGAATACAGACCACAAGAAAACGCCAAGTATTGTGAAAGTACATCAGCTTTAAACCTAGAGTTGAAAATTTAGGGTACAATGTCAGCTATTCGCATTGAAAAACGAGGAACCACGGCCGGCCTCGGATCCCCACCCCGACCTTCTACTTCAGGGTTTAAGAAAGCTCTGTATCAGTTGTCATCCTTGGAGGGTGTTTGTAACGAGAAAATAGAAAAAGGAAGAAAATAAGACGGAAAGCGGGAAATTTGAAAGCTTCTCAAAATTTGTGCCAGTGATTCATTGTTACAAACCTGACTCCTACAACATATACGGCTGAGCAGAAATTGCAAAACAAACGGAAACAAAGCTATTACTAGAGAGAAAAACCAAAAGCGGTCGTTTGGATCAAAAAGCGGGAACGGACAAATTTACGGCTATGCCGCGATTGATTTTAATATCATAGCGAAAATTCGCTATGATAGCGAATTTTTGCTATCATAGCGAAAATTCGATCATAAGCGAAAATTAACTTTAATATGATGAATTTTCGTATGATAAGCGAAAATTCAGTATGCAATTTCGGCTCTTGATAAGTAGCTCTTGTTCCATTTCTCCCTACTTCATTTTTCATCTATTTTCCGCTCTTCTTTCCTCTTGGTCTCTAATCATGATGTTAAGTTTATTTCGAATTCTTCATGTTTAGGATCGACTCAACAATGTTGGCATGATTAGCCTATAAAAGCGCAAAATTTGCCCGCAAATGCGATCGAGTAGAATAGTAGGAACCTTAATGTGTAAAATCGGGTTAATACAAAAAGCACTCAAAGCTATAATAATGGGTTTAAATATGGCACTTTTGAGACACTAATCACACTGACCACACACATTGCTAGTTCATATGATGAAAGAAAGAAAGAAAGAAGAGCATACAACGATAACAAAATAATATTCACAAAAAGTATATTTCAAAAGGTTGTGAATAGGTAATGCCTAACTAAAAGTAAGGAATCATCAAAGCGTGTCGATATATCATGAAGAGACTGGAATGCCATACAAAATTGAGTATTAAAGAGCCTCCTTCTTGGTGAATCGGCGAAACTTCACGAAAATCTAAGTATTTATTTGATCGGCTCTCTCTGATAAGCGCCGAGCCTTCGGCTCTCTGACCCTGACTCTTTATACAACCTAGCATGCTAACCAACCTAAGTCGGGACCCACTCTTATTCCACAACTCTTTTTGTCTTTGTAGGGTGCAATCTTCGAGGATCCGACCTCACCAAAGTCCATGCTTGGGGATCTACGATGACTCCCGACAGATTAAGACTTAGGGCACCAAGTCATAGGGATCTTTAGGCCACTCTTCGGGTTTCACCCGGACTTGAATGATTTGAGCCTCCGGCTGCACAACTTGCTAAACTACCCGTCCACTGTGTAGCGAACCGCAAAAATTGACGACTCAACCAGTGAGTTTAGGGCACCGGGCTTTAAGGGCTTTCGCCATATACCCCTCGGACCGTGCTCGGGTTTCAAGGCAAAGCGTTGCAATTTTTATTCTTTTTCTTTTCTTTTTCTTTTCTTTTTTTTTTTGAATCGCAGTGGCCCCACCACGGGGTCACGCAACTCATTAGGAATTTGGTCGACGAGAAACTAGGGTAGATTTGTTGCCAAGGCTTGGGAGGCTGAAGCGAGTTTTGGGTTATTGAAGAAGCACAGATGTGCATAGTGTGTGGTTAGCTAAAGGTGGAAGAAAAGATTAAATCAGCCGAGATTTAACTAATCATCCATAGGCATGGAATTAACATTAATAGGGTGGACAAAGTTTCAATTTTCTGTATGAGATAGGAAAAACACCGCAAAAATTTTTGGATTTGCAAAATGGGTCCAAATTTTGAAAAAGTAAGAATTTGTATAGTATAACGACTTTATAAGAAGGAACCCAACAGTACTGAACATCATAAAATGGGCTTACTCAAAATATTAACAAAAACATAATGCAAAGCCACTTTCTTCTTCTTCTCCTGACCCGAACATCTCGATTAATCAGAAATGGGGCTCGGATTGGAAATTTAGGGAAGGAAGTGTTACCTCATGATGAGGATGTGATCTTTGTTGGATAGCATACTTGGCTTTCCATCGACACCACCTTATTCCACTCCGTTTGGGCTTCAAGCGAACAAGTTAGGAGGGAAAAGAAAAAAAGTGACCAGTTAGACATTTTGAAAATTGCATTCATAAAATTTCCAAAGTGTTTCTGACCACTGTTGGATTCTACACTCTCTAGCTTTCCAACGGTACCAAAAACGCCTAAAACGGAGTTCGGATGAAAAAGTTATGAGTGAAACAAAATGGAGGCAAAGCGTGGGGCATAGCGAAAGTTGCTAGCGAAATTTTTGATTTTTTGATTTTTTTTGAAATTAAAATAAAATAATTAATAAAAATAATTAAAAAAACATTTTTTTAGAGACAACAATTTTTTTTTAAATAAAAATAAAAATAATTTTTTTTATAACTAAAATAAAGCAATAATTATAAAATAAAAATAAACATTTTTTTTTTTTTACTTACCTCACTGTTCCCTATTTTGTCTTCACATGGAACATTTGTACGCCAATTTCGCTAATAGCGAAATTTCACTATGATAGCGAAAATTTTGCTAGTTTTGCAAAAATTTATTTATGATGCAGAAATTTCCCTCTTTACTTTCTAAATTGCTTTCGTCTTCATTTGTCTTCAAAATTTCATAAAAATGCAAAAAATTATCCTGAAAAATTAGAAAAATTACTTGAAGTGAAAAACAAGCTATAACAAATATTAACTTAAAAATTAGAGGAAATCTAAAAAGAAAAATTAAAAAGTAAAAATAAACTAAAAATAAAACAAAATAATATAAGAAAAATTGCAACAAAAAGTGGGAGGCGTAACTCCCAAACCCTTCTTTAAGCCTTTGAAATTTCTTTGGGCTGGTGGAGCTTGTGGGAATCACTACGGTCAAGTGCTCAAACAGAACCCATACAGAACCATCTGACCCGTGCTTGCCATGCAATGTGACAATTGCCATTGTTTTTGTTGTAGTGGCAAAATTAATGTCTACCACAGAGCCACTAATCTCTTGAAGTTTTGCATGGCGGACGGTGATGGTTGGACTTGGCTTTGGGGAGCAAGTGCTGCGGAGTTTGAGTTTCTTGCAGAGTGAAGGTGGAATATACCGCCACGGTTAGTGGAGGGGCTGCGGTAGGCTTTTGGTGGCAGAGCGTGGTAGTGGGAGTTCAGTCTGTGAAATGGTTTCAAAACAAGCTCTTAAGGGTTCTTCACTATTTCTTTCCCACTACCCTCCTCGATTCTCAAGGAGGATTTCTTCTTGGTTCTCCTTGGAAAAACAACATCACACATATCGAGGATTCGGACAATCCTTCGAGATAATTGATAAAATCCTCACATAAGCCTGATTATTAATTGTTGTTGACATTGCTCCTCTGCCATGGTGCTGGCACTCTTCCTCAGTGGACATTGTTCTTGGTGATTAGGTCTTCAATGGAATCTTGAAAGGTTGTCCCATTTATGCTCCAAAATCAATTTTCAGCCCATTTAATTTCTTGTTCAAATTGTCTTTACAAATGATTCTCTTATTCGAATGAGCATTAATCCTCCTTATTCTGCCACAAGTCATCCTTATCAGGGTAAGGTCCAAAATGGCTTGTTCAAATGGAGAGATTGGCCCGTGGTAGGCTGAGGTGGCGGGGTTGAAGCATAGTGGGGTTGGGAGGAAGCATATTGTGGAGTCTTGGTTCCCATGAGGTGTGTGATTCCCGACTGTGGTTGTAGCTTCTACCATATGTTGAACTCATCCATTGGTTTCTATAGTCCCTCCCATGGACATATAAGCTCTAGGATTTCTCTCCACGAGGTACTCACTATACTATTCTCCTTAGGTGTTCATTTGATTCTAGTTCAAGCCCCTTTGGAACATACGATCACTGCGGCAACGAGGTAACACGAGGCAAGCCTGAAACAATCCTGCAGCAACTTTTCCTTTTTTTTATATGATGAAATAAAATAAAATAAAAAAATGATGATTGAAATATACTTCACACCAATACTTGTGATGAGGATCACAAGTCTTCCACAGGATAGATCAAATGCACTTGAAGGCACCATCAGAGACAGCAGCGCCATTTGATTAGTGCCACGGTGGGTGATCGGGAATCAACAATTTGTATCCTAAATTCCTCTCACTGAGCCAGTCGAAGCTGCTGCCAGTATGCGATCTAGGGTCGAACACCAGGGATGGGTTCTTCGTCTCCGATAAGTTTAAGTGAAGTCGAAAATGGTACTTGAATTTGATTTGGATTTTAAGGTGGTGATAAAAGCCTTGGGGGGTTGGTGGTTTCTGTTGAAAATAAAATGAAGAAAAATAAGAAAAAAGAACCTCCTTGAAGCATTAGACTCTTGGTTTTAGGTCCTAAGCAAATGAGAGGTCCCGGGTTCATTTCCTCGTATTGGGAGGATGACATCGGTCATCTCGAATCGAGGATCTTCATTAACTTTAAAAACTAAACCTAATAATTTTCCCTTTATTAAAGCATTGTTAGCATTTGGTTCCTTGGTGAAAATCTATCTTGACTCATCTGATGATTATAAGGAGCAGCTAATGGATCTCAATGGATCTAAAAATAGCATCGAACCTAAAAGATTGCAAGTATTGATCAAAGAGGATGCACTTCACCGAGTGAAAATATAACCCCCTTAACCTACCTCCCGTGGGTGGTAAAGAGCAACTAATGGATATCGGTGTATCTAAAAATTTGAGAATCTGTTTGAATACTGAAAACTTGCCAAGTATTGGCGAAAGTACATCAAGCTTTTAAACCTAGAGTTGAAAATTTAGGAACCACAATGTCGAAGCCTGCTGGCGTGAAAAGCGGGGAGCCACCGTGACCTCCGAGTTGCCCCCGTGACCTTCTACTTACAAGGAGGAAGGGTTTTGGCCGCTCATCCTCACAAGTTGTCATCCTTGGGTGTTTGGCAGAGAAATAGAAAAAGAAAAGGAAGAAAATGAACGAGGAAGCGGGAAAGTGAAGCTTCTCCAAAATTTATTGAAGTGATTCATTACAAACCTTGGCTCTAGCTTATATACGACTCGAGAGCTGAGGAAATTACCAAAACAAACGGAAACAAAAGCTATTACAAGGGTAGAAAGGAAAAGCAGATCGTTTGGATCAGCAGGAATGGAACAAATTTCGCTTTATGCACATAGCGAAAATTGATCATAAGCGAAAGTGAAATTTCGCTATGCACGATGGTATTTCTCTATGATAGCGAAAATTCGGCAATAGCGAAATTTCCCGGCTGCTTATTCCATTGGCTACTTTGTTCCATTTCCACACTTCATTTTCTTCTATTTTACGCTCTTCTTTCCTCTTGGTCTCTGATCTATGATGTTAAGTTTGACTCCGAATTCTTCATGTTGGATCGCTCAACAATGTTGGCATGATTAGCTATAAAAGCGCAAAATTTACCTACAAAATGAGATGGGAGTAGAATGGTAGGGACCTTAATGTGTAAATCGGGTTAATTAGAATGATTAGTATACAAAAAGCACTCAAAACCTATAATAAATAGGGTTCAAAATAGCACTTTTTGGGCACTAATCAGTGAGGATGATGGGTAAATTGAATTTTAAAAAAATGAAACCGTAATAAATTCTTTGGTATACTATTCGCTGACCAATTAAATGTTTTGAGGTCGTTGAAAGGGATAAACATGCATGTCCAATTGAGGTAGGACAATTTTTTTGAATTTCTCGTTTTATGAACTTATATCTAATTAAAATTTTGAATATTTAGTGATCATTTGCCTAAGAAAGAATTTCAAGTAAAAATAGGAAAGTTCTATCACATGAAGTCATCACCAAGGACCTTACTATCTATAGTCACTCTTTTAGCTTAAAACTCATGTGATTAAAATACATGATAGGCATTTTGAGAGATCACTACTCTTAGCCAATGAGATATGACTCAATGGTTAAGGGTTTGACGGGGCATAAGAAATGGATCCGATTTGAGTCTCCATGAGAAAAAAAATACCGCAACGTTATAATGCAAAGTGAATAGATATTAAAAAAAAAAAAAAAAAGCAACCACTCTTAAAATGAGGGAATGTATTAGGCCAAAGACAAAAACCAACTCTAACCCAATCTAAAGTTATTGACTTGCATGAGAAAATCCTCTACATATAAGGGATATAAGAGATATAAGGGACCTGAGGGTTAAGGATCCTTTCCCTTAGGAGGGGATATGTCTACAGCATCAACAATAAATCTTAGGGAATTCAAACCATGAGAAAATACATCTTGAGCTCTCTAATGGTTCTAGGTTTCACAAATTATGTTACTCAAATGCTTTTTTCTTTTGAAAAAATATTATGATTTGATTTTAATTCACAATATATTTGTATTGCTTTCTTTTAAGGTCATGAATTTGTGCAGTTTAAGGTTTGAGTTTAATATTTCATCAATGTTTATTGTTATTATCTTTTCTAATTTATTCTTTCCATTGAATTTATTTTCAATGTATTATGAGTAGCCATTTGAGGAAGAAGAGTCTTAACCCTTCCCTATCTTTCATTGGAATGATTCCTTACATCAAAAGACATTTTTAATTCAAGGTAGCTTATCGTTATATCCCTTTTATTCAATAAAAAGCATCATATTTCAACATATGATAATTGAGTAACTATAGGTCTCAATAGGATATCCCAAGCACTTGATGGTAACCATTTAAACTTAGGATGATCTCAATTAAGCTTTAAATGACATAAATTAGGCAAATGATTAAGATATTTTGGAATTACGAAACCGTTAACCTAATTAGGTCTTGGAGCCTAGGTCACAATAAGGTATTCCAAGCACTTAATGTGGAAGTCATTTTGACTCCGAATAGTGCTATGTAAGCCCAAGATAACAACTTTCTGTTGGTCAATTACACACAGTAAACAGAGATTATATAAATCATTGATTTTGTAATAGAACTTGAGATTATGCAAAATGACTCAATTAATAATAATAATAATAATAACAATAATAATAAATGACAACAATTAAATATATATTGTTAGATTCTCCTTCATATGTGATTCAACCTCCTCGAGCCATACTCCTATGGTCAGAGAGCTATTAAGATAAGGAAGTAGTACACCAACCCTTTTTGGCAATCAAGATAGCAATTGATTAAATTACAAATGGTAAAAGAATGAAACAAGTTAAATTTAACTTGTTTTGAAATTGAGTTCTCTTAAGTATGATAAATAGTAATTATTCTCTATTTTTAGGTTTTAACTACTGTAAAATGATTATGGTATGTCTTTAGAATTTGGAATGAGATTGTGTATGTTAACATGGTTAAAAAGGCGTGCAATTGTTCTTCAAGAAAGAAGATGCATCTTACAAGGAACATTAACGGTGTTATCACCTACGGAGATGATCCACGTTGTGATACGTCGACAACAATAATCTAATCATATTTATAATATAGTAGTTGACGACAGATCTTTCGACACAATCATGATAATTGTCAAGTTATTCTATTATACCGGCATGTGGTAGAGGATATTTGTATCCGAATATTAATAAAAACAAATAATTTAAAACTAAACAAATAAAAAAAAAAGAAGGCACGAGACTTTTATGTTATAAAAGGACTGTAACACTCGTCAGCACGTAACGGATCGTCAAAACTTGCAGCTAAAAATCACATGCATGAACGTTTATAAAGCATATGAATCCAATTACATGTCTCCACCTAAATTTGTCGCTCTTCTTTATTGCATCCGCTGGTCGGGACATGTGAACGTTAATGCAAACTCAACTTTAAATGTTTTTAACAAACCTCTTTTGGTCAAAAATGTATGCTTCAAATTTAGATATCTCAATCGCCATATTTTCTGTCTCATCATCCATCTTTCCTCGTGTTAAGTGATATGGAAATAGTGTTGTTTCAATGCATAGATATGTTTATTCGGAACCACGTTTGAAACTTTCACTATATTTAAATAGAAACAATGAATAAGGATGGCTAAAACTTTCACTATAATGATAATTAGGGCGGTTTGAAACTTTCATTTGAACATTAATGTAAACTCAACTTTAAATGTTTTTAACAAACCTCTTTTGGTCAAAAATATATGCTTCATATTTAGATATCCCAATCACCATATATTTTATCTCATCATCCATCTTTCCTCATGTTAAGTGATATGGAAATAGTGTTGTTTCAATGCATGGAACTTTGAAATAGCCATTACCAAAATCTACCTTCTCACATATGTTTATTAGGAACTACGTTTGAAACTTTCACTATATTTAAATAGAAATAATGAATAAGGATGGCTAAAACTTTCACTATATCTAAATATTAAATAAGGGCGGTTTGAAACTTTCGTGTGAACATTAATGTAAACTTAACTTTAAATGTTTTTAACAAACCTCTTTTGGTCAAAACTTTGAAATAGATATCCCAATCCCATATATTCTGTCTCGTCATCCATCTTTCCTTGTGTTAAGTGATATGGAAATAGTGTTGTTTCAATGCATGGAACTTTGAAATAGCCATTACCAAAATCTACCTTCTCATATATGTTTATTCGGGAACCATATTGGAAACTTTCACTATATTTAAAATAGAAACAATGAATAAGGATGGCTAAAACTTTCACTATATCTAAATGATAAATAAGGGTGGTTTGAAACTTTCACTATATCTAAATAGAAACAATGAATAAGGATGGCTAAAACTTTCACTATATCTAAATGATAAATAAGGGCGACTGAAACTTTTATTATATTTAAACAGGGTTACATATGTTTATTCGGAACCATGTTTTAAACTTTCACTATATCTAAATAGAAACAATGAATAAGGATGGCTAAAACTTTCACTATATCTAAATGATAAATAAGGGCGGTTTGAAACTTTCACTGTATCTAAATAGAAACAATGAATAAGGATGGCTAAAACTTTCACTATATCTAAATGATAAATAAGGGCGATTGAAACTTTTATTATATTTAAAGAGGGTTACATGGGCGAGTGATATTTATAATAACCATATATATATGACAAATTTACAAAAATACCCTTATACCATATTGCATACCGTATCATTCTACGAAGACTTCGCCCCTGTACCCTAAGACTTCGCCCCTTATACCATGTACCATACTTTCACCATATATCTAAATAAGAATGATAAATAAGGACAATTGAAACTTTCATTATATCTAAATAGGAACGATTAATAAGGACGGCTAAAACTTTCATTATATCTAAATAGGGTTACATGGGAGGGATATTTATAATAACTCTGTATATGACAAATTTACAAAAATGCCCTTATATCATGTACCATACCGTATCGGACTACAAAGAGTTCACCCTTGCCCCCTAACCTATTATTTCGTTCCCCAACAAAAGATTATATGCTTAAGGGACCCTTTTTCTCCATAAATATGAACCACATAACAAGTTTCAATGCATGGAACTTTGAAATAGCCATTACCAAAATCTTTGCACGTAGGTTTATGTGAACCACGGTTAAAACTTTCACTATATCTAAATAGGAATGACAAATAAGAAAAACTTAATTTCACTATATCTAAATAGTAATGATAAATAAGGAAGGTTGAAACTTTCATTATATTTAAACAAGAGAATAACCCTATATATGACAAATTTTAAAAAAAAAAACCCATATATCATGTACCATATCGTACTGCAAAGACTTCGCCTGGTACCCAATGACAAACCGAGTTAATGCCTAGGCTATGCCCCCTGAAATTTTCTTACAAAAATTATTTCTCTTTTAGAGAGTTGGACTAGAACCCAAAACCTTAATTTTGCCCCTCCTGAATTTGTAAGATTCTATACCACTGTAGTAGAGTTTCATGTTTGTTAATTTATACTCCCTCTAAACTAAATTTTTGGGTCCACCACGACCTGCACCCTAACGTATTATTTCATCCCAACAAAAGTCGATATTCTTAAAGGGCCTTTTTCTCCATAAATATGAGCCACACAACAAGTTTCAATGCATGGACTAACTTTAAAATAACAATTAACAAAAATGGTACCAAAACTTTCACATACTATAGAAATAGCGACTGCTGCTTGGTCTTATTAAAGACTCCACATCGTTCTGCGGACATAGTTTTTCAAGGTACGCATTTATCTTTCTGCAAAGTTTGTAAAAGATATGTCTAAATCCACTAAAAAGTCTATAAAAGCTATGTCGAAATGCATTAAAAGGGTACATGTATTAATGATTCAACATTACAAAAAATGTCACATCCTTTTCCAATAAATTTGATAGTATAGTTCAACATTATATGCTAAAGAATATAAAATCTTTATTGATATAGTTTAAAGGTTAATTCCACTTTTGTAGGATCTGAATTATTGCTTTAAAAATTGGAATATGTCGTCCAAAAAAAACCAATTTAAAACATTTGGCAACCATGGATATATTCTATTTTCTATTTTTGAGAATCCTAAATAAGATATTTCTAAGATAATCTTTTTATTATTTTTATTTATTTTTAGAAAGTAATCATTTACATATGTAAAATAACTTTAAAAAAAATATTAATCATAAAAATTGTTTATTTTAAATATATTTATGTAAAGTTCAAACATACATATATTGTCCTCTTTACATTACAATTAAAAGATTCTCACAACTTAAAAATATGTTTATAAGTCCACAAGCCTAGTTCAATTGGTTAAAGTATCAACGTTAAAATAGTTGAACATCATGAGGGAAAGGGTTCGAGTTTCAATAGAGACAATTTACTATATTGTATTAAAAAGTAATTATCTTTTAAAATATATATATATACATGTTTATAAAATCTAAGGAACTTGTACTTATAATTTGGTAGGAACTTTCCTCTATACAACATGGGATGTGAATTTTTTTTTAAATATTAAAACTAGGTTAAAAAATTTTTTAAATTCTCAACAAAACAAAAAAATTTTAAAAATCATTTCTAAAATTTCTTTTAAAAGTTACTACCAAATATACCCCTACATTTTGCATGACATTTGAGTGGATATCTAATCAAACTTAACATTTTTTTTGCTTAATAATTCAACTTGAAATTAAATTATTTTAAAGTTGGTAAAGTTAAGTGAGAAATTACGTGAGATTCATTTTATACTTAAGTGTTAAAGTTATTTAATAAAATTAATTTAAATTTTATCTTAAATTATTTTTATCAATCTTAAGTAATGAAATTAGTTGTTCGACATTCATTTTTTTAGGAAGTTAAACATTCTTATTGAAAGTATAAATAAATACATGATTATAAAATCTTTACTGATGCAAAATTATAATTGTAAAGATGTTTCTACTAAAAGTAAAAATTAAATTAATTTTTTTTAGTACTTAATTTATTTTCCACTCTTAAGTTATAACATTTTATCAAATATGTTTATCTAAATAATATTTAAGTCCTTTTTTGTTTAATTGTAGATGTATGGACTAGCTTGTAAATACCTTAACAAATTCATGAATCTTGAGGGGATTGGAAGCGGTGACTATCATTTCAAGGCCTTAAACCAATTGAAAGTCCTTAAGAATTAATTTATAAAGCATAATCAACTTTAATTTTGAGTGAGAGAAACTTGAAGTCTCTCTGGAAATTCTAGTCGTCCCTCCTTTTGTTTTTTTTTAAGTCCTTGTTCGTTAGAGAGAAGAGTTGATTTTTTTTTGTCATTTATAACTTGAAATCACACATTCTATTGTTGTCTTCCTCATATCTAGGTTTCTTTTTCGAATAAAGTGGTTTCTTTCACATCGATATGTGTTTATCTTTGTTTTTTCGTATTTTTGTCATCGATATGTTGTGTTATGTTTTAGTCGACTTGTTATAGCGGAGTGGTTAATATCGTGTCGGTTCGAGCATTCGTGGGTTTTCGCGTTGCTTGATTCGAGATAGTAAAGTTCGATTCAATGAAATCATTGAATCGGAAATATTATTACGTCGGTATATTCGTAATAAATCTTAAGTATTCTAAGTATTTTTGTATTATCAAATATATAAACTTGAACTTATCCTTTTTGTTATTATCATTTTCTAAAGTTCGTAACACTTTTGTTATGTGATTCTATCGATTGTATTACTAACCAAGTTATATCTTTTTTTAAAAATATATATTATTTTTAAGTAAATTTATAATCAAAAAATATCCCAGATAATAATTTATGATGAATTGGTAACTTACGAGATACTACGTCTAGTACACCGTAGAGAGGGGTATGTTTTTCAAAAATAATAAAAAAATTAAAAAAATTCTTGAAAAAGTGTGGTTTGAAAACTAATTCTAAGTATAGTGTAGTTTTCTCCATATAAACTTGACACGTGATATAAAGCTTTAAAATATGGGTTTTGAAAAGTCAAAAAAAGCCCAGAAAACTATTTAAAGGTGTCGCCGAGAAACGCTTTTAGTTTTCAATTTTAGAAAATGTATTTTTAATCTGCTTTTAATATATTATTTTGACAATGTTTAACGAGGCATTTTCAATTTTAACTTTTAGAAAATGTCGCCTTTTGATATAAAATAAAAAATTTAAAATCGTGAAGGTGTTTTAAATACATTTGATATAATATTTTAACGATTTAGAAAAAGAGACAACTCAGTTTTAAATTTTTAGAAAGTGTGCTTTAAAGAGGCAGAACTTTCGATATAAGTCAAATTTTCAAAATTATAAAGGTGTATCTTTAAAAGACACTTTTATCTTAAATTCAAAAAAATTTAAATAAAAGAAAACTTATTTTCAATGTAGAAAGTGTTTCTTTAAGAGATATTTTGAAGTATTTTTCAACGCACGGATTACACATGACAAAAACTACACTAAATTTAAAAATATTTTAAAATCTTTTTTATTTGAAGAATATTTTCTTTTTACCCTAAATGTCTAAAAGCCCATAAAGAGGGCATATAGGGTGGGGGGCCTTACCTTGGAGGAAGCTTGGGTGGGGGGTGTTGGGGTGCAGGTGCGTCATGTGTGTGTGTGTGGATACAGACGTGATAACTGATAAGTATGGCGTCCACCATTTTCCAAAAAGGTGAAGACTGAAGAAGATGGTAATAATGTAAGTGGGGAAAAGAAAACATAAAAACAAAAAAAACAAAAAAAACAAAAAAAACAAAAGAAGATGACGGAATAGGTGAAATAAGCAATGTGGAAAGGGGGGTAATTTGGGAACGTAAAAATGGGCAACACGTTCCTTGCTCATGCCATTTCTGACACGCGTCACCGCTATCTCTCCACCACGCAAAAACGGCCTACCCCACTCACTACCCCCCTACTCCCTACTCCCTACAACTATTAGAGAGAGAGAGAGACAGCTAGTTATAGGACCACCCCACTACCTTTGCCCCCCTCACGGTCAATCCAACTTCCACTTACTAGAAATAAATACACATACATAATAGAGTTTTTAGGTGAAATAATTTATACTTTAAAAAAAAAATTATAAAAATTAATTTTTAATCCCAAGCTAATATTTAAAGTAGTATATTTGGGTCATGTTGGATTAGAAAATGATAAATGTCATTGTTTAATGGTACATCGATTATGGATTAATACATAAGAATGATAATTGAGAATTTTATCGATTTTTATTAATTGTGGTTATTTATGACGAGAGGCGTTTGTCGTTTGTATCACATATGGTTTTAAGCGTCTTATTTTGGTATTAGTTTGGATTAAAAATTAATTTTATAATAACCCACAAATGAGCTATTTAATTAGCTTTTTAAATATGTCGTGTAGTCTTTTGAATCCATACAAGTGTTCAAAGTTTAAAAAATGAAAAACATTCGAAAAAATGAGGGTTCTTGAGGAGAGGTTAATGAATAAATACACGTATGTACTTTTTTTAAAAATAATCATCAAATTAGTTTTTTGAATCCATATCAGCGTTTAAAGTTTTAAAAGTTAAAGACATTCGAAAAAGGAGAGATCTTAGGTTTTAGTTTCATTAGGAATAGTTACTATATTATAATAAAATGTTTAATTATTAAAAAAGAAACTAATCTTTTGATGTTGAAAATCGATTTCTCCAATAATGACAAAGCTAGGATACAAGGTCAATGAGGCATAAATTACAAAAAGGAGTATTGTTCCGACAATTTTAAGGGGAGCATACTCAGAGGTAACTTAGTTGATTCATTATTCCAACAATTTTAGGGGGCATATGAAAAAGAAGGGGTTCGATTTTTGGTGTCGGCAAGTACAATTTTTTACCAAAAAAAAGTTTTGCATATGCCCTTGGCACTAGTTGGTTTTGCTAGCATTCTACAATTACGGCTTTTCTTTTATAATTTCATAATTTTGTCTCCCTAAGACTTAAATTTGGCTGCCTTTCTAATTTAGGGGTTATTTGTTTTTTGACTTAATATTGAAAATCGAATAGCTTTCAGTATTAAGTTATTTGTTTTTTAAAATTTTTACGGTTTATTGTTAATTTTTTTTTAAAAAAAGTTCTGGATAGAAAAAATAAAAATATTTAGCTTTTTCTATTAAGAAAAATTATTTTAAATGAAAATAAGAAAAAACATCATTTACACTGTCGGGGCCATTAACGTTATTTATTAGGGATGATAATAGAAGAATTGGGACGAGGTGGCGTCTACATTCAACTTATTTATTTATTTTTAATTTTTATTATACCGTTTAAAAAAATTAAATGGGGTCAGGTGTGGATAGGAAAATTCTCAAACCCGTCATGTTTACATTTGCTTTTATTTTATTTTTAAATTTTTTTAATTTGTCTTTTTATTTTCATTATATTAAAATTAATATATTTATAAAAAATAAAAAATAATCTACGAATTTATAAATTATTTATTAAAAATATTATAATAATAGTATTATTATTATTTATATTAAAAGTAAAAAATAAAAAAATAAAAAAATATTTTAAATATAATCGAGATGAGACGAAATGTAATCTGGCTTTGCCAGAACTCGTCTTGAATTTAAGAAAATAATCTAGCCGAATTAAAAGCGAATCTGGTCATCAATGGTAATTAAAAATGGGATGGGACGAGAATCTAAAATAATCTGCATTATTGTCATGCTATTAAATCTTGCACGCAATGTTAAAAAGCAAACGAGCTTATCTTGTCTGATTAAGTCTTATTTATTAAAATTTAAAAAAAAATTTATATTCGACGTTAAGTAAAACAAATCGAATTTAATGAATATTTTTAAAAAAGTCTATATATATATATATATATATATATATATATATAAATATATATATATATATATTAAAAATTATTATTATTTTGAGTTTAAATTCCCATCTTGACCTTTGGAGCCTCCAATGCACTTGTGGTGGAGAGGTTTAACCCTGAGGGCAGGGGAAACAACCTTGGAATGCTTACAATGACGTGTCAGTTATGGAATGTGTATGGAAAGGCCCTGAATTCAATTGCCTTTCGTTCTGTCACTCTCGTGCCATCCCTCTCTAATATTTAACTAATTAGTTTGTTCCCACCCTCCGCTTTCCCTCCCCCATCTTCCGCATTTATGGTTTGACTCTTCCTTATATACAAATAATACTTTTCTGTTTTGTAAAACCAAAATAATTTTAAAAAAAAATTTATATTTTAATTATTTTAGCTTATTTCCTAAAACTAAAAAACATATCCGTATCTCCTTTCTCTTATCTTTTTCTTTTATAGTTTATTTTTTTCAAATAAAAAAGAATAATTTTTTGGTAATTCTTGATATGAAATCGAATTTTTTTTCTTTTATTTTTTTACTTAATAAAATAGTTCTTTCATGAAGATTTCAGTTTTATATTTGGTTTATCGTCAGCTTGTTATAACATGATATTGTTATTTGTATGAGAGAGATTCAAATAAACAAGACGATATCAAATTATGGTTGTTAGTATATTGAAGAACTAGAGTTGTAAATATTCTAGTTACTATTTTATTAAATTTATAGGTTTTATATCGATTTATTATACTATTAACTGGATATTATCTATTGATCTACAATAATATTGTTTTTCCTTTTAAAAAAACGTATTTCCTCAAACTTAATTATATAAATACATGTAATAATTAGATTAAATTTTTTTTTGAAGTTTCCAAAATAAGAAAATAAATCATATTTTTTTTTAGATTTTAGATAAAATAACATAATTCAAAAGCATGCATATTTTTAGTTAAATTTTAATTTTTTTATAGTAAAACAAAATGTAATATTTATTTTCTTTTGTTATCAAATATCTTGATGTAAAGTAACTTATCATTTTAGTGTTTTGTTCTTTTCTTTGAAACTAATCTTTATTTATTTTTCCTCGCTTTATTCTACTTATTTCAATTTTCTTATCCATATTCATTTGTATTAATAACTCAAATATTTATTATTTTTGTAAATAATTCTAACTTTGCTCAAACAACATCATGCTTTTTATGTTGGCATTCTACCAAACCCTATTCCTTCTTAATATGAGTTCTTATGATATCAATCACTCCTTGGAAAAAAAAATAAATAAATAAAACGTGTATAATAATAACACTATTATTATTGTTAGGTAAACATAATAAAATTTTAATTTTAAGTAGTACTGAGTAACTATATGGCAGGCAGCATAGAGTATACGTTACCCACATGTTTCGTGGCGAATGAAAAAGGCACAAGTAACAGGTAAAGAAAGAAAGATAAGAGGTATTGAAATTCAATGTGATGGTATATAAATAAATATCTGCGCTAAACTTCAATTTTTATAAAGTGGAATTTGAAAATGCAGATAATTTAATGGAGAGAGAGAGAGAGAGAGAGAGAGAGAGAGAGAGGAGAGAGGAGAGTGGGAGTCACCACACATGGGGGTGGTGTTTGGTTAAATTAATATTATAATAATATTTGAGGAAAAGAGGAACGGCGCACTTTGCTATAAGACCATAACACAGCCTTTATGAAGCGCCAGATGGCAGGCGAAACTGCCACGTAGCAGTTTCCTGATGGGGATTATTGTATGACGTGGCATGCATTTACGGCAATAAACTGAATAAATAGGGGCAGCGGGGAGCCCTCTCTATTCTCTCTCTCCATATATATCGAGACATCCGTTGCTAACCATATACATACAGCAAAGACTACAACAACTTCTCTTTCTTTCTTTTCTGCACTCGATCACCTACCACTCTTTTGTTTTTCCGATCTAGAATGATGTTTGGCGGTCGAGAAAATCAGAATGGAGATGCATCGGACGGGTCAGAACGAAGCCAGCCCGGGTCTCGGGATTCCCGTGACTTGAGCTCTTTAATGGCTTCTTGTTATCCAATTACTCTCAAGGTACAGACAAAAAAAGAAATTATCGAGGCGGTTCTGTCATAACTCGGTTGACTATCAAGTTGACTTTTGTTTTTTTTTTTTTTTTTTTTTTAGTTCATTGACATATGTTACCGGCTAAAGCTGGA
This sequence comes from Tetrastigma voinierianum, assembly GCA_016808115.1. NCBI lineage: Eukaryota > Viridiplantae > Streptophyta > Magnoliopsida > Vitales > Vitaceae > Tetrastigma > Tetrastigma voinierianum. The sequence goes on from JAEQBH010002375.1 coordinate 221,304, forward strand.
GAAGAAGATGAAAAGCAGAGGAGGGATCTGCACGCCGAAGCTGGGGGGGCCGTCCGATGGAGGATCGACGGCGGAAACGATTCAAGAAAAGACGATACTCAACGGGGTTACCGGAATGGCTTGTCCCGGGGAAATCCTGGCCGTGCTTGGTCCGTCGGGGAGCGGAAAATCGACGCTCCTAAACGCACTAGCTGGGAGAATCCAAAAGCAGTGTTACACAGGATCAGTCCTCGCGAACGGCCGGAAACTCGGTAAATCGATGCTGAGGCGAACCGGTTTCGTGACTCAGGACGATATACTGTACCCCCACCTCACCGTCCGGGAGACTCTGATATTCTGCTCGCTGCTTCGCTTGCCCAACTCGCTGACGAAGCAAGAGAAGATCTCGCTCGCCGACTCGGTGATCGCCGAGTTGGGGCTGGCGAAATGCGAGAACACGATAATCGGAAACAGCTTTATAAGGGGAGTTTCGGGGGGAGAGAGGAAGCGAGTCAGCATAGCGCACGAGATGCTGATAAACCCGAGTCTGTTGATCCTGGACGAGCCGACGTCTGGGCTCGACTCGACGTCGGCGTACCGGCTGGTTTCGACGCTGGTGTCGCTGGCGCAGAAGGGGAAGACGATAGTCACCTCCATGCACCAGCCGTCAAGCCGAGTCTACCAGATGTTTCATTCCGTACTCGTCTTGTCCGAAGGTAGCGCTTTGTATTTCGGAAAGGGAAGCCAAGCCATGTCCTATTTCGACACTATCGGCTTTACGCCGTCTTTCCCCATGAACCCAGCAGACTTCCTTCTTGATCTAGCTAACGGTACGGATTTCATCTCATGTTGTCTCTTCATGCCTTTTCTTGCTCTTGCTCTTGCTTTGCCTACCATACACTATGCAATGATTTAGAAATTTTATTTATTTATTTATTTATCTATATCTATTCCATTTTCTGCACTTAATGTTTCTGAACAGTTCTAGACATAAAAGTTAAAGTAAAATTTAATTTCGAAAAGAGATACGTCAGGAAAAGGCATATATGATCAGAAATGATAATGGGTGGGTGGTAGAAGTAGTGTTAGTAATGGTGGAAGTGATAGTGGTGGTGTTGAACATGATGATCATGATGATGATGAAGTTGTTCATTAATTAACTCCCTCTTTTATGGTTGGAGATGGAAAGGTGGCAGGTTGTAAAAGAATGTAGTGGATAAAATGGATTTTGAATGGCAGCAAAAGTTCTTATAGTGGAAAATAATGTTTGGTATAGCAAGACACGCGTCCTCTTGATTAAAACTCTGTCGGCTCTCTCTCTTTCTATTTTCTGACTTTATAGCCCACCTCGATTTCCTCAAATTGCATTCTATCTTGGTTTCCTCCTTTTTCAATAAATTTAATCCTCTCACTTTATATAAAACTGGAATTCTTTAATATTTCATAATTTATGTAAGTTCTTAAATAGCTTAGGGACATGCAAAGAAGGGAATTTTAGATCCATTTTTGTTGGAAAGATGGAGAATGGGGCCCTAATGAAGGTGTATATATTATAGGGGTATGGGATGGGGGGTCCCTAGCTATGATATCATATCCTTTGTACAGGAATAATGATCTTATGTTATGGACCGTCCTACAATAAATAAAGAGTGGAGAAGGGGAAGCCAACTTAGTTGATAGCTTTGTTGAGATGGAGATACCCAAAATAATAGAGCAGAGATATCAATATATGAGTTGACCAATAGTGGGTTGGAAGTATTGGGGGGAAAAGGACATGTCATTGCACCCTTTGAGAAAAAGATCCTTAGTTGCATTCGCATAAATTTAAGTATGGATGGATGGTATTGAGGGAGATGTCACCACCACTCCCATAAGATATGTGTGGCCTTTTTCATGTTGTTTCACTGTATGTACCACCCCCTATGGGAAAGAGAGAGTCACGTGGAGACACACACATGTGCTCTTCAATGAGAGGAAACATACATATTTGGAAGATCTAGAGATAGGCCTTGAGCATACCTAGATGAAATCCACGGGATTCATTCATCTAACCGTATTATGAGATTGACGGTCTGGTAAATCCTCAAACGACCTTAAAGATAATAATCTCAAGATTAAACTAACCGAGATATCATTTAGGGTTTCTTGTTCGATAAGCTGGTTAGATAAATAAATACATATTTTGGAATCTACCCCTAAATCCATGGGATTTTGAAGTTAATGGTGAATAAATCGCTTTCGTAAGCTTTAGTTAAGGCTGAGTGATGATTGTTGGCGAGTAACGATCGAATCAAGGGATTTACCTTTAGGGTTTTTTGTTCGATAATCTATGGAGGGATTCATGAGGTTATTTGGTATAACATAGATGAATACATACTTTGGAACGTAGCCCCAAACTTTGAGGACAAATGATTATTAGTATGGACAAATTAGTAGACAAGTTATGGTGGTTTATGATGCTTGGAACATTTGTTTTTTCCGTGTTTGGTAAATTATATGGATGATTCATGGGGTTATTTGGTATTGATTTGATGTGAAATTATGGTGGTGACATACACATCAAAATGCAAATACCCTATCATCTCCATTCCGAAAGTGGTGAGCATCTCCTTTACAAGGAAATTCGGAAAGGTATCATAGGCTACTCAATGATTCTGCTTAAAATGTGTCGAATCATATTAGGTTTGATAGGGACCCATATATGCTGGGTTTGGCACCAAATAATTTGAAATTTTTGATGTATGTGCATGTACACACACACGAAGAGAAAGAACTCTTAAAGAAAGATATTCTATATGTTTTTTTTTCCTTTTTCAAGAATGGGTTTTTGCATGATGGGGCATGTCACTAACTTAATAGTCTACAAATATGTCATGAATTACACAAGTGAGTGTTGGAGTGCGCTTTGACTAGGGGTGTTTTGTCTTTTGAGACTTGTTTTGGCTAGCACAAACCCACCTTTAGAGGGGGATAGTGTTTACCCAATATTTTTTTATTTATTTCCTCTTCTTTTTTTCGAAAAAGCTGTCCCTAGTCGATGTGGGATATGGGATTTGTAGATATTGAGCAAGTGACTTCATTGATTGCGTGAGAAACCATCAACAAAAACCATGGAGAAGGGAAAGAGGGGGGCAATGCCTAAGGTGATCATACATTGCATCATCTTCCTTACTATTTTGCTCACACATGTATGGTTGGGCGTAATGGGTATACACAACCACTTATCAAGATTGCCATTAATGTATATGGACACGTACACATATTCATTATTGGCATAAATAGATCTAGGGCATGTGAGTCAATTTTTTTTTTTTTGACATTTATTTATTTTATATTATAATATTATAGTATTATGTTCGTAGGCTGGGCATGATCCAGATTTCACATCTTTAGTTTAGTCCATATGCGTGAGTGATGCAATTTGGCCAGTGAACTATATTCTTACTTTCCCTGTACAAGTAATTTTGGATAGGGTTTAATCTTTGTTGATAAACATCTTTGACATTTTTAGTGGGAAGGCATTAGGAGGAAAAAGTTTTAACTAAAAGTAGGATGGAAAAGGAAAACAAAGATTAACATGGACTAATAAAAAGAAATCATCAATCTTGTAAACTTTTGACTCTTTTATCTTAATGTGTGAAGTTTGGTAAAACATGATTGATCTTTTTTTAACATGATAAATTTTGACCTAAACATTCATATAGACCAAACCCCATTTTGAATCTGCTGATAACTCTTGAAAAAGGGGAAAGACCACTGAGGAAAAGCCACTCAAATTTTACACGTGTTTGTTTTCGTCTTCTCCTCCTCATTTTGAATGGTCCAGTGTCCTCTACTTTTTTCAAACTTTCTTTTGATGTTGATATTTTTTTTTCTCATACTTTCTAGGCTGTTGGGAAAATGATCAAAATCTGAATCCATTCTTCTATAGTCCTTCACCCTGTTTTTAGAGTCAGGAGGTGTGCGTGGTCAAACCAATATATTTAAGATAGTGCTGATATAATATAATATAATATAATAATAATAATAATAATAATAATATATATATATATTTATATATTCTCCACTGCTATCCTTAGATGCTTCATATTCTAAGTGGGTGGCACACAAAATCAGTAATACAATGGAGATTGATTGAATGCATCCAAATATGAAATAAGATTATATAAGAAACAAAAAAGAGGGTCAAATCAGCAATGATGTAAGTTTTGGGTCTTCCCTTTTTTGCTTTTCTCTGTTCTGGTTTGTTTGAAGAAAATCAACTCTCTCTTTTTCTGCTTCCAACATAGGATATGCTGAGGCCACCACCTGAAATGCTTTGCATCTCTCACATGCATTCATCTCAGGGAAAAAAGTGTATTTGCAAATTATATAATTAATATAAATTAACTTTTTTTTAAAAAAATTAAAAAAAAAGAAAGCAGGGAACTGAGGTAAGTGGTGGCCCAAACTCGAGAACAGCACCAACTTTAGTGGACTCCCACCTTACCACAAACATTGGATCCCTCTTTTCTTTCTTTCTTCATACTTCTGACTTAGCTAGCACCAGTCACTAACTCATTTCCCCCATTAAACTAATACAAATAATCATTTCTTATTTGAAGTGCTTTTCCTACTTGGTTACACTATAGATCCACAACACCCTATGTTTACATCTTGGAAAAATAAAAAAGCGAGAAAGCAAAAGAGTCTTTAATTAGAGAATCAGAAGGATTATTCTTGAGCTTTTCTTAATTTCCTCTGTTGTTTTGGAGGTCAAGAAAAGAAGCTCATCATAGCACTTTCAGGGATGCTAACATATATTTTCTCCATTGTTAGGCAGCCATATCTCCATGATCTTGACTATTGATTCTTAGTTACAGTATATCTACTATTGCAATATAGTGGAGGACAAATCATGTAGCCTGATCCCGTCATTAGAAAGTATTTAGTTTATTTGTTTTTCCATTCCACTAATCCGATCAATGATTTTGAGTATTTTGAGCTGTGCAAAACACAAGGACATGTTTTGTACCTGTTTTTGAAAACTGTCATGTTTGTGTTTTTTATGTTCTTCGTGATTTTCGAACAAAAAATCACGTATTATTCTTTCTTGTATGGATGAAAACAAGTAAAATACTTTTCAAAATATGCTAACAATGTATTCATTAAAACTATGCAGGGGTATGCCATCTTGAAGGAGTAAGTGAGAGAGAAAAGCCCAACATAAAGCAAACTTTAGTTTCTTCCTACAACACCTTATTAGCTCCAAGGGTGAAAGAAGCCTGCAACATGGACACAACCATTACTGCACCTAAAGATACTACTGTAAATCCTACTTTGAAAGAATGCCGAAGAAGGTACAGTTGTACCACCCTTTCAACTTGGCTCAATCAATTCAGCATTCTCCTCCAAAGAGGCCTGAAAGAACGAAAACACGAATCCTTCAACTCTCTCAGAGTCTTCCAAGTGATTGCAGCTGCATTGTTGTGCGGGCTTATGTGGTGGCACTCTAATTTCCAGGACATTCAAGATAGGCTCGGCCTCCTTTTCTTCATAGCCATCTTCTGGGGCGTCTTCCCATCATTTAACTCCGTCTTCGCGTTCCCCCAAGAGCGCGCGATCTTCTTGAAGGAACGGGCATCGGGAATGTACACACTTTCATCCTACTTCATGTCAAGGATCATCGGAGACATGCCAATGGAGCTGATCCTTCCCATGGTTTTCCTCACCATGGCATACTGGATGACTGGACTAAAACCTGAAGTTGGAGCATTTCTACTTACATCAGTGATCCTCCTTGCTCATGTCCTCGTTTCGCAAGGTCTCGGCCTCGCCCTTGGCGCGGCGATCATGGATGCAAAGAAGGCTTCCACCATGGTTACTGTCACAATGTTGGCATTTGTTCTAACCGGAGGATATTATGTTCATAAGGCACCATCTTGCATGGCTTGGATGAAGTATATTTCCACTACTTTTTACTGCTATAGGCTTCTTATCAATGTCCAGTATGGAGAAGGGGAAAGAATTTCTTCAATTCTTGGATGTTCTCACGATGGAAGCAGCATGGCCAGCTGCAAATTCGTCTTCGACGACATTGAAGGTCAGGTCAGCCCGGCATTTTGTGTCTTTGCCTTGGTTTTTATGTTTGTAGGGTATAGGTTATTGGCTTACCTAGCATTGAGGTGCATTAAGGCCTGAAACCTCGTCGGATTTTCGGGTTTTTCGTGTTCTTGATCATCGTCAGATCGATCAGTACTGGTAGATGATAGTCCTAATGGGATTCATACTGATTATGGATTAAGCATCTGCTAACTGTTGACTTGTAAGTAATGTTAACAGTTGGCTGGCAAGTAAATGTATAGAATCAAGAGAAAGCAAGTCCTTCAATGCAACTTTCTTGCAAAATTTACAATGAAATTAAATTAGTAATTTAATTGTTTTTTGTTCTTTCCATCTGAATCAATACATGGAAACAACTTTTTAAGGCTTCGTTTGGAACTCGAAAAATATTAAGGAAAGAAAATATAGAGGAAAATAAAGAGGAAAAATGAATTGAAAGAAAATTTAAAGGAAAATAAAAAATAGGTTTAAACTTAATTAATTAATTATATATATATTTATTCAAACTCATTTTATTTGTTTCACTTTATTATATAAGGATTAAAAATTTTAAAAATATGTAAAATTTTAAGAAATTTTAATTATATTTTATTTTCTTCTATATTTTTCATAATGAAATCAAACATTAGAAAATCATTTTTCTTAAAATCATTTTTTTTTCCTAGTACTTTCTAGATCCCAAACGGGGCTTACTTGTTCCTTGAACGCATGAAGATGAAAAGTTTTACACATATCCATCTCCATAGCAAACATGTGCTTTTTCCATATGTTAAATCTGTGGCAGAAAGGGAGTATTTTGTGATTACAAGATTTTCTTCTACAAAGTAATTATTTGTGAGCATGAAATTTAGTCTGACAACAAAATAAATTAGTGTTTAGAAAATAAATTTTGTAGTGACATCTCGATTTTCACCACAAAATAAAATTTATGGCAATACAAAGATTTTTCACATATTAAATAAAATTTATGGTAACATGTCACTTTTCTTGCAAAGAATAAACTTGTGGCAACGTATCATTTATCATGAAAATAATCATGGTAAAAAGTCACTTCTCTTGGCATAAAAAATTATGGTGAAAGATCATCCTTTAACCATGAAATATAATTTTTAGTGAAATATATTTTACCATTAAAAAAATACCATATTCTTATGCATCTCACATTTAAACTCATCTCCCCAATATCAATCTATCCTTTCTCATAAATTCAATAATAACATTTTAAATAAAAGTGAAAATATTTTTTTGCATAATACCAACGTCACAAACAATAGAAATTTTTTTAGAGGTCAAATAGTGGGTATATGCTTTCATAACCTTTCTTTTGTCAAAAGTATTAACTGAAAATTTGAAGCTAATTAGAATATGTCTCAATAGTCTATATGTCTATCTTTATACAAACAATTCTAACTTGAAACACAACCAAATAATTGCGTATCCACATAAAAATAAAGCAAAAATCTGCATAATTATTGTTCGTTTCGTGAGCATCAATTCATATTCATCTTTACGAGTGACATCATTCCCTTACTACCTTTAGAAAAGTAAAAAAGAAAAAGGTGAAGAGATAACCTAAAAACAATTTCCAACCTCTCCAAGATTCTTTTACCTCTACATGATGTATCACGCATGGCTCTAGAATCTAGAAAAATTTAGTTTGCATTAAAGTGATTATGCATCTAGAGAAAGAAAAATCTTATTAAATATTGAGATGTGCATTTACATGTTAATCAAACAAGTCTTCTAATCTTAGAACATTGACATAATAAAATATATAATATAAGGAAGACAAAACAAAGACGACAACTTAAACACTAACAATATACTAATTTGTGACATTTGTGACATTTGTGAAAGAAACACAATTAAAAAATTAAATTACTGTGAAGAATAGGACACCTATGATGGTATCTTTGCTTTTATCACCAACAAGATTAGTTTGCTAAGCTCAAATAATTCATACTTAATGTATGTTGATGTTCATCGATAATTTTATTTACTCATTAATTTGTTTTTCCAATTGTCTACCTAGCATTTCTAATTATTGAGCTTGGCTCATCTAATTGTGTAGCTTGATATTCAATTTAGTGTTTAAATTGATCAACCGTTTTTCTAGCTTTCTAGCCTCTATATAAATTGCATTGAGTAAAGGTGTTAGTCTCCTCAAAGCAAATTTAATCTGTAGTCATATGTACTTATCTTGATATGAAAAGCTCAAAGGTTGAGAATACAAACATTCAATTAGTCTTAACTAATATCATTGTAAGTTGGATATTGATTGCATAAATGTTATCAATTTGGTAGCATCCAATCATGTTCAATTCATAATGACAAAATAATAAAAGATCTAACACTATAGTTCTCTACATACTTCCACTTGCAAGACCAAGTATCCTTTTTTATGCATGAAAAAAGTGTGGAGACAATATTAGAAATTTGAAGGTATTTACATCCAAATATTCAGTTATTTTTCCTATTGAATCATGTGAACTAATATCACCTTTTGTTAGATAAGGAAAACACAAATCTTTGTCAATTTGGTAACACTCTTTACAAGTAACTTGAACATTAGCCATATGGGTCAAATATGGGGTTAAATGCTTCATTAACCATCCACTAGTCATCCACATGCCTAGCTCAATTGGTAAAGCGTTCAAAATTTAAAAAGACAGGACATCCAGAATAATAAGGGTCCTAGGTTCGAGTCCTATAAACAATTTACTACACTATAACAAAGTGCTTAGTTGTAAAAAAAACCATCCACTAGTCAAAAACAATAAATAGCTAGAAATTTGAAGTAAAAACATGCATCAATCATCTATCTTTTTACAATCAATTCTAACTTGAAACATAACCAAATAATTGAATATCCACAAGCTTGCCTATCCAATATATATATAGATATTGTTCCTTCCATGAGCATCAATTTCATATTCTTCTTTATAGATAATATCATCATCCTTTACAACCTTTAGAAAAGTAAAAAAGAAATAAGGTGAAGTGATAACTCAAAAAAAAAAATCCAATCTCCAAAAGAATCATTTACCAACCTCTAACTTATGTATGACACATGGCTCCATAATCTAGATGTTTCATGCGGAAAGGTTCCTTGTAGTATACAAGGATGTTAAAGATTCAATCTTATATTTTTCAATCACTAGACAAAAAAAACAACGTGGATTCATAAAAAGATGTCATATATTTTGGATGTTTCAATTAGAAGATACACAAACAAGACAGAATGAGCGAACGTTACTCTTTTTTAGATGTTTCATTTAGAAGGGTTCCTTGTTGTTTTCAAGAATGCCAAAGATTCAATCTTTTTTTATTTTTCAATTACTAGACATAAAAACAATGTTGATTGATAGAAGATTTCTAATTTTTTGGATATTTCAATTAGAAGACATACACACAAAATAGAATAAGAAAACATTTACTCTTTTTTAAATGTTTCATGCAGAAAGGTTCCTTGTTATATATTGTGATGCCAAATATTCAAACTTCCTTTTATTTTTCAAAAGAATCGTTTACCTACCTCTAACTTATGTACGACACTTGGCTCCATAATCTAGAAAAATTAAGCTGACATTAAAGTGATGTACATCTAGAAATATTATGTGCATTTACCTGTTTATCAAACAAGTGTTCTAAGATATATTAATTGCTTAGATGATTGAGACAATAAAATATATAAGAATTAATAAAGGAACAAAAACAAATAGCTAGGACAACTTTTTTTTTTAACAATTATTCACTATGCATTACAGCATAATATCCTTACAATTTGTCCCCAATGGAACTTGAACCCTGGACCCCACCTTTTATGTCCGCCTAAGTTCTTAATCACTTGAGTTAGGTTTTGTTAGCAAATAAGACAACTTAAAAACTAACTAAAAGTGCTAGCAAGGTTCATTTAGGCTCTGCTTGGATTGTGGAAAGAAAAAAAATATAAAGAAAAATAATTTTCTCATTTTTGGTTTCACTGTAGAAAATATAAAAGAAAATTAAATATAATCAAAATTCCACAAAATTTTACATCTTTTAAAATTTTTTAGTTCTTATATAATAGAAAGAGATAAATATGAGTTTGAATAAGTATATAGAACTAATTTATTAAGTTTAAATCTATTTTTAATTTTCCTTTTATTTTTTTTTTCTCTATTTTATTTCCTTAATACTTTTCAGGTTACATAGCCTTAGTAAACATAGTTAAAAAACATAACCAACAAACTTCATTGAAAACCAAAGCAAAAGCATTAGCAACACATAAAACAAGAGATATTTCATCAGCTTTTCCTGGTGATAATGAAACATTGAATATGATCAATCTGTGAAGTTGGGAGAAATGCTTAGGATGGCATGGAGAGAGAGAGAGGAAAGTGGGGCTGGTCTGTTGAGATTTGATGAGATCACAAATATTTTGAACACTGGGGTTCCCCTGAGACCCAAAATGACAAAAATTGGGTGGTCACAACTCTTAAGCAGCATTAATGAGATATTCTTTGACTAAATATCTATTCTAGATTTGCTTCTTCGTTTATCCATAATGGACAAAGTGAATGACGACTCATGACAATTTTTTTCTCACCGTCCAAACATGTCTCCATTCCCCTTCCTATCACTAATTCACGTGGACCTCTTTATGGCCTTCTTCTGCGGCTCCAATGACGGTTTCTTTTATCTTTGATCACCTAGCACCTACACCAGCTTTATCTATATATAAATAAATGGCCTCTTCCCGTTTTCACTATTCTCCGGCAGAAACGCCGGCCAGTGGATGCATCTGATGAATGCTTGGGATCAATTTCATTCTCACATAAGAATTTCTTGACAGAAACAAGAAGGACGATGTTTGAATGGAAATGTTCCAATGCACGTATCGGTTGTGTTTGGTTACGAAAATCTTGGGGAAAGAAAAAAAAATGCAGGATTTCGTTATAGCACTGAAAGGAAATGCTTGAAAAGAAAATAAAGAGAAATTTTCGAGGAAAAGTAGAAGGAAATAAAATTTGGAGGGAAACAAAAAATAGGTTTACATGTGCCTTTGTTTTTTTTATTTAATGCTAAGTATTTAGTAGTTTTTTTCTAAAAATATCAACATTTTAATTTTTATCTAAATTTTGAAACAATAAATTTTTAAATAAAATTTAACAATATATGTTTTTATTTAATTAGTATGAAATGGATCATGAAAATTCGTTGGTACTTTTCGGGTTTCAAATGGAGTATAGTATTTTTTTAACCAGTAGTGCTTTCGATCGAGAGAAACGGATAGAAGGGAAATGATTTTCTCATATTTGGTTGTTAATGAATTTTTTTTTTTTGAAAAATCAAATATAAATGAAATTACTTAAAAACTCATAAATTCTTAAATTATTTTAATGTAAATTTGTTTGAAGTAGTAAATGAAAATAATATATGAGATTTAACTCAATTTTTTATTTTCCTTCATTTTTTTTTCTTTCCCTCCATTTTTTCTCCCTATTTTCTTTACCTTGCATGCTCCTTTGGAATCTCGAAAGTACTAGAGAAAAAAAATACTAAAAAAAAATATTTTCTTATTTTAATTTCACTATAGAAAATATAAAAGAAAATCAAATATAATGAAAATTAAAATTTTACATATTTTAAATATCTTAATATCTTATATAACATGGAGAAATAAAATGAATTTGAATAAATATATAGAATTATTTTATTAAATTTAAACATATTTTTTATTTTCCTACAAATTTTATTTTCCTTCCATTTTTCCTCCATATTTTCTTTCTTTAATATTTTTTGGGTTCCAAATGGAGGCTTATTAGCATTTTCCATGAACCAAACATAGCCATATGAAATTTTGTGATTCCATCCAATTCTGGAAGTGGATTGGATCTAATAATCAAGATTTTGTCACCAGTATCAATATCTCTAGGTTTAAAAAGAGCAAACGATTCAACCAAGTTACAAGTAAATTTTATATATGCTTGTTCCAGCAAAGTACTAAAATGTTAACGAATAAATTACTTTCTTGTGTTTAATTTCAATGTAGAAATATGAAAGAAAATAAAATACAAATATTTAAAATTTATATGGTTTTTCATTATTTGATCTTCTTCTAAAAGAGTAAAAATAAGTAAAGTGGGTTTGAAGTAACATATAAAATAATTTATTGATTTTAAATTGATCTTTTAATATTTTCCTTAACTTTTTTCCTTCTACTTTTATTCTCGGCATTTGTCATGAACCAAAATATCTAAAAAAAATTAAAAATTATATTAATATTAAAACCGAAAAAAAGGTTTGAACTTCTTTTACAAGTGTTGTTAAGACTAAAAACCATGAAGTGCTTTTTAAAAATTTTTAAAACTTTTTACAGCTTATTTTCCATTTAAGTCACTTCTGAATTAAAAGTTGCTTTAAAAAACACTGTAAAACCAGCTCTAAAACTGTTGGCATAATCACACGAAAAACAATGACACAACTTTAAAAACAAAACAAATAATGACATATTTTTTACATCTATTTATTTTGTATTCTATCATAATATTATAATATTATGTTTCTCATAAATTTGTCCTTAATTACTTGGACTCAAACCCTAGACCATTCTCTTCCCTATACTCGTCCAAGCTTTTAACCATTTGAACTAGATCTCATTAGAAAAAAATAATGACACTAAAAATAATGATTTACTGAAATTAAAAAATTAGGAGATCTTATTCATTGAATGATGTAGATATACGTATACAATACCTTTTTTTTTGCGAAGGGATCCAATACCTAATTTAATTTCTCTAGTTCAGAGTAATTTTGATAATTAAGAATATTTACATATATAGATTCTTTAATTTATTATTTTTTATATATAAAATGAGGGATTTTATACATGAAGCATTATCAAATCAATACGACACTATTAAATTAACTGATATTGTTTCTATACTTATTTCATTTCTATACAAATATCAATAATCATTCATAAAATTTTTAAAGTTGCAAAAAAAGATTAAGAATATTATTTTCTCATTAATTATGGTTAACCAATGGAACATAAATATTATTAATCCAATTTTTATTTTATTTATTAAATCTAACATTAATTAATGCTGGACTTTTCTTCTCATTCACAAGTTTAGCCATATATGAGCTCTAAAATTCGAATTCAATTATGATTGTATTTGATAATGATTTTTGGAAGTATATCTATCTTTCCTAACATGTAAATTTTTTTCTTCTAAATATGAAAAAGGATAAGAACAATTCCTATAATCATTTTCAAACTATCACGCTATAACATGATAAGGGCATGGATTCCAACATGATTGTTCAGATCGGAAAAGGAAAAAATGAATGGTCATAAATTGCAATGAGTTCTTCATGTTGGCTTAGCTACCATTGAGGAGGATGATAAATAACATTGAGCTTAATCTTATAAGATCGAATGTTTCGAAAAATTAGTAGTTTAATACAATAGCAAAACTTGGTTTGATGATATGATGAGATCTTGCACATTTTTCTTTTTTACATATATTTACTTTGTATTACATCATTATAATAATTTGTTCTTATAGGGCTAGGACTTCAGATATATCCATCTCTTTATTTGTCACATCTCATATCCAATATGAAAGAAATTTCCTAACATTATATAAGTATATGTTCCTCTCAACCTAATGGACGCGTTTTAAAGCGATGAGAGTTCCTTGGACCCAAAGCAAACAATATCTACACGTATGGCTGAAATGCTACAAATGGTACCCGTAGTCGATCCTCGATACCAGCTAGGGTCCGTTAGTTTGGCCCCATATGGGGTGTTTTGTGTTTGCTCGCTTTCTGCCTCAGAATCTCGTATGACACAATAAGTACGTTGTGTCAACATTGAAGGGTATTTGTCACATCTCACATTGGATAGGAGAGAGTTTTTGAGACTATATAAATATTAACTCCTCTCAACATAGTAAACGTTGCTTAAACCGTGTGAGTGCCCCTGCTCCAAAATCGACAATATTTACACGCAGGCCAAGTCATTATGTATTTGCATCGTAGCTCAATCCCTGACCCTAGTGTGGGGGTCTGTTCCGTTTGGCCCCGTATAAGGTGTTTGTGAGTTTGGTCCGTAACCCACTGGAATACAAATGATGATAAGAGGCTCGCATGAGGGGTAGCTTGCTGGCATCCTACATCTGGAGCAAGGAGAAAGCTCTTGTACTATAAGTATGGGCTCTTTCACCTAGTAAAAGTGTTTTTTAAAGCCGGAGGATCCCTTTGACTTAAACAAACAATATTTACATAGTTGAATTGGGTCGCCTTAAGAGCTAGATCTCGCAAACTTAAGCTTTTATGAAATTTCTTACATTATCAAGCTTCCTTTTTATTTCTTCTTAGTTTCAACCCTGAATTTTCATCTTTATCCAAAAAGCTCTTCCTTAATGCAAAATATCTAAAAGATGAATAAGATCATCCCAAAAATAGATCCAAATCCACAAGTTCTTCATCGAAAGTTCAACCTCCATTTTCTTGAGAAACTAGGGAATATTGTTTTCCGCATCATGACCAATATGAACAAAGCATACATACAAAACCGAGGGAGCAAATAAAACCGAAAACAGTAGTTGATATATAAATCTAAGTGTGCTTGGCCAAGAAGGTGGTGAGTCTTTGGAAGGTAGATTCATCACAAGGAAGAACAATTCCATTCTGGCCATCATAACCATATTCATCAGCAGCCTTGTCAAGCAGATGCTGGAAGACAGGGTTCTTCAAGTAAGAAGTAGGAACCCAAAGAAACCTGTCACTGATCTCCCACTGATGACCACAAAATGCCCTCAGAGTCTTTCCACTGCATCAGCTCCTCATCCTCTTTGGGCACTAAAATGTTAATAAGAATAAGATTAAAAATAGATAATATATGGATAAGTATTTTCTTTTTAAACAAAATGGGAGGCATGATTGATAAGATATAAGAGAACTTCTATAATGTCTTGAAATGAGGATGAAGATGGATTATTTAGCTAGGTCTGAGGGTGTCAACCGCCATATGGATCCACATGATCATCCCAGCTAAAAGTCAATACAACACATTTGTACTATATTAGATACACCAAAAATATAAGACAGAAGATACAGCACCACATAGACATACATGGTTAGAGCTATTGAGTTGTATGTTCAACTTGACTTGAATAGTTTCATCATGTAACATCATAGATTTTTTAGGAATTTTAGTAAAGGGCTCATGACCTACTATTGATCCTATTAGGATATGAGTCTTTTCAAATTTGAAATGCATATAAATATATGATGTATTTTTTTAAGGTGTGAGCATTTTAGGGTTTTGTGATTTCTCCCTAATAGCTGCAATACTCTTACCCTTTTTTTATATTGAGATAATAAGGGTCTATTTGATTCCTATTTTTGAAAACACAAAGTACATCAAGGATCTGTTTGGTTTTTGTTTTTGAAAATACAAAGAACACCATTTTGGTATTCTCTGAAAATTGTTCTTGTTTTTTTAATTTAGTGTTTTCTATGTTCTCCATGTTTTTTAGAAGCAAAAATATTGGAAACCAAAGGTGTTTTCTATGTTTTCTTTATTTTTCTTGTTTTTCATAACAAAAACAAGCCAAAACCGTAAAACAAACAAAGTTCTCAAAATGCTGTTTTGTGAAACCGTCTATTATTCAATTAAGTGTTTTCTATGTTTTTCAATACAAAAAAAAAAAAAAAAGAGAGTATCAAACGTGTTTTCCTTCTTCTTCTTATTTTTGAGAACATAAACTAAATTTTCTTTGTCTATGGTTTTTCCCTATTTTAGGTTCCACACAAATTTGTGTTATTTTTTTCATCTTTTATTTCTTGCTACCTATTCTCGTTTTTTTAACAATACATACACTCAGAGAGAGAGACTCAGACAGGAAGATATATATATATATATATATATATATATATATATATATATATATATATATAGAGAGAGAGAGAGAGAGAGAGAGAGAGAGAGAGAGAGAGAGAGAGAGAGAGAGATGGTGTTAATAAATTCTGCAGGTAAGGTGTTGAGAGCTTAGGTTGCACATGGGGTCAGTGTGACTGCAACAAGACGTTTCCATACCTTTAACCCCACGCCTCCACTGAGTTGAAATATATATAGGAATGAGAAGAGAAAATCAGCAGCATGTAACTCTCAACTCATCTAGCCTGAACTAAACACCCAAATAGTACGGAAATTACAGAGTAGATAGACAAGAGATTCAATTCTTCTAATTCTTGGTCCCCAAACACTGCCATGTATTATTACATGTATGCATGGCATGTGATCATATGTACATCAACACATTTCTCACATGTATCCTTTAAACTTCTGGATACCTTAGCTAGCTACCCAAATTGAACAACTTCAATAGCCAGACAACAGGTTGGACTGGAAGGTGCAACTTCCTGAATCCTGCAAGTCAATTGCTAGAGTCATTTTTGTTCATTGATTTTGAAGGAAACTTCCAATCTATTTGGTTCCTGTTTTTGAAAATAAGGAAAACATCATTTTGGTGTTTTCTGAAAATTTTTCTTACTTTATCTCTGAAAACTTTTTTGTGTTTTTTGTATTTTTCAGAACAGAAACGAAACATGCTATAATCTCAGCGTCTTTCAGAACAAAACCTAGTTTTTCAGAAAAAAAAAAAAAAAAAGCTTTCAAAAACTATAACCAAACAGGCCCTTCCAATTTTTTTTTTCAATCATGATAAATTATTGTAATTGACCAAAATATAAAAAAACTTAATTGTATTAATGCTCATGTATGCAAATATAAAGATAAAGAAATCCATGTTCAATGATATGAGAATGAGGATCTTTTTGGTAACCATTTTTAAAAATAGTTATTTTTGTTTTCACTTGTTTTTTATAGTTGTTTTAAAAATTAATTCAAAATAAAAATATAGAATAATTAAAAATAAAACATCATACATAAAAATAATTTTTAAAGCATATTTTAAAATGTTAAAATAGGTTAAAAAAAAAAACTTTCCAAATAAACTATTATGCTACAAAACATAGAGAAGTTTTTAACAAAAATTGTTTTTTCATAAATATTTTGAACACGTAGTAAATAACCCTAATATTTCAATATATTAATAGAGAGAAATAACAGAAAAAAAGAAAAGAAAAAATGAATGTAACTAAACATCTCATTTTCCTTTTTTATATAAGTATTAAAATCATAAATTTACTTCATGAAGTGTTTCCTACTTTTTATCATATTTCTCTATTTCTACATATAATTTTTATAAACTCATTTTCACCTCTTAATTTTTTTCTCCTAACTTATAATATTTATAATGAAATTCCCTTACACCTTTTTTTATATGCTATATACTACCAAAGAAACTGTTTAAACACTCAACTCATAAGGACCTACTCTACTTAGAAACTTGTTTGAAGTACTACCAAATCCTTACTCTACAAAATGACTTCTTTATGTTCCACACTCTCTCATATGTCACATAATTCTTTATGCACCATGATCTTGTCTTGTGCCATGAATTCAAGTTGTTCATCATTTCACTATTTTCACTTTTTAAATAGATGTAATAAGTATATATAAGAAACTACACTTATTCCTTTTGTGATCCCCTCATGAGTTATGTTCTCTTTAGTCTAATACAACTTTTTATGTAGGCAAAAACTTTAATGTCGATATATAACTATAAAGATACCAAAATAAAATAATGCATAGATAAAAATGTATAAGATTTTAACATGATTCTACCAAGAATGTCTACGTTCATGGATGGAAAAGAATCATCACATATATATCTATGTATTATATATAATCTACACAAACTCATCTTCATATCATAAACTTTTCTCTCATAATTTAGAATATTTTTTTTGAGAAATTTCAAATGATTTTAGTTATTAGATTAAAAGATATCAAATAGTACTACATTGAAATATCAATATAGGAAGATTTTTTATAATGTTATTTATCAAAAAGGAATGTCTACCAATTAAAACTTCTGATATATATATATATATTGGTACAAGAATCTTCATCTTTAATTAAATTCCATAGTCAATCTTACATCTCTATATATACCTTCTTATGATATGCAACTGTAAAGGAAATCTCCCACGATGTACTCTCCTTGGAAAGGTGTAATCCATTTGAAAACTTGTTTGAACCATCTCCTTATTCAACATTCCACAATCCTTTCGTTCACTATAATCTTATCATGCACCATAAATTCAAACCTATCATCACTTACCATTTCAACCTTTCAACTTACAATAAGTATATAGAAGAAAGCACATGCCCCACATATCACATTCCCATAAGAGACCAATTTATTTTACATTTAACCAAGTTTAATTCTTTTGCAATCCTGTAGTGTGGTATACTTGCTTTAGTTCTTATAGAAACCTCTACCTAGGCTTTGATATTGTTCGTTAATTGTGTTGGAAAAAGCTTCAATATTAATCTATTATTACAAAAATACAAAAATAAGACAATCCACATATAATTAAACGTGCATGAATATTGTAATTTTGATCTACAACAATTACATTTGTTAATGAAAGAGAACTATTTTATGTATAATAGAAAGATATATAAGAGACGAATGCCTTTGTTTCCATTTAATAAATTGAATCATGCATATTTATAGGCATCCCAAGACAAAATAAGGTTATATGACCCGATCCGTTTACTGCATGCCATTATGAATCTGCAAAAAGTCCATAGTGACACATAAAAACTTTTTAGGTCAAATCGAACGGAATTCAAGTCACCTAATTCTAACATAAACACACATAGTTTGAAAAAACTTTTCTTCATATCCAAGATGAGATATCATAGATACCTCTCCTTCATTCCCTCTAGACAAACACAACTTGTAAAACCTGGGAAAATTAGTCATTTTCAAGAAAAATGGCAAAATAATAATTGCCAGAATTGTTCAGGGAAGCCTAGAAAATTTTATAGATCTCGAATGACGAAACGGACTGTGCCGTTGGAATCGTCTCGCGAAATCTAGGGATCCAGAAAAGTTTCGTCGAATTCTAAGACAGTCGAAATATTTTTACGATTTTCTAGGTGATAAGTCGCTAGAGACTCCAGAGACGAGATTTTTACGAAAATTTCGGAAGTCAGGAAATGACTTGAGATAAGTTCAGTTAAAATAAATTGAACTGAAAAGAAATAAATTGTTTCGGGGTAGAAACATACCCGAAGGAGTGATGGACATATGGCACAATGTAAGTCATGTGTCCAAATTAAAAAAAAGAAAAGAAAAGGAATTAAATTAAGAAAAAAGGAAAAGAAGATAAGGGAAAGAAAAAGGAAAGTCAAACAAAAAGGGCCACATTTTGGCAGAAAAATGGGCAATGAGCGTGAGGGGGGAGAGAAACGCGAGAAAGAGAGAGAGAGAAAGGGGAGTGAGAAGTTCCGCTTCTCTCTAAGATCTACAGAAATCGAGCCATCGGTTTTCGTTGGAGCAAGAGGCAAAGTTCATTTACGAGACGAGAGCTACGTGTGGGTACCAAAATCTTGGAGTTTCGTCAAACTCTACGAGGTAGGGAATTTTCCTACTTGAAATATTTTTAGCCTAAAAACCATGTAATGACATAGGTTGTCTTCAGGGCAGTGATAGGCCGTGGGATTTAGTCCCAAGATTTTGGGACTTAATATTGGAAATTTTGGGACTGGTTCCGGGCCGTCTTGGACTGGGTTGAGGTTTGGTTTTGATCATGGGATTGATGTCTTTGGATTTTGTGGTGTGTTTAATAGCACTTAAGTGATTCGAACCGTGAAGGGACCAAGAGGTGCCCTATTTTATATGGGTCCGAAATTTAAGCCATTTTGTGTGTATTGTTGGAAAAATAAATAATATGATATTGTGTGTGAAAATCATGTTAATATGTGCTTGCATGATGTATTAACATGGAAATTGTGATGAATAGAAATTATATGTAGAAAATATAATTATCTAAAATTTATAAATGTTGCATGTAGCATGACATAACATGAAATGGCATGATTACATTTCATATGCACTGGCCACATCGTCGAGCCCGTGTGGGTGCATGGAAAATCGTTATTCACCATCTCTGTGAATTTGTGGTGAGCTCGGAAATGGGACCACGTCAAAAGTCGATACTCTCAGTGCTATAAGACAATAATAAATATAAATCACATGTGTTTGGGCATAGCAAGACAAGGTAGATCCCCCCCCAGAGTGAAAGACCCAAATTTATATGCGATTGGACATGATCACCTACTGCGGAAAGCTTGTTAAACAAATACCTGGTTACGCTGGCCGATCTTTGCATAGGACTCGAAAAGATGTGGCCCATGAATAACACACACCTGATTTGATAAAAAATTCAAGTGAATATCAAGGTTTGTCTAATAGTTTAAGTCATCACGAAACACCAATGACTCCGGGTTTTCACACTTGGCATCGTTATAAGGGAGCCTGGTCAGACTCGGTCAGGAGCATGAGGAGTCTCATCTCATGCATGACACGTAATATTCCATATATTCCATATAGAATTGTATTATTTATATGGAATGTGATTGGACATTTTCATGGTTGCGATTGCATGTGCATTTTAGGTGGGGAGTAGTAGCCCTTATGGGAGAATTTTTTCACCGGGTATCAAGCCACCTGCCATGGGACCCCCTTTTCAAAGTGGCTATGGAGGGTAACAGAGGAGACGACGCCTCTTTACGAGGTCATGGATTTTGGCGTGAAGGAGGCCGACATGTGGCCTTGAGTAACATTTTTGTAAAGTGTTTTGTATAAAAGAATTTTATAAAAATTCATTTGGAATCATTGTCTAAATAGTCGGGTATGTAAAGAGGGTCTTGATCGAACTCTTGCAGACTGTAATTAAGTGTTTTATTCTCATATTTTAGAATTAAATGTGACTGAATGAGTCCTTGTAAAGGGATGTATATTGGGGATATGGACAGATGAACCCTGTGTGGTCAATACTACTTTTGTTGAGACCCTGGATGGGTTATGATTATACTGTTATACATGTTGTATGTTGGGTAGAGCTCCTCGAACAAAGGAGACTCTGCCCGATTTTTGTGAAAATATGGATCCCAATAAATGGGACACAATAGTATGGTATTGGGTCACCCGAAATCCACAGGAATTCCGAGGGTTGACGGGTTGTCAACGAGACCCTCGGAAATTAGGGCATCATAGCTTGGTATCAGAGCTCGGGTTAACGATTACCTAAGAGCTAGGGGGGGGGGGGGGGGTGTATCCACTAGTATTTTCGGATATTAGCTTGTCATAGCTGAGTATTGAGAGTTAGGTGTCCAAAATACCTAGATTAGTGGTATGGGTGTAGAACACACATTGTGTGCAACATTGCTTTAGTGTTCTAATATGTAGCACGGAGATGTATTATGGTTGTGTGTGAATATATGCATGATAGAATGTGTATAGAAATTGAATAACACTGGGGTGGGTTAGCAAACGTAACTCAGGGTTCGAAACGACAAGCATGATTATGTAGGAATGGTTATTTATTAGTGTTTGGTATTATGCACCACTAATGATAAATGAAAGAGAGAATCTCAAATTGCTAATTTTAATTCAGTAGATGGCAAAGTCAAGGGCACCCGGGACGTAGAGGTCGTCCATGGGGCAGTAGCCGACCACCGCCTGGCTTTGACCAATAGGCCTTTGTAGAGGCCATTGTGGGTGCTACAACCAAGGTTACTGCATGTGCTAGTACCGGGTCGAGGACCAAGTAACCTCCAACGATTTATACACATCATCCTCTCGACATTTGGCAGGGGAGGGATCCAAAGGGTAGCCGAACACTGGTTCCTACATCGAGACTGAGTGCTGGCGGAGATCACCTCCCACTGCCGCGACAGGCTAGCCACATTTCGCTAGAGGGTGAGCCTCCGCATATGGTGGATCAAGGAGTCTCGAGGGATCCTGAGACGATGACATGGGGAGAGTTTAGAGAGCTCTTCATGGGTAAGTTTTTCCCGACATCAGCTCGACATGCAAAGGCTCGGGAGTTCCTTGAGTTGAAGCAAGGAAATATGACTGTGCTAAAATACATAGCCAAGTTCAGTGAGTTGACACGTTTCGAGGATGACTATGTGGCCGTAGATATAGCTAAGGTGAGGAAGTTCGAGGATGGCCTGAAGTTGTCCATCCGGGGCAAGATTGTAGGATTTCTTCTACAAGACGTGGACTCTATGGACAGGACGACTATGGCCATAGAGAGAGAGATTGATGATGCACGGAGCATTCGAGATGCGAGTGCTAGTGGCGAGAGGAAGAAGGATCAGCCTCCTTCTAGTTCGGGAAAGAGGCAGAGGACTTTTATCCCACTAGTGTCTTTAGGGACTCGGGCCACGATCATCGTACAAGGCCGACTGTATTTACCCCGGCCAAGACGTATGATATGTTATTTCTGCCATCAGCCTAGACATATGAGGTGGGATTGCCCTCAGAGGAAAGGATCTCAGGGTATTGGGACGGCGCAGTCCTAGTCATCGATGGGACAGGCACGGACATAGTTTGTTCCTTCTCACCCCAGTGCGAGCCAAAGAGACTAGTATTAGTCTCAGGGTGATGCACAGGCACCTTCTACTACACAGATAGGCTAGAGAGAACAGGGTATGGGTCGAGGTCGAGGACAGGGTTCACGGGTCGAGACATCAGGGACCCAAGGGCGTGTCTACGTCATCACACCACAGACTGAGCTAGTTGATCAGTCGGTGATATAGGATATGTTTATGTTATCTCACCTATTGGCAAAGATACTGTTTGATTCTGGTGCATCACATTCTTTTGTTGATGCATCTAGTGTGGATGTTTTGGGCTTGTAGTTGAGACCTCGATGAGCCACGTGAGTTCTCCCTCAGTGGACTAAGCAGAGGATTGACCGATATGTCGGATCAGGAGTTAGAGATCTCGCGACTTCGCTCACCATGACCTTCTGCACGGACATATCGCATTTTGATGTCATTCTTGGCATGCATTAGTTGATCTTCGCACACCGGGTCGCCATTGATCGCGGATAGTAGGAGGATTACTGCCTACACATGGGACGGTATCCATGTGACTTTTCATGGGGAGAAACATGATGCTTTGCCCCAGACGCGTACTTAATTTCAGCGGAGCGGACACCGATGGGTCAGCTAGTAAGCCTTACCTTAGATGATGAGGGGAGATAGGATTTGGGTTTACCTCGGGTAGTTTGTGAGTATGAGGATCGCTTTTCGATCGAGCTACCAGGATTACTTCCTCTCGCACAGGATGTGGACTTCTGTCATCGAAGTTACACCTCGTACGCCCATTTCTATGACTCATCATAGGATGACACCGGTTGAGTTGCATGAACTCAAGGTCCAACCGCAGGAATTGTTGGATAAGGGTTTTATTAAACCGAGCACTTCACCATGGGGTGCTTTGGTTTTGTTTGCTAAGAAGAAGGACAAGACTCTTCAACTATGCATTGACAACCAACAATTGAACAGGGTTACGATCAAGAATCGATATCCCTTACCGAGGATTGACATCGCTTTGATCACCGAGTGGGCGTGAGTCTCTAAGATAGACCAGACTGCTACCACTCGCTATATTAGTGTTTATCCCCAAGACAAATGATTAGGGACGCAAAAAGATAAGTATTTTGAGTTCACAATGATGCCTTTGTCGATTTTAATGCCAGTTAGTATTTTAATGGATCTCATGCATAGGTATTCACCCTATTTGGATTAATTTGTTGTGGTCTTTGTCAGATGACATCTCGACCTACTCCTAGTCCGAAAGAGGAGCATGAGGATCATTCGCTTGACACTCTCCGTGCACTCAGGACCATCGCTTGTAAGACAAGTCAAGAAACGAAGTTTTCGCATCGAGGTGAGACTCGGGACACGTCGTGCTCCAAGCCTGTGTGTGTCAAGAGACCCTCGAAGGGTGTAGGTTTATGAGTCGAGAGGCCAAAGTCGGCCGAGACACGTAATTCTCGGGGGGATTACAGATACATGGCAGAGGTTTATCGAGATTCCTCCAGCTAGTAGCACTTATGACTAGATTTCCGACTCTAAGTGGTTAAGTTTGAGTGGGGATGACCTGTAGGAGAAGGGTAAGATTCAAGAATTGACAAGGAGGCTTACTACAGCCTCCTATTCCGATAGTCCCTAATCAGGGACGAAGCCACACTGGCACCCGTGATGCCTCTTGGGGACGAACCGACTGTGTCTTGATGCAAGTCGAGAGGGTTATAACTTATGGTTCTAGAAAGCTAAAGAATCATGAGCAGAATTACCCTACACATCATCTGGAGTTCGCTATTATTGTCTTTGCCTTAAAGATTTGGTGCCACTATTTGTATGGTGAGCAGTTCGAAGTGTTTTCAGACCACAAGAGTTTGAAGTATATTTTCACACAGCAGGACCTCAACATGAGGCAACGCAGATGGATGGAGTATCTGGAGACTATGACTTCATTTTGCATTACCATCCTGGTAAGGCAAATGTAGTGGTTGATGCGCTAAGTTGGAAGTCACGGGGAGTATTGTCTAGTGTAGCTTCTCAGGAGTGGCAGATGCTCGAGAATGTGGGACAGTTTAGGCTACAGTACAGTGAACAAACTCAGGGAGCACTAGGGAGTTTGGTAGCTACGCCATCCCTATTGAGTCCCAAGGGTAGGATGCAAAGATATCGTTCATTAGGGACTGGGTACAATCAGGTACAGGTGATGAAGGCTAGGCCATCCATACAAATGGTAGTCTTCGATATAGGGGACAGGTTGTGGTTCCCTAGCTGAACAATTTGAGAGAGGATATCCTCAGGGAGTTCCACTGCTCTCGATTTACTATGCATCCAAACGGCACGAAGATGTACTGTGATCTTCATCACCAGTATTACTGGAGCGGAATGAAGCGACACATAGGAGATTTTGTGCAACGGTGTCTCACATGTCAGCAGGTTAAGGCTGAGCATAAGAAGCCATCAGGACTACTCCAGCCACTGGAGGTAGCTGAGTGGAAGTGGGAACATATCACGATGGATTTTGTGACCCACTTACCATGTACATAGCAGAGACATGACTCGGTATGGGTAATAGTGGACCGGCTCACTAAGTCGACACATTTTCTAGCAGTGAGGATGAGTTTCACACTGGAGGAATTATGCTGGCTGTACATTAGAGAGATTGTCCTAAGCATGAGGCCAATCTCTACTGCATTGAACTCGGGATCCTGTGTTTACGCACACTTTCGAAGAGTTTCCCAAAAGGCCATGGGGGACACGCTTGACGATGAGTACCGCTAAGCCATCCGCAGATAGATGGTTAATCGTGAGATGACCATGGCTGCATTTTAGAGGACATGCTATGAGCATGCGCCCCGGATCTAAGGTAGCCGGGAGGCACTCCTACCCTAGTGGAATTCGCCACAACAACGCTTATCGTGTGAGTATTCGGGATGGTACTCTACTTAGGCCTCCTAGCGGGAGGCCATGTCGATCCTCAATTTGTTGGAGAGAGGTGGGAGAGCACTCCATCACTGGTCCGGATCTGATTCAAGACACCTCTGAGAAGGTGGATTTGATTCGGAAGCGCCTTCTACGCCTCGAGTGCATGCAAGAATCCACGCCGAGGACGGCGCCGACCTCTAGAGTTCGAGGTGGGTGATCACGCCTTCTCAAGGTGATGCCTAAGAGATGAGTGGTCGGGATTCCTAGTGAGGAAGCTAGCTCAAGGTATATCGGGCCCTTCGAGACTCGAGAGGGTGGGCATCAGCTAGATATCTATTGGCGCTACCACCGAAGCGAGTCAGTCCATGAGGTGTTCCAGGTCTCCATGCTCTGAAAGTATACTCCAGATCTAACTCATGTATTGGATTAGGGAGAGATTACTTTTGACACTGATGAGACCTTTAAGGAGGGACCAGTGCGTATCTTGGATAGCCGAGATCAGGTATTATGAAGCAAGACCGTGCGGCTAGTAAAAGTGTTGTGGCAACACCGAGGAGTGGATGAGGCAACATGGGAATGCGAGGACACGATGCTGGTCACCTATCATTTCCTATTTGAGGACGAAAGTGCGTGGTCTAATATTTGACATTAGAATATTACTACATATGTATGTGTTTGTGTGTGCTAGTATGTGTGAATTTCGGGGACGAAATTCTGTTAAGGGGGGAAGAATGTAAAACACGGGAAAATTAGTAATTTTCAGGAAAAACGGAAAAATAATAATTACCATAATGGTTTAGGAAAGCCTAGAAAATTCTCTAAATCTCGGATGATGAAATGGACTGCGTCGTTAGAATCGTCTCGCTAAATCTAGTGACCTAGAAAAGTTTTGTCGAATTTTGAGACAGTCGGAATATTTTTACAATTTTCTAGGTGATAAGTCGCTAGTGACTCCAAGGACGAGATTTTTACGAAAATCTCGAAAGTCAGGAAATGACTTGAGCTAAGTTTGGTTAAAATAAATTGAACTGAAAAGAAATAAATTATTTCGAGCAAGAAACGAACCCAAATGAGTGATGGACACATGGCGCAATGTGAGCCATGTGTCCAAATTTAAAAAAAGAAAGAAAAGAAAAGAAAATGAATTAAGAAAAAAGAAAAGAGGATAAGGGAAGGAAAAAGGAAAGTCAAACAAAAAGGGCCACATTTTGGCAGAAAAACGGGCAATGAGCATGAGGGAGGGGAGAAACGCGAGAGAGAGAGAGAGAGAGAGAGAGAGAGAGAGAGAGAGAGAGAGAGAAAAGGGGAATGAGAAGTTCCGCTTCTCTCTAAGATCTACGGAAATCGGGCTGTTGGTTTTCGTAGGAGCAAGAGGCAAAGTTCATCTACTCGACAAGAGCTACACGTGGGTACCAAAATCTTGGAGTTTCGTCAAACTCCACGAGGTAGGGAATTTTCCTACTTGGAATATTTTTATCCTAAAAGCCATGTAATGGAATAGGTCATTTTCAGGCCGCGATAGCCAGCAAGGATAAATTCAGCATTTTCGGACAATATCGGAATTTTTTTGACGGCTTCCTGAAATCTCGGATTGGTTCGAGGTTTGTTTTGATCCCGGACCCATGTCTTCTGTTTGTGGTGTGTTTTGGTATCAAAGCACTGTGACGAACTCGTGAAGGGACCAAGAGGTGCTCTTGCTTTATATGGGTATGAGATTCAAATATTTTGTGTGTATTGTTAGAAAATAAATAATATAGTTAGGTGTAAAAATCATGTTATATGTGATTGCGTTGGATTCATTAACATGGAAATTGTGATGAATGGAAATTATATGTAGAAAATATAATTATTTGGAATTTATAAATGTTGCATGTAGCATGACATAACATGAAATGACATGATTGCATTTCATATGTACGGTCACATCGCACATGGTACTGTTATTCACCATTCTTGGTGAATGTGTGGTGAGCTCGGAAATGAGACCACGTCCAAAATCGAGACTCACGGTGGTATAAAACAATAATAAACAAAAATCACGTACGTTTGGGCGTAGCAAGATGGGGTAGATCCACACCCCCCCCCCCAGGGTGAAAGACCCAAATTTATATTCAATAGGACACAGATCACCAACTGATAAAGCCCATAAAATGTCAAGGCGCACGTCAATCCTAATGCAGACCTAAAAGTCTCGCCCATGAACACACTCGATTTGATAAAAATCTTCGCGAATATCGAGTGTTGTCCAATAGTTTAAGTTATTGGGTGAAACACCAATGACTGGTTTACACACTTGGCATTGCAAGTGTGAGGGAGTCGGTTGGGACTCGGGTTGTGAGCATGAGGAGTCTCATTTCATGCATGACACATAATATTCCAAATAGAATTGCATTATTTATATGGAATGTGATTGGACGTTTTCATGGTTGCCATTGCATGTGCATTTTAGGTAGGAGTAAATTTCTCAGAGGAGAATTTTTCTATCGGGCATTGCTCACCCCATCATGGACCCTTCTCGTGCACAGGAGTGTATGAGGAGACAAAGGTTCTACAGACCGTGATTGCGAAGGAGGCCGATATGTGGCATTGGAGTAACATTTTTGTAAAGTGTTTCAGATAAAAGAATTTTATAAATTTTTCGTGACTATCATTTCCAAATGGGTATGTAATTATGGTAAGAGGGTCATGATCGAACTCTTATGGACTGTAATTAAGTGTTTTATTTTCATATTTTAGAATTAAATGTGAATGAATGAGTCCCAGTAAAGGGATGTATATTGGGGATATGGACAGATGGACCTTGTGTTGTCAATATTTCTTCTGTTGAGACCCTGGATGGGTTATGATTATACTGTTATACAGTCAGAGTGTTAGGTGAGTTCCCTAACAAAGGAGACTCTACCCGATTTTTTTGTGAAAATATGGATCCCGATCAATGGGACATAACAGTGTGGTATTGAGTCACCCGAATCCACAGAATCTCCATGGTTACAAATAAGACCCCCGAAAATTGGGGCGTCACACAACTGTTGGGTTTGAGATTGTCCATATCTTCGTCTCAAGGGTTTTACAAGAAGAGAGTTAATTCAGAGTTCAAGGTTGATGAAGATTTGAAGAAAGAGAGGTGTAGTCCCTAGTAGGACCAGGAAGTAGTTCAGACTAAGGCATCCTCGTGCTACAAGGACGTGCCAGATCTGGGAAGTCTCGACTAGCGAGTAGTCAGGATGCACGTGAGTTCCGCTTAGCTCAGAGCCAAGGAACTTAGGGAGCAAGTTACCGACGGGCCTAGATCTATTCGCAAGTGGATAACCACCCATTAAATCACGTAAGATCCTGACGTTTGAGCTTATCAAACCTCGATCGTAAACACCCAGATTCTATTATGAAGAGGATACTGAGCAAAGAAGTTTCCTTCCGCTATGATACTAAAGGAAAGAACAAAAAATAGAAGATGTGAGTTGGGAGTCATATTAGGATAATGATCCAAATTTCTTATCTAGACTTCCCAAGACCGAATCAAGGGCTATATATCTCTGGCTGGAAGTCGCCATCACGATTTCAAGAGTATAGCTCAATAAGAACGCTGCTTCGAACTGCCGAGTGCGATGCATATTTTAATTGAGGTATTGCATGTTAAACGTCTTTCACCTTTAGGTGAAAGATGATGGTATTTATATTCTTCATCTTATCTTGATGTATTATGGGTTATGGGTGTACGATGTTGTAGAGATGGGAATGGGGGAGTTAATTTTGAATTCCATAGGGAGTGATTAGGTTTCAAGAAGGGTCTTGAGTAGAGAGGGAGTCTCGTACCACCTAAGACTAATTATAAACCTTGAATTAGATAAGTGAAAATCCTTGCATCTAGGCACAACCACGTGGACATAAGAAAGTGTTATAACTAAGCCTAGATTAGCAAACTAGAGTTTTAATTAAGTTGGACCATTGAACTTATATGGGCTAATTATAGGCCCAAGTATGTAAGTGGATTCAATGGCCCACTAAACCCTATTATAAATATAACATCATATTTAGGTTTAGGGTGATTGCACTAATGCAGGAAAGAGAATTTCTCCTCCGTGTCCTATATCTCAAAGTAAAGGCATTGTTCGAGCCCACACTCTGTGATCAAGACCTGCAAATCGATTATTGCTTGGAAGATTCACTGATCAGTTCCATTCCGGTTAGTATGTATTTTACCAAATCAATAAAATATATTGTTTATTTCATTGTTTACCTTTTGCTTCCGTTGTGTATGAAATCATAAATTTCTGGATGGATGTCTCGAGATTCCAACATCTAGTATCAGAGCGGGTTTCCTAGATTCCAGATCTAAAATCTTGACATAAGTTAATAAAAAAATAATAATAATTTTTTATTGATTTGATATTTGATATATGCATGTAAATAGCATTTTGGTCAAACTAGAACTGCCCTAGATATTGACATAGATCAATGTGATCTGTTTATTGCACCAATGTGGCTGATTTATTTGGTGCACAAATCCATCTGGTGAACAATCTACTATGTATTCTGCACAAACTGCTTTTGCAATAGAAGAACTATACTAAAGTGCATGTTTCTTTCATTAAGTTCGCTTTGAACTATAGTTTTGGAATTATTTGCTTAACTAATTTTGATTATTTTGCGTTGAGAAAAATCCTAGATATATATTAGTTTTACTTAATTTATTATGATAAATTAAATTATTTTTAACAAGATTTATAAATGTTAAATAGATAAATAATTTAATTTATTATCAGAAATCAAATTATATTTTAACAAGAATTATCCTTTAATGGATAATTGTTAAATAGATATATAATTTATTTTATTATTATGAATTAAATTATATTTTAACAAGAATTATCCTTTAATAGATAAATAATTTAATTTATTATTAGAAATCAAATTATATTTTAACTAGAATTATCCTTTAATGGATAAATCTTAAATATATATATATAATTTAATTTATTAATAAAATTATGGATTTAATTAAGACATGTTGTTGTTTCAAGGTATTTAAATTCTTAAATTAAAGTAAACAACTTACATGTTCGAGAAAATTATATCTAGTGTGTTTATAATGCTTATTCTATAAGTAGTTTGACTATATAAATTTGCTAAATTAGAGAAATTTAAAGATCAAATTTGATTGAATTTAAGAATAAGTAGACTATGACATAAACTTCAAAACACTCAAGTTTTTTAAATAATTAAGTGAGATAAGGTTTAGCAAGCCTACGACCTTCCACTAAAAGGGTCTTGAGATTCATGTTTGGATCAGCCTAAAGTTGGACAAATGTTCGGATCCTAGTTAAGAGACTCTCTTGCCAAGTATAAATATTTTAGTGGGGGCAATAACTAGCCTAAAGTTTGGGACTCTTCCACTTGAAATGTGAAACTAAGATGGGTGGTGCTTACACACTTAACTGAAGAAAAACGCAATAAACTATCTAAAATAGTTCCTATTTATTTTCTCAAGGGCC
Source organism: Tetrastigma voinierianum (assembly GCA_016808115.1). NCBI lineage: Eukaryota > Viridiplantae > Streptophyta > Magnoliopsida > Vitales > Vitaceae > Tetrastigma > Tetrastigma voinierianum. The sequence goes on from JAEQBH010002375.1 coordinate 252,318, forward strand.
AAAGTGCAAGGGGGTAGTCGATCTTGTGTCTGGGGATAAGTACATTTTTAGGACTGATTATATTATATATCTTATTAACTTTTTGAGAAGCTAGACACCTAAAGTAGGATAGCAAATTCTTGTGGAGATTAATTTATCATATCTTGATATTGTGCCAATTTTTGAGTGTTATGACATACTACTCGGTGTGCGCCTAACCACTTTGGCGGAAAGGAGGCAGTGACACGGGACTGAGACTCCTTTACCTGGTTTATTGACATTAGTGGGCCCATTTCGAAATATGGCCAGATGTATCGAATATAACCCAAACTTAATCCGCGAGGAAGCCAGAAACTTTAACACTATCTTACCATAGCTAGATATTCATAAATCTGTCACAAAATATATGAGTCCCATTGACTTATACATATACAAGTCCCTATTATGAAAAAAAGCTTTACATGCACATATTCAAAATCAGAGTAGCGACTATAGATGTTGACTCCTATTCTTGTGTTGGCCCTCCTGGCGTGCCGCCACCGAGTTTGGGAATGTCTCTTCAAAATACCTACGGTTAGAGCACCGTGCTAAACGCCAACGGTGGAAACATATAACATATATGACCACTTGTAGTGGTCTCGATGACAATATACAATTAAAACGAACCTATTTGCATTAAGCGTTTGCCATATCCGTTGCTTTTTGTTATGTGGAAATTTGCTACGCGTTAGATCTTCATAATACATAATACTTTTTGACTACTTGTAGCTCATACATTTTTCAATTTAAATCATTGTTTACATATTACATGGTTCTTATAACCATTTCAATCATTTTATTTCATCTTGTGTCTTGCCTGCATATTACAAGAAGTGGATACGAGTATAAATTGTATGTACCCGAAGGTACTATCACTCTTCGAGACAGGTGATCCGCATACTTTGTATTCAGCCCGTGGCTTCAGGTCGTTGTGGCTTGGCGGGCCAGGCTACTATATCCATGTAATCCTGCAATAAAGCGCTGTTACCACCTATCACTACCATCTGCGGGAAATATACCCAGACAATCAATCTTATTACATTTTTATTCATGTTCAAGCTATACACATCTCATATACATGGATAATGTCAATCACATGTTTTCACATGAGATACTTTAAGATAATATTCCTTTATACACACATATCTTTATAAGCACATTACTTTTATCATAACACTGTATGATCATGTGTTCTCGATGTGCTCGTATTTCTATTCATGTAATCATATTTCATATAGCAATCACTTTTTATAATTCTTTTTTTACAATTTCATTTATTCACTTGGTAATCTTTATAAAATATTTCCTACAAATGGAAGCTCCACTAGACGGATTTAAGATCTGACAAGGATTAATTTGAATACACTTATTTGAGTAATTTGTTTTCCTAGAAGTCTAGTTTGCTTAGAGTGAATCCCTCAATTTGGATGAGTGATGGCCAAGTTATGGCCCTAAACACAAAGTTGTACCAAGGAAACATATATCAGAACACGACAGGCTTTACTTTAATGAATTTTCTGGGTCCAATGGGGTCCAAATTTGAATTCACTTATTTCAAGGAGATTTGTTCTCCTAGAAGTCTAGTTTATCCATAAATTTGAATCACTCAATTTTGATGAGTGATATTGGGATAAAACGATGGGTTTTGGAAATTTTTGCAACATCTCCTAAAACCTGCAACATTTTTCTTTATACAAACGTTCCTCGATTGGGGACCACAATGACTCGAGCAACCCACTTAAAACTGAGCTGGGGACCAACCATATTATTATACAAAGAAGTTGGGTTTTTCTAAACCCAAACATCATCAAAAAGGGTTTTAGGTTTAGTTTCCATACCTTAATCTTTTTATTTTCTCTTCTTTCTTCTTCCTTCTTCTTTTTTATCACCAAAATCCTTGATCACATGGAGCAAAATCACCAACTCTTCTATTCTTCTCTCAACTGTCAAACTTAGAAGCTCTCAAACCCAAAGGAGAAATGTTCCTTTACAAGACAAATTTGGTCTTATCTCCTGTCTTTCATAAGGTCATGTTTGGCTTGTCATTTTCGTTAAGTTTTCCATTTTTTTTGCATTAAAGTCCTTCCTTTCTCTTTCATTTACACTTCTACTTATCAAATATTCTACAATGGCATATAAACTTATTCTCTTATGACCCTTGAGTCCTTAATGTGACATTTTACTATTAATTTATCCTTGACTCTTGTATTAATTCCAGTTTTATCATTTTTCGTTCTTAGCAATATAAATTCCGGAAAAAAAAAAAAAAATACAATTTTAACTTATTTTATACCCTAAACAAGTTATAAAACTGGTAGGGTATATTTTGGGGTGTTACAATCAGTGCAAATTGTATGTATAATTATACATGTCTTATACTAGTAATGAACTCATAATGACTAATGCCAATTTGATTATGAAAATAAATATGTTTGTCTTTTTTTCATTGGCATCAATCAGTCATAGCTAGAAGGGATCTCAGTTGTAGTTTTGCATAATTGTTTATTTGTGTCAAATTCTAGAAAGAATTTAGTTTTAGTTTTTAAATTATGTAATGTGATTGTGTTTTTCTTTTAATAAATTTTTTTGTTTTTCTATTATGAAGAAAGAAAATGAAGTTTGTTACATGTGGCATATTGATGAATAATCTATATCATATTGATTGTGTTGTGATTCAAGTTGATAATGTGGAAAAATCATTGAAAAGAAAAGAGCCTAGTATCAGTCAAACTCAGCTATGACACTTAAGGCTTGGTCACATAAATTTGAAAATAATACAAAGACTAGTGAGTTGTGGGCCATTAACCACTTTGAACTTAGAGTAGCTATCACTAGCGTCCAGAATTTTTATTCAAATAAAATGGCCAAATCCTTTCTTTGCCCGAAGGAGTTGAAATTTACAAGGGATGTCAAATTAGTACCTCAAGTGTGTTGATTGACGACTGGAGTTTGTGAGTGGGATAAATGTTGCCACACACCCCAAGCATTACTCTGATCTCAGGATATGTGAGTTGTACTGTGAAAATCTAGATCCTTTGGATTAAATTCAAGGAATTTAAGGCTGAGTTAGAGAAACAATTATAAAGACACATGAAATCACTTTTTTATGATCAAGGTGGTGAGTACATGTCTATTGAATTCGTTTCTTTTCTCAAGGAGCATGGGATTTTATCTCAGCATAGTGCTCCAAGAACCCCACAACAAAATGGAGTGGCAGAAAAAATAAATCAAACTTTATTAGACATGTTAAGGTCAATGATGAGTCTTTCAACATCACCTTTATCCTTTTGGGATGACTTTTTAGAGCGATGGCACTTGCATTTTGAATATGGTGTCAATCCAGAGTCGATTTTCCAAAGACACTCCTTGGAAATGTGATGGTCAAACTTATTTTAAGTCATATTATATATGGGGTTGTCCATTATGTATTAAATGGAGTCATTTGACAAGTTGGATGCAAAGTCAGGGTGTGTTGGTTTTGTGGATATCCAGTCGAGGGCTACCATTTCTCACGATAAAATATACAGCATGAGGTATTTGTGATACAAATGCTAGTTCTGCATATAAAAGGAAGGCAATACATCATGAATCACACTTATTAGGGATATGAATGAATGGATGAAAAGACTAAATCCCAACGCTCCAGAGATAATGTTGTTCTTGTAGATCCCTTGATCCACTATGCGATATTGATACACCAAATGTACCTGAGTGTAGTGGGAGGGTCATTAGACCGCATGTTAAGCTCACGTTGATGGGAGAATCATATTTGACAATCTTAGAGTCACATGAGGATGATCCCATAGGTTACTACAAAACAATTAATGATAAGGATTTTGGTTTTTGGAAATAGGCTATGAAATTAGAATTAGAATCCATGTATTCTAATAATGTGTCTACTCTTATGGATTTACCCTAAGGGGTTAAACCCATTAGTTGTAAATGGGTATACAAGAGAAATAGAGAAGTAGATGGAAAAGTTGAGACATATAAAACCAGACTAATGGCAAAAGGTTATAGTAAAAAAAATCAGGTTTTGATTATGAGGAAACTTTTTCACCAATGGTCATAATCAAGTCCATCCGAATACTTCTATCCATTGCACCATAAACCTATAGTTAAAATACTGGGAAGCGGATGTGTCAAGACAGACTTCATAATGGCTATCTTGAAGACATCTATGATGCAACCAGTGTCCTAAGACAACTAAAGAAAGAATACATGAAAGACGAACCATGCTTCGGCGCGCGGTAGTCTTATGTATGTGATGTTATGCTAATGAACCGGGATATAGGCTATTCAATTGGAATAGTGAGTAGGTATCAATTTAATCCAGGTAGGGAACATTGGACCATTGTGAAGCATATACTCAAGTACCTAAGGAGAATGAGAGATTATATGCTAGATTATCATGGCGATGAGTTGGTCCCTATAGGATATACTAATTATGACTTTCAGTCAGATGCGGATTTGAGGATCCACCTCTTGATATGTTTTTAAATTAAAGGTGGAGCAATTGTTAGTTAGAGGAGTATTAAGTAATCATGTTATTGATTAAACTACTTGGAAGCTGAATATGTACTGGCGGCATTGGGAGGCAGCTATTTGGAAGCAATATGGCTTGAATTCATATGGAATTAGGAGTCATAGCTAAGGCTGTTGATCCTATGATCTTGCATTATGATAACAGTGGGGTTGTTGCTCAAGCTAAAGAACTAAGGAATCATAGGAAAGGCAAACACATTGAAAGGAAGTATCACCTAGTTCAAGAGATTGTGCAAAAAGGAGACATCATAGTATAAAATATTGCATCCGAGGATAACCTAGTAGATCTTTATGCTGTGACACCACAAAACAGGGGTCCATTGACCCGATCAATAACTCGCGAGAAAACTACGTGGATGTCGGGTGACACGATACCACTTCTTACGTATCCCAGAAATTTACAAGGATCACAAATTTAACAACTAAATGGCCACGAGTCCTTTATCATTTTCTTTTAAAACATGAAGATCCCTCATTAAAACAACCCATAAGGGTTTACAATTACAACTCTCTTGCATAATAAGGCCTTTTGTATGAAACTAGTTTGCACATGAGGTTTACAAAGGTTTTGTGAGGCGATCTGACTTTCTTCATGGGTTACGGCACCTCAGTAGGCGCCGTCCACGATTGTACTCCTTTTGCTTGATGCTTTCCATAAAGGGTGAGCGCTTGATCGAGCTACAAGCTCTTACGAGGCTACTCCGCTAAGTGCACATCCGATGGTCATGTTCCATAGTACACTCACGTTTTCAGAAAAACATGCAACTTTACTCCATGGAATCCCACCTGTGCCATACGAGATGAGATGAGACTCAATCATGTACCATGTCCCGAGTCCTTACTGACTCTACCATACTCGAGTCTTTACCGACTCCTACCACACTTTGTGACGCCAATGTGTGATAAAATCCATCATTGATGGAGTACATCCAATGATCATTTTAGAACAAAATTAATTTGTTTTTAAACCAAAATCTTTTTGGATGTTACACCTCAAATGCTCATTTTATATTCAAAACCATGTGTCTTTTGTTGGCAACAAATTTTGGTGTCGCACCACAGGCTTCGCATGCTTAAACACTTTCACAGGCTTTCATCGTTGGAAATATGTATAATCACAAATACCAGGTCTTTCACTCGAGGGTGTATCTATCCTTGCTTGCTATTTCCCGACACATATTTTCATGTATTCAACGAATAAACTACGGTATCGTCGTCAATGGTGCGGAACCACCCAATCAATCACCGTCACGGTGTTTACTTTATAACCATGCATAACGTTAATACGATGTTTCCATCCGTATACCCAATGCGATGCAATGCGTCATTGCATGTTATATCATCACCACATATAGAATAGATCCTACATATGGACAACATAATCCCACACTACTCACGATTATCATGGACAATCACATCACCGCATATGAAGAAGCTTTCATGCTTCATTTCATTTCATGTCAATATATTATACGCGTATATCCCTGGCATCACAGCCACGGCAGTCATTCTATATTTTCAAGAAGCGACACACACGTCAAGCTATGTAATGGCCATTTACACATGAAATTCATCACGTGTCAATACATGAAACCGCGCGGTGACATCCAAACATGTCACTACTTAGTGGCTTATTGACACTTTCAAACAAGTCATCTGGGCTGCCTCGAGCAAGCCACGGCAAATCCGCAAGCCAAGGCACGAAACCCGCCCAAAAGGTAGTGAAGCACCCAGGCCTCAACACGATCCACCAGGCTCTCAGAGGCTACCTTGCCTGGTGAAGTGTTTCGCTAGAAAGCGAAAACTAAACTCCCGCAGTTTTCATCCTCGGGCTCGCCTAGGTGAACATTCCCTTGCCTAGGCGGACATTCCCTTGCCTAGACGGACCCCTTCGCCTAGGCGAAGATTCCTTTCTTCCTAGGGAAGCCCTTGTCCTCGCCTAGGCGAAGCATAGTTCGCCTAGGTGAAGGACGCCCGACATGAATTAGAACATCTACCATATCCAGCCCAAAAATGGAAAGTAAACCAAGGTAGGAAGAATCCCTATCTCATTGAGCGTAGAAGAAACCCTAAGAAGCCTCGTAGACACTTCCTAAACTTGAAAATTTTGATTTCCCAAACTCATTTGGATCACAGGGAATAAGTATTTCGGCACCCACGTAGCCCTCGTCGATCGATAGAAAGCTTTATCATAGCCAGACAAGCGACCAAGTGGAGCTCTATAGATTGTAAAGAGAAAGTTTATGATTATCCTGCTGCCTTTACCTACCTCTCTCTCATTTGAACACAATAGAAAAAATGTTATTTTTCTACCCTAAGTTCCCTTTTTGTTTTAAAACTTGTAAACAGCCTACGTCATTTGCGTGTCCGCATATTTATCAGTTCTGCATATTTTTTGAAGGCCCGCATCTAAGCTCACTGGGTTCAAATTTCAAATTTATTTTTATGAACTTATCTGATTATTTCTTCCAGGATTTTTCGTAAAAATCTCTTGTTTCTGAATCCTTTGGACATCCGACTACCTGAAAAAAATTGAAAAATCATTTGTATAGAATTCGACAAAATTTGTAAGGTATCTAGATTTATGAGGCAAGATCCAAAGTGAAGTGCATTCATATTAATTCTGAAAAATTCGAGGTTTACACTCATGTGCCTATTTAGACAGTTTACCGTTCTACCATTTTTGAGGAAAAATTCAAGAATTTTCCGGGTTTATTCTTCCCAGCAAAATAATTTAGTTTCCCAAAAATTCTCACACACACATACAATGGCCATATACAGGTCATTTAATGTCAATGACTAAAGAACTATGACAATTTCAATGACTAAACAACCTTGCCTATGTCCACTTTCTCCTCAACCTTCAACGGTGAGGTTCCACTAGTGTCAAGTTCCAACCGAGCTTCTTTCTTTTACCACGCTTGCATTGCCTTGGCTCAAATAGGCGACGATCTCCGTCGAGCTCCGATTACTACACTTGGATTTTGGTTTTTGGCTCAATGGGCTACTCCACAGTTCCTTCCAAGCTATACACACTTGAGAAGCTCTTACTCGCACGAGTGAGACATCTCTCTTTAAGCTCTCAAGATATTTCCACAAATAACTTAGCTTTGATGAACACAGATGCACTCTGATATGCACATGTAATAAATGCACTCTGATCTGGTTGAGAATTGATTAAGAGAAATGATGTTTGAGAGGGATGCAACACATTAAGTCTCATGTTGACAAGTGATCCACAACACTCCAATTTATAGGGTGGGAACTCGGATAATAATTGCCAACCCGGTGACCGATTCTTGTCGAATAGTCATTTGCGCCGTTGGCACTGAAATATTTACCGTTTTGTAGCCACGTTGGAATCGCCAGATTAAACCCGACCGAATCAACCATTTTTCTCTACGCCGTCGACTCGTTTAAATGTATTCCTCTAGGTCACTATTTTCTGGCAGTTCAAATATGATGTTGCACTCAACCAGGCTAAAACTATTTTTCACACAATTGGTGAAGCTTATTTCCTCTCTTAAAAGAGTCTTTGGATGAGCTATTGTATCTAGCAGGTTTGGAGTCTCACCCAGCTCTTCCAGGTTCCCACAGCGGTCGACCATTTCACCCAGGTCGACACCGTTCCCGATCGAGTGGCTTACTTTATTCACTGAACCGGCTTCAATTCACAAGACCAGCACTATTCTAAGATCGAGCCATTCACAATACTCGACTTATTTATTCCGCCTTGATTCACGGTTTACTCGAAAGCTAGTATTATTCATTGAATTGAGCCCCACCCTTTCAGTCTTCATGACCTCTTTCCAAGGTTCAAATTCGTATTTTGTTTGATTTAAACCCTTCTAAACCTTAGATAAACATTGAAGCTCATTTTTTAGTTATTAAGTCTAAGGTTTTGTACTTGAAACTCTTCATTTTTTCAAGATACACAATTTAGGATTTGAAAGGCCCAGTTTGTGAGTGATGCATGATAAATGATGATATCTAAAGTGCACAAATGCATTCACCACACTTAGATTCCTAAGCTATCAAAATCTTCACTTTATGCTTGAGCTTGAAATCTTCCGATTTACTTGTCTTCTTGGTTCTTTGACTTAGGTGAACTTACTTCGAGCTTGATCAACATCATTGTCATCTTTAGCTTGTATTATCTTCATTCGATGCTTGATCAACTTCAACCTATCACTCAACTCATCTTTAACCATTAGTAACCAATAACCTTGGTTTGTTATCATCAAAACCTAAACAAAAGGTACCCTTAGGCTAACAATACCTTCTTCATAGAACAAAAAGGGATAATTGGCACGCATAGTCTCTTACGCGTTCCCCGCGTTACCTCCTCATCGGTCTGACCTAGCACCTTTACTAGCCTCACCGGAGTTTTTGTTTTATAAAACGATCCCAGTTATCGTGATATGTACCAATCCACTCACCGAAGGTTTCGTCGCATCAACAACAAACTGCGATCCACCACATGATGAATGCGGGGTGTACTTTACGAGGTGGAACATGGAGATACCTCATGAACATTCAATAAGCTTGGTGGTAATGCCGGCCATTAGCTTAGCAGTACCTACCCTCTCGAGTACAGCAAAGTCGATATACCTCGGTGATAGCTTTCCCTGCTTGCCGAACCTGACCACTCCTCTCTTAGGCATCACCTTGAACCGCGTCCCCACCTCTCTCTCTCCCAGGAAATCCCTAGGCGCCGCCGTGCCGCCGCAAACTCTTCTATCTCGGCTACGGTCGTGAGGAAGGGTACTTTTGTATCCAGATTCCACTTTCTCAAAGGCGTCTCTAGCAAAATCGGGACCCGTAGTGGGTTTCTATCCCACCTTCGTCAAACAAATCAGAGATCGACATGGCCTCCCATATAATGCCTCATAGGGTGCCATTTGTATACTTGCCTGATAACTATTGTTATAGGAAAATTTCACCAAGGGTAAATGCTCTTACCAACTACCCTTGAGATCAAGGATAAATGCCCATAGCATGTCCTGTAAAATCTGGATGGTCCTCTCTGATAAACCGTCCATCTGGGGATGAAAAGTTGTGCTCATTATCAACTGTGTCCCCATGGCTTTCTGGAAACTCTTCCAAAAATTAGCCGTAAACTTGGGATCTCGATTTGATACTATGGATACTGGCACTCCATGTAACTGGACTATCTCCCATATATACAACCCTCTGTGAGAATTCCTTTAGTGAAAGTCATACACTAAAGATAAAAAGTGTCTCTTGAGCTTAGTAAACGCAGAGTTCCTATTACACACCAATGTGCCTCCACGATGTCCGTGGCAAGTGAGTCACAAAGTCCATGACAGTATTTCCTTCCACTCGGCTACCTCTAAAGGAATTTGGAGTAGATCCTGGCCTGCGGTGCTCAGCCTTTACCAGCTGATCGTGAGGACATCGTAGGTAAGTCTCAACGTGTTTCCTTTGTTTGTCCCACTCTGATAATGATGGCAGTGTGGATCATGATACATCTTCGTGCGACACGGATGCACGGTAAGCGAGGAAGTAATGGAACTCCCTGGGATCTCCCTGCTTCGGAGATCACATCATTTGGGGAACCACAACTCATCCCCTATATCTAAGCCTACCATCCGTGTGAATGGTCCAGCCTTCACTCGATCGTACCCAGTCCTTAATGGACAATATCTTCATGTCTTGTCCATGGGACTCAATCACTTTGCTTAGTAGGGAAGGCGTAGCCACTAAACTCCCTAAAGTACTGCAGGCTCGACCATTTGGGTGCAGCCGAGGCTTCTCCACATCCTCGAGCATCCTACCACTCTTGGGAAGCTATACTTTATGCGGTCGTGACTTAGGTTAGGTGCCAGCCACCACATTTGCCTTACCAAGGTGGTAATACAGAGTGGAAATCATAATCCTCAGATCTCCATCCACTTGTGTTGCCTCATATTTGAGGTCTGCTATGTGAAAATGTACTTAGGACTCTTGTAGTACAGAAACACCTCGACTATTCACCATATAGATAATGGCGCCGTCTTTAGGAAGCTAAAGATGATGGCCTTGACTCCGTCTCCTTATGTGGGAGTAACTGCTCATTAGTTCTTTAAGCTAGCGAAGCAATGGCTTCCATCCCGGAGGCGCATCAAGTATCCAATTTAGTCATCAGAGGCATCACAACACACTTCGTGTACTCTGTCCCTCTTGTGCCCCTATGAGGAATGGGAGCTGAAGTAAGCTCATTTTTCAGCTCCTAAATTGCAACTACTACATAGGTCATTCCACTTAAAGTTGACCTCCTTCCGGGTCGATCTAGTCATAGGTGCAACTAATCGGGAGAAGTCCTCAATGAACCTCCTATAATACCCTACCAATCCTAAGAAACTACGTATCTCGAAGACTACATTCGGTCTCTCCCAACTCATAACTACCTCAACCTTCTCTAAGTCCACGGACACAACATGTCCTAAGAATCTCACCTCAGTAAGCCAAAACTCACACTTTCTGAATTTGGCATACAATTGATGTTCTCTCAAGGTTCGAAGAACAATCTTCAAGTGATCCTCATGATCCTCCTCAGACTTGGGTAGATCGGATGTAGTCCGCAAGGAAACCAGCAACGAGCCGATCTAGGTAGAAATTTGGAACACCACATGCATAAGGATCCGCTGAATCTTGGATTAGACGTTAGATCAATCGAATAACATCACTTGTGAACTCGGGAAGTGCCCATCTGGCGTCTTGGGGAAGGCCATTTGTCTTCAGGATATCTGCCTCCCCGATCCTCAGGCGTGGTAATCAGTTGTGGAGATCTATCTTGGAATATGACCGCCCTCTGGTGATCAAACAGATGAATTAATCCTGCGCAGGGTGCCTTCTTGATAGTAGCCATGTTCGAAACTGCTTGGGTAATCTATACCACACAACGGGGAAGGTCGTGTCTGTCTTGGAAAGCGATCACGGGGAGCTCCCCCGAGATAAAGTGATACATCCGTAAAACTGTGTCAGGTAATTCCTATGATTGGACCTTGAGTTCCTACCCAACTCGAGACACCATTCTATCTGCGATCGTAGAAATGGCGATATACTGATTTAACTTAATAATGATGTCTACATCCTTATGCGTAGTAATCGATAGCTCATCAGAAAAGAAATGTACCTCCATGCTCACTAATCACCCAAAGAAAATTGGGCTCTGACTGGCACCATCTCGTCATCTTCGAGGTAAAGGCATAAGCCAACCCATCATGCCTTGCTATCTAGAGTGCGTACGACTAGGGTGCGTCATGTATCCCCACGAACATCTTTCACAAATACAATCAATGTAGGCGATAATCACTCCGCCCGATCTGAATCAATAGCGACTCGTGTAAGTCGACGATTACATCCCGAGGATGACATCAGAGCTAGATATGTCCATGACTCTAAGGTCCATAGTGAGTAGAATCCCTAAGATCTTTAGCTCACAATCCTGACATATCTGATCAACGCTCACCCTAGTTCCTAGGGGAGAACTCACATGTAACGACTCTTCCAAGGTTTCAACCTCTAAGCCTAATTCTTTCACACATGATGCAGTAATAAAAGAATGAGATGCACCATAATCAAACAATACTCTTGGCCATAATAAAAAGAGTAGAAATGTACCCTGTATGGTCGATTGATCAGCAAGCTCAATTTGAGGTGTAACGGCATAGACACGCCCCTAGGTTCCTAAAGTCCGGCACATGAGCCCACCGCCCTCGATCTCGACCCATGCCCAGCCCATTGGCATGTACGTGAAGTGTGTAGAGTGCTTGTGGCACCTTGGGATTAATCTGGAGTTCCCCCAGCCCATAGTGGGGTGGGAGGGAAAAGCCCAGGAGTCGTGGATGTCCCAGCGTGGTTGAGATGCACGATTGTCCACATAACCTTGGGATCCACCTCTGGGGCAATCCGCCTCGTATTATGCAGAATTTGGTAGCTGCTGAAACATGCTCTTTGCCCTGGTTGGCTAGGAGCCATGAAGTGTCTCCTATCTTGGGATGACTGATCCTGACCTTGGCCCTGATAGCCACGGCCTTGTCTTTGAAATCCTCATGGGTAAAGTCTCTGCTTAACCCAGCTAGAAGAGGGTTGTTATCTTCCCTCTTATCTTCTTTGCGTCGGATGCTCAAAATTAGTGGAATCCACCTCCCTCTTAATGGCTATAACCGTCTTGACCATCAAGTCCATATCTTGCAGGAGAAGTCCCACAATTTTACCCTGGATGGATAATTTCAAACCATCCTCCCAGGCTTTCTCCCTTTGGCCGTATGAAGTCTTGGTCGATGAACTCCGCGAGTATTCGACTTTCTTGTCATCATTCATTGTTTCAACTCTAAGAACTCCCGAGCTTTTGCATGTTGAGAAAATGCTGGGAAATATTTACCCATGAAGAGCTCGCAGAAATCTTCCCATGTCATTGACTCCAAGTCCCTTGAGGCTTTGACCCAATCCCACCACACTTGGGATTCATCCTCTAGCTGGAATGCGGCTAGCTTTATCTTAGTGGCATCGGAGGTGACCTCCATAGCCTCAATATTTTTCGAGCTTGTCGAACTAATTTATCAACCACCGTGAGTCCCTCCTCCCTTGGTGGGAGGATGGTGCGTATAGGAGGTTACTTGACCCTCCACGGCCCACGATTACACTAGCTGTGCGATAGTAGTATCTGGCTGCAGTCTAATAGTAGCAGTCGTAGCATCAATAGCCTCCATAAAGGCTTGTTGGTGAAAGGCCAATGGTGGCTTGTTGTTGCCCCGTCCATCGCCTCTACGTCGTCTTACTCGACTTTCCATCTACACATGTCAAATAGCAAATTGAGATTCCTTTTCTTGTCTAACTAGTACGATGCGTATGCCCGACCTCTTAATGGGCATCCGACAACCCGAACCATCAGTTCGTTCTTTTCTCGAACCCCTAAGGTTATGTTTTCTAACCCTAGTGTTCCTCTTTATCCCTATGTTTGCATCATACCTGCAATTCACACAACACAACACAAAATCAGCCTTACTTACTTTGTTTGGGCCTGAAACATGGAAGTACATAATGGAGATATAATAGCCTAGACCCATCCCGTGACGGAAGATGTGCATGCCTACCTGCGATACAATTGTGGTGCGTATGAATCTCAAGCACTAGGTAATCATAAACCTAGGCTCTGATATCAAGCTTCTGTGCCCCAAAAACTCAAGTCACATTGATGGCGCTCAACCCGGTGGAAAACTGGCAATGAATGTCGGGTACGACCGGATACCACCTTATGTGTCCGTTTACTTGGATCACTAAAATTTAACAACTTCGTAAGCCACCAGGGTCCATTTATCCATATTTCATTTTAAAACATACAGATTATAGTAAAAACAACCCCATAAAGGTTCCAATTACAACTCTCTTTGCATAATAAATACATAGCAAAACAGTTTGCACATAAGGTTTACAAAGATTTTGTAAAAGCCACGATCGAGCTTTCTTCACAATTGAGCCTAGGGTGGGTGTGGAGTCCCTTCCGGTGTACTCCTTCCACCTGAAATTTTTTCCCATAAAGGGTGAGCCACACCCAGTAAAGTAAACTTCTACAAAGGCTACTCTCCACCTAAGTGCACATCCAATGGTCATGTTCCATAGATTTGCCTCACATTCTCTGATGCGGCATTTTTGCAACTTCTCTTTTATGGAATCCCACACATGTCATGAATAAGATGAGACTCAATCATGTGTACCTCGAGTCGCCGACTCACCACCATACCCGAGTCTTTTGAATCCTACACACTTTGCGGCCTTATTGTGGCGGTAAAATCCGTCATTGATGGATTACATCAAATGATCATTTTCAAACAAAATTCATTTGTTTTTAAACCAAAAGCCTTTTGGATGTTACACCTTAAATGATCATGTTATATTCAAAACCATGTGTGTTTTGTGGGCAACGAATTTTGGTGTTGCACCTCAGGTTTCTCATGCCTAAACACTTTCACAGGCTTTCACCATTGGAAATATGTATAACCACAAATACCAGGTCTTTCAACACGAGGGCTATCTATCACATTTCTTATTTCCGACACGTATTTTCATTTTCATGTATACAATCGTGCGACTCTATTAAACATCATTCAACGATACTGGAACCCACCCTATCAATCACCAAACGCAGTGTTGATTATGACCATGCACTCACACCCGTTTCAATCTTTGATGTCCTCGTGCATAATACTGATATGACTGTGCCATTGTGCTTATATCATGCCCGTATAATATAGCTAGAATTTTCATGAGACGAAACATAAATCCCACACGCTCCTGCAGAATTGTCGCCAGACGAATGCATCCTGCATATGACTTTCATGCGCCCATTTTCATTCATGTCAATAAATTATGCCGCGCCTTATATCAACATCACATACAACATGTCATAATACATGTTCAAGCAATGACACACACCGCAATCAAGCCATGCCAGTAGCCATTTACACAATTCATCTGTGTTAATACATTTAGAACACACATCATGACATCCGACATATGCCGCCAGTCGAACAATGTAACCGTCAAACAAGTCATACAATGGCCCTGAAGCAAGCCACAACAATCACAAACTTGGCCATGAAATCAACCTTAAACAGGCCATGAACACGGGCCTCAACACAGTCATAGGCTCACATAGGCGTAGCCTACCTTCATCTAGGCGAGCAAAGCCTCGCCTAGTGTTGAACGCTTTTCGTATAGACCAAACTGTGCAAACAAAGTTCTGACTCTACTACCAAGGACTAAATAAAATTCACCAGCAACGGCGCGAAAACTTGATAATCGGTTGTATAGACAGGTGTGCGAACAAAGTTGCTGAAACTGCACTCAGAATTTGATAAAGTCCAGACATGATACCCAACTTGTTGACCAAATTTTCCGACCACGGCTACAAGAATAAATGAGTCCTAACAATGATGCAAAAACTTATTAAAGACCAAATGATATATATATATATATATAAATATATATATATATATATATATATATATATATGAAAATATAGCCAAGAGGTAGATATGGTAAATCTAAGCGATTTGAAACAAAGTAAGCATACTTTGCGGCGGAAATGAAAAGTATTACCCACACTCATCCCCTTTCCACAAGTGCATGGGTCATACAAGTAATAAAGTGGACTCTAAAAGTCCGGATATCGTACCCATGAGGATTGGAGGTTCTCTCTAATTGGAATTTGATTACCCCGATTACAAGGGGCTCTTAGCTTATTTAGCGACAAGTAGGATGTGGGAATAAAATCCAATTTAATTGAAACAAAAACTGATTTAAAACTAATCCTAAAATCTACTAAATAAATAACTACTTAATTCTAAAAAGTATGAAGAGAGGCACTAGGGATGGAGATAATTATTTACAAAAGAGTCCTTGGAAGCACAACATTTGTGAGTTGAATCTTTGGTTTATGCGAAACAATGTAGTATAGCTTGAATTTCTCCATACACCACTTCATTTCACTAATTGAGATCTATGTTTCCCTTTCAAAGACATGAGTCTAATCATTTTACTTATGAAATCAACCCTCTTTAAGATTTGATTGTTTTTCTTTTCAATACTTCTAACCATTTTTTTAGGACTAAGATTCTTGCCCCATGAAACGGGATTATCTGACCTTCCTCCGATCAATTGGTATCTCGTCATTGAATCTAATAAAATTTTCTCTCCTTGATTAGATCTTTACTAACACGGGATCGAGATCTTTTCATCAAACTAAGGAGAAACCTCACGATCAAGCTAAGTGGCATCATCTAATTAATCCTCCACACCATGAGTAAATTGGTTATTTATCAAAGTAATTTTAGGAGTTCATTGCAGTTTCAAGATATTAGTCTAACATACCCCGAGTTACTCTCTTTACTTTTTCGAGGAATCTCATCTTTTGTGTCACTTGGGCCCCTGAATCGGGCAAGATGACTCTTTTTGGGTACTTAAGCTGCTAATATGCAGACAACTCATTTATATAAGACAGGTACCAATTATATAAATTAAGTGCTCAGGCCACGAAATAGCGAAACTCGAATCTAAATGTTTCAACAATTAATCCCCACCCCTAGAGGGTGTTAGATATTCCATTCTTTGGATTCCAGTCATCTGCAATCAACCGCGTAGAAAATGAAGAAAGAATCAAGAGACAAGGAGAAAAATCCAAATTTACAGGCTTTCGAAATCTTACGTCTCAGGGTAAATAAGTGAATATCTTCCAAAATTTCTTTTTGAGATCCTCTTCAATGAAATAAAAATGCACTCTAAAACTACTCTAAGATCTCATAAAAAATCAAAGCCCTAAGCTAAACTAAAATTGGTGGTTTTAGAGAAACCCTCATGAGGAGATTTTCTCTCTCTCTCAGTTCTTTTGGTCACTAAAATCTAAAAATTAGTGTTTTATAGTCCTCCGGTGAGAAATAGGCAGAGCTGAAGCTGATATCAATTTTCAGACTTTTGGTTTTTTATTATTTGAGTATGACGGCTAGCGCATTTTGGCTTTGTTATTTGGCTCACAGCCATTATGTTTTTGCTATATTGTGACCTCTGATGCACTATCGCCGCGACAAATTTTTGCTGGCCCGCATGACATTTTACTATCTTCCGCGACATGACGTGTTTGAGGGCACAATTTTTGGCTTTGTGCGACATTTTTCTTTGTTTGACATGGAGTGGCTGTTTGCGACATTTTTTTTGCTCATCACTAGTTTTTCTTCCTCAACTTGTCAAGACCACAACTTCTTCGTTTTAACTCAGATTTGGGCGTTTGGCGTATAGTTAGAAAAATCTTTAAATGTAAAATGCAACCATGGGGGAATCTGAACCATTTGATGTTCCAGCTGATACAGAAAAATTCATCTTACCCAATTAATGCTTTGTAAGGACACACAGTTGACTTCACTTCTTTTAATATGCTCATATCGGCTCATTTCTTACCAAATCTTGTTTTTCTCGTAATAATCCCTACAAAGCCAAGTTTAGAGGAAATGTTATGAGTTTTACATGAATATGGATATAAAATGCTCAAAATAGCCTGTGAAATGAACTCAAAACATTTATGAGTTTTACACTCATCACCTAAGCGGACCAAAAACTCCACAATTTCCATCCTTGGGCTCACCTAAGCAAACATTCCCTCACTTAAGCGAACACATCCTTCGCGTAGGCGAAGACTCCTTTCTTCCTAGGGAAGCCCCTTGTCCTCGCCTAGGCAAGGCATACTTCGCTTAGGCGAAGGACACCTAACAAGAACTTGAACATCCACCATTTCCAATCCAAAAATAGAAAGTAAACCAAGGTAGGAAGAATTCGTACCTCTTGGAGTGTAGAAGAAACTCTAGGAAGCCTCATGGACACTTCCTAAACCCGAAACCTTTGATTTCTCGAACTCCTCATTTGGATCCTCAACAAAATCCCATGTTTTCGGCACCCACGCGTAGCCCTAGTCGATGCAATGAACTTTTATCCTTGGCCCGATGAAAATCAACCAACAGAGCTCCGTAGATCGTAGAGAGAAGTTTGGTGCTCTATTTCCTCCTCTCTCTCTCTCTCTCTCTTGTTCAAACATAGGAGAAAAATGTTATTTTTCTGCCCTAAGTTCCCTTTTGTTTAGAACTTAGTAAATGCCGTGGGTTGCCATATCACCTTTAACTTTCAGTTCAGATTTTTGGCCCGAAGCTATCTACTTAATCTCAATTTAAGTTCAAATTATTTTCTATGAACTTAACTCAAGTTATTTCCTAAATAATGAGATTTTCCCCAAGTAAAAATATTCGTTCCCGAATCCTTTGGACACTGTCACTCAGCATGAAAAATTCATTTGTCTTGGGGTGTGAATTACGTCTAGGTATCCGTTTCGCGAGATGAATCAAAAGTGAAGTCCGTTTATCATCCGAGATCTAGAAAAAATTTCAGGTTTTACAACTGTACTATTCTTTGATAGTTCTTAGTTTTGCCGTTTAGGAAAGATTTAATTTTCTGGGTTTCTACATATAAAAACGCCAAGACTAAAGTTTTGACTCTCATGTATACAACATGGGTCAAATATGCACTCTCTAGTTTTAGTTTTCATAGTTTATAATGTGAATTAGCTTGCATTCTTCTAAAAAGTGGCTGTTTCAGTTGCCCCAGTTATTGTATTCATTAGGCTGGATTCAAGCACGTCATACATGTCTAGGTGAGTGTGGATGCACAGGACATATATGGGTTTCTTACATTTGAGGTTATTTCACGTGGTTCATGAATATTGGCAATCCATAAGTAATTGTGTTACGCTATTACATCGCTTGATTATTGGGAGTAGTTTTTCACAGCTACTAAAGTGGGTCTCTAAGATATCATACTAGTATGTACTTGGTACATATTGAACAGGACTTAGGAGTGCAAATCGTCATATACTATCTTTGGACGGTTTTGCCCCTAGCTACTATATCACATGAGCTCTTAACCTGGGGTTTGTTGGAGGTTATGAATAGGTTGTCATTTGAGATTGTATCACTTGTGACCCATCTGCCAGTGATAGTCACTTAAGTGATCTTCGGATAGCTTCTTGCTCCTGCTCATGGAATCTTACTTTGACCAGACATGGGAACTATGATGACCTAATTATGAATAATATATACAACTGAGTGGCTTAAAGGTGATTTATCATAAGTTGTCCCCTAGCGGAGGCGGCCACTTGAGTTTAGAATTGGACTCCCAATCACTTGATCAAGTCAAAGGTAGCTTATGCCTTCAGGGGTAAAATAGTAATTTCGATATTTTATGAGTATCATCAATAAAAATTACTAGTATCGATTCATAGAGGAGAATTAGTGTAGAGTGATTAAGTAGAGTTTGTTAATCTTCCCATAGCCCAGTTTACAGAATGAGAGTTTTTTATTTTGGAGTGAATTTGGTCACCACTATAGCGGTTTGACTAGCGGTTGTGGAATTATATGATTAATTCCACGAGGCGAAAATTAAGGAGAGAAATGCTTGGGTCCACAGGAAGTAAAAACCTATTTGCAAAGTACTTGAGTGTTATAAATGGAGTTTTATGATCTATATGAGCCTTCAAGTTTTCTTTAGGGCTAGTGGGAGAATGTTATAACTAAGCCCAGATAAGCAAACTAGAGTTTTAATTAAGTTGGATCATTAAACTTATTTGGGCTAATTATAGGCCCAAGTATGTAAGTGGATTCAATAGCCCACTAAACCCTATTATAAATATAACATTATATTTAGGTTTAGAGTGACATACTAATTTTAGAGGGAAAGAAAATTTCTTTGTGTCCCAGATCTAAAAGCAAAAAGGCGTTGGATTATTCTTAGAGCCCACGCTCTATGGTCAAAACCTACAAATTGGTTATTGCTTGGAAGATTCACCGATAAGTTCCATTCCGGTTAGTATGTATTTTACCAAGTCAATAAAATATATTTTTTATTTCATTGTTTACCTTTTGCTTCCATTGCGTATGAAATCATAGATTTTTGGATGGATGTCCCGAGATTCCAATAGCAAGTTGCCGAACCACGTAAAAATTTTGTGTCCCTTTATTTTATTGCAAAATATATCACATTTGCTCTACACACACTAGCAACACATATTAGGGTTTGGAAGCTTGGCACTCTAATCGACGAGATCATTGAACAACGAGGATTTGTGATCTGGACTACCTACACATTTATAAGCCCACATCAAGCAATGTTCTCTTTGTGTTCCATAAAGTTATGAAGGCAAGTAATAAAGCGGACTCGGATTTCTCTGGGAGCAAAATCCTCATACCTGAGTTGAAGATGAGAGCTCTAATGTTATTTTTAATGATCCACTTTAAACCATGTAGATATTGTTTGTTATGACCTAAAAGGCTCTCATGACTTTTTTTTGACACGTAAATACTTTAGTTACAATGTAATAAATACATCAATTAGGTAAAAGAAATTTATACCTATATTACCCTAAAAACTTTTTCTCCTATCTAGATTGAGGTATTACATATTAGTAATTTAATATTATCATATAATTATTTCCTTCTTATTAACTACTAAAATAACTTAAGAGTTACATATTTCTTCTTACAATAATATTACATACCAAAGAAAGGAGCTTGCACTTTCAGTGTACCATTCCATTTGTGCAATCTCATGGTGTGATCAGAAAATATAGCTAACAAAAAATTAATACGAAGCACATAATAAATAAAAAAAATTTTGTTTTTAAATCTATTTACTATTTACTTTGCAATATATCGCTATAGTACTCTGTTTTTATAAGAACACATAATAAATGAGTTTTTTTTTTTAATCTATTCACTATTTATTTTGCAATACATCGATATAATACTTCAATTTTATAAGAACTTGATCCTTGAACCTCTCATGCATTCATCCCTTTATCACTTATAGTCGGGCTAAAAGGCAGCACAAAGTAAACAGTTAGAGTAAGAATGTTAATTAATTTCGGTATATAAAAAGTGATACATATACAAGGAATGAAGTAAATTCAATGGATGACGTGGACAGTATGCACCAACATGACAATGGACATATAATGTATCATTTTGAATGACATCATGCATTATCCTTCTTTACAAACCACCAGAGAAAAGATATAATTTAAAATCCTTTGGATGCATGAAGCAGTAAAAACTCAACCCTGATAAGGACAAAAAGTTTGGGATGTTAGAAATCAAAATGATGTATCATTTCAACTGTCTGAAGATTTTTCTCCAAATAAAGAAAATGGTATTCTATTTTTTTCCTTATATGAACCAATGTCTAAGAAAATGAGATGATATTAGACAAATATTTTTAAGAATAATTTTTTATTTTTAAATAAAAAGCCTAGAATATACTTTTGATGACAAAAACTATTTTATACCTTTTGTTCTTAAAAGCAGAAAACTTGATTTTTTAAAATTTTTTATTAATTCAAACTAGCAATATATATATATATATATAGAAACATATATACAAATTCGTTAAAAACCATAAAGGATGAAATAGTACCCAGGTTAATGACATAATAAATCGGCTCAAACCCTATGAATATGAGAATACTATAGTGACTAAATACCTACGACTATAGTTTTACAGTATTCTAATGATCATAATCTAAGTTGTTATCTCTTTGATTGTTTATGTTTTGTCTGTCTAAATTAACCACAGACCAGCCCGAAATCAGAAACAAGAGGCATTAGAAAAAGAAGCCGGCTCTTTATAACTTGAGAGCGACAAAATCAAATGCCACAACAAGACGACAAAATCATAAAAAGAAAAATAAAACAAAACTCAGATATATGTGGAATAACCACATAACCACTTTATTAAGAAATAAATTGATAGAAAGATGTGTAAAGAGGTGATTTTAGACCAAGAATAACAAAAAATCACCACTCCTTACTTAAGGAAGATGATGTTCTGCACCCCTCATTTTTTTAGATGACATATTTTAATTATATTGAGTTGTTTAAATTGGTGTTTTTTGTGAAAAAAAAAATCATACATATAAAAATATAGAATAATTAAAAATAAAACATTAGATATAAAAATCACTTTTAAAAAATAAATAATATTTTACACATTTTATTTCATAGAACACTAAAAAACAATTTTTAAAAATTATTTTTTACAACTATTTCAAAAAATAGTTACTCTACAAACTTTCTTCTTTTCAACCAATTCCATATAGTCTTTTTTTTTTCTATAGTACTTTTTGCTTGCTTAAACATTAAATTAGTTGTTCTGGAAAATCATGGAAAATCATGCTATGATAATATATGTCCTTGCAAATTTTCTTTTATGAAAACAAAATAGCCAGACAAGGATTTTCATTCAATTCAAATCTTGTTAGGTATACATATTCAAATCTAATAATGGAAAACATCTTGGTTGTTGGAACATGTTGCTGCTGTCCCATGCTTTCTGCAGCTTTAATTCTACAGAAACCAATGATTGAATGATTTATTTCTCCAACCAAGTTGTGGTACAAGCTCTCTCATAAACCTTACACTTCACATATCTCGACACATACAACCTCAATTGTTTAGAGGTCAAGATGCAATTACCTTCAATTAATTTAGTTAAATCTCTTATTGACATGGTTTGTTAAGTGATTCATTACTTCAAATAAAATTAAAATATTATGTTTATCTGATAAATTTTACTTGTTTATTATGAGAATATTGCCACCATGTGGTTCTACTGACCTTTTGATCAATCACTTTATGAAGTGATAGAAAGATTGATTCAATGACCAAAACTTTTTCTAAGAGATAAGGATGCTTTTTATCACATTTATGTATGTAAAAAAAATTATATAGGAAAATCATTAAGATTACATTTGATTCTAGAAAAATATTAAGGAAAAAAAAAAAGAAAAAGAAAAAGAAATTTTAAAATATTATTATATTTGTTTATAACTCACGGATGTTCGAAAGCACCAAGGCACTTCAACTATTTCCCTGGGGTCTTGAAGTTAACGATTGAGTAAAACCTCCGATAATCTTGAGGGAACAAATTGTTCTAATTATAACTATTTTGAATACATTTTAAAATTGTTATATTTTTATACAATGGTGAAAAATAAATAAAATGAATTCCAAAAAACATTTTAAAATATTTTATTGACTTTGATTTTTATAATCTAAATTTATGATTATTATGTTATGTTTTATTCTCAGAAAATTGAAAGAAAAATCGAATGGAGAGAAATTGAAGAAAAGAAAAATCTTAAATACACAAATTATTTTTATATAATTTTTAAACTTTTTTATTTGTTTCTTTTATTATATAAAATTAAATAATTTAAAAATATATAAATTGTTAACAAATTTTAATTACATTTCGTTTCATTTTCATGGTGAAAGCACGTGAGAAAAAACCATTTTTCTTAATAGTACTTATTCCCTTTTCTTTTTTTAAGCAACTTATTTCCCTTTTCCATTGCCTTCAAAAGAACAAATATATGCTTAATATTAGCTTAATGAGTGAAAAAGAAAATTTTAGAAACCGTAAATGAAAAGTTGCAACAAAAATAAAATAAATAAATATAAAATGAGATAGGAACAACAAAACATTTAGAAAAACCATTTTCCTAAAAAACTTAAATTTTTTTTTAAAGATAGATAATTTTATTTATTCAAAGTAGCAATACATTCGATACAAAAATAAAATAAAATAATCTAAAAATGTTAGAAAATGAAACAACATTCATATTAGCATAATGGATCAGCTCAAAACCTACACATTTAATAATTATGATAAATACAAATAAACTTAACATCTAAAATCGATTCATACATACATGCCGATATATGAGTAATATAATTATTACTATGTGAATCACAAGGGTAACTCGGTTGATCTAGCCTGAGTTTGCTATCTTAATCGAGATATATGCAAGCTGATCCGAATAACCACGGTTATTGAAAAACAATTATTATACTGTCAAAGCGTTCAAAGAAGAACATCTTTTGCACCAGTAGTTTTGAGGGGCGTGACTCCCATACCATGAAAGATAAGATATATTACATTGGGCAAAACGTGGCGTTCTGAAGAGTGGACTTGGGAAGAGATAGAGAGAGATCCTACGGTATATGTACCATTAAAAGAAGTTGGTTGTACTTAGAAATTGCACATGGAATTACATGTATCTATCCATATATATATATTCCAATAAAGTTGAAGCTCTCTAGACACTTAACATTAAAGTCATTGAATCTTCAACAATAATATGTATACTCCCCCATGCCCCACTCAACCACAGTGGAGAACTGAGTGGGTAGAGTTGGCCACAGCTATATTTGTGATCCTGAAGCTCAGAATTGTACAGCATGCATTTTGTCTCTTCTAATTAGTTCGTTAGGTTTAGCATGATGTGACCGGCGGTCTGTCGAGATCGGAAGGGACCACCGGAGGCTGGCCGACAGGTGCCGGACGAGGTATGGGCCATTAGTCACGGCTGGTCGGGTAAGCCTCACAGCAGTATCTGTCACAAACTTTGTTGGTCATGCATAAGTGTATGAAGATGCAGTGAATGAAGAACAATTGTTTTCCATGTTCAATGGCTGTGGAGTTGGTTGGTCACATTCTAATCATGAATTTATGGACTCTTTTGATGATGTCCTAGTTTGAGGAGAACTAGGAATTTGGAGGTTCTAACTTAGTTGCCAAAATATAAGGTTTCTTTTAGGTAATGTATGGTTAGAGAAGAACACAGAATAATACAAGGCAAAGAAAAAAGAAAGAGAACTGAATGCAATA
Source organism: Tetrastigma voinierianum (assembly GCA_016808115.1). NCBI lineage: Eukaryota > Viridiplantae > Streptophyta > Magnoliopsida > Vitales > Vitaceae > Tetrastigma > Tetrastigma voinierianum. The sequence continues at coordinate 277,146 of JAEQBH010002375.1, forward strand.
TATTATTATTATATGTTACTTTTGGACTTATTCTATTAATTTGTTTTAATTTATATGGATTATATATGCAATTTTGGAAGTAACTTTATTTATATTTGATTTTTTTAGATTTTTTAACACACAATTAAATATGAAAAAAAGATTTTTCTTTAACATTTTTTTCTTTCTTCAATACTTTTTCATAAATCAAACATAATCTAAATAAGGGTTTTTTTTGGGCATTTTAAAGCTGAAATCACTAATTCCATCATTTTCTTCCCTATATATGAGTTTTTTTTCCAATAAAATGGTTTCTTCCATACCGATCTGGGTTTATCTTTGTTTTTATGTTTTTGTCGTTGATTTGTTACGGCTTATTTTATCGTCGACTTGTTACAACGTGTTTTATTACTGACTTATTGCAATATATAGTTGTGTCATTAATAGTTAGTTTTTTTTTTTACCAATTTTTAATTTGACAATTCAAATAACAAAATTCGTCCAACATAATCATCATATCAAATCTTGTTTGTCAGATTTGAAATCTTGAATATTCTAGGTTTTTTTTATTATCAAATGTGTAGATTTTGAGCCGATCCCTTTTTTATTCGATGTTTCCATTGATTATATCGCTAACCTCGATTAATAAATTTATTTCTTAAAAAAAATACTAAAATATTTTAATTTATCAAAGAAGCTTTCTATTATAAATTAAAAAAATATGGATATGATTTCAAAATACTATTTTTCAAAGTACAAGTGAAGGCCTCAAAAACCTCGAATTGACTTTTTACTACGTAATTTTCCTCTCTCTCATCTCTCCTTCCCACTATTGTTCCCTTATCCCACCATGGTTGGAAATGTTGAGATATATGGACGAAATAGCGTACATATATCGGTTATCGGCACCGATAGACACGATATTGATGGTCGATAGTTGGTTGACAGATTTATTTTTATTGGGCTTTTATCATAAATATCGGTTATATTTCGGATTTTATCGATATTTTTGTCCATTTTATGGGAATATTGTCCATTTATCGATCAATCTTGGTTGACTTATCTAAAATGTGCTTGGAGGAAACGAACCCGATCCAAAAACTTGGAATGGCAAGCTCTTATCCACTAAGTCATTTTAGTTCTTTTCTATTTAAGGCATAAAAATGATATATCTTTCACTTTTTATTACATTAATCTTATTTTCAAGAATAACTAGCCATTTTTATTTTTTTTCATATTCACCGTTTAAAATTTTCAAAAAATAATATATATTAAAAAAAATTAATAATTAATAAATTTTTAATATTTTATAAATTACTATTAATTGATTAGATAAAATCTTAAATATTTCTATATTTTTAATTATAAATTAATGATAATAAAATGTAATAATAATAATAACAATAATTTATTTTTAATGGATAAATTTCAATAATATATTTTTTAATTTTTAATATCACAATTATTTTTATTGAATGATAATTTTTTAAAACATAACATTATCTAATTTTTTTTTAAATAAACGTAATTATAATAAAAATTATTCTTAATGTGGCTAAATTCTAATAATATATATTAAATTTTAACATTAAATTTTTTTTTAAAAGATAAGTATTATCTAATAAATTTTTTAAGTGGTTTTTGAGAAAAAAAAATTAAACTTTTTCAAAGTATTTTCATGAATTTTACATAATCTGTGTTTTATGGATATTTATGTAAAAATATCTACCGATATATCCATAAAATCCAAGTATCGATATATCCGTTGAAACTAATATTTTTATCCTTGATTCTCACTACTAGTCACTTCTCATCCTACAATACTAGCCAGTAGCCACTACAACCCCATATTTTATTACCCTTCATATTTTCTCCATTTTCTTTATTAATCTTGTTGGATTTATGGGAATTTCACTTCAATATACAAAAAAAAAAAAAAAAACATTAGAAAATGTATAGGCATAGGAAATTAAAGTATTTCCAAACTAATATTACACCTAAAAACAAATTTCTAATCAGACGAAAAGCAGGTTATAGGATTTCCTTGATAGTTCCATGTAATCTAAGTGAATAATGCCACAATAAATAGATTGAATGAAAAAAACTGAAGGCTAAAGAAATTGTTAAATTTTACCATAAATATTTGAAATGACAGCACCGGATAAACGAAACTTGAAAAGAAAAATCTGGACTTTACTAGAAATTGAAAAGAAAATACTAAAATTGTTGAAATACAAGAATTTGCTGGAAGTACTTTGTTGATTCTTCATTGTTGATGATTGGTTGATCGTTGATTGTTCTCTCGTGAAATTACTCTCTTTTAAAGCAATCATCTATGAACAAATGCTCATGTCCTCCATCATGTAGACTTGGGTCCTTAATTTTCTCCATATTTCCCAAGTTTTTATTTAACCGTCCACTTATCCAATTGTTGTTGTTTGACTTCACTGCGGGAGAAGTCTCACTTTTTTAATTTCATAGACTTTTAAAAAAAAAAAAACTAATTTCATAGAAAAGAGTGTAGTTCTACTTAATTTGACCTCTTAGGAGTGGATCTAGGCTTATTTAATTTGGTCTTATAAAAATAGTTCCCACCAAAATTTAATTTGAGCTGTAACAAATCCTTTTAATTTTAACGTGTGAAACTCATACCCAGGAACTTTCTCTTAGTCACCATGACACCACTCCGATCTCATTGGCACTATTACTTGCAAAATAGATAATAATATTTTTTATTCATAATAATTCTGTATCTTTACATGTACATATTTATAGAGATAGTAGATATCCTAAATAATCAGCTGTCTTTATAATTAAGAGTTTGCCTAATGTATAAATATTCTAAATTAGAAAAGAATATAATAGTTTTCTATAATTGCTATTTACCCAATAGAGAAGAATAGTAATAGGAAATAATCATAATAGACAATCTTTTGACTATTAATCCAATATCGCAACATTCCCTCAAATTGGTGCATGATCACACATGCCCAACTTGCCCAAAAAACTTTGAGAACATCCTCGACTTGAAATAGCTTTGCGTGGGGATATCACTAATTGATCTTCTGATCGAATCTTAATCAACTCGACAATTTTCTAATCACTTCTCCCCAATGAAGAACTCACTTACTCATGCTTTGTACATCATGTTGTAACGGACATGAGCAATATCACATGCCGCTTTATTGTCATACTAAAGCCGAATTGGTCGTCTAGGTGATAAATTCTAAATCCATCAATAAGTCTTAGCCACAATGTCACATATTCCAAGTGCCAATCCCAAAATTTAAATTCTCCGCGCTTGAACGTGCAACAACATTATGCTTCTTGCTTCTCCATGTAACGAGATTACCACCTACAAAGGTGAAATATCCCAAAGTAGATCGTCTGTCATCTATTACTCAAGCCCAATCAGCATCACTATATGCATCCACACTTTAATAATCTACATTTTTAGTGAACAAAATGCCCTTTCCAGGAGCTTGACTTCGTGATACCTTAAATGTGCAGAAAATCTGATTCATATGTCAGTTCTCCAGATTATGCATAAACCGGGCTAACAATACTCAATGTATAGGCAAGATCCGCCTAGCGCAGCGTTGGCATAACAATCTTCCAACGAGCCTCTAATATCTCCCTTATTAATGTGCACCCGACAATTCCCAACACATAATTTGACCTTCATCGGGTGGATCGTGGTCAAGGCGTCGACATACTAGCTTCTCATAAATAAATCTAAAGCATATTTTCGAGACAAGAAAATCCCTTTATCGACGAGACACTTCGATCCCAAGAAAATATTTCAAGTGACCAAGGTCTTTCATCAATTCACTGACAAGTAACTTTGTAGAGCCTTCTTCATCGTGGTTATTTCCTGTGAATCCACCATGTCATCAACATACAATAAGGGCAAGGATCTTACCATGTCAGCTTTTCAAGAATAAAGTGGTCCGACTTACTATGATGGTAGCCACTGTAATTCTACGGACTCAGGAACCTTCCAAACCATGCTCTCGGAGATTGTTTTAGCCCATACAACGATTTCTTTAATTTTCACACTTTCCGATAATGCACTTCTGGTATCATGCACCCTGGTGGTAAATCCATGTATACTTCTTCGGATAACTTGCCATGCAAAAAGGCGTTTTTCACATCAAATTGTTGCAATGGCCAATCTAGGTTCGCAGCTAGAGACAATAAGACTCGAACTATGTTGATTTAGCTATGCGCTCAAACGATTCGATAATCAATTCCATAAACGTAAGGCACTCGCAGCTGGGCCCCGCTTTAAAACGCTCAATCAGAAAGCATATGCTTTGTGCTTCACAATATAAACCTATTGACATCCAACTGGTTTCTTCCCTAGAGGACAATCAACAAGTTCCCAAGTTTCATTCTTTTGTAAGGATTTCATCTCCTCATTCATAACAGCTTTCCACCTAGGGTCAGCTAAGGCTTCCTGCACACTGTTAGGAATAGATACAATAAATAATTGATTTACAAATGACTTATTTGATTCAAAAAAGCGATGTTTAGACACATAATGACTCATGCGATATTTAACTTTACTAGAAAGTTCGGGTTCATATGTGGGTTTGGGAATACCTCTGGTTTGGCGCGGTGGTAGTTGTTTTCTTGGTGGTTGGGACTTTTCATGGGCCATCCTCGTGGGAGATTAGTTTGAGTGTGCTCCCGATTTTGCTGTAGTGCGAATTCACGTGGAGTTAATCCACAACTTCATTATCTAGGTCTTCATCCGTTCAATGCGTGGTCCTAGAGTGCTACCACTCAAATCCAACTCACTAGCATTCTCATTACCAAGTTCAGGGCATTCCTTTTCATTCCCATTCGGATTATTTACCGGGTTCGAGAGAGTTCCACTTCTATAGAGATCGAGAAAATCATAGTCACAGAGCTTGAACTTCTTCCGGGGTGTCTATGGAAGTTCAGGCTTGGAGAAAAATACATCAGTCTTCATGAAAAACTACATCCCATTAAGCAAACATTTGTTTTGCTTGGAGGTGTGTATCGGTACCCCTTTTGATAAGCGGCATACCACTAAAAAGACACATGCAATGCTAGTGTCAGCTTGTTACTGTGGCCGGCTTATGAGAAGATCTTACAAATGCTACCTGGCTTAAAGACATGAGGTAAGTTTGGACAGCCCCGGAGGCGGCAATTGCTTCAATGAGAGCTTGGGATGGTGTTCAGAAATCAATAGTGCTGGAAGGTACTCGGTTGATCAAATATGCTGCAGAGGTAAGTGCGTGTCCCTAATAGGATAAAGGCATATGTGCTTCTATCAATGAAGCACGGACAACCTCCAACAAGTGACAATTTTTGCTCCGCCACCCATTTATGTTGGGGTGTATCGGAACAAGTAGTTTGATAGAATGGGTTTCCACTTGGGCTTCCAAATACCACTTCAATTCAAAACTCAAATATTCACCTCCATTGTCACTGCGGAGAACATGAACCTGTGCATTGTACTAACTACAAACCATTTTATGAAAATTTTGAAATAACAAGTTTAATTCACTTTTGGACTTCATCAAACATACCCAAGTCATCCTGGTACAATCATCGATAAAAGTAACAAACCCGGCGCGATCCGTCAAGTAGCAGAATTTAGATGGGCCCCGACATCATAATGTATGATCATAAAAGGAGTGGACTTTTAGTCAAGGTTAATGAAGCAAACACGATGGCTTTTGTAGTTCACAAACATCACATTTGAAACTAGAGACATCAAAGTTTGCAAATAAACTAGGAAATAATTTCTTCATGTAACTAAAATAAGCATGCCCTAGACGTCGATGCCATAACCATATCTCAGATTTCTTTTTTTTTTCCAGAACTCCCAATCTTTAAAGCTTGACGCAACTCATCTGAACTTTTAGACACCAAGTCCAAGTAATACAACTTCCCTCGCCTAACACCACAACCAATCGTTTGCCTTATCCGGATGTCCTTCGCCTGAATTCAGGCCAAAAAATAGTAACACAAAATAAGGTAGTGGTTATTTAAGCCCGACAAAAGATTATAATTCAAGAGGGAACAACCAAGGCATAATCTAAATTCAAGGTGTTAGTGAGGACAAGGATCCTTCCCCAATAATCGAGTGAGATACCATTAGCGTGGAAAGCGAGAATTTTGTGACGAAGATTTAAGAAGTGAAACTTGTCTAGAATCAAATGTCATATGATCCGTAGCACCAAAATCAATTATCCATGCACTATTAGAAACAGGTGTGGAAATATTTAAAACCTTACCACCATTACCTGCTGCTGTTGCCAATGCTGAGGACTTTTCACTACTATCATCCTTTGTCTTTGTTTCAACAATTGCAGCAATAGAGGCCTTCTTGGAATTCTGCTCCCGGGAATCACGGCTATGATCCCACCATTCGGATATCCTGAGTTCATAGCACATTGACTTTTTATGACCGGTTTGATCCGCGATTGAGTGCATTTGTATGATGATTTGTCGCCACCATTAGCAGCTTAGGATGTATGGTCCTTTTTTGGTCTTGTGGTGTTGAGGGGACCGGTTTGATTAGGCAGGTTCGAATTTCACCGCTGGTACGAAGCGAATTTTAGTTGTTAGTTCATACCCCGTGGAACATCTGCTCTTGTGAACTAGCTAAGGCATAACACTCTTCTAATTTAGGGATGAGATCCTTCAAAGATTTCGCCACGCGCTACCAGAATCACCCTCCTAATCCAGGTAGAAAGATATACTTGCCTTGTCAACGAGCAATTTTGATAGGATGCAATATACATCTCATCCTACGAAGCCACCTTATCACGATGATACAACTCACTTTGAAGATTGATCGATTCTCCACATAATATATAGAGTGGTGCCATTTTGTTGTAGAAAGCCCTCTAGTTAAGGGTAAAAACCTGTAATTCATCCGCTCCATCATAAAAGGCTTTAGACAAAGCTTTCCAAATATCTTGTGCGGTGGGTAAGCGAATGTATCGCTTCATAATCTCCGGGGACATAGACATCAGCAACCATCTTTTGACCTTATGATTGTCTGAATACCACTTTTCATAGCCTTAATCTTTCTCCTTAGGTGGCGGCGATGTGCCACGAATGAAGGAGAGTTCTCAGCAATTTGCATCTCTAACATTTGAGACCACAGATCATAGTTGGTCTCATTCAATACATTACGAGAGAGATTGAATGATGAACCTTCATTGAATAATGATGGGGTAGATTTGGTGTGAGATGTTTGAATCGACTTGCTTATGGTTTAAGGATTCAAAAAAGAGGCCCAGTTTAAAGGTTTTTAGTACGATACCTTGCAAAATAGAGAAGAATATTTTTATTCATAATAATTCTATATCTTTACATGTACATATTTATAGAGATAGTAGAGATCCTACAATCAAGCTATTCCTATAATTAATTTATTTGCCTAACAGAGAAATATCTCTAAACTAGGAAATAATATAATAGTTTCCTATAATTAAGTTATTTGCCTAACATAGAAGAATAATAATAGGAAAGAATTACAATAGAGAATCTTTGACTATTAATCCAATATCGCAACACTATTAACCTCCTTTTATCTCCAATGCAGCCATGAGAGCAAAGTCATGATCACTACATCATCCCACGTTGTCCACTACCATTTCCCCCAACCATCATCCCTTCTGATATAGTTTTAAAAATGGGTAAGGGAATCATTTCAAAAAAAAAAAAGGGCAAGTGAATATATACTACTCGGATGACTATTTTTTTTTCTTTTGACTTATAATTATTTCTAAAGGCACCAATTCAATAAGTTGTTACCATAGTAAGTGAATATTAATCTTAGATGACTTTTACATTGTAAAATAAGGTCCTTTTTTGTTCAGCTGATAGCTGGTCACAGATAGTTGGTAGTGAATAGCTGATAACTGGTAGCGAATAGCTGTTAACTGATAGCTGGTTGTGTGGGGTCCAACCCCATTAATGGCTGCTACAACAACCTTTTCCTTAGGAGAAAGATTTCTCCACATTGTCACTACCTCTCATATCCTATATGGATGAGAATTGGCCGTTGTTTCGGCCAATGAAATTGGTTTCCATTTCAACCAATGAAATCCATCCTAGGATTAAACCCTTGCCTATAAATAGGCTTCAAGGAACATAATCAAATGGGAATTCAAGGAGATTAGAAAGAGTTCCAAAGATCATTCTTTCAGTCATAGAGAGTTGAAAGGATATGTGTGAAACAGTTGGGGTTATCACACCAGGGAGAGTGGCAAGAAACATAGTACTTCATAGAGAGAATACTAAGATGTAAAACTGAGAGGATTGTGAGCATATCCTAGGTGTGTGACATCTTGTACCGGTTCCTCACTTGGCCAGATTTATTTCTCGGTTACCTGGATTGAGGTTTCCCTCATTCGGGGTTTTACCACATTATATCGGGTGTCGTGCATCCATCTTCCTTAACATTCTCTAAAGATTGACTTAGCCATCCATTTACACTTTCATTTCCCAAAGGTTAGCATAGCCACCCATATGTTGCTTTTATTATGTGGATTGGCTCAACCTCCCAAAGTGCTTATTTATATTTCCATGGATTGGCATAACCACCCAACTGTTGTTTAATTTCCTAAAGGTTTGGCATTGCCACCCAATTGCATTGTTTTTATCTTTATTGATTGTGCCACCTCTAATTGCCATGTTATTTTGATGGTGGATTGGAAGAAACACCAAATATTGCTTTATTATAATATTCATGGATCCTTTCAATCCCGACAAGCGGTATGAGCGTGGTTCGAGTTTGGGTGGAATCATGGTCGAAAGTGTCGGATCTCAAATGATTAAATTGGCAATGACAAATTATTCATTATGAAGTCCATGATGGGGACTCTCCTGTTAGCGAGTTTGTATGATCCTATTTAGGGAGATAATGCCAAGTCAAGTGACATGTCAGATGCTGATCGGAAGAAGTTGAAGAAGAAAACATTAGGTGCAGTCGCTGGTAGGTGGACATGGATCCTCTGACCATGTTGCCAAAAAGACCAAATCCCACGCTCTTTGAGAGAACTTGGAAAACATGTACGAGACAAAGTACGCACAAGTAAAGATTTTCTTGATGCGGAGTGATGAATTTGAAGAAGCTTAAGGAAGGCGATCAATTGTTGAGCATCTAAATCAAGTTTTAGAGGGTAGTCGTGGTATCGATTCACGGGTCTCTCTTTTGATGATGAGACCCTAGCATGCTTAACTACTCGGCTCATTACTTGGCCGGTTGGAACACTTGCAATTGGTGTCTTTAAGGAAATTTACCGGCCTAGAAGGAAAAGTCACGTTGGCTATGGTCAGAAATAGCCTGTTCAATGAAGAAATTCGAAGGAAAGACTTTTTGGGCAATGATACACATGCCCTTGTCACGGAGAACAGGGGTCAAATCAAAAGTAGAGGACCATTTGGGCATAACAAGTCAAGAGGCAGATCCAAGTCTCGAGGGAAAATAAAGTGTTATCATTGTGGCAAAATTGGCCACATGAAAGGGAACTACAAGATCCTAAAGTAATGAGGAGACAAGATCCAGAAGCAGGAAGAAGACAAAAATACTACTGCTACAACAAGTACCAATGACAATGAGGTGACCTTACTTTACAATCAAGAAGATTGTTGTCATGTAGCAGAACAAGATGTCGAGTAGGTAGTGGACTCGGCAACATCATACCATTGCGTCCCTAAAAGGGAATATTTCTCAACATACAAAGCAGGAGACTTTGGCACGGTGAAGATGGGAAATAAAAGTGTCTCCCAGATCGCGGGGATTGGTGACATCTACATACAAACAATTATGGGGTGCACATTAACGTTGAAAGATGTGCGACACATTCCAGACTTGCGTCTAAACCTAATTTCTGTGCATATGTTGGACAATGATGAATACAACCACTTTATCAATAGTGGCAATTGGAAGCTCACCAAGGGATCATTGGTGGTGGCACAAGGCAGATTATGTTGTTCGCTGTACAAGACACAAGCAAAGTTATGTGGAGGACAACTAATTGCAGTTGATGATGATACCTCTTCAAATTTGTGGCACAAGCGGCTAGCACATATGAGCGAGAAGGGTTACAACTTTTGGAAAAAAAGTCCCTCATTCCTATGGCCAAAGACAAATCATCAAACCCTTGTGACTATTGCTTAGTTGGAAAGCAACATAGAGTATCATTCCAAAAAGAACTCCACTCGAAAATTAGAGAAATTGGAATTAATATATTTTGATGTTTGCGGACCCATGGAGGTAGATTCCCTAGGTGGTAACAAATATTTTGTTACTTTCATTGACGATGCTTCACGAAAGACATGGGTATACCTATTGCATACCAAAAGTCAGGTATTCCAATATTTTCATAAAATTTCATGCCATGGTGAAGAAACCGAAATCTAAAGTGACTTTGGGCTTAGATAATGGTGGAGAATACATCTCCAAGGAGTTCAAAGAATATTGCTCTAAGTATGGAATCAGGCACGAGAAGACAGTTCCTGCGTACACCACAACATATTGGTGTTGTAGAGAGGATGAATCGAACCATTGTGGAAAAAGTCCAGTGCATGTTAAAATTGGCTAAACTTCCTAAGTCATTTTAGGGTGAAGAAATTTATTAACCTTTGCCCGGTCTACGATCAACAGAGATGCCATCAATTCCTTTGTTTTGATATTCCTTAAAGAGTTTGGACCGGAAAAGATGTTCCATACTCTCACTTGAAGGTGTTTGAATGCAAAGCATTCATGCATGTATAAGGCGAATCAAAAGCTTGATGATAAAAGCAGGTACATCTTCATCAAATATAGAGATGAGGAGTTCGGCTACAGGCTATGGGATTCAGAGAAGCAAAAAATAGTCAAAAGCAGAGACGTCATGTTTCGTGAACACGAAATCATTGAAGATATGGAGAAAAATGTGAGTGGTGCAAAACTCACATATGAAGGCGTTGCAGATATGACTCCTAAACAAACTTCATTAGAAAGTGCCACTAATGAAGCAGAGATGTCTAAATCAGAACCAGGAACGGAACTCGAAGAACCAGTCATCGAGGAGGAAGAAAGTGGTGATGATAGTGTCTAGTGTGCTGATGGGGAAGCCAATCCCTCCCTAGAAGGAGGCGAGAACAGTCAACCATCTACAACGTATCCAAGTTTAGAGTATATTATAATTGCTAATGAGGGGAGCACAGAAGCTTCCAGTAAATGGAGTCTTACACAAAAGAGCCCCAGAAAGACTGTTGGATAAGAAACACGCACGAAGAGATGGAATTCATATGGAAAAATGATACCTGAGTTGATAGAGAAGCTGCCAAAGGGAGAAAAGAACTCAAGACTAAATGGATGTTTAAAGCCTATTAAAAGAAAAGAAAGAAAAGGAAAGAAAGGAAATGGCTGAAGACGAAGTGCATTGAAGTACAAGGGTCATTTAGTAGTGAAAGGTTTCGATCAAAAGCAAGGTATTGACTTTGATGAAATTTTTTCACCTGTTGTGAAAATGTGTTCAATTCGAGTTATACTAGGATTGGCAGCTAGTATGAATCTCAAATTGGAGCAACTCAATGTTAAGACTGCATTTTTGCATGGTGATCTTGATGAAGAGATCTTTATGGAGCAACTAGAAGGCTTCAAAGTGAAAGGGAAGGAGAACACGGTATGCAAGTTAAAGAAAAGTCTATACGGACTTAAACAGGCACCACGACAATGGTATAAGAAATTTGACTCCTTCATGACGAGTTAGGAGTATAAAAGGACATTTGTAGATCCTTGTGTTTATGTTCGGAGATTCCCTGATGATAAATTCATCATTCTCCTGTTATATGTTGATGATGTGTTGATTGTGGGTCAAAATGCCGATATGATCCATAAGCTAAAAATGGAATTGTCAAAGATGTTTGACATGAAGGATTTGGGCAGTGCAAAGCATATCTTAGGAATGGAGATTCTATGAGATAGGAAGACAAGTCAATTGTGGTTATCACAGGAAAGACATATTGAACGGATGTTAGAAAGGTTCAATATGAAAAATTCAAAGCCAATTTCTACACCACTTGCTAGCCATTTCAAGTTAAGTAAGAGACTTTGTCCATTTACGGAGAAAGAAAAAAGAGAAATGTCAATCATTCCATACTCATTGGCAATTGGAAGTCTGATGTATGCTATGGTGTGTACACGTCCAAATACATCTCATGCAGTTGGAGTTGTCAGCAAATTCCTAGCAAATCTTGGTAAAGCACACTAGGAGGCAGTGAAATGGATCTTTTGATATCTCAGAGGCACCTCAAAGGTATGTTTAAGCTTTGGGGGATCAAATGCATCTCTTAAAGGTTATACAAATTCTGTTATGATTGGAGACCTAGATTGTAGAAAATATATTTCTGGGTACTTATTTACATTTGTAGAGGGAGCTATATCATGGCAGTCAAAACTACAAAAGTGTGTTTCACTATCTATTACAGAAGTAGAGTATAATGCAGCTCCTAAAGCTGGAAAAGAGATGCTATGGATGAAGCGGTTTCTTCAAGAACTAGATTTAAAATAGAGAGACTACATAGTACATTGCAATAATCAAAGTACGATAAACTTAAGCAAGAACACTATGTATCATGCAATGATGAAGCACATAGATGTGAGATATCATTGGATCAAGAAGACTATTGAAGAATAACTGTTCCAAATAAGAAAGATCCTCATTGATGAGAATACTGCTAATATGATGATGAAGGTCATTATAAAAGAAAAAATGGCACGATGTATCAAGAACACAAGCATGAGCTCCCACTAAGGAGTCAAGAAGAGTCCCACCTCCATTTGTTTGTTGCATGAGTCTGGAGGGGGAGATTTTTGGGGTCCAGCCCTATTAATGGTTGCTGCAACAGCAGCCTTTTCCTTAGGAGAAAGATTTCTCCATGCTGTCACCACATCTTATATCCTATATTTGCATGGATAAGAATTGGCTATTGTTTCGGCCAATGAAATTGGTTTCCATTTCAACCAATGAAATCCATCCGAGGATCAAACTCTTGCCTATAACTAGGCTACGAGGAACATAATCAAATGGGAATTCCAAGAGATTAGAAAGAGTTCCAAAGATCATTCTTTCAATCATAAAGAGTTGAAATGATAGGTGTGAAACAGTCGGTGTTATCACATCGAGGAGAGTGGCAAGAAACATAGCACTTCACAAAGAGAGTACTAAGAGATAAAACTAAGAGGATTGTGAGCATAACTTGGGTGTGTGACATCTTGCACCAGTTTCATCTCATAGTGGATTATTTTCTCGGATTTACCTCGTTGAGATTTCCCTCATTCTGAGGGTTTTACCACATTATATCGGGTGTCATTATTATCTTCCCTTCTTAATCTCTGAAGATTGACTTAGCCATCCATCTACACTTTCATTTCCCAAAGGTTGGCATAGCCACCCATATGTTGCTTTTATAATGTGGATTGGCTCAACCTCCCAAAGTGCTTATTTACATTTCCATGGATTGGCATAACCGCGACTATTGTTTACATTTCTAAAGGTTGTGCCACCCAATTTGTTTTATCATGTGGATTAGCGCGCACTCCCGATTTGCTAGCATTTATAGTGGATTGGCAGAAACCGCGAATATTACTTGTTGTAATATTCCATGATTATCGATCGGCAGGTGTGATTATAATTATTGTTTGGTAAATGGCGATAACTATTGAGTTGATTGAAGGGTACATTTTCTCATAGGTATAAATAGAGATAAACAAATGCACATATAACGTTGATAGCTAGTGATAGTAGCTACTTGTTGTTTTTGCAATGACTTTGAGAGGGTGATAGAGATGACAAGAAGAGTAGAAAGCGATAAAATTCAGCCAGGCAGTACAGTGCTAAGTGGGATTCTCTAATTTTGTTAGAGAAAAATACTTTGGAAGATACACCCTACATGGGTCCAAAGAAAAAAATTAACATCTATAACCCAGTTTTGTTTACCTTATTTGATTTCGGTTCCCCTATATTACCATCCTTCAAAATATTAATAAAAATTAAAGTAAAGTAAAACTAAAATATCATCTAACAAATTGTTTTCTAAATAACCAAGAATCTATTATTATTATTATTATTATTATTATTATTATTCATTATTATTATTATTATTATTATTATGTTGTAAATGTTGATGCATGGATTGGTGAATGAATGACCATCTCATCAAAATGAGTAATGAACATTTCATTAAGTGAAAAAGAACCTTTCATTAAGGTTCATGAACCTCCATTTCACTCCATCAATAGTGAAGTAATGAGCCTATATGGAACTATAAAGATAATGATCTTTGCTTCTTGAGAAACCATCCTAATGAGAAGAGGGTCTCTCTCTCTCTAGCTTTTTCTATAATTCCCCTAGTTCCATTTTCCTTTTTCCTTCCTAAATACAAGAGTTATATTCTCTTTCTGAGTTTAATAATCTTAATATTTTACAACACATTGCTCCCGGCCACGAGCTTGCTTTTAAGGTAAATTCCTAACCCTTACTTGAAGTTATTTCTATTTTGCATATCTATAGTTATATTTGGTTTTGATTGTAAACCAAAATCTATACCGCTATTTTTCAAAACCGATCCTAATACATTATCATCAAAACTTTGTCAACAATGTCAAATCTCACAAAACTTGAGTTTATGGCACTTGACATTATTGGAAAGAATTATTTATCTTGGATCCTTGATGCTGAAATACATCTTGATGCAATGAATCTGCGGAGTTGTCTTCAAGAGAAATCAAAACCTCATTTAAGATCATGCAAAAGTTGATTTTCATGGTACCCACCTCCATGAGTTTGTGAATACCTTAATAAAGGACATGCGTTGAGCGGCGAGCCAACACAGTTTGGCGGTTCGGCGGGGACCCAAAGGCCTTTGATGGTATCAATACATTCTGTTAATATGGCGTTTTCATTTGCCCGGAAATGTTTATGAAACGTTTACAGGTAAGACGAATCTTCAAACATTTACAGTTATTTAAAAATTACGTTAAAACATTCACCGCCAAAAATGGCATCTTATGCTAGTTTTACGACATAATATCGAAAATTATATTAGTTATGATGCAAAATAATTTGAAGTTGAACTCCTTTTGTTTACAAAACAATGTCATGTAAAAAATGGTGAGGATGCATGTGACGGAGCATACTCTGTGAACTTTCTGAATGACTCTGAGCTCCTCGACCTTGAGTGCAGCTTTCCAATCAACAATATACTCGGTACCTCGCGATTAAAACAACCGTAACCATTTCGCCTTGTGGTTCCATCTGATTCTCTATTCCATTTCAGTTCAATACGAATCATGCATTTATCAAATAATGCTTTTTATACGTATCTACATTAGTAATGTAAAAAGATACTTATACAAATACACTTTTTAGTATCATTTTTAAGCTTTTCGGTTTGAGTTTCACATATATTATAAGTTAACATTCATAATGATTCAATTAGTGAATCTAATACATTTGTCATTTAGTAGCAATGTGATTTCATAAATATTACAATCTCCATGCCGACTATAGAAATTCGACATTCCGATAGATTGGTTGACGAATCTTGCGTACAGCTAATAAATTCATTATGATGTGTTCACATTCATATTACAATCTCACATTGGGCTATAGAAATTGATTCGCGATGGTCAGTTGGTGAATCCCTTTGTTTGTATTAATTAATAATGTAGTTGCATTGAACATCGATTACCTTCACTTGTTGAATTCAATTGGTGAATCCGTCATGTTGATCATTCAACCGTTTCAAGAATAATTTACTCACATGTAATAGAATTACTTATAAGTTCCATTTTGCTGTGGATATTTGAAAAACATTTGAATACTAATAATTAAATCAATTTTGTATATTTCCTGAATAGAACTTAGAGTTGAGATTGAGTTAGAAACGGACATAAGAAAGCGGAGAACAAACCCGATTTATCGATCCCTTGTCTCTTTCGATATCGGTCCTAGGTTAGGTTATTAGTGTCTTCGCGTGCTAATTAATCTAATTCTCCACTCTTAGTGGTTGTTTCAATTAATCATTACTAGTAAGAATATTGATGAGGCGAGATACATTCGTTTTCTCTCTTGTATACTCTTCATGAACTCCATTAAGCACCCCATTAGGGTCCCTAAACAATTGGTGTCTGAATACGAGACTTAAGGGTAAAGGGTATAAACGAGGGGTTCTTGGAAGCATCGGTATTAGTACCACTTGGACCCGGTGCAGTCTTCTTTGCTGCCATTGGTATAGTACCTTTTAGTGGTCTGGGGAGGTACCACTCGTGGGTTCTACCCAGAAAATGGCAGATTTCGCCATTTTTCACCCATTTTCAACACAATATACCTCCTAAATCAACCCCTACATCAAAACCCACCATGGAATCCACCCAAACAACTCCAAAAGTGGTTTAGCACCAATAAAAACCCTTTTTTCCCAAGTTAGGGCTCTTCTCAAAATCAAAATCACAAAAGGGTGAAGTTAGGGTTTGTGTTCATACCTTGAATCTCTTCAAATCTTCTCTTATAGGTTGCTTGATCTTTTAGAAGCAAGAAGTGGGAAGAAATCCCACCTAGAACTTGATCTTTCTCCCAATGCTAACTCTTGCCCTTTTCTCCTCTGCTCTCTCCAGCAGGTTGTAGATGAGCACCATAGACACTAGATCTTTTAAATCCATATAAGTGTAAGGCCATCTTGGCCTGCACACAAGTCCCTTTCCTCCTTTTTCTCTCTTTGATTATGAAATATTATTTCCATAAAGCCTTGTTTAAACACCAAAGCATTTTGAGTTAAGTTCTCCCGATTGATATGGCCCATTCATTTTATTTGCCAATCCTCATGTTTACATGAACATATATTATTTACAATTGACCCTTACGTCCTCATTTTACAAATTTCCAAAATTGCCCTTTACACTTGGGTTAATTTCTGTGTCCAATCAATTCTCATTTAGCATATTATAACCATTTAATCAATATTCATTTAACAATTCTTGGAAAATACCCAAGTTGGTTCAATTTATACCCGGGATATATAATAATTTTTATTATAAAAATTCTAGGGTATTTTAGGCGTTCTGAGGACCCTCAAAGCTCTAATAGTGAGTTGAGAGGAAGATACTTGACCACCAGGCATTATAATTCTCCCAAAAGCTTGATATGGCATTTGGATGCACACAGAGTTTACAAGATTTTAAAATAGTAGATTGAATACAACCACATATTTAAAATTCAGCTCCCAAATGAAGTTGTGTGGAGAAAGTAACAACGAAGAACAAAAATTTGAAAAAAGCGGTTTTGTTTCATCTGCAAGAAGATGCTCCTCTTACAGGTAGTAGTATATCGAGGCGTAGATTTATAAAATACTCAGAATTGATATCATGTCTTCTTGTTGCTAAGCAAAATAATGAGCTTTTGATGAGAAATCACCAGTCTCATCCAACTAGATCTGAACAATTCCTTGAAGTGAATGTGATATCGTCCCAAACCCGAGGACGTGATCACGGTTGTGGTTGTGGAAGGAATTTCTAATACCATGGAGCTCATGGTAGTAATCATTCAAATTCCCAGAAAAGGAAAACCTCACGGAACTACCAAAAGTGGAATAATACCGAGGTTCTAAGGCCTAGGAGAATAATTGTCATAGATGTGGTATAAATGACATGAACTTATGTACCGTGTTGACATTTGGTAAGACCTACCCGAAACATCGATCGAAGAAAAATGAAAGAGTAAAATGGATGCCTTGATAGAAATGGACTAGACTTAACTTACTACAATACTATTTCTTTGGAGATTCGAGTGAAAAAACGGACATTTATAGTGAATGAGTGTAATAACAAAATGGATGCTTTTATATCAAATTAATTAAAATATCATTTGTTATTTGCATCTATTACATTATTATTATAATTTTATTGGTTGTATATTAAATCATGTGTTATTGCTCTTAAAGATGAATGAAGGGTGATGTATGTCTTCTTGACTATGCAAGCACACACAATTCTTGATACCAAAAGATACTTTACAGATTTAACATTAACAAATGTCGATATAAGTACCATACCTAATCTTGAAAACTTAATTGAAACAGGAAGAGCAAACATAAATACTCTTTCCCGTGGAACTAGATTCCATATCAATGATGCATTATATTCTAGAAAATCCACAAGGAATTTGCTCAACTTTAACAATATCTGTAGAAATGGATATCATATTGAAACTATGAATGAAGGTAATACAGAATGTCTTTACAATATCTCTATTGTTTTTGGAAAGAAACTTATAATGGAAAAGCTGTTAGCATTATTCTCTGGGTAATATCATACAAATATAAAATCTATTGAGTCATATGTTGTCATGAACCAGAAGTTCAAAGACCTAAAGACTTTTGTTCTTTGGCATGACACACTAGGTCACCCTAGGTCCTCAATGACGCGGAGAATCATAGAACACTCACATGAGCATCCACTAAAGAACTAAAAGATTCTTTTTCCCAATGAATACCCTTGTGCTGCTTGCTCATAAGGTAAATTGATAGTCAGACCATCTTTTAGCAAAGTCACATTTGAGTCACTTGTCTTCTTAGAAATAATACATGGGGACATATGTGAACATATCCATCCACCATGTGGACCTTTCCGTTACTTTATGGTCTTAATAGATGCCTCTACTAGGTGGTCACATGTTTGTCTTCTTTCAACAAGAAATGTTGCACTTGCTAGGCCTGCACAAATGATCAAATTACAAGCACAGTTTCCTGATTATCCAATTATGGCCATCAGACTTGACAACCTCGTTGAGTTTGCCTCCCAAACCTTTATTGACTATTGCATGTCATTTGGAATAAATATTAAGCATCATGTTGCTCATACTTACAACCAAAACTGTTTAGCAGAGTCCCTCATCAAATGTCTGCAACTAATAGCTCGATCATTGCTAATGAAAACCAAATTGCCGACTTCTACTTGGGAACATGCTATTATGCATGCTGCAAGCTTGGCTCGCATTCGACCAACAACTTACCATGAATACTCCCCTTTACAACTTATACTATGCAAACAACAAAATATTTCTCACTTACGAATCTTTGGTTGTGGAGTTTATGTACCATTTGCACCTACACACACAGTTTCCGTCTCTAAATAAAGACGGAAAACAGTTTCGGAAAATTATTTTCGTCTCTATTTAGACACGGAAAAATTTCCGTCTCTAAAAGTGGCGCGATAGGTTCTCTCCAAATTTTGAGACCGAAATAGAGACCGAATACTTTTCCATCTCTAAATAGAGACGGAATATTTTTTTTCGTCTCTAATTTTAGGGGCGAGCTGATGCACTAGATCTCACAAAAATAGAGGAGACGAGGAATTTTTCCTTTTCTAAATAGAGACGGTATTTGCTTTCCGTCTAAATAGAAGAGAGTCCCTTTTCCGTCTACCATTGGGTATATGAGAGAAAAATTTCCATCCCTAAATTTCCGTCTCTAAAAGTGGCGCAATAGGTTCCCTCCAAATTTTGAGATCGAAATAGAGACCGAATACTTTTCCATCTCTAAATAGAGACGGAATTTTTTTTTTCCGTCTCTAAGTAGAGACGGTATTTGCTTTCCGTCTCTAAATAGAGACAGAATCCCTTTTCTGTCTCTATTTAGACACGGAAAAATTTCCGTCTCTAAAAGTGGCGATATAGGTTCCCTCCAAATTTTGAGATCGAAATAGAGACCGAATACTTTTCCATCTCTAAATAGAGACGGAATATTTTTTTCGTCTCTAATTTTGAGGCAATTATTTTAAGATCTCCCAAAAATAGAATGAATTTTTTTCCGTCTCTATTTTTCGGGATATTTTTCCCCCCTCTCCTTCTTTTCCTTCTTTCCTTTATTTTTTTCCCCTTTCTCCCCTTCCCTCCCCTCGCCGGCAGAACCTGCACCGCCCCTCTCCCCACAATCGTCCGACGGGATATTCCTCCACCGCCACCGCGCGCCGCCCCTCACTTGGCCCCGCCCTTTTCCCTTCTTCCCCGTCGCGTGCGCCTCTCTTCCCTCGCCACGGCCTGGTGCTCCCCCTTCCTCCCGCCCGGCTTGCGATCCGACTTCCTCCCCCTCACGCCGCCTTACGCCGGCCTTCCGCTGCTCCCTTCCTCCCCTTATGACCTGTCGTGCCGCCTAAGCGCCACCGCTCCTGCCGTCGTCTTGGCGTCTCCCGGCTCGCTTTAGCGCCACAGTAGCATCGCCTCTCTTTCTGCGATTTTTAGTCATTCTGGATTTTGTTGGCTTGAGATTTTCCGAATTTGTTTGTATGATTTTTTTGGGATTTTGTTTGAATATCATGTTCCAGCAACTAACCATGTTAGAAGAATATGTAAGATGGTAATCCCAGCAGCCGTATAGCTAAAGGGTTAACAATGTTTGTGCTTGGAGGAACCACCTGCGCATTGGGCGCTCATTGCAAGTATACAATTGAGGATGAGTCCATGGGCAAATGTCGACCTTTCTGCTATACTCTCAGATTTACTATTAATTTAAGGAATTGACTAAAAATGTATAAGAGGTGATAGGCTATCCCAAGTGCAATACGATTGCCCTTTGACAGTCTCCCCATTGCCCCATATTTCTTTGCTCCATATGCTTGCCCACACACTGTTTGCACCGCACTTGCCATCCCCAACTGTTTTATTTTCATCACCAAAAAAACAAAAGAAATATTTAGTTAAATCTAAGCCACCTTTTTTTATTTATAACTTCAAACTTATTTTATTTATTTTTAACTTATGGATATAAACTATTTTTTGATGTTTGTAGTTTTTATTGTGTGAAATGTCATTACATTAAATATATAATTAATTTTGTAGTGTAATTGTGATTATGCGTATTGATGATTCATTATTCAATTCTGATGTAATTTTTAATATGTTGATATAAATATGTTTATTATGTGTTACATTGTTTTCTCTTTTTTGTATGTTGGTTCATGTATAAATTACTTATGTATATTGAGGTGCATGTATGTTGAGCGTTGTTATTATATGATGATATGCCAAGTTAGAAAAGGTTTTTAATTTTTTATGATATAAATATAGTTTATAGGTTCAAATTTGTATGTCGATTGTGTCATACTTAAGAAGAAGGTAATATATATAAATTATTTTTTATTTGTCATTGCATGTACCTACCACAATCGCCCTCGGATCGGCGTTGACCTGTTGTATGTGCTGAATAATCGTGGCTTACCAGCCGCTTTCGTCGAGGTAAGTGTGTTCTGTATTAAAAATATATTTTTTAAAAGTATTAAAATTTTTTGTAATATTGTTTTAATGAGATAAATATGTGTAAGTCACAGTCATGTTGTGGAGTTGCGATTGGTTTGATATTTTACCGGGTGTTAAAATTGCTAATGTTTGACAAGAGGATAGGGACCGTATAGGGGGAACTACGTCCGTTTTTACGAATATTTATGAAGATTTTAATTTAGAAATGAATCATTATGTAAAAAACTAATTGAGTTAAAGCGTATAGGCTAGAGAATTGAGTTCAAATAAAATACAATAATTGACACGTGATGGTACTAACTTCGACCTTGTGAAAGGAGTTTGATATGGATTTTTATGGGTGATAATATAAATGTAAATGTATTTTCTTGATGTTTGAACAGGAGGTTTGTTAAATATATAGGGGAAATTCTGCTGAAATTTTTTTAAATTATGGACAACTGTTAGTGTTGGGACTCATAATCATAATGTTTGATTGAATGGAGGATGGACAATAAATTGTGAAAGGAGTTTGATATGGATTTTTATGGGTGATAATATAAATGTAAATGTATTTTCTTGATGTTTGAGCAGGTTTATTTAAATATATAGGGAAATTTTCATAGAAATTTTTTTTTTAAATTATGAGGACAAGCATTAGTGTTGGGACTCATATTTCACAATACGTTGGCGTTAAAATAACAATACATATCTACATGTATTCTTGTTATTAGAGTCTTCTATGGGCAGGTCTGTATCCTCATGAGTTGTTTTACGCTCCATCTGAATCATGACGGTGTGACATTAAATCGCGATCATTACTAGACAAATTCATGTACGCTAATTTCAAAACTTAATATTCATTTTCTTTTAACCTCTTAGTTTCATTTTACTATTTACATAACATTCAGTTAATTTTTATTACAGGAGCGAGTAGTAGAGAGTCTTCAGAGTCAGCAGATGAACGGCGATGTGTTGATCATCTTTGCGTATATTATGAGGCTATTGGCGGTGGGATCGCTAGTGGGCCCGGGTCTTTGGATATTTTGTTATTCGCATGCGTCCTCCTCACTCCCTCGGCTCTTTGCTAATGGAAGGCAATACCAATGAGGTCATTGAGCTCACATGATACGGTCGTACTAATGGGTGCGTATCGTAAAAATTGAGACTTCATTAGCGTAGATTACCTGGCGACCCGCCAGCCGCGGTCTGGCGACCGTCAGCGTTCTCCTCCATCTTAGTTATTATTTTTAGAATTATTATCTTTTTTTTTTTGTAATCTCACTACACTTTTTATATATTAATACATTATATAATACAATATTTTCATATTTATTTATTGTTTATTTAATTTTTTTCATTATATAAAATTAAGAATAATTTAAATTTAATATATTAAAAAAAATTCCAATAAATTAGAGACGAAAATTCATTATATAAAATTAAGGAAAATTTAAATTTAATATTATTTATTTTAATATATTAAAAAAATTCAATAAAAATAGAGACGGAATAATTCCATCTACATTTTAGACGGAATTGATTTTCCGTCTCTATTTAAGATAAGAATAATTCATTAAATCTCTATTTTCAATTAGAGGCGAATTCCGTCTCTATTACTAAGATCTCATTCTTCAATTTTCTTGTAGTGACAGCACACTAATATGGGTTCCCAACGAAGACTTGAGATTTATGTAGGTTTTGATTCTCCGTCTATCATAAGATATCTCAAACCCTTAATAGGAGATGTTTTTACAGCCTGCTTTGTATATTCATTAAATTTTTAATATTAGATATGATAATAAAAAATTTGTATTGTAACTTCATTTTCTATATATATATATTTGTAGTGTATGAACCTTTGGAAGACAATTTAAGATAAGTTGGTATTAAACCAACTTATCTCAAATAGTCTTACAAAGGTTCATACAATACAAGTACTTGATTATCAAATCTAATATTAAAAATTTAATATTTACAATTGATCAATTGAATTAAATTAGCTAATTTGAAGAGTGTTAGCCTAAGGGTACCTTTAGTTGAGGTTTTGATGATAACAAACCAAGGTTATTGGTTACTAATGGTTAAAGATGAGTTGAGTGATAGGTTGAAGTTGATCAAGCATCAAATGAAGATAATACAAGCTAAAGATGGCAATGATGTAGTTGATCAAGCTCTTGGAAATGAAGTTCACTTAAGTCAAAGAACCAAGAAAACAAGTAACCAAGATTCCAAGCTCAAGCATCAAGTGAAGATTTTGATAGCTTAGGAATCTATGTAAGGTGGATGCATTGGTGCACTTTTGGATATCATCATTTATCATGCATCGCTCCTGAGCTTCCGGTTTTCAAATCTAAGATTGCATATCTTTTGAAAACATGAGTTTAAGTATAAAACCTTAGACTTGATAATCCAAAAATGAGCTTCAATGTTTATCTAAGGTTTATAAGTGTTTTAAATCAAACAAAATATGAATTTGAACCCTGAAAGAGGTTGTGGAAGACCTAAAAAGGTTGACCGGATGAATAGTACCAATTGAGTAAACTGTAACCAATTGAGTGAACAGTGCTGGTATTGAGAACAGTAACCAGCCTTGTGAATAGTGTCGATCTTATGAACAGAGTCGGTCTTGTGAATAGTGCCAATCGACAGGTTGGTGTTGACGGGTAAGCGGTCGGCCCAGGTTGTGGCAGGAAGAGTTGTGAGACTTCAATAAAACAGATGCGATGTATATCTAAAGACCATAAGAGCGGTCGGTAGTTTGTGTGAAGCCGGTCCCATTGGTTGAGTGCAACGGTCATATTTCAACGGCTAGAAAATAGTGACCTGGAGTGCACATGATGAAACGGTCGACCAATTGTGAGAAATGGTCGACCGGTTGGTCCAACCGTCGAATTCCAACGGCTACAAAACGGTAACATTTATGTGTACAATAGCTATAAACGACTATTGTATAGTAACCGGTCGACCGATTGGTAGCTTAAGTGGTCCAAGTTCCCACCCTATAAATAGAGTGTGGAGGATCACTTATTGGACATGAGACTTATTGTATATCCTCTCAAACATCATTTCTCTTGTGAATCAATTCTCAAACTAAGATTGTGAATGCATTCATTACATGTGCATATTGTAGAGTGCATCTTTGTGTTCATCAAAGCTTGATTTGTATTTGAAATATCTTGAGAGCTTGAGAGAAAGTATCTCATTGTGCTTAAGTGAGAAAGCTTCAAGGGTGTATAGCTTGAAGGAATTGTGAGTAACCCATTGGAGCCAAAATCCAAAAATCCAAGTGTAATCAAGCTCAGGATTGGAGCTTGGAACTTCAAGTGTGTATAGCTTGAAGAGGTGCCTATTTGAGCCATAATCCAAGTGTAAAGAAAGAAGCTAAGGTTGGAGCTTGACACTAGTGGAACCCTCACCTGTTGAAGGTTGAGAAGTGGACGTAGGCAAGGTTGTGTTGAACCACTATAAATCCAGGTTTTGCTTTCTCTATCCTTATCTCTTTAATTTAGTGTTATTATTGCATTTAAATTAAAGATTTATTGTAGTTGTGCAACAATTTTTGAAAACCAATTCACCTCCCTCTTGGTTAGGTTGCATAGTCATATTGAACTTTCAAAGAGAATTCAAATCTAAACTTAAAATTAAATCTAAAATCAATTAGATGAGAATTTAGGTTTTCATTCTACTTAATTAAAAAAAAATCCTAAAATCTAGTGAAGACAGAGATTGTTCTCTAAACATTTCTAACTTTTAGACTTTTTTATTAATTGAATTGTGTTTATTTTCATAGAATTGTTTCTATAATTTTGAGATTATTAACATTTTCATTCATCATCATGATTTTTCAAACTAATTTGATTTGATCACAATTATTTCTATTCTTTCCATTCTCGCCATAATCACTATGAAATCCATCCTAGTAGATAAAACTTAAGTACGCTATACTTGATAATCAGTACTAAATATTGTTTTGACTTCTTAAATGGTATTGTTTTCGAGGATGGCATCAAAGTGATTAACTGATTATATTCAAAAAGTGCAATTTGAAAGCATTTTGGAATGGTTTTAGGCCCTTTTGAATTGTAATTCCCCTTGGAAACACCAAGCTAGCAAATTGTCTAATATAAACTCTACTTGGTTGAGCTGATCTGAGGAGCTATCAAGAGATGATAGCTGATTCACCTCCGATCAGCTCTTATATGGTGCTTTTTAAAGACACATAATCAGCTACTGATAGCTGATTAGATATACAAAGCTCACAATTAGAGAAAAGCTGCAAATTGTAGCTTTTTTTGAAACGCTATTAAAAAATATCACATTTTCTATTTATATCCTTCTTTCTGTATTTACCTAAATTTTTTAAGAAATTGGTTAGATCTTTTACGAAATTGGTTATATTGAAAAAGATCCGTGAGAAAAATTAGTTTCACAATTTTTTTTATAATTAATATTACCTATTTGGTAATTATTTTGAATAATGTTTTTATTCTTAACAATAAAAAAATAAAAATATTGTTTGATAATAGAAAATTTATTTTATATTTTCTACTCTTACTAATAAAAAATGCTTTTAGACTTTGTTAATTTTTTAATTTATGTCAAAAATGATTATTTAAGCATAGAAAATAATTAAGTATTTAAAATAAAAAATTTAAAGCAATAGACATACAAATCATGTTTTTAAAATATATTTAAAAATTTGTAAATCCCCAAACAAACTTTTATTTTTATAAACTATTTATGTTACCTAATTATTTTATAATTTAAGATAATATTTTTATTCAATAATTTTATAGTTAAGTTTATCTTTGAATTTTTAACTTTAATTATTTTATATACAGATAAATATTTTAAATAAAAATTTGTTAAATTTATTTGATAATTATAAAGATTCAAATTTATTTTAATTTGATATTAATATATATATATATATATATATATATATATATATATATATATATATATATATATATATATATATATATATATATATATATATATTAGTTATTTAATATGACAAAATCATAACTCAAAATAAACTCTTCGTCAAAATGATTTTTTATGACATGATATTAAATATATTGACATAGAAATAAAAAGAAATGAAAAAAAAAGATTGAAAAACTTAAATATTACAATTAATTTTATTTATCATAAATTATATATTTAATAAACTGTACTTATTAACATGATTATTAATTTGTAACATTATAATAAAAATAAGGGGAAATTAATATTAAAATCCTAAACTTTCATGACTTTTGCATTTAAATCTTGAACAAAAAGTTTGTTTTTTAAATATAGAAACTTTCATGAATTTTGTTTTTATATCTCCAACAAGACTCCAAACCTCTACCCCATTGAACGTGGCACGACGAAACAATGTCGTTTTGATGCTACACCTACAATTAAAATGAAAGTTGAGGATATAAAACAAAATTCATGACAATTGCTATAATAATTAAGCCAACTTTTTGTTCAGGATTTAAATGCAAAAGTCATGAAAGTTCAAGATTTTAATTTCAATTTTTCCTAAAAATAATAATATATCTATAATTATTTAAAAAATAATAATTTGTTTTTGTCGGATATGTGATTAGAGTTTTTATTGTACTTTAGTTTTTATTAATTATTTTAGTATGATGAAAATATAGGGGAACAAAGTGTGGGGTTATAGATAGAAAAGAAATATTCTTTTGACCTATATAGGGTGTGTGGTCTTACGCTATTTTTCTACAACAAAATTTGAGAATCCCACTTGGGCCTTTGCTTGTGTATTTGCATGGTTTTCAGTGGGATTTTGGTCGCTAATCTTTAACTTATTTTCTTGTCCATCTCTACTAGTCTTGTAACACTAAAAATATCTGCTGATTGTTTTCAACATGTTTAAAAGACACCATGACATAAATTGAATTTCGTAAATTAAATGCGAAAATAGAAACTTAAAGAAACCCGGAAATTTTACAAGTTATAAGAATGAGTGTAATTTGTAAAAGGGGGCATAAAAGTCATAATTTGATAAGGTATAGGCGAAGTAGAAATAATAAGGTGTAGTGTAATTATAGAAGGATGGAGGACTAAAAGCTAAATAACATAAAGATTAATTATAAATAGAATAGGGAGACCAAAAATGGATTATTTTGGTCTTCAAACAAGGGCTTACGGGAAGGAAGGAGAGGAAGAGGAAGAAGAAGAAGAAGAGGAAGAAAGGAGAAATCAAGCAAAGGTATGAATTCTAGTATGGATACATGACTTTTGCATGGATTTTGGTATGCTTTTTGTACACAAACTACTTGGGAATGGATTGTTAGGGTTTTCTTTGGAGATTAATTTGGTTTCCTCTTCTAGGGTTTTATTAGGAATACATCCTAACTCTAGATTTAAGGGAAGTTTGGTTGAAAATCCCTAGTTGATCATAATTAAATATGGAATCCTTCACAATTTCAAGGTTTGTAAAGTTTAGTAGACAGGTATGAATCCTTGGATTCTTTGGCTAGTTAAAAGTGTTTGGGGAGTTGTTTGGAGGGATTTCATGTTAATTTTTGATGAAGAGAGGAATAGAAGAGAATTATGGAAGAAAAGTGCATGAAAAAAATGGTGAAATTACCATTTATGGGAAAATTTCGGAGACCTGAATCGGTACACCTTTGAAGTTGTACGGTACACGTGATGCGATAGCAAAAGCGATCAGGTACAGCTGAGCAATACCCGATCTGACCCTCGAGAATAAACTGTGCAGTCGGTCGGGCTGTCTTGAGTAGATCGCGCTCTTGCAACCCTTGTTTTTGTTATTTTTGCGTATTTAAGCTAAAATTTGCATACCGGAAGTATAGAAAAGGATGAAATTAAGTGAAAAATGTATCGTATCTCGCCGCCTCGGCGAAGCGAGTTCGATGGGAGCAAAGTTCATGCCCCAATAATAAGATAGGAAGTTTCTGAATACATATAATAGTAAGAATGCCTAAGACCAGATATTAAATGATACGACACTCCTGTTCTGATTAGTGCTTCGGCACTCCTATTAGTGCTACGACACTCACCCATTACGATTAGTGCTCGAGCACTCTGTACGATTAGTGTTTCGGCACTCATTAGTCTTCTGACACTCTGTTCTGATTAGTGCTTTGACACTCCTGCTAGTGCTACGGCACTCCTATTCTGATTAGTGCTTTGACACTCCTGTTAGTGCTACGGCACTCCTATTCTGATTAGTGCTACGACACTCCTGTTCTGATTAGTGCTACGGCACTCCTGTTCTGATTGGTGCTTCGACACTCCTGCTTTGTGCTACGGCACTTCCGTACTGTATAGTATCTTCGGATACTTATTGTGTTGTGTCTTACTCGATTAATGTGAAATCTTGGTCGATATTCCATAGTTATATGATATGCTTTGGATAATGAATAGAGGAAGTAGTAATGTATCGTTTGATCTTTAATACCTATGGGTACATTTAGAACAGAATAAGCTCTGTAATTCTACGGAGACCAGAATAAAATATAGTACATTGAAAATATAATTTCGAGTCTGAATAAGCTCTGTTATAAGCATAAGTACTTGTATAAGTCCATGATATAGTATATTTTTATATGTATTTGTTATATGCTTATTATAACTGTGTATATGCATATTACCTATGTTTCCCACTAAGCGTAAAGCTTAGCACGGGTTTTTAATCCGTGTAGGTACAAAAGAAAGAGACAGCGATATTCCGCATTATGCCGGGCCAACACACGAGTAGGGGTTCATCACTGTAGGTTCTGCACTCTGATCAGTAAATGTAAATGTATAGTTTTGAATATAGAAATGGGACTCGGTCTTGTATATGTGGCAGCCATAACTACCCTTCGATGGTAGTTTCATTTTTGGACTTTTGTATATGATATGTTGATATAGTTATAAGACTTGGATATACGATATGCGATAAAGCGATAAGAGTGATGTCAAGTTCTGCACCGAACTCGGTTCGGATCCATGAATAAGTGGGATAGGGAATCGGCGTGGCAAGTCTCGCTCAGAAAGTCAACTGTAAAAATAATAATCAGCTTCTCAGCCACAGCCTAACTATCGCATTATATATGTTCATCGTTTTTATATCTCTTTATCATGTCTATATAAGTAAATTTATCTTCAATCAACTACCAACTATCATCTACTTTACCAAGCATATTTATAAACAGTTACCAGCTATTAGTTACAAGCACCAACTACCAACTATTAGTTGAGCCAAATAGGGCCACAATCGAAAACTAATACACTACTACAAAAAAATAAAAATAATGACACTTGATTCATTAACGCTTTAAAAAAAAAAATGTCATTAATTCGATTATAATATTGGATTAATTGACATGAATAATCCCAACTTTAACTCATCTTCTTTAAATAGTCCCACCTTGCGATAATCTAGGGATAAATACAGCTTTGATGGGTGCCTTCTCATTTTGGTCCTTACCGGTCACTTAACTGGCTTAGCAAGTTAACCATCCTACGTGGCATTGACTGTTATGCCATGTGCATAGCACAACCTGAGCTCCCATTTCTACTAATCATCATCTCGGGCATATACTTCTCCAGATTTATCATCTTCTCGGTTATCTCTCAATGCGGTCTCTATGATGCCACTAAATCAGGATCCGTTAATTGAGCAAATCGACCCATTGCAGGAAGCTCATGGATATCGTATATTTCGATGCCCACCTTTACTGGGCTCCCGTTCTTGGGATCCATAATTTACCAAGCGAACAAAGTCCCCTTCATACGAGCTCTTCCAAAACCAGCTGCACAATATGCTCACAATGCGTAGGAAAAACAACACTGCGAGAGGGCAGGGCTCTTTGCGAAGCTCACCTTTACTGGTGAGGCAGAGCCTATCATTCAGGTCAACCTTGGGTTCTCCAAGGCAAAAGCCCTGCTTGCCTGATGACTGCCATGTAATGAAGCTCACCTTCGCCTAGGCAAGCTAAAGCCTATTTCAGGACGACGTTATGCCACGATCCGCAAGAGTTCAAAGTCGACTCTTAACATATTATTACATGCGAAATGAATTTATTATGAAAATTTTACAAAACAATTATAAGTGATACAAAGCCACGCCAAAACTTTTTATTACCCTTACGGCGGATGAGAAGCCCAGCCTCGGCACATGCCACGCACCTAAAATGTTATCGGTATTGGGGTGGGCGCGCCTAGTAGAGTGAAAGAAAGATTCTGGAAACTCTCACTAGTGCACATGCAATGTTCACCTTTGACCTTTTCACATTCACGTAAACAATTCCAAACGGGATGTAGTCCTGGGTTGATTCTACATCTCATGCCATGAAATGAGATGAGACTCACTCTTTTTATGCAGATCTTTATGAACTCCTATCACACAATGCAATGCCAATGTGTGATAAAATCCATCATTGATGGATTACATCCAATGATCATTTTTTTTTTAAACAAAATTCATTTGTTTATAAACCAAAACTCGTTGGATGTCACACCTCAAATGATCATTTCATATACAAAACCATGTGTCTTTTTTAGGTAATGAAATTTCGGGGTCTCACTGCAGGCTCCGCACGCCTTCCTACACTTTTTGGACTTTCACCTTTGGAGTGTATGAACCAGTACCAGGTCTTTCACCCAAGGGAGTGTCTAGCCCTTCTTGCTATTACACGACACAAGTTTTTCCATTTCATGCAATAGTGCGACTCTGTTGGACTTCGTCCAATGGTACCGAGCCCACTTATCAATCACCAAATGCAGTGTTTGATTTCAACCATACACTCACACCATGAAATGCATTGTCCTCGTGCATATACAATGTGATGCGCCATTACATGTCAATGTCATGTCACATATGTGATGAATGCCATATGGACAATTTAATTCACTTTGTTTTACCATGTATCATGGATAGTATATTACATATAATCTACAAAACAAACATTCCAGTTCAATGTGAATATATAAGCACACATATATCAACACATTCATCAAACAACAATTAATCAAATCATGTTATGATCGTAATAACAACTTTATCTCGAGGACAAATGTGACTGCCAAAATGCTCAGCATTTACTTGACCCTAACAGGCCCTTAAAATGGCCATAAAGCCAAGCCCGACGACCTTTAAAGCGCGCGAAAACCAGCCAAAGCAGGCGCCGATCGGATTATTCTTTTCTTAATCGAATAGTCCCTAAACAATTTTGGGACATACTATACAACCACAAATCAATTCACAAAAGCCGGCCTAGCGGGCGTAAAATGGCCATTAAAGCCGTGAAACGATGACCAACGCCCGGCATTACGGATTATTATTTTTAATCGAAGCAGTCCACAAATTTTTAGGATATACTATACACAACCACAAATCAATTCACCAACTAGCCACGGCGGGCCTGGCGACCATAAAATTGAACAGGCATGAAACAAGTCATGCGGCAGCTTAGGTGAAGTAGACCTTCGTAGTGGCGAACACCTCAACACAGGTGGACGCATACGTAGCCAGCGAAGGCGTCAGGCTTGAGTAGAAACAAAACAACACAACCCCTAAACTACTCCCAAACATACCCTTAAATTCGTCCTCCTTAAATCAGCCAAAAAAGTGGGAGTCGCTGAAAGTATGACAACTACCTCTTGGAGGCGTAGTAGAAGCAGTGGGGGATCTCAGGAGCCACCTCTTAAACTCAAAAACTTTGATTTCCCCCAAATCTCCTCTTTTAGATCTTCAGTGAAATCCCTCATTTTTAGTACACAAGCGTAGCCCTCGTCAAGTAGATGAACTTTAACTTTTGGCTTGACGAATTCCAACCAACAGAACTCCGAGGATCGAAGAAAGAAGACTTGGACTTCACTTCCTTTTCCTTTTTATCTCTCCCACGGTTTCCTAGCAGGAAATGGGATGTCTTCTACCCAGATATCCCTTTTTTTTTTAACCTTATCCACACTATTAAACACTTGTCCCAAGTCGCGCCACGTGTCTACAACCTGTCCAGGTCTGTTTATGTCCCGAAACGATTTATTTCATTCCAGTTTGAGTTCAAATTATTTTCATAAACTTTATTTAAATTATTTCCCAATTTTTAAGATTTTCTTGAAAATCTAGTTTTTGGGTTTCATCAAACACCCATCGCCCCGAAAATCGTGAAAAATCTTACTATCTCAGAATTCGATGAAATTCATTTGGGTAACTAGATTTCGTGAGACGAATCCAACTGTGAGGTCGTTCATCGTCGAAATCTGTAAAATTTCAGATTATGGCTTTGTATTCAGTAGAATTCTTAGTTTTGCCTTTTTCGGGTTCAGTTGCGGTTTTGTTCCTTTACCCCAGCAAAGAATTTCATTCTAAAATTCACACACATAACATACAAATCACATGCATATGCTGCAGTCATTTAATATCAAGGCTGAAAAAAATGTGACTGAATAAGAAAGGATAAAATTTATCGTATAGTGTCTTGGCGTTTCCCATGTTGCCTAAATCCTCTCGGGTGCTATCATGACACCTTCACTTTATCCTCGCGAAGGTCTTTTACCATAAACTGTTGCAATATCATGTTATGACTGGTCCCTCCTTGAAGAGGTTCCATGCAAAAGCCGACAACAAGCTATCTGCAGTCACCACCTTGGTCGGATCTGGGTGTACTTAAGACATAGAGATATGAAATCGCGAGCCACCCGGTCGTTTGATTGGCCATGCAGTAAGCAAATCGTACTGCTTTTGAACATGACCACTCCTCTCTTAGGCATCACCTTGAAAGAACGCGGTCTTACGCCTCGGAGCTAGAAGTCGGCCGTCGTTTGTTTGGCGTACCATGTCGGCTCTAAGCCGTGAGAAGATGCCTCCATATCAATTCCACCTTCTCAGATGTGTCCACCCCAACCAAATCAGAACATCTGTAGAGGGTTCTCTCGCCACCTCCATCCCATGACAGAGTACGGGTCAATAATGAGAGGCCTCAGCGCAGTGCCTCATAGGGTGCCGTCTGTATGCTGCGATGTGTAACACCCCCAAATTAACCTCGTAGTTTATGACATGTTTAGGGATGCAATAAGAAGTCAAAATTGTATTTTTGGAAATTTAATTGCTAATTGAAAGGGATGTTGATGATTAGACAATTCAAGGGACCCGAAGGTTGTAAGATTAAGTTTATGTATTTAGTAGAATTTGATAAATTGAATTGCAAATTGATGGGAGTTGGAGGACTAAAATGCAAGGCCCGATAATATAGTCGAAAGGGGTATGAAACCGAACTTGTCTCTAGGTAGTATTTTCTTGTGTGGGGTTTGTGGAGAGAAATTTGGGAACCTGATTTGGAAGAGAGTGTTGGGTTGGGAAGAGCCAATTTTGTTGGGTTTCTCCGTGGGTTGGGACTCTACTAGTTATCAGCAAGAAGAAGAATGGAAGAAAAGGAGAAAAAACCGACTTGGTTTTTGAAAGTCTTCATGAGAAAATCGGGTTGGGAAACTATCTAGCTTTCTCTTCATTATGTTGTGTTAAGGAAAACCACAACCCTTCCATAAATATGTTTTTAGTTTGGTTTTTGAGTTAGGCTTTTCTTTGCGTTTGTTTTGTTTGGTTGGAAATTTACGGTGAAAATGGGTAAAAATGCCTCATTTACGCGAGCGGCTCCTCTCCGCCTAGACGAAGGAGTGCACCTGGCGAAGGTGCTGTTAGCTGGCGAGCAGGAAGCCCAAAGTGCAGTTTACGCCTCCTCGGCGAAGGCTACTGCCTTGTAGGCGTGGGTCATCACTTGACAGGTCCCCTGCGCCTGTGAATTTTATAATCTTGTTTTTGTTTCCTTCGGCTTTCAATTCTGAAGAGCCATTTGCTCTTTTGTTAAGTTCACCGGTGATGTTTGTGGACTTTTGTTTATGAAAGCCGGGGCACGCACTTTGTTTTCTTGCTTTATTTGCTTAAGCTATCTCTCATCTGAGAATGCATGATTAAGCGAAATATAACATACTCACGAGCACATATATAAGTGTAACACTCTGAAGCAAGACAGATCACTTGAATGATGGCACTCCAAGTTAGTGCTTGGCACTCTCAGTTTAGTGCTTTGGCACTCTCTGTTCAATGCTACGGCACTCCTACATAGTGTTACGACACTTCTATTATGTGGTGTAAGCACGTTCTGATTGTGCTTTGGTACCTCTATTTAGTATTGTTAATGAAATTTTTAGCCAGTACCCTATTGTGTTGTATCCTACCAGATTTCATTGTTGCTCCATTACATCGATGACATTTATGTGATAAGTATCTAAATAATGAACAACTAAAACAAAGTAAATCTCTAATGCTAAGGCCTCAGTCGGTTATGTTAATGTTGTACTACTGAGCCTCCTTCTGTCCTGAAATCTCTATTATGTACTCCTACGAGAGATAAGGATATTCTAATATGTGAATTATTTTAAAAGTATCTTTTGTGGTGAGGGACCCTTTGCAGTGGTCATATATCTTCTTTCCTCTGAAACATAAAACTGGCATTTAGTGTTTCATCAAGGTGTGGAAATCTTTAGAAGAGATTAATTAGAGATATCCACGCATGTTAATGAAATTTGACACAGCATTAGAGTCCATATGTGGGTTTTTAACATGTTTTGAAATGTAAATGCAATATTTTGTAATGATGGAACCTGTATAAATACAGTGGTGAACTCAAATGTATGAGCAGGACAATTTTAAACACCACTACAGTGGTAGTCTTACAAGTTTATGCCCTTATGGTGGTTGAATTGGGTCCACTAATAATATGAGAATGTGGGTTAAGGGTCCAGTTAGTGCAGCATCTGGCTGCCTGGTAGGGGAAGGCAGAATTCACATGATAACTATTGTTGTAGAAAGATTCACTAAGAACAAATACATTTAACTACCTTGAGATCAAGGGCGCCATTCAAAGTACGGATGTTCTCTCTCATTGTGTGGTGTTTGGGGATGAAAAGCATTGTTCATCATCAATTGTGTCCCATGACTTCAGACTCTTCCAATTAGCGAGTAAGCGTGGGATCCGATCCGATACCATAGATCTTGTTACTCCATGCAATGGGACAATCTCTTCTTACATTTGTTAGAATTCCTCCATAATTGAAGGTCATCCTCCACAGCCGAAAGTGTCAACAATGCATTAGATTCCCGCTATCCACCACGTCGTGTCATACCCTTAAATGTCATGCAGAGTGATCTAAATCATGTTGATGTGTCTCCCACTTCCATATTACCTCAAGGGCGGAGAGAATCCATGGCTACGGTGTGCCTTGCTAGCGACACATAGAGGCAGCTGACAGACAAACTCCCCAGCGTGATGTTTCTTGAACCACCTCGATATGCTAGTAGTGAAGATCATGGTACATGCCATTGACTTTGATGTCTGACAAAAAGCGGGAACAATGGAACTCCACTGAGGATCTCCTCTCTCGGATCTACCAGCTAGGGAACCCTGACCTTCCCTATCTACGAAGACTACCATACGTATTGAATGGCCCGGCCTTTTGTCATCGGCATTAAGAATTTGTGCGGATCTTTGATGGACCTTTATCTCCATGTCTTGTCACTTTGGGACTACCGATCACTCTCTGCTGGTGAGGAAGGCGCCTTAAGCTTCCAATCTTTGACCCAGATACACAATTGGGCGGCCGATCTGGCCGTTTTCTGCCAGCACCTTCAGAATCACATGTTGCTCACATTTTGCATGAATAGGTACTTTTAATCAGCTTTCGTGTTTTACGGACATACGAAGGTTTTGAATCTAATGCCATTATCGAGTTTATCTCAGGGAAGCAAATGGATCATTGAGGATGATGGCAGCAGTTGGTGACCCGGGAAGTGCGAGCCAATCTTGGAAAAGCACCAGTGACAACATGCCGTTGCCTTCAGCATGCATTTTGCATCAGAAAGTGGAGTGAGCAACAGCATGCAGATGCGCCTTGACGTATGCAGGTACACCCTATACGAAAAGTGGCGGTGAAGCGTATGCGCGGTACGCATGACATGTCTGGGGTACCTATCTGAAAAGTGGCGAAAGCGGCGTATGCCGATTTTACCACTAACGTAATGCGTTTTGTGTATTGCGAGAATTGGTAGGCATTTGATCTAGCAGCAGGGAACAAAACTGTCGATCAACTTTGGCCAAGGATCGTTGGGAGGATTGTAAAGCCTTAGGATTACGGAGGCTTTTGGATTCCCTAGGTTTGGGTTTTTCATAGAAGTATTCTTTGCCATAGTTTTGGCAGTTTTATAATTAGGATTTAAGACTTTGTTTCTACGGAGATTTTTTATTTCAAACTGTGTAATCTTTTAGTAGAACATACATCTAGATTCATTCTAAAATTTTATATTTTGCATTCTGGAGTGCAATTGAATTTTGATTTTCTAAAGGTTCCTTTTATGAATAAATTCTCTTCAATTATGAATTACCTTATAATTTCCATGGAGTTCTAAATTTCTATCTTCTACGATTGAAACTCACACGATCAAAGTGTATTATGATTCTCTTTTATACTTGATGGATTGTGTGATGTTCACTTGTGAAAACTTTGTAAAAACAGTTGGGCATCCTCTTGACAGCGTGTGAGCGAGGAGCCTGGTGCAGGTGTAGCGAACTCTGAATGCAAGGCTGGGTGCGGATTAATTGGGAACAAGTGTTTAACATCGTTCGATTATCTTTCCTTTCAAAAGGCATTTTAAAGAAAAATCTTCCATGTCTGAAGAACCATTTATCGTAGCTCTAGATGAAATTTGTAAATGAAATTTGAGGAGTAAATGATCGTTAGTAGTGAAGACCTAAGAATTCCAGCAATCATCAGCATATTTTAAAAAAATGGTCGTGATTAATCAAATCATGATCAACAAAACCTGACCATATAATTTCCTTTTCGTTCTTTTACCTTTGGAGAGCTAATATAGGATAACAATTTGAACCACTCCTGTGGAGATGACGCAGGCGGACAAAACTACCACACCATCTTTAAATGACCTTAATTCACACTTGGGAATGGGGTCGACACGAATAAGAGCGAAGCATTTTTGGCGCGGATTCTTGCAGGTGATGGCGACGATCCGGGTTGATACAGCGAGGCTAGAGGTAATTTGCAATTGCATTGCAAAGTGGAAGTCGTTCTCTACTTTTCTTTAATTTATTTTGTGAAATCTCGGTGGGTTTTCTTGAATGATGGGTTTAGTGCATGCTCCAGTTGGGCTTCGCCTTGACAGCGCCCGACTTAATGAAATGCGCATATAACAAAAAATTTTGGGAATCAAAAATGGAAGTGCGTTATCCGGATAAAGTTGCAGATGGTTATCTGAAAGATTAACCAGCCTCCGTTTAATGAACGTACGAAGGTTCTGATAACCGCCGGTTCATGACATCCGACGCTGAGACCAGTTCCACCGCTCACGGTGGCACCGTTGGTAGAGGAAATGTTGTTCAGTAAAAACGATATCGAGTTCTTACAACTCTTTCGTGTGGAAAGACTATAGGAAGTCTCTTTTGATACGGCGACTGAAGAGGCGATCAATTCCTCATGAAGTCGAAGTAGTCGAGTCTTTACTTGTATATCACGGGGTCGAGATCTGAACCCCTGCTCATTCATAAGAGAGACTTTGAGGATGTTTAGGTGCATTTCTCTCTCTTTTGGCTCACCCCCTCTCCACATAATCTATTTGGTTTTATTTCCTTTTGCTCTGGAAAGCCCAGAAATTTGGTTTCATTCTCTTGCACCCAACTCAATCTTTACATAGGAAGACATGCGGAATGAATTCCTTAACAAAATCTTCCCTCCCTTACGTACCAATGCTCTCATGCGTGCAATTCAGAATTTTTCTGAAAAGCCGGGTGAACCTTTGCTACTTGCTTATGGGAGAGATACAAGGATCTCCTCCATGCTATCCCTCATCATGGTTTGGATGTGGGACAAATCTGTGCGTACTTTCATCAAGGACTATCCTTGAATAATAAACAATACATCCAAATGATGTGTGCGGGAGAATTTTATGAAAAGAGTGCTAGGGAGGCAATTCAACTCTTTGGCTTCCTGTGAAAATGCTCGAACATGGGGAGACCCAGCACCTCGTAGACAACGCTAAAGTTTTATAAAATACACATGGGGAGGATCATCACTTAAAAGAGAATGATGAATTGCAAGCAAAAATGCCAATTTAACAAGAAAGTTGGAGCCATAGAGATGAAAAGGTGAGCAGGTAACTAGTATTGCCTCAAGTACCACTCGGTACCTATTGGACTAGAGTGGAGGAGCCATGCATAATATCACGATGACCACACACTTTCGGCTATTAATTGCCCAGAGCCTTCCTCAAGTTAAAGAGCAATTCGGATAGAGAGCAATAATGCATAACTACCAAAGGCTTTCTTTCAATTCTCCATATTCTGAAACATATAATCCGAGGATGGGGTAAGCACCCCAATTTTAGTTGGAGAAATGAGGGAGGCCCACATAGCGCCAAAGCAACCAAGGCCCCCATTATCGAAACCCGCGGTTTATAAATTCCGTTCCTCCATTTCGAATCAAGGTCCCCCGAGTTTCACTGTGAACCACAACCAAGGTTTTCATCCCGAGTCGAATCAAAGGGAATCCAAACCCAGCCTTATCAACCTCCACATAAGAGAAGTTTGGAGGATATAGTAACACAATTTGTATAGACCCAACAATCCACAAACCGCAAATTTCGAGCGCTGCGAATGATGTGAGATCGAGTAACTAAGCTAACCTCTTCTATGGGTAATTTTCAACAAGAAAAGAAACTCCCATCTCAACTATCCAAAACCCACAAGGTCAAAATAGTGTGGGAGTTTTCAGGTCAGTAAATTGCCACCCCAGACATTGTAAGGCATCACTACTCTTGAAGTAGTAAGGTAATTGATAAAACATTCCAACTGGGAACCCCGTCACAAGAGCCCGCAAGTGAACCGGTTGGAGATGATGAGGTGTGCGACAAGCCTCATGTTCCTAGAGCGGTGTGGTTGATGAGGAGCGAACAAGACAAGGATACCCATATCCCTCCAGCTCCATATCCTCATAGGCTGAGAACCCCAAAGAAAGTGAATAACCATTCTGAGATCTATGAATTATTCAAACAAGTGAAATTGAACATTCCTTTACTAGATGCCATTAAACAAATTCCATCATATGCTAAGTTTCTTAAGGATTTGTGCACAGTAAAAAGGAAACTAGGTGTCAATAAGGAGGCATTCATGACTGAGCAATCTACCTCAACGATTGAAACAACACCCCAAAATACAAAGATCCAGGAAGCCACTGCTATTTCCATAGTAGTAGGGAATTCCCAGGGTTAAGGACATGCTCTGTGGATTTGGGGCAGAGTGTTAATTTGTTGCCTTACTCAGTATATGTGGACCTAGGGTTAGGAGAATTAGAGCCAACCAATATCACCCTCCAATTAGCTAACCGTAGTGTAAAAATTCCTAGAGGGATAGTGAAGGATGTAATAGTACAAGTGGACAAGTTCTACTTCCCCGTAGATTTTGTTGTGCTCGACACTCAACCTGTGGTGAACCAAGGAACTTAGTTCCCAATGATTCTTGGTAGACCATTCTTGGCAACTGCTAACGCCATCATACACTGTCGGGGAGGTCTAATGACACTATCATTTGGTAACATGACTGTTAATCTGAATATCTTTAATGTTATCAAGGATGAGGGACGAAAGATGGAGTGTGAGAATGACATGGATTGATTACGTGAGTCTGAAATACTTAGATAATGTCTCACATGATGACCCTCTTATATCATGTTTGGTAAGCCCGAGCTTTGATGAGGTAGTGACCACACTAGAATTAGAGTTTCTACACTCCATAATTGAACACAATGAGGTACTGGAAGTGAATGGGTGGGCACCTAAATTTGAACCATTACCACCAATTGAGGATAAGGCATTGCCTTCTGAGAGAAAGGCCACCCCTAAGCTTGAGTTGAAGCCTTACCATCACACCTCAAATATGCCTTCTTAGGGCGGAAAAGCTTTCCGGTAATCATATCTTCCTCCTTAGAAATGAGTCAAGAAAATCAACTTTTGGAGATATTGAGAACCCACAGAACTGCCCTAGGATGGACAATTGCAGATATTAAGGGGATTAGCCCCTTGATCTGCACACATAGAATTCACTTAGAAGATGATGTTAAACCCTCTAGAGCAGCAGCCACGGAGGCAGCGAACCCAATGAAGAAGTGATAGAAGGAAGTCTTAAAACTCTTGGATGTAGGTGTTATTTACCTATTGGACATCAAATTAAGGTTAACATAGGTAGTTCTGAAATGCGGAGTCTTGTGGTACTTGATGAAATATGAGCTTATTCCTACTCGTGTCACTTCAGGTTGGAG
This sequence comes from Tetrastigma voinierianum, assembly GCA_016808115.1. Taxonomy (NCBI): domain Eukaryota; kingdom Viridiplantae; phylum Streptophyta; class Magnoliopsida; order Vitales; family Vitaceae; genus Tetrastigma; species Tetrastigma voinierianum. The sequence goes on from JAEQBH010002375.1 coordinate 317,750, forward strand.
AGTGTGCATAGATTATAGGAAGCTTAATGCGGGTACTAAGAAAGACCACTTTCCTCTTCCGTTCGTTGATCAAATGTTAGAGAGAGTTGCAGGGAATGAATTCTATTGTTTTCTTGATGGGTACTCAGGGTACAATCAAATTGAGATAGTGTTGGAAGATCAAGAGAAAACTACATTCACCTGTCCTTTCGGTACTTTTTCCTTCAGGAAAATGCCCTTTGGATTATGTAATGCACCCGGAACCTTCCAACGGTGCGCGGTAGAATACCGGTGACATGATAGAAATCGATACGGAAATCTTCATGGATGATTTCTCGATTTTGGTGACTTCGTTCGAAATTGTTTGGAGAATTTATGTAAGGTTTTGGAGAGATGTCAAGAGAAGAACCTTGTGTTAAATTGGGAAAAGTGTCATTTCATGGTGACACAAGGGATTGTCTTAGGCCATATAGTATCAAAAAATGGAATTGAAGTTGATAAGGCCAAGGTCGAGCTGATCTCCAATTTACCTACTCCTAAGTGTGTTAGAGACATCGAGTCATTTGGGATATTGGATTTTATAGAATTTATAAAGATGTAGTTCTAGCCCAGTTTATATTATTTTGTACAAGATGTATCTTGCATAAATCCGATTGAAGACCTTTGTTTGATTAGATGTGTTACCTTTATCATGCAGTTCACCCACATTGGGACCTTTGTTTGGGATCATGTGTGGCATGCAGATTGTAACAAAAAGATTGGACAGGGAAGCAAGAAATTCTGTATAAAATAAGACCAACCGACAAAACTAAACAACACGACATGAAGGTTAAGTATGTCTTTGAAAGACCCGGAATCGTTGTTTATGGCTCTCTGTAATTATTTTTCACAGATCACGCAGCGCTGAAGTACCTGCTCTCTAAGTAGGATACCAAGCCTCGGTTAACTAGGTGGATTCTACTATGCCAAGAATTCAATCTAACCATTAAAGATAAAAAGGGGGTCGAGAATGTGGTAGCTGACCATTTATCTCGATTAGTTCCAGAATCAAATTCTCATGGCGTACCCATAGGCGACAGTTTTCCTGATGAGCAGCTTTTTGCTCTTGTTCATTGCCCATGGTACGCCGACATCGTAAATTACCTAGTAACTAGTCAAATTCCAACACAATGGACTTCTCAATAGAAAAAGAAATTTTTGGCAGACATTAAGAAATATTACTTTGATGATCCATATCTATTTAAATACTGTCCAGACCAATTAATGAGAAGATGTGTGCCCAATGATGAGCAGATCAGGATCCTAACCTTTTGCCATTCCGAAGCTTGTGGAGGGCATTTCTCTGCAAGAAAAACAGCAGATAAGATTTTGCAAGCTGGTTTTTACTGGCCTACCCTGTTTAAAGATTGTTTCGAATTTTTCAAAACTTGTGCTCGGTGCCAACAATTAGGCGGAATCACAAAGAGGAACATGATGCCTCTTACCCCGATTCTAATTATTGAAATTTTTTACTGTTGGGGTATAGACTTCATGGGGCCTTTTCCCCCTTCTTGTGGGTATCTTTACATTCTGTTATATGTTGATTATGCGTCTAAGTGGGTTGAGGCTATTCCAACGAGAACTAATGACCATAAGGTTGTTTTGAAATTTATCAAGAACCGCATTTTTCGTTTTGGAATACCTCGTGCAATTATTTAGATGGTGGACTCCACTTTTATGTCGATCTTTTGCAAATCTGTTGAAAAATATGGAGTCACCCATAAAGTCTCAGCGACATACCCCCGCAGTTGATAGACCAAATTTGAATTAGCTAATAGGGAGATAAAACATATTTTGGAAAAAACGGTTGCTCCAAATCGCAAAGACTGGTCATTCCGACTCACTGATGCTCTTTGGGCCTACCGTACCACTTTTAAAACTGTTCTTGGTATGTCTCCCTATAGGCTTGTTTATGGAAAGGCTTGTCATCTGCCAGTTGAAATGGAACACTGAGCTTATTGGGCTATTAGAACTTTTAATTCTGATTTAACTCAAGCAGGTAAGCAGTGCTAGTTGCAACTAAATGAGCTTGATGAATTGCGGTGAGAGTCGTATGAAAGCTCCCGGATTTACAAAGAGTGGCTCAAGTTGTTCCATGACAAGACTATTGCTTGAAAAACGTTCGAACCAAACCAAAAAGTACTGCTGTACAACTCCCGGTTGCACTTATTTCCAGGAAAACTTCGCTCGTTGGGTAGCCCATTCAATGTTAGGTAATTACATCCATACGGGCCAGTGGAGGTGAAAATCCGGATACCGGAAAGTCCTTCAAAGTCAATGGTCAACGCCTTAAGCCATTCCTTGAGCATTTCAATCTTCAAGAGACTAGTGAGGATTTGGTAGATCCGCTCTACCAGGATCCTCATTCGGAGTAAATTCGTTCTCACCTTGTTGTATATAGTTTTGATTTAGTTTTATTTTTATTTTTTTGCATTTTATTTCTATTGTCTCTATTTCATTTGCTTTTCAATAAAAAAAAATTATATATATAAAAAATAAATAAATAGGGGCCCTAGTTTCTATGTTGCCTCCCATTCTGTTGTGGGGGTCCTCTTGGTTTCTATGCATTGAGGACAATGCGTGTTTCTGTTGTGGGGGTAGGCGTACACTAGTTGAACCTAACTATGCGCTTGTTACATGTTCAGTGTATGGCAAAATTTTTCGAATTGTGGCTCTTTTAGGTATAATACTTGACTTGCAATGTATATAGCCGCACGATTTCATACACACTCCACATCATCTCAATGCATGTACACTTTAACAAGCATGCACAAAAATCTTTATATTCATCTTTTGGACTTTATCCCCTTGCATTCTGCCCTAATTCATGACACGAACCACTGACTTTCTGTTCATATTCTAGTCTTGCCTGCTTGTGCTCCCATCTGTGCATTAATTTGGCATGTCATGTTAACTACATGCATCATAGTCTTTGAGGAACATCTTGTATAACTGGAAAATGATTAGAGGCCATCATTTTGTGTTACACTTTGTGGAATTGTTTTGTCTTACCCCTTGCACCTATTTTGAGCCTTAAGTTGCCAAGTTGGTTTGAACCCTAGGAACCCTGATCACTAAATCGATGGACCATGGAAAGGTGAAGTACAAAGAAGGAAGTACAGAGTTGTCAACTCCATGAAAGCGATCGGTTTGGGCGAGAATATGAGCGAAGGAGTGTAGTGAGCATACCGGGTGAAGCCCACGGGGATGAAAGGCAGTCGACAAGGATAGATTTTACATCGGCACTACTATTCCCAATTTGCAAAAATATATGGATCAAAAGAAAGAAAAAGAATATGATGAAAAAGAAAGAAAAAAAAATTGGGCAATTGTCTTAGTCTGAGTCTAACATGTACTAGTACATGTTATTATGCAACGCGAGCCAACATATCTTGGTACACCACACTAACATGTACCGGTACAGGCGGGCGGTTTTTAGGCAAAAAGGGTTGTTAACCCCAATTTTTGTGCCTTTGATATTCATAACCCATCCATTCTCTAAACAAACCAAACCACCAACCCTTCTTTTCCCTCTCACCTGAGCAATCCCAGGTTGCTGCTCTGCTAGAGTTTCCATCGTTTAGGCCCGAATTCTTCTACATTCATCGTACGGACGTGGTAAGCCTCCTGCAAGTCCTTGAGAGCATTTTTTGTGCTATTCATTATTATACATGGACTTGTTTGGTTGGTGGTTTTCTTTACTTGGTGGTTTGGGGTTTCGGCTGATGATATGGGGAGGAAATTTCTGTCTGATCTGCACGGGAGGCCAGCCCGGTACTTCTGGAGACAGGCTTTTGGGATATTGTTTTATATGTGTGGGCCATCTGTGCCATCATTTCCATTTTTGCCATATCTATGGCAAGATCCAAGAATACTGGAAAGGGAAAAGCGCCTAGCTCCTTTATGGAGGCGGGTAGTGAAGAAAAAATCGACTCCTCCACGGCTAGTAAAGAAAGGCCAAAGGAAAGCAAATAGATTCATCTTAGAAATTGAGGAAGTATCGAAGAGTGATGATGATGATGAGATAGAGACTATGTTTGCCCGAGGGCTGCGAGTCGAGGCGGGAAAAATGGAGCCGATCGATTCTGACAGGGGATTTTGCTGCCGGAGGGTGTAAAGTTGGAAGCTGTTCACGTACTCTCATCCAATCGAGGGGTATTATTCAAGAGCAATTTGCGATTTGTGTGCGCTGAGGGTTCGGGGATATTTACCTACTTGTGGTTCGAGGTTTTATCTTAATATGAAAAAGTGCCGGTCGAGACCTTCTTGAGACCCTTTGTGATGGGTAAGCGGTCTGGATTACCCATGGTCGATAGCTCATTCCCTACGGTATGTTAGCCCACTGCGGCTGCGGTCGACCTTACCCTTAGGGCCATCAACGTGTTCGGCGCCCATTTATTGGCGAGGCTATGTGCACTAGTCTGTGGCCATGAGTGGTTTTGTGCGTAAGAATTTGTGCGAGGAGCTCAAGCGAGATATCGTTGATGAATAAAGATTATTCATGATAGAATCGGACCAAAGGGCAATGAGAAATCTCGATGGAGAACAAGCGCGGATTTTTATATGAGGTGATGGCCCAGGAAGCTTATCGGCTACGCTTTGGTCGTATGAGTGCGTGATGAGGGGACTTCTGGATCTCGCATGCAGAAAGTAGACATATTCCATTCCCATCTCTTATGACGAGTCTTGTGGAAGCCGCGGGGATGAGGTGTAACTACCCGTACCAAATAATATGAGTTTTCAAAACGTTAAACCAAGTTTGACCAACACTTAGTATGTGGGCCCAAGTTGACTTTTTCAAGGATGAATAGTTTTGGGTTAACTAAAGCACCATTTCATAGGCCTCGTCGATACGAGTTCATAGGCAGGCGAGCGTCACAATCCGACTTACGGATAAAAGATTCTGACTGTAGAAGTTTAAACAAGCCCTTTACCCGATGTCCCGGAAATGCATGCGGTTTTTACGGCGACCTAAGGCCCTATATAAACATAACTTTAGATTTACCCGAATACAAACCACACAGCCCCAACACCGTCTTGAGCTCCAGACCACAAAGGAAAAACTCACCAAAATGCGTGAACAAGGTTGGGTCGTTTGACCAATTTCGCGATTAGTGAGTTTTGGACCAAAGGCATCACCCGACCTGACCACAGCACGCGCCGTCGGGAAGCACGACCTCGGACCCGATCACCGGTAAAGTTTCCGGGGTACTGTGGGTCCACGAACTTTTGTGACTTTTAAGCCATTTCAGGCCATTTAAATGACCACATACCTCTCACATTTTGGACCCTCTGAACTCATTCCAGTGGCCCCTTAATGCAGTTCCTTACCGTTTGAGAAAGTTCTGACGCTCAGTTGGCGTATTGGATCGAGTTTTCCAGCCACCACAGCAATTGTTGGACCAAGGTAATGGTACTGTTGTGTTCTTGGTCTCTTGGGCTTTCCGTTGATATATGGTTTGTGAATTTTGGACATCGTTTGGTTAGTTTTCCCATTTTTGGGTCATTTCGAGGATGGTCTGAAGTTTGGACTAAATCGAGTACAATTGGTCAAGTTAGGAAAAATTGGAGTTGGATTAGGTAGGTCCCAGAATGTTTTTATGAATTATTGGGCCGGTTCCAATTACGATAAATTAGCTCACAGGCGAAAAGCCCCAATTTTAGTGTCGGACTATAGGAGCACAACTGTATAATTAGACTGTCGAGTGAAATTTAAGCGGGGTTCATAGTTCTAAAAATTACACTGAGGCCTTAGGGGCATTCCAATGTCGTTGGTTCACTTATTGGAGCCTAAGTGGTATTTTATTTATATTACAGGCACTCACACCGAGCCGGGAAACGATCCTACGGGAGGACAAGACTGAGAGTCCGTAGCCTATGAGTGGTTTATATGTTTTTAAATGATTTGGGGTATTATGTTGATATATCTATTGTGATTAAATATTTTACATATATCTTTTGTTTTGATCAAATGGTTGGTTGCACATACAAAATGTGATTATCGAGTCTCATATAAAACAAAAGTTATCATTTCATGTGAATTTTGTCCAACATTGCTTTGTTTGGAAGTTGTCTTGAGTTAGTGGATGAGTCGTGGTATTTGAATATTTTGAGTACTGGATTGAGTTGTAAACCACCTTGAAAAACTATTGTTTCAAAAAAATGGATCTTGAAGTTTGTGGAATGACTACGATCACGGTATTGTTGGGAAAGTACATGTGAGTGAGGAACGATTTGTGGCTCCGCCCGCGTGATGGCGGTCATTTTCTGGAGGTTTATTAGTTATGCGTGATGGCGGGTGTAACCACGGGTTTATTAGTTGCCCGCGATTGTTGTGAGATCAGACTTCTTGACGGTTTATGATGGAATTTTACATGGTATGGTCTGTTGTTGATTTCGAATATGGTATAAACTATTTTAATACTTATGGTTATGGTGCATTTCATGGTTACTTTATTACATGGTGGCTATACATGCTTTCATGATTGGCTTTATGTTGTGTACCGATTCGGATTATAGTTTTCTTAACATTGTGTCGGCTAAATTTTTGAGCATGATTTACATATGTTGGACTTGGGGTAAAGTTGGTTTTTGTGAAATGTTTCTAAGGGGAAACTTTAAAGAGTGGAAGGGAGGTTTTGAGAGAAGAAATCTTTGCAAATAAAAGAATGTTATTTTCCTTATAAGCTATGCCACTCACTAGTCTATTATCTCATTATTATTTTAAATATGTTTCCTAGGTCAGACCGATTCGTAGGGCTTATTCGCGCCCGGTCGACATCGCTCTTCCCGTCACAGCTGCCGTACACTATCGCATCTATCTGTTTTGTTTTTGTTGTAATGGACTTATTCATCTCTACTTGTACCTCTAAATTCACAAATACTCTTAGAATGCTCTGAGTTTTAAATACTTTCACACTGAGTTTTGCCCCCCAGCCTTTGTTGAGACCAAAGTGGAGTTAGTTTGCTCACTCGGGTAGTATGACCAGTTCCCAGTGCGCCTTAGGTTCGAGAGAGTTATCGGTTATGCCCAAATTTGGTTGCGGATGAAGTGATGAAGGGGTTTCTCGACGGGTTGGTTGAGACGATAGCTTTGAGCCTCTCAGGGTCCGATCATCCATGTACGGTCGATGAAGGCGCGCTCTAAGTAGAAAGCGAACCACAATCGCCCAGACCAAAGCGTCGGTCGCCCGATGGATTGTCGCCCGGGAACCCGATGGGGATCGATCGAAAGGTAGATTTCCGGCTTTGGGGCCGGGCGGTGAGGATCGGTGGGGGCGAGCGTAGTGCCGGCGTGGCGGGCTCGAGAGAGTGAACACACCACGAGGCTCTGGATTTTGACCCGATGGCGAGTGCGCGTGTTAGCTATTTTTCGAGTGAACCCGGCGGTTTAGTTCGCGCGTGGCGTATGGGCGAGGTTCATGATGGACCTACGCGGTGGGATTATACGTAGCACCGGTCTTGGCCAGACGGGACATTTCAAGAGGGCGCCTCTGCTCGAGTCGGCTAAGTGCCGGAATCAGTGCTCGTTCCGGTGACTGGTGGACATGGGGGCCGGATGCGCGAGCGAGGGGCGGTCTCTCGGGTGGATTCCTTCGGTACGGGACCGGCCGATGCGCACTGGCGGCTAGAGGCGGGGGCGAGAGGATGACCACACTGGGGCGGGGTTTATCGATGAAGCGGTCGAAGCGTAGCCACCCCGGCTTGATGGTGACAAGTACATTATCTTTTGGTGATGATGCCGTGTACTCATCGATCGGTACACACACTCTTTTATTTCACGTGAGTATGTTACACGAGTCGAGGCGACTCCAGTTCCTTTGGGTTATGGCTTGGAGATTGCTACACCCACAGGAGAGTCCCTATGGCCTAGCTAGATGCTTAAGGGTAGCTTGTTTTCTATTGAGGGTCAAGATATGGAAGTTGGATAATCAATGGATCTGAGGATTGGATCATGGATTCTTAAGATGGGTTGGCTTGCATGCAGAGCTGTGCGCCGATGGATTGTTTCATGAGGTGACGCAAACTGGCCGGGGACTACAGTGGCCAATCTTCTATGGAGAAACGGAGCGACACCCTCGGGTTTGATTTACGCCATTTACGCACAGATGGATTTCTTTAAAAAGTTGTAAGGGTACCTAGCTCACGTGAGTTGGCTGTCAGCGATGAAGAGTGAGATTGGAGGATGTACCGATGGTAGAGGGAATTCCTAGATGTGTTTCTTGACGATCTTCTAGGTCTACCTCCCGAGCGAGACAGGACTTTCCCATCGACTTAGTTCTGGTATAGCTCCTATCTCATACCACCTATAGAATGGCAGGCCGAGTTAAAAGAGTTGAAGTAGCGACTACAAAAATTTGGTGGATGGGATTCAATGGGCTGATATTTCACCTTGGGGGCTGTAGATGTTATTTAGTGATGAAGAAGGATGGTACTTGGAAATTTGTGTGTGGACTATAGGCAGGTTGAATAAGGTCATAAATTCGTAATAAATATCCTTTGCCTCGGATTGATGATTTATTTGATCGGCTCGGTGCAAAAGTGTTCTCGTTGACTTGGTCGGGGTACCATCGATTAAGGACTAGGAATCGAGCGTTCCTAAGGCGGCGTCGGGACGAGATGTGGGCATTATGAGTTTCTAGTAGTGTCTTTCGGACTCACGATGCCACGCGGCTTTCATGGATTTGATGGTCGGGTCTTTCGTCCATACTTGGATCGATTTTTCATTGTGCTTCATCGACGATATCTTGGTGTACTCGAGGGCCCGAGGATTGGAGCATGAGAGACATTTGGGTTTGGTGTTACAAGCGTTAAGGCGACATCAGTTGTGCCAAGTTCGACAAATGTGAGTTTGGTTGAGCTAGTGTGGGATTTCTCGGGCGTGCCAGTGTGTGATGGCATTATGTGGACCACTCGAGAAGGTAGAAGCCGTGGCGGTGGAGCAACCACTACGTGTGAAGTGCGGAGTTTCCTAGGATTAACGGTATTACAGCGAGGTTCTTAGAAGGAGTTCTCAAGATGGCGGGGACCACTTCATGGGTTGACCGGGAAAGGAGTTAGTTTGGAGTGGGCGGGTGTGAAGCTTCAAACAACGAAGGAAGGTTAACATCGGCCCACTGTTGCGACATTGCGGGGAGGGAGGACAGACGAGGGGTTCGGGTTTACGGTGATGCTTCATAACCTTATCAGGGTTTTTAGGTTGCGTGTTGATGCAACATAAAGAGTTGTGGCGTATGCTTCGGACAGTTGAAGAAAAAACGCGGTGAATTATCCTACCCGTGACTTGGAACTGGCTGCGGATGTTTTCGCGGTGAAGACGTGGGCATTGACTTATGCGAGAGCGATGTGCGGATGTTGCCGACCATAAGAGCCTTAAATATTTGTTTACCCATAAAAAGTTAAACTTAAGGCAAAGGAAGTGGATGGAGTTACTTAAGGATTATGATTGCACTATTGACTACCATCCAGGTAAGGCGAATGTAGTGGCGGACGCCTTGAGCAGGAAGTCTACAGGCTCTTTGGCTTATATGCAGACCATACAACTTCCATTGATGGTCAAATTGCGAGAGTTGGGTGTTGAGTTGGGGATGCATGTTTCAGGAGCACTTTTGCTGGCTTCCAGCTTCACGGCCAGATACTTGTAGATCAAATCCTCGAGGCCGCGACTAGAAGATCCTATTTGATGAGCATGAGAAGGAAGGTCGAAGAAGGGAGCGATTCAGTTTTCTATTGAGACGATGGAGCCTTGGTGATTGGTTCTAGACTTTGTGTTCCAGCAGCTGAAGAGTTAAAAGGGCAGATATTGAGGGAAGCCCATAGTTCCGCTTATGCTATGCACCCCGGTAGTACCAAGATGTACCGTACGCTGAAGGAATATTATTGGTGGTCAGGGATGAAAAGAGAGGTTGCTGAGTATGTATCCAAGTGCTTAGTTTGTCAACAAGTAAAGGCAGAGAGACAAAAGCCTTCTGGACTTCTGCAGCCCTTACCCATTCCAGAATGGAAATGGGAGCACATCACAATGGATTTTGTATTCAAGCTCCCTCCCACAACTCAGAGACATGACGGCATTTGGGTAGTAGTTGATCGACTCACCAAGTCGCATTTCCTATTCGTGAGAAGTTTTCCCCTCAGGAACTAGCGGAACTCTTCATGAATCATATAGTGAGTTTGCATGGGGTGCCAGTGTCGATCATCTCCGATAGAGATCCACGATTCACCTCGAGGTTTTGGAAGAGATTGATGAAGGAGCTAGGTGTCAGGTTAAATTTGAGTACCGCTTTTCACCCTCAAACCGATGGGCAATCGAAGAGGACTATTCAGACCTTAAAGGATATGTTGAGGTCATCGTCTTTGCAATTCAGGGACATTGGAATGAATATCTACGCTTTAGCGGGGGATTCTTATAACAACAGCTATCCACTCGAAACATTGAGATGTCACCTTATGAGGCATTGTATGGGAAACAATATGCGCACTCCATTATGTTATTGGAATGAGGCGGCGAAAGGAAGTTACCCAGCCCTGAGATTGTACAAACGACAGTGGACAAGGTTAATATTATACGTGCCAGGTTGAAAGCAGCTCAAGATAGGCAAAAGAGCTATGCGGACAAGCGAAGGAAAGATCTTGAGTTTGAGGTTGAAGATCGAGTGTTTTTGAAGCTCTCTCCTTAGAAGGGCGTGGTACGCTTTGGGGCGAGGAAAATTTGAAGTCTGTACATTGGACCTTTTGAGATTGTTGAGAGGATAGGTCCAGTGGCTTATAGATTAGACTTGCCGGAGGAGCTTTCTCGAGTCCATAATGTTTTCCACATCTCCATGCTCCGCAAGTATATCCCAGATCCCTCACATGTGTTGGAGACGCCAAAGATCGAGCTGAGGGATGACTTATCCCCACAGGAGCAACCGGATCTGAATTACGGGTAGAGAAGAGAAGAAGCCGCAGACAATATCCTTAGTGAAGATTACGTACGGAGAAACCACCTAGTCGAGAGGCGACACGAGGCGGGAAGACCAAATCACGGAGCCAATACCTCATCTCTTCCATGACCGCAGTGCAATTTCGTGGAATGAGGAAATTTTTTCTTTAAGGGGGGTAGGTTGTAACGACCCGTACCAAATAATACTAGTTTTTAACACGTTTGACCAATTTTGACCAACACTTAGTATGTGGGCCCAAGTTGACTTTTTCGAGGATGAATAGTTTTGGGTTAACTAAAGCACCATTTCATAGGCCTCGTCGATACGAGTTCATAGACGGGCGGAACGTCACAATCCGACTTACGGATAAAAAATTACGGCTATGAAGTTCAAAGCAATGACACTTTACCAATGTCCAAGTGCATGCAGGGTTTTACTGAAAGCGACCCTAGGTACTATATAAACATAACTGGGTGCCAAATGAAACCACAGCCCCCGAGAAACACCATCTTGAGCTCCAAAACCCTAGGAAAAACTCTCCAAATCGTGAACACCAAGTTGGGTCGTTTTGACCCATTTGCGGCCGTGGAGTTTTGGACCAAAGGGCATCAGATGACCACACACGCAACACCGCGCCGGCCCGGGGAAGCCTGCGACCTCGGGCGATCACGCTGAAAGTAAGGCCGACGTACGTAGCGGAAGAAGGCCTTCGGATCGGATTACGCGAAGCGGCGGCTCGCGACCCTTTGTCGGTCACGAACTTTCTTGACTTACCGACCATTAGGGCCATATCGACCAACCCATACCTCCTCCCACCATTTTTGGACCCTCTGAACTCATTTAAGTGGCCCTAACTGCGATTCCTCACCCCGTTTGAAAGTTACGGCCAACAAAGTTGGCCAGACTGTTGGATCGAGTTTAGGCCACCCACGGTAAGTTGTTGGACAAGGTAATGAAATCGCGATGAGTTCTACGGTCTCTTGGGACTCCATTGATATGGTTTGTGAATTTTGGACATCGTTTGGTTGGTTTCCATTTTGGGTCATTTCGGATGATGCAGAAGTTTGGACTAAAATCGAGTACCAATTGGTCAAGTTAGGAAAAATTGGAGTTGGATTAGTGGAATTGGATGTTTTTATGAATTATTGGACTGTTCAATTTCGAGAAATTAGCTCCATGGCGAAAAGCCCCAATTTTGAGTATCGGGCCTATAGGACACACTTAATAATTGGGCCTGTCGGGAGTCAAATTTAGCGGGAGTTCATAGTTCAAAAGAGTACTGCGAGGCCTTAGGGGCATTCCGATATCGTTGGTTCACTTATTGGAGCCTAAGTGGTATTTTATTTATATTACGAGCACTCACGCCGGTGAGCGATCTGCTAGAGGACAAGGCGGCGTCCGTGAGTACGTAAGTGGTTTATATGTTTTAAATGATTTGAGGTATTATGTTGATATATCTATTGTGATTAAATATTTTACATATATCTTGTTTTTATCAAATGGTTGGTTGCGTACAAATGTGATTATCGGTCTCATATAAAACAAGTTATCATTTCATGAATTTGTCAACATTTTAAGCGCTGGAAGTTATCTTGAGTTCGTGGATGAGTTTAATGAAATTGTTTGAATATTTTAGATTACTGGATTGAGGTTGTAAACCACCTTGAAAAACTATTGTTTAAAAAAAAAATGGATCTTGAGATTTTTTGGAATGACTCTGATACGGTATTGTTGGGAAAGTACATGTGAGTAAGGGAACGATTTTATTAGTCACCACGTGATGGCCAGGTCTACCTGGAGGTTTATTAGTTGCCACGTGATGGCCGGGTGTAACCACAGGTTTATTAGTTGCCACGATGTTGTGAGGTCGGACTTACCGACGGTTTATGATTGGTACGGTATGATCTGTGTTGATTTCGAATATGGTATAATATTTTAATACATATGAGATTTATGGTGCATTTCATGGTTACTTTATTACATGGTGGCTATACATGCTTTATGATTGGCTTTATGGTGTGTACAGTTCAGATTATAGTTTTCTTAACATTGTGTCGGCTAAATTGTTGAGCATGATTTACATATGTTGGACTTGGGGTAAAGTTGGGTTTTGTGAAATGTTTCTAAACGGGGAAACTTTAAAAGAGTGGACGGGAGGTTTTGAGAGAAGAAATCTTTGCAAATAAAAAGAATGTTATTTTCCTTATAAACTATGTCACTCACTGAGATTTATTATCTCACATTATTGTTTTAAATCTGTTCCCTAGGTCCAGACAGTTCGTAGGCTTATTTCGCGCCCCGGTCGACATCGCTCTTCGATCACAGTACAATTTTTGCTATTGCATCTATCTGCATTTTGTTTTTGTTGTATTGGACTTATTCATCTCTACTTGTGCCTCTAAATTCACAAATACTCTTGAATGCTCTGATGACCGTCATCGAACTTTATGGGTCCTTATCTATATAATATAGTGGGTCTTTTATACATAATTGGGATATTAAATTAATGCATGTGTTTACTTCCCTCTTTAAAGAGTGGAGTTCCACCGTATCTTCCCTGGGGTTGTACGGTGGGACCTCATTTGAAACGGGACCACAGAAATCTGGGAGGGTATCGGAATTGAGTCTGTCATGAGAGATGGCTAAGAAAGGAGTTCTTCCTAGGGCGTGGGGCCTATTACAAACCAAACGGAGGCCAAGAGGCGGGAGCAGCATCTACGAGACCTAACTTTCACATCCTCTGTTCTTTATTCACGGGGCCTCTTCATGCAACACCTGCGCCACAAGAGCACCTCCGTTGAAGAGAATGGAGCATCGAATTAAAGGATGGTTCAAATGCATTTTGGGGAAACAGAAGCAGTTAGATCACAGGCTCGAGAGTCATATTTTCCGAGGAGAGCCTGCGTTGGCAGATGTCACTTCTCCTGACTTGGAGGGAGATTTGGAGGAGCTGGATGACTGCGTCGATGAGGACGCATTTTCTTCTGCGAGCGATGGAGGATTTGTATGGTAACGATATTCAGGCTGGATCAAGGATGGTGTGACAGTTCGGTGAAGACCTCAGCCATGTTATGCCAACACCCATTTTGTTCATTTTACCCTTTTTTGTGTAGCCTATGGTCATTACAAACCTAGAAGACCTTTCTGATTCCAGTTGTGTTAGTTGTTTCTTTTGACTTTTTGCCATAGTAATTAACGTGTTTATCATTCAAATGGTTGCTTCTATAATATCGATCATTTCAGTTCAATACTTCCATGGCAGCGTTTCTTTTCTTTAATCCATGGTCCTTTTTATGAATAAGCTTGATCTTGTGTTAGCTTGTTGATATGTTCATTGCTGTTTGTGGTTGTAGTTTAATTGAGTCTGCGGGTGCATCGATGTTAGGCAGTATTATGTTTAATATTTGCTTTTGAAACTTGCAAGCTCGCCCCGAACCTAAGCGCGCATTTGGGTTCTAACCAATAGGTATCTCAAGTCTAAATCTTGCTAGGGACTAGCAAGATGCAAGTTGGGGGGTGTGTTGAATACGGTGAAGCGATAATTTACGGTAGAACTTATCACCTTCAAGTCACATGTTGCTCATTTTGCATGAAATAAATTGCTGTCGCTTTCGTGTTTTTTGGACTTGTATGAGGTTTTGAGGTCTAATTGTACAAGGATTTATGTCCGGGAAGCAAATATGGATCATTGAGGATGATGGCAACCGATTCGTGAAGCTTCGGGAAGTGCAACAATGCTGGAAAAGCACCAGTGAGCAACATGTACCGGTACACCTATGCAGAAAAGTGGCAGTGAGCAACATGTACCGGTACACTATGCGAGAAGAGTGGCGTTGAAGCAGCATGTACCGGTACACACACTAGCATCTCTTAGGTACACGTGAAAGTGCGGGAATTGAGTGGGCATTTGATCTAACGAGATTTGCTGTCAATCAACTTTTAATGGGGGTTCACATTGGAGAGGGGTATAAAAGCCTTAGGATACAAGGAGAAGGCAGCTTTTGGATTCCTAGGTTTAGGTTTTCATAAAGAAGTGTTCTTTGCCATAGTTTTGGCAAAGTTTTTATAGATTAGGGTTGAAGACTTTATTTCTGCGGGATTTTTATTGACATGTAATCTTTCAGTAGGAACATACGTCTCGTTTTCATTCTTAGAATTTTATATTTTGCATTCCTAGATTTCACAATTGAATTCTGATTTTCTAAAAGTTCCTTTTATGAATAAATTCTCTTCAATTATGAATTACCTTATAATTTCCATGGAGTTCTAAATTTCTATGCTGGGATTCTACGATTGGGAAACTCTTTTGATCCAAGGAGTATATTCCACTAAATTCCTCTTTTATGCTTCACAATGGATTGTGTGATGTTATTCGCTTGTAGAAAACTTTGTAAAAACCTTAGTTGGGCATCCTCTTGACAACGTGTGAACAAGAGACCCTACATTCACTGCGTTAGCAGATACAAATGCAAGTTAAGAGTCTGAATTAATTGGGAACAAGTGTTTAACATCGTTCGATTATGCTCGCGCTTCGAAAAAGCATTTAAAGAAAAATCTTCCATCGAAGACCATTTATCATGGCTTCTAGATGGTTGTAAAAACTAAGAGATGGGAATTACGTGATCGTTAGTGAGTGGAAACCTAAGAATTCCAGCAATCATCCTTCTATTTTAAAATAGTCAATTTAATCAATCCTCAAATCAACAAAACACAACCCCATAATTTCCTTTTCAATTGCACACCTTTGGAGAATAGCTCCTACGGATCAACAATTTAGACCACTCCCTGTGGAGATGACCTGTGGACTCCCACATTACTATAATGCTAGACAACCTTAATTCCTACGCTTGGGAATAGAATTCAGCATACGAATAAGAACGAAGCAAGCACCACAGGCCTAACCCACAGTAGGGTGGCACAGGCTTGTCCCATAATGCAACTCCCGAGGAGCCACACTAACCCGACACTCCCTAGTGACTTAGGTTGAGGACATCGATACCACATTTGCCTTACCGAGATGGTAATGCAAAGTTAAGTCATAGTCTTCCAGATACTCCATCCACCTACATTGCCTCATGTTAAGGTCCTGCTATGTAAAAATGTACTTCAGACTCTTATGGTTTGAAAACACCTCGAACTGCTCATCGTATAGATAGTGGCACCAAACCTTCAAGGCAAAGACAATGGCCGCCAGCTCCAAGTCATGTGTGGGGTAACTCTTGTCGTGGTTCTTTAACTACCGAGAACCATAAGCCACGACCCTCCCGGACTGCATCAAAACACATCTAAGTTTGTCCTTAAAGGCATCACAATACATTGTGTACCTCTGTCCCCTCTCTATAACTATTAGAATAGGGGCTGAAGTAAGCCTCCTCTTCAACTCCTGGAATGCCTTCTCACACAAGTCATTCCACTCAAACTCGAATTCCTCTCAAACAACTTCATCATAGTGCAACCAACTGAGAAGTCCTCAATGAACCCAGAAGGTTCCTACCAATCCCAAGAAACTGAGTATCTCGAAGACTAACTTCAGTCTCTCCCAACTCATAACCGCCTCAATCTTCTCCGAGTCCATGGATACACCCGAAGTCGACACCACATGCTCTAAGAATTTCACCTCAATAAGCCAAAATTCACACTTATTGGATTTAGCATATAACTAATGGTCTCTCAAGGTTTGGAGAACAATCCTCAAGTGACCCTCATGCTCCTCCTCACACTTGGAGTAAATCAAGAGGTCGTCAACAAAGACCACAACGAACTGATCTAGGTAGGGTTAGAACACCCTATGCATGAGATCCATGAATGCCGCTGGAGCGTTTGTCAATCCGAATGGCATCATTGTTAACTTAAATGCCCATATCGCATCCTAAACGTCGTCTTAGGGATATTTTCCTCCCTAAGCCTCAATTGATGGTAACCTATGCTTGATTCATTCTTTGAATAAAACCCACTTCCTAACCCCATCAAATAACCATTAATCCTCGAATGGTATATATTCCTCGACAAGAACGCTTATTCAACTGTCGGTAAACTATGACAATCAAGCGGTCTTGTCCTTCTTAGCAAAAAGTAATACCTGAAAGCCTCAAGGTGAAGTGCTTAGTCTAATAAAATCCATGTCTAACAATTCCTGTAATTGGACTTTGAGTTCTTGTGACTCAGCATGTGCCATTATATGAGGAGTCATAGAAATAGGAGATGTACTAAGGGGCAACTCAATAGTGAAGTTTACATCCCTATGCAAAGGTAATCCCGGTAGGTCATCCGGAAAAACGTCCTCATACTCACAAACTGTCCAAGGTAGACCCAACTCCTGTCTCACCTCGTCCTCCAGGGTAAGGCTTGCTAGCCAACCTATCAACTGTCTGTGCCATCTAGAGTCATACATGGCTTAGGGTAAAGCATCGTGCTTATCCCCGGGAAACATAACACAAACATCATCCGGTGTGTAGGCCAACCCTCCTATGATCACAATCAATGACGACTTGGTGTGTCATCAACCAATCCATCCCAAGGATGATATCAAACTCTGACATGTCTAAGACCCTAAGGTCCATAGTGAGTAGAATCCCTGAGATCTCTAACTCACAACCCCAACATATCTTATTAATGTTCACCCTAGTTCCTAGGGGAGAACTCACATGCAATGGCTATTCCATTGTTTCAACCTCTAAGCCAAAATCTTCCACTTATCTTTAACACTCGCCTCTCGGATGTTCCGTGTGTTGTCTTCCTCTTTTTCAATGGCCATAGCTGTCTTAACCATCAAGTCCAAGTCTTACAGGAGAAGTCCCACAATTTTACCTCATATGGACAATTTCAGACCATCCTCAAACTTCCTCACTTTGGCCATGTCTGTGGCCACATAATCATCAAGGAAACGAGCTAATTCAGTGAACTTAGCCATGTATTCAAGCACTGTCATCGTCCCTTATTTAAGTTCTAGGAACTCCCGAAGCCAGATGTCGCGTAAGCCGGGATTAAGTTCAACTTGAGATTCTCTCCCGTCTAACTACGCGCATGCCAACCACTAGTAAACCTCAACATCTCGAACCATCCCGTTCATTCTTTTTCCAAACCCTAAACGTTATGTTTTCTAACCCTAGTGTTCCTCTTTTGCTATAGACATTTTACCATGCATATAATTCACATAACACATAACACATAATCATGTAGCATATTAAGGCACAAAACATGAAATGCATAATGAATGGAATGGTCTAGACCCATGCCCATCAAGCCCTGGTAATTGTATACCTAAGCTCTGATACCAAGCTGTGACATCCCAAAATCTGAGGGTCCGTTGATCACCCATCAACCCATGGAAAACCTATTGATATCGTATAACTTGATACCACACCGTCGAGTCCCATTTACCGGGATCCATAATTTTACCAATACCAGACAGATTCCCCTTCATACAAGGAGTTTTTCCCAAAAACCAACCTACATAATATACATTACTGCAGGAAAAACAGCACCTGGCAAGAGAACTCGAGTTTGCCTAGAATAGGCAAAGCCTATCATTTGAGTTGACCTCAGGTTCGCCAAGGCAAAGCCCACCTTCGCCTAGGTGAACTGCTTCGCCTTAGCGAAGCTCACCTTTTTCTAAGCGAGGCAGAGCCTATTTCAGGACAAAGCTGTGCCATAAAAAAAATCCCATAAGAGTTCAAGTCCAACTCTTAACATATTATTACATGCCAAAATGAATTTATTATGAAAATTTTACAAAACAATTACAGAAGTAATTACAAAAGTCACGCGTTGGTTTTCTTCACCCTTGCAGCCCTAGATGAGAATCGCCCACCGGTGCATGCCCCGCACCTGAAATGTTATCTCGTATAAGGTGAGCCACGCCCAATAGAGTAATTTCTACAGAGGCTACTCCCCACCTAAATGCACATGCAATGTTCACCTTTGACACTTTTCACATTCACATCAATAATTCCAAGCAAGAATATGCAATCCTTGGTTGGAATTCTACATGTCCTGCCATGACATGAGATGAGACTCACTCCCATCACACAATGCAATGCCAATGTGTGATAAAATATGTCATTGATGGATTACATCCAATGATCATTTTAAAAAAAAAAAAAAATTAATTTGTTTATAAACCAAAACTCATGTGATGTCACGCCTTAAATGATCATTTCATATACAAAACATGTGTCTTTTTCGAGCAGCGAATTTTCAGGGTCTCACTGCGGGCTCCGCACACCTTCCTACATTTTTTGGAATTTCACCATTGGAGTGTATGAACCAATACTGGGTCTTTCACCCGAGGAAGTGTCTGGCCCTTCTTGCTATTACCCGACCCAAGTTTTTCTCCATTTCATTCAACAAGAGGATCATTGACTCTCGTCCAACTAAGATCGAGCCCACTCATCAATCACCAAATGCGGTGTTTGATTTCAACCATGCACTCACACCCATGAAATGCGATGTCCCCATGCATATGCAATGTGATGCGTCATTGCATGTCAATGTCATGTCACATATGTGATGAATGCCATATGGACAATTTAATTCATACATTTTACCATGTATCATAGATAATTATATTACATGCATATAATCTTCAAAAGAAACATTCAGTTCAATGTCAATATATAAGCACACATATAATAACTTTCATCAAACAACAATAAACCAAATCATGTTATTACAAAATCAAGTAATAAGAACTTTAAATCTCAACAAATGTGACATATAAAATGCTCACAAAAATAGCCCACACAACGGCCCTTAAACTGGCTATAAAACCGTCCAAACAAGCCTTTAAACTGGCCACAAAACCGACCAAACAGACCCTTAGCAGTCCAGATTATTCTTTTTTTAATCCAAACAATCCCTAAACAATTTTTGGGACATAATATACACAACCACAAATCAATTCACCAAAACAGCCATTAAAGTCATTTAAAAATGTACTCAAACAACTTAGCAAACCGTGATTATTCTTTAATTCAAACAAATTCCTAAACAATTTTTAGGATATACTATAATAATAACCACATATCAATTCATCAACCGTGGTTACAAGTAAGTCAGAACGGCCATTAAAGCCATTTAAAATGTACTAAACAATATACACTTTGCTCAGGCAGCAAACCTTCGCCTTAACGAACACCCTCGCCTAGGCAAACTTGCCATCGCCTAGGTGAAGAAATTCAGGCTTAAGTAGAAACAAAACAACACTGCCCCTAAACCACTCCCAAACATACCCTTAAATCCGTCCCCCTTAAATCAACCAAAAAGGTGGGAGTAAAACCCAAGTAGGAAATACCCTACCTCTTAGAGCGTAGTAGAATGTATAGGGAGGTCCCCGAGAACACCTTCTAAACCTGAAACTTTGATTTCCCAACATCCTCCTTCGATCTCTGAAATCCTCCTTCGTACACACGCTGCAGCTTCGTCGGTTAGAGCAAACTTTAACTCGCTACCACCTCAACCAACGAAACTTCGAGCATTGAAGAAAGAAGTCTTGGACTTCACTTCCTTTTCCTCTCTTTCTCTCCCACGGTTTCCTAGCAGGAAATGGGATGTCTTCTACCAAAATATCCCTTTTTTTAACCTTATCCACACTTTTAAACACTTGGTCCACGTTGAGCCACGTGTCCACGACCTGTCCAAGTCCCTTTTTTATCCAAAAACAATTTATTTCATCTTGGTTTGAGTTCAAATTATTTTACATGAACTTTATTTAAATTATTTCCCAATTTTTAAGATTTTCTCAAAAATCTCGTTTGGGTTCACCAAACACCCATTGCCCCGAAAATCGTGAAAAATCCAACTCTCTCGGAATTCGACAAAATTCGTCTGGGTAACTAGATTTCGCGAGACGGATCCAATGATAAAGTCCGTTTCGTCATCCAAGATCTAGAAAACTTCAGGTCGGCAACCTATACTATAGCGACAATTTACTATTTTGCCCTTTTTCGGAAAAATTCAAATTTACCCTGGTTTCACAACTCCCACTCCTACTAATCATCATCTCTAGCTTCCGATCATCTTCTTCTCCAAATTTTTCTCCCACTATTACTAATCTCCAGATTTTTGCTTAATCTAGCACCTGCAAATTGAAGCTTGGCGCAATGGTGAGCGGCATGTCAAATGCGTCTAGGTCCTGCTCTTCTTCTACTCATAATGAAGTTGAAGTGAAGTGTCACCACTAGACTGATTCAAAGCTTCAAATGATCATAAATGGTTCCAACTTACGGAAAAAGTTTTACAGATGCTCATTATGGCCTGTAAGTGAGCAAAATCAGAGCAAAATCTATTTAGGGATTTTTAGGGTAAAATTATGGAAAAATTAAAATAGGAATTTTTATGGCAAAATTAGGGAAAAATAAAAATGGGGATTATTAAGGGGAAAATAGGGCAAATTTAATTTGGGGATTTTTATGGAAAAATGAGAATATGGCTTATATAGGGTGCATTTCAATTTCTTTTCTAATTTTGTTTCTCTTTGTTGTAAAGAATGCAGACTGCGATTTTTTAGATGGGAATAAGATGTTAGGAAGATAAATATGTTGACTGAGTGGGAAGAATTGCAAGGGAAGGTGTTAGAGAATGAGCAAATTATTGTTGAGTTGGAAGCATAAAATAAAATGTTGGGTGAAAAGGTTAAGAAGTTGAAAATGAAGACAGACATACTAGAGGAGGCTATGGAAGACATGAGAAATGACTTGTACCAACTACATAGTTTAGTGTACAAGTGTGCAAAAGGGGAGAGTATGCTTTATTTGCAATCTTTATGTCTTGGCTTATATTTGTCATTACTATAATGAGAAATGAGTTGTATTAGAGGAGGCTATGGAAGACATGAGAAATAAGTTGTACCAGCTACATGGTTCAGTGTGCAAGTATGAAAAATGGGAGAAGTATTCTTTAGTTGCAATCTTTATCTCCTGGCTTATATTTGTCATTACTGTAATGGTAAGGAATTAGGATTCATATGACAATGAATGGTGTTTTGTGCTGCAAGATGTGCCGATGGTGGTATTACAACTATAAGATGGCCATGTATTATGTACAAAATCGCTATTGAATGAAAGCATATCCCATTTTGCCTAAACATTTGTTCATTTGTATGCTATAATGTTCATTTGTAAGCTAGATGATTGTTGCATCTAGTTATAATGGTTATGCCTTAATAAGCTGTTATTTCAATACCTATTTAGTGACCTTAAATAATACATGTTTAGTGACCTTAACATCCAAAATACACAAAAATAACTAAAGTTTTTGCAAACACTATAATTCGTAACCTTTTATAATGGTCATGGCTAAATAAGTTGCTACTTCAATATCTATTTAGTGACCTTAAACAATACATGTTTATTGACCTTAACAAAACAATTACACTAAAATAACTACAGTTTTTGCAAACACCATAGTTACTGCTTAAGTACTTGTTTAGTGACCTTAAACAGTACCTGTTTACCGACCTTAACATCCAAAATACACCAAAATAACAAAGGTTTTTGAAAACACCATAATTTCATATAGTTATAATGGTCCATAATAAACCAAATAAGCAAAACATCAGCTTACATCCAAAATAACTAAAGTTTTTGCAAAACACCATAATTCCATCTGGTTATAATAGTCCATAAACATCAGCAAGATGTTTAGTGTCCCAACATCAACTTACTTCGAAGATATTTTTCAAATAAAATCCACAAAAATACATCAAAAACCCAAAAAAACACCTTACACCATAATTCCATCACCGTGCACCATAATAAAAAATGTTTTGAAAACTGAATATAACATACACAATCCATCCATCCTATCAACATAAGAACATAAATCTGAGAAGATAGCTAATGATTTATAGAAGCTTGGCTGCCAATTGGATAATCAGATGTTGTTGTTGAAGACTAGTTAACAACCCTTGGTCCCATTACTTGTCTAGGCATTTGTACAGCAAAAAAAGAAGAAGGAAAATACAAGGTGAGACTCATTTTCTATTTACCAATGGAATCACTTCCAATAAGACAAGTTAGAACACAACTTACATTAGTCATTGTTGTTCCATCATTTGCAATGAAAACATCAAACCCTTGAGGCACCTACATGAAAAAGAAACAATTCAGTCACCCATTATGCTCATCAGTCACCAATATTTTATAATAGAAGAAGTTCAATGACCATGCATTTGAGCATGCATTCCCTCTGCCACCTTTGCCCCTCTATAACCCCTTCTTCCTCTCCCATGACCCTACTAATTTTCTTGTTCTAGTTAGTTAAAGCATAGCACCAAGTCAGGGTCTCGAGAGTGGCTGGGCCAATAAGAAGGTGGTGCCCCATCTTTCCTTGGTCTACCTTTAGGTATTTTAGGGGTAGGTTCCACAACCCTATCTTTATTAGGAAACTTTCTTTTAGTAGGCTGCTTTGATTTACACACACTACAGCTCATTTCAATACCATGCTTAATCAATCTCCCATGTTTCTTTGGGTTTTCATGGGGTCTTTTCTCCTATTTTTCCTTAGTTTGCCTAGACCAATCTTAATAGTGAGTGGGTCAAGTTGTCTAATCCTAAGCGTTGCCTCACTCTACACAAGGGTGGAACATGAATAAGCCTCTGGGTTATGCCTCCATTCATTTGCCAATCATCAACAAAGTCTCTCAAAGATTCGCAAAGGAAGAAAATACATGAGACTATATGGAAACAAGGTATGCCACACAAATCCCATTTCCTACAACAAGGCAGCCTCTTCTTTTTCTATCTCTAACTTTGCTTGTATTCTAGAGCATACCATAGCATAACTCTTCTCTATCTCTTGTCTCTTTAGCACCAACCTCTGCATGAGTGTTGTTCTGATATCTTCTAACATGGATATCAGATGCTTGGTCCTTGCATTAATAATGTAACCATTGAAGGTTTTAGCAATGTTGTTCATGATCACATCAACCTTTGTCTGTGTCTTCATAAATATCCTACAAAAGACCTTTGGATTGCTCCCTTTAAAACCAGCAGCTGCAGCAGGATTAACTTTCTCTAATTCTTCAATTGCTTCATTGTAATATGCTATGTTATATGCCTTTGCAGTCTTCTAAAACATCAGCTTCATTTCATCCCCTTGAAAGTTTTGTGTCAATTTGCAAAATGTGCCCGCATAGCTTCGTGTTCAACATGGGAAAGATATTACCACATTTAGAATTGTTTAAATGACAACAATAAAAACAACTAAGTTGTAATAAGCCATGCTGATTCTTGAGACAAGAAAAATAAATAAAAAGCAAAATGGGATGATTCAATCCGACTGATGCTCTCATCGTAGCATTCAGAAGCCAATGAAAAACCATTCCCATGAATCATTATTTTCACCCTCCAAAATTGCCCATGCTATGGGGTACATCTGATCATTACCATCCCTCCCCATAACAGCTAACAACTGTCCACCAAGAAAAGTCTTCAAAAAACATGCATTAACACATATCAACTTCCTATAACCTCCCAAAGAACCTTTTTTGAGTCCATCAAAACAAACAATTAGCCTTTGGAAAACTGGTGGAAAGGTTTTCACACATGGATTAGTCATCAATAACATATAAGTATTTAGGCTTGTACTCTTTAGGGCTTCCAAATACCTTCCAAGCTTGTTATAATGCTCTTGCATAGACCCATGAAGCATTTTTTGTGCATAATATTTGACCTTATATGCAAGAGTCTTATTAATAATCACCATATATGCCCTCTTAATAGTCTCAATAATTTCATTTGCAAACCAGTGGGGTCTTGCCTTAAACACTTCAAGAAACTGCTCAACAAGCCATGTTGACTTCATTTGCTTGTTGGCATCCATATTTATGTTACAACTTTGCTCACCATCCACTAACTTCACAACAAAACATGCCCTCCTTGAGTCCCAAGATGCATACAATATAAAAGGGCAGCCTGTCAAACACTTTACACCAAGTCTTTGCTGCCTATTTTTGTTACTGACAACAAAGCTCAAATTACTACCTTATGTTATAGCAAACTTAGTAACTGTCCTCTTAAATGCATCTCTATTTGAAAATCTAAAACCTACTTTCCACTAAAATGTTGAGAAGTTTGTGTTCTCATTCACAACCAATCCTCTATCCCTCCTTCTCCTCCCATTTATATCTTCTTCTTCACTGTCAGCTGGAGTGTGAATTTCATCATCATTCTCTTTATAATCACTTACACACTGAGGCCTACCAGATGGTGACCCCTCTTGCTCAGATCTAGAAGTGCCTCCATTTTTCTGAGCACCCAATCTACCCTCAGCTAACTCTTTTCATAGTTGTTGTGCTAACTTAGTCAATTTGTTATTGCACCCTCTCACTCTATCTCTTACTATCCTATAATCCTCATTACTAGTATCAGCTTTATCAACCTCCTTGTCAAGATTTGAAAAAATTGCATTCTCTTCTACCACCAAATCTTCCAAATATGCATCATTGTTAACATTCTCTTCAGATTCAACCGCAGGCACATAAATTGGATCATTATCATCCTCTGAAGAAACCTCACCAACTAGATCATCCCACCTCAGAGGACTCTCAAGTATACAAAATCTGATGGTTGGTTGTCATTTTAGCTTCCAGGTTAGTTTGATTCATGGAGAGTTGGACAGATTGGTTTGCCAGTTGATTGATTTCTTATGATTGGCTGGTTTTCTACTAGGTTGAATGGGGTTTTGGTGCCTTTTCTCTAAGGTTTCCTATAGGTTGCTCAAGGGTAGGGTTTTTAAGGGAAGGGTTTTCGAGGGTACTAAGTGGGGAAGGTTTTTCTAAGGATGGGTTTTCAAGGGTACCAAGTGGGGAAGGGTTTTCCTCGGTCTTTATATTCACTTGTTCTGACTCAGAGGATTGTCTAAGCCAGAAGGGTTTCTTTTACTAGTCAAAGCCTCTTAAATACCTCCCTAGGTCGTTAGCCTTCTGAGTCTCCTCGGTGTTAGCTTGATTGAGAAAGCACAGGATTTAGTTATTGGATACCTTACAAAAGACTAGTTAAGTCCTAGGCAATAGCTCCAAAAGCTTGTTGCTCTCAAACCCTAAAAAGCTGATACTCTTTTCACGCTACTAACTACTGAACTTAACTTGGTCTCTTCTACCGCAAGTGCACAAGTCAAGCAATAAAGTGATTTTGCTCGATATCATTCCCATAGGGATCATCAAGGAAATTCATAGATCAAGTACTCAAACTACTCAAGATCATCACTATTTAAACTTCAATTTTCAAGATTAGAAACTAAATAATCAAAAAATAGTGATATTGTATTCTTGCATTCTTTTCTTCAATTGAAAGAAAGTTCAAATCTAGGAAAATTAGAGATTTCTCTAAGAATGAGTATAACACTGGGAATGGGATAGTTAATGTGAATGTTGGCTTTCAGTTTGTCTAGAAACAACACAATTATGGTTTGAATCCTAGATTTGTCCAAGGGTATGTTAGTATAGTCTTGAAAAACCTTCAACCACTATATATTTCACAATTTAGGCAACCATAAGCCTAAACCAGGACAACTTATGTCTAAAATGGCTATTTGGTGTGATACACAAAATTCCTAAAGACTTTAGTCGCATTTCCTAAACCAGCATCTACTCAACCACCTAGGGATTGAAGTTAACTCGCCTACAGGCCGTGGATATACAAGCTCTCTCCAATGTAATTGGTACCTTAATCTACAATTTCAATCAGAATAATCTCTTCTAAGACAAGAACAAAATTATTCCATCAACTGAGATGAAACCTTCAAATATTAAACTGATAATCCAACACTTTCGCTTATCACCTTAAGGAACCTCAAGTCGTGGGTTAGAAATTATTCTTCGAGATTTAACAAAGTGATATTTGAAGTATATTAGTTCTAGGAGTATCCATTTAACATACCCTTTAGATACTACTCTTCGATCTCAGGAACTCCCTTTTGCTGTCACTAGAAGGTATCCTAAAAAACAGAGCACAGAATAACTCTTATGGGTATACTAAACTGATACTTAGAACAACCCACTAATAGAGTAATACCAATTAGATAAATTCAATCTTCAACCCACAATTTACATTAAGATTCTGCAAACATAACAATCATACCACCAATCCCTTCCCAAAGGGAGCTTAGATTTCCATCATTGGATTACACATACGATCTAGTCAGTTAAACAAATTCAATAAAAGTTAGAATCAAGAAAAATTATGAAAAGAATTCAAACAATATATTCAACTTCCCTTCAAGTTCAGACAATAATGGAGCTTGATATTCAAAAATCAAAGCTCAATAATCTCATCTCAGATCTACTGCTCTAATTTAAAGTGAAAATTAAAGAAAACAAAAAAGAAAGAGAAAGAAAAATAAATAAATAAAATGAAAAATTATATACAAAAGCTTCATTCACTGTATCTTCTCCTCTTTCTTCCTTTTCTGTATCTTCGTATCTCCTCCTTTTTTTTATGCTCTCTATCTCTTTCTATTTATAGTCCATTTGTTGCTGGGCTAGAATTCTAGGCAAATTTTGTGGATTTCAATGCAAGCCCATTGGATAGTTTATCACAACAATTGTTAAAATGTCACGACAATATTACAACCATATTTGTCTTCAGTTTATCATGGTGTTGTCATGACATTTTGCTATTTTTTTCAAACTATTTATCTCTTAAACAATTGTCACGACAAAATTAAATTTGCCACGACATTTCTTCTACGCTTTTGTCTTCAGAATTTGTCAAGACAATTTCCTCATAATGTTCAACTATTGATCTTCGGAAAATTCTATTCTAATATAAATAAATTTTCATGATAATGTCTTCTGTATATTTCAGGTCTCAATATTATCGTCAAAGTTGTTCTGCCAATTTTGCTCGATATTCCCTTTTTTTAAATGTCACGCACAAATTTTTTTGTCACAACTTTTGTTGTCTTCCATGGTTCTTCCTCAATTATGTCGCAACAAAAGTTTGAATATCCCGACATTTCTTCGACCATTTGCCTTTTGTTTCATCGCGACAATTATTGAGATGTCGTGACAATTGTTCTTCCTTCCTGGTCTTTTTCAACTCAAGCTTTGCTCTTTTTGCTTCTTTGATTTTGGATTCTACAAAACAATAATTTTTGGTGAAGATTCCATAATTTTTCATTAAAATAAGTATTAAGTTTCAAATTATGCACAAAAATGGATTCTAAACTAGATGAGTTTGGGGACTACCAAAATCCCCTCTAAATCTTAAAGTTTTGCTTGTCCCCAAGCAAAGAAAAGAATTCTTGCTTGTCCTCAAGCAATTCATCTATACTTTAAGGCCATTTTTGTTCAATCATCCTTTTCAAATAAGTTCAACACTGTTAGTTCAATGAAATGTCAGTTGTCATATTAATTCTAAACAAGCTTCAATTCTAGAATAAAGAAGATTTTCAATTAAGTTCACTAAACCAACTGATAATTCATATAGTGTAAACATCTTAGTTCTTGACCCTTGATTCGTGAGTGTGTGTTGGTCTTCCCTCTTTAACATATTGGCAAATTAGTTAATCTTTTGAGATATTTTGCAGAACAATGGATGTCTCCTTAATCTTACTTAGGTCCCATAGGCTCGTTGGTCATATTATTCTCCACTAATGTAGGCATATCACTACCTTCAAGATCAAATAGACCTTTTAGGCTTGTAATGTGTGGCTTGGGTACTTGGGTAGATAATTTGACGTTTAAGGTTCAAGTTTACCCATACTGAACATACAACTCAACATTTTTTCAATCACTCTTCATTCTTCAATTTTCTACTGACATCAACGTTCAAGCACCCCCAAACTTGTTTTGGTGCATCAATTTGCATACTTTCCATTATAGCATTTCTATTGACCACTTTCTACCTTGAATTAAATTCTCATCCTGTGCTCTTCTCTTTCTTACTGCTCAGCCTTTGGGAATGGTGCAATGTTTTGTCTTCTTGCTTTCGTACCACCCTTAGAGAGCTTTGGGTTAGTAACTCACATACTAGTTGGCATTAGGGTACTAGATGTTGAAACACACCTAATAACTTAATGGCTCAAATGAGGAAGGCTACAAGACAAAACTCATTCCATCTTGATACTTTTGTAATTTATAGCTTCTAGTTTTTCTGTTGTGCACATCTATTGGTGCAATCTTTTCTTCTTTTCTTCATTTCAATTGATCATTCTTTCTCATCCCCTACTCTCATCCTTCTTTATCTTTACAAATTGTACTCCCCTAAACTTATCCTATCGTCTATTTCATATTCACTTATAATGCATTTTGGGCAAACTAAAGATTCTTTACTGAAGGATCACAATTAAGGGAGGCTTAAGGTTTTTCAATTGGCTTTTGATGACAGAAATGGGTATTTAGCTCAAACAAGGAACTAGGGTGTATGCATATGCATATCACTAATGTAGGCTTGAAAGGCACAAACTTTCCAAGGATGGCCTACATCATTTCCTGTTGGTTGTGTTGCCTATAATTTTGCCTTGAATAATACTCTAACAAGTTCTAGAACCTTTGGAAAGACCAAGAGGACTCTGATGGATCTTGTGATGCTCCTAACTTACACAATCAGCTGCAGTTACTAATGACCATGTGTATGTTCTCAGGGTTTATTATAACTAAAATGTTTAACCAAAACTGAATTACAAGCCTTATCAGTTCCATCATTTGTTTAAATTTTCCTGAGTCTATAATTTCAGCCTATTTATCATTAACCTCACAACTTTCCCATTTCAGTTGAGCTCCATTTGCCCACTTTATCTACCAAAATTTCTCTTTTGTTGTTCAGATTATTTGGTCTTTTTACAAGATATTGTGCCATATGGTCATTCAAAAGTTCAATTTGATCAACTATTCATTATGAGTTCAACAAAGTTAGCACAAGTAATCTTACACTCATTCATTTCACCCTAATAATTCAACAGATTACAGAGGCAAAGCTTTGCACTAAAATTCCAAAATCTACAGTGAACTCAATACACACCAATTAATAATCTGTTAAAGGTATTTCATTTGTATTTAGGGAAACATTTACAAAATAGATATTCAAATATGATGGGGACATATAAGAGAGAGATTCATTTGTTGTGTTTTTTCTTAGGCTCTACTTAAGGTTCTGAGGGTTCTACCTAAGATTCGGAGGGTTCTTGAGTCTCTAAGGGTCTTACAAAACTTTTTCGAGTAGGGGCATAATTACATGAAGTACAAAGTCTAAAATGGTAATTTTTGGCGTTAGTACTTTTTTCTTTCCTGATATTGTTCCTATAACCCATGCTAGCATGTCTACAAATCACCCCTCGCTTTTAGGAGCTATTAATTTCATGTTTCTTCCTGATGTTAGATTGTCTATAGTACGTAGACTTCTGTGTGGTGATTATAGGAATCTAGACTGTCTTACCAATATTTGTCTCTGGAGACTAATGTCCCTTGAATTTATTCTCCTTCCAGCATTCTGCCAACCATCACCCTCTTGCTTCCATATCTGGGATTCTCTACTCCCTCTTCTTCAGTTCATCCTCCACATTTCCACTTCTTTCCAATTTTTCCTGATTCCAAATCTCTCTACTTGATTGCTTCATCCATGAATTGATCTCTCTTCCTTATTTTAGCCTTAAAAATTTGGTCTCTTATTTGCAATTGGGATTTCAGTTGACTATCTCTTTCAAGCATGCCTTTCTCCATATTTATTAACATCTCCATCAACGCTAAATTGCTACCTTGCTTCCTTGAGCTTTCTCCCTGTTCTCTCTAATATGCTTTAGTCTCGTTTCAACATCCAATCACAAGCAAGACAAAATTTCTACTTCTCAGAGATTAATCATTTTTTCTGTGCTTAAAACCAGAGCCTACTCATTTAAATCAATTCCTTCCAATTCAGTCCCTTTTTCTCTTCTTTCTTCCTTAACTTCCTTCAATTTCTTTCCTTGATTTGTTGGAGGTTTTGTGATATGTTGACTATAGATGGAGGGGTTTTGTATCTCCTTCATCTCTATTGAAGCATTCTTCCTTTATACGCATATGTGATGATTGGTCAAGCAGGATGCACCTCAAAAGTTGCTACTCTGATGGCTGATAATTGACTTTTCAATGAGCTTTCCCAAACTAATATTGTAGCATTTCAGAATGGCATACAAGAGTAATACTTCTTCCTACCTCATAGTGCTCAAGTGCTTGGAAGGCATCAGAACTGAACTGAGGAAGTAGAACCATACTTTGTCTTCCTCAACGAGAGATCCTCTTGCTATAAAGTCATAGGGAGTCTTCTTGTTTCCCTTTCATTCCCCTTTTTCTAGCTGGTCATCACCTAATTATTCTGTAGTTCAGATTCTCTTCAGCCTGAATTGGACTCCATCACCAATTCTTTCCCAGTCAAAGAATTGAATATCTCATGCCTTCGAAATGAGACCCACCTCTCACACATAACAAGTAGTCTCTTACCCACCATGTCGGGTATAGAATTCTTCACAAAAGACGCCTGTGGTATGTGCTCACATATAATTTTCCATCCTCTATTTTCAATCTCTTCTTTGGAATGCGGTTGTATATGGATAAATCGCTGAATCCTCTTTCTCCAATGAACCCTTTCTTCAATATTTTCTTCTACCATTGCTTCATGGTGTTTCATCGTATATTAAACCCATCGACTTTATCTCAATTGCTCTGCTTCTTTCATTCCTTCTCGCTCTTTCTTTTCCTTTTTCCTTCTGCTTCTACATTTTCTTCCTGAGGCTCTTTCCTATTAGCTGTCTCGATAATCCCTACAGTTATTTCTTCTACAACAAGTAAGTGGAATTCGCCATGATCTCATCTCGATTTGAATCAACCTCTGCTTGTTCGACAATTCAAGGAGAATCGGGGTTTAGGGTTTAGAAATGAGAAAGGGTTCTAGGGTTTAGAAATGGGAAAGGGTTCTAGGGTTTCTAACGGCTTGGAAGAAGAACAAAGATTTTGAATTTTAGGTCTTTCAAATTCTCTTTTATATGCAAAGATAACTATGGGCTCACGACAATAGATTGTCACAAATAAATCATTTCCACACAACTAACTCTAAAGCTAAAATAATGTCGTGAAAAAAAAATTTTATGTCGTGACAATTAAATTGTCAGGACAAAAAAAAAATGTTGCGACAAAATGTTAGTCCTTTAAAGTATGAAAAAGGTCGTGACAAAATTTTCAATTCTCGCGACAAATAATTGTCTTATATTAAGAAAGGCTATAAAGTTATTTGCCGTGATAATTAAAATATGTCACGACAATTACTGCATTTCTAACTCAATTCTAACCAATCCAATATGCTGAACAATTTTCATCAATCTTACGCACAAGGCAACATGTATCTATTCTAATCACACAAATTATAAAATCATGCTTGTGAATACAAATTGATTATGATTTAATAGTTCAATTCAAGCATGTACAATTAAGCTCAATGTTCTCACTTCAGCAAAATTCAACAATTGATAAGCAAAGAAAATAAGGACAAGGAAAACCGACCACTGGAAAGTCCTCAAAGCTTATACGTGATTCCTCTTCATTGAGCGTATTTTCATCTCATTGCCTGTAAATTTACTTCATCAAATACACTCCTGTATAAGAATCACTTTCCCGGCCCCGAAAAATAAAAATCAACTAACATAAACATCTAACTTGAAATCAAACTGTAAGATAGACTGTACTAATCACTAACAAATTAAAATTGAAATTAACAAGAAAATTTTTCTTGGGTTGCCTCTCAAATTTAGCATCCTTATCTGGACTTGGCTACATTAGTAAAATTTTCAAGCAAGCCATTTCTTCCAAACTTCTAATGAAAAACCCGGGAAAAATTCAATTTTTCTGAAAAACAAATGGTAATTCGATTGAAACCAAATTTTCATGATTCAATGACAAAATGGATTTTTATCATGAATCTGGCCCCATGAAATCTAGTTAATTCGCCGATTTCAATAAGGCCACAAGTTTCAGGCATCGTGCTCCGTGACACATGGCATGATCATGTGGATGCCACATGGAACCCTAGGGGAGTGACACATGGCATGAGCCATGTGGTGCACTTATGTGAATGGCTCACATTGAGCCATGTGTCAAATGAAGGAAATAATGGGAAAAGAAAATTCAAGAAATTAAAAGAAAAATGGTGGTGATGACAAGTGGTAAATGGATAGTGGAAGTTTCTCACTGACCATTAGTTCATTGATGCAATCTAAATGAGAAATAGAAAAGAGAAAATGAAGAAAAATAAATATAAGAGATAAACAGGTGAGAAATAAGAAAATGATGGAGCAAACAAAAGCCAAGGATGTCTTGGATAAGAAAGGGAGAGAAAAGGAG
This sequence comes from Tetrastigma voinierianum, assembly GCA_016808115.1. Lineage (NCBI taxonomy): Eukaryota > Viridiplantae > Streptophyta > Magnoliopsida > Vitales > Vitaceae > Tetrastigma > Tetrastigma voinierianum. The sequence continues at coordinate 350,999 of JAEQBH010002375.1, forward strand.
AAAAAATAAAAAGGAGGGGGAAGCCATCAAAGGATAAAAAAAGGAGAGGAACCCATAGGAAGAGGGAGAAAGGATGACAAAGAAAAAGGGGAATTTTTCCGCGTTCGACTCGGTCGGCTTCTACGATCCAAGTATTAAAGCGATCCACGCATCAGCTAATAAAATCTCGAGTTTCACAAACCCGCTTAGGTAGGAAATTTTTCTACTGCTATATTTAGGCCTAAAAGCCATTTAATGGCATAGGTTTTTCACTGTAATATGACTGTTTTTGTGATTTAGTCCCAAGATTATGGAACTAAATATTGAAAAATTTTGGGATCGGTTCCGCATAGCTCCGAATCAGGTTGAGATTTGGTTTTGATCCCTGATTGATGTGTCTTCGGTTTTGTCATTGCGGTGTTTGGTGATTACTTCAAGTGGGTTCTGGTGATTTAATTGAACCAAAAATGGTTTTCCAGGCCGTGAAGGGGACTGAGAGGTGCCCTGCTTTTTGGCCGGGTCCGAGATCGTACATTTTGTAGGTTGTCAGTTGATTGAATAACATGTCAGGAAAAGTGATCATGTTGATATGTGCTCTTTTGATGGATGTGAATTATATGTAGAAAATATAATTATCCATGTATTGGAAATGTTGCATGTAGCTCTCATTATGCATATAACATGATATGGCATGAAATGTCATATTCGCATTTCATCTTCACGGGACATCACATCGAGTCGGGTGTGTGTGCATGGTATTGGTTATTCACCATTCTTAGTGAATATGTGGTGAGCCTTTAAAACAAGACGATCCAAAATCGAGACCTCACAACAAGATAACACAAATAAATAAATATATCAGTGTTTGGTGGTTAAGATTTCAGGCAGATCCCCTGTGGTGAAAGACCCAAATTTTATTCTTGGTTAGACATATGTATCTAGCAATAAAAGTTCATGAAAGTGTCGGTTACGTATGTGTTTCACATGAGACTCGAAAATTCTAAGACCCACAAAAACACACGGATTTGGTAAAACAATTGAATAACGGAGTTTGTCCAATGGAGTTTTGGAACTATAAAACAAAAAAGCTTTTGTTTTGGAAAGCCGTCATTAGGGTGAAACACCAATGACTTGGTTTTCACACTGGGCACTCTGCGCGAGGGAGTCGGGTCAGACACTGGTAATGGGCATGAGGGAGTCTCATCTCATGCATGACATGAAATATTCCATATAGGATTGCATTTTTCTGTATGGAAAGTAAATATGTATGTATAAGCCATTGCATGCATTTAGGTGGGGAGTAGCCCTGTAGGGAGAATTTTTTTACTGGCATTGCCTACCCCAATGGGACCCTTCGTGCACAGTGGAGGTAGCTGTGGAGACAGTGTCTTGATGAGGCCGTGATCGCGAAGGACACCGACATGTGGCCTGAAAACATTTTTTGTAAAAGTGTTTCAGAGTAGAAGGATTTTGTAAAATTATTTTGAATTATCAGATAAATAGTCTGGTATAATTATGGTGTAGGTCGTGATCGCACTCCCTGCCGACCGTAATTATTCATTTTCTTTCATATTTTGCATTTAAATACGAATGAATCTTATCCCTCAAAGGCTGACGATGGAAGTGGTGTACAGTAATCGGTGTCCATGGGTAGTAATGTACTCATCCTGGTATCAAGACTTAGGTGCAAACAACCTTAAACAAAATCTGCCGAGTTGACAAGTCGTCAACGGGATCCCTAAATCGGCGTCACATTCGTAATCTCCGCATAGTTGCCATTCTGAATTCCTCTCATGTAATGCTTTAGTCTTTGACCATTCACCTAAAATTCAGTTCCTGACTTTCCTTTCAATGTTATTGCTCTAAATGGTGTGACTTAAGTGACTGTAAAGGGTCCACTACATCTTGACTTCAGCTTTCTTGGGAATAGCCTGAGTCTTGAGTTGTACAGTAAGACAGACTCTCCCACTTTGAACTCTTTTCTAAGAATTTTCTGATCATGCCACCTTTGGTTCTATCCTTGTAAATTCTAACACTATGATAGGCTTCAATCCTCAGCTCTTCTAATTTATTTAATTGGAGTAGTCTTTTTCCAAGATCTGGCAATCTAAGTTCACTTCTTAATCGCTTCACATAGCTTTTATGTTCAAGCTCAAGTGTGAGATGACGAGTTTTGCAAACAATTATGTATAGGACATCCCAATAGGAGATTTCCAGAAGTGCACTCAGATGCCCACAATGCATCATCTAGCTTCAATGACTAGTCTTTCCTGCTTATATTAACTGTCTTCTCCAATATATTCTTTATCTCTCTATTGGGCACTCCAGCTTGTCCATTTGACTAAAGGTGATAAGCCAAACTCATTGCATGTCTCACACTATATCTACTCCATGGAGTTTTGGTAAACATTTGTTAGCAAATGACTTCCTCATTACTTCAGGACATACTGGAGTCCCATATATGTTCAGTATATTCCTTTGGACAAATCCAACAATTGTATTGACATCATTTCTTGGACAAGATATAGATTCTACCCATTTTGATATATAATCCACAACAAGGAGAATGTATATATTTCCAAAAGATGGTGGAAAAGGTCCCATGAAGTCTATTCCTTATACATCAAAGATTTGTACCACTAACATTCCCCATAGAGGCATTTCATTCTTTCTATTGATTTTGCCCATTCTTTGACATATGTCACATTGCCTGACCCATTCAAAATTGTCCTCGAAAAAAGTTGGCCAATAGAAACCAGGTTGGAGGATTTTCTAAGTTGTTATTTTCCCTGCAAAGTGACATCCATACTATGTTGAATGACATTTGTCTTAATCTCACTGCTTCGCCTCTCGTACACACTTACACCGATCTACACCCCTCCTAAATAGAAGTGGGTCATCCCATATATAGAATCTTGCTTCATGTCTCAACCTCTTCGTCTGCTGATAAGTGAATTCTTGTGGCATAATACCATAAGCCAAGTAATTGACTAAATCAACATACCAAGGTAACTGAATTTTTACCTAAAACAACTATTCATCAAGGAAGTTTTCTTCAATTTCAGTTCCTCTTTTTTCTTCAGCAGCCTTTTGTATTCTTGATAATCACATTATCATTATCCTTCTCATCCTTGATCTCTATATCAAATTCTTGCAACAATAGAACTCATCTGATCAATCTTGGCTTAGCATCTTTCTTTGTCATTAGATATTTAATTACTGCATGATCTGTATGCACGATAACATGAGATCCCAAGATGTATGATCTGAACTTTTCACATGCAAAGACCATTGCTAGCATTTCCTTTTCTGTAGTTGAATAATTCTCTTGAGCTTCATTAAAGGTCTTGCTAGCATAATATATAGCTCTGAAAATATTCTATGTTCTCTGCCCCAAAACTACTCCCATAGGAAAATCACTAGCATCACTCATAATTTCAAAGTCCTTGCTCCAATCTGGTGTTGCCATGACAAGGGATATTACCAGTCTGGTTTTTATCTCATCAAATGCAAACTTACATGTATCATCAAAATCAAACTTGACATCTTTTTCCAACAGCCTAAACAGTGGTCTAGCTATCTTGGAAAAATCTTTAATGAATCTCCTATAGAAACAAGCATGCCCTAGAAAGCTTCTGATTCCTTTCACAGTTGAAGGTGGCATCAAAGTCTTGGCTTGATCAACTTCCAGCCCTACAACAGAGATTTTGTGCCCCAAAACAATTCCTTCTTTCACCATAAAATGACATTTATCCCAATTAAGAGTCAGGTTCTTGTCTTTGCATCTCTGAAGTACCATTGATAAATTCTCCAAACAATTCTCAATACTGGAACCATAGACAGAAAAGTCATCCATGAATATCTTTGTAATCTCTTCTACCAAGTCTAAGAACATAGACATCATGCACCTCTTAAATGTGGCAAGATCATTCGATAGTCCAAATGGCATCCTTCGTTAAAGGTGCCATATGACACGAAAAGTAGTTTTTGGTCCCCTGAGCCATGGCTATCCCGATTATAAATTCCGCACTACCCATCTCAAGAAGCAACACAAGGTGGCTCACTAACCGTCTTAACATTCGTCAATAAATGGTAAAGGATAGTGATCCTTTCTGCGGCGTGTTCAATTTCCGACCCATGAATACTTTCCACCCCGCCTTGCAGGTATCAACTCATTCTTCTCATTCCTAATCACTGTAAATACACCCTTCTTAGGAACCACATGAAATGGGCTCACCCAAAGGCTATCTGAGATGGCATAGATAAATCCAACATTTAACCATTTGAGGAACTCCTTCCTCACCACTTCCTTCATTACTAGATTTAGTCTGCTTTGGTGTTCAATGGAACTCTTTGCATTCTCCTTCATGAGGATTTTATGCATTCAAATGGATGGGCTGATCCCTTTCAAATCTTCCACTGACTAGGCTATGGCTTCTTCATGCTTTTTGAGAATCTCTACCACTTCTTTCTCTTTTTCTGTAGTCAAATCAGTTGCTATGATCAGTGGTTTAGACTTTTCTTCACCCAAGAATGCATATTTCAAATGCTTAGACAATTCTTTTAGGATTAACCCTTCAGAGCTTTTCTCTACCTCCTGAACTTTCACTTCATTGCTTCTTAAATCATCATTCTTCTTCACTGTGCTCAACACGCTTCAATTAGCTCACTTTTCATTCAAATTCTTCCCTTATCCGTAGTTCTCATTGTAGAGTGAATTGAACATGCATTCTTCAAGTGGATTCTCATTCATAAAATTACTGTTTATCTCTTGACTATTAGGAATTACATTATCAATCCTCATGCAGTAATCTCTTTCAAAATCAGGATGCTTCAAGGTTTGATTCAGGTTGAAGTGTACTTATTTTATGTCAATCCTCATGCAGTAATCTCTTTCAAAATCAGGATGCTTCAAGGTTTGATTCAGGTTGAAGTGTACTTATTTTATGTCAACCCTCAAAGTAAGTTCTCCTCTCTTTACATCTATCAAGGCTACACCAGTAGCTAAAAATGGTCTCCCTAGTAGGAGTGGCACTTGCTTGTCTTCTTCCATATCAATCACCATAAAGTCCACTAGGAAAATGAACTTTCCCAATTTGACAAGCACATCCTCAAGAATACCTTCCGATTAAGTCATTGATTTGTCCGCCATTTATAAGGATAATGTAGTGGGAGTTGACTCCCCCAAACTTGATCTTTTAACTACTAAAAGAGGCATCATATTGATACTAGCACCAGAATCACACAATGCCTTCCCAAATTCACGATTTCCAATTATGCAAGGTACAATAAAGCTTCTAGGATCTTGTATTTTCTGTGGCAGATTCTTCTAAATGATTGTACTACAGTTAATAAATAAGCTTACTATTCCATTTTCATCAAATTTCCTCTTTTTGCTGATTATGTCTTTCATGAACTTAGCATAGTGTGGCATTTGAGCTAATGCCTCAACAAAAGGAATGTTAATTTCCAGTTTTCTAAACATACTCAGAAATTTGGCAAACTGGTTATCTAGTTTTGTCTGCTTCGATCTTGGAGGAAAGGGTATTGGAGGTTGATAGACTCTATCTCCTTCTTCTTTCTTGTACTCTTCAGTTTGCAATCTGGCCTTACATTTTCGCCTACTCACTCTCTCATCCAACCCGCTCCGTTTGCTCTTTCTCACTGGTCCCGTCGATTTTGGTCTTCTTTTCAACTTCATCTTCTTCTGTCTTCTCGCCTTTTCCGACTTACACTTCTTGCTACTCTCAAAGGTGATGTCCATGCAGTCTTTTGGATTCTTCTTTGTATCACTAGGGAAAGAGTCCCTAGACTGATTTTGCAAGTTCAGGGCTAGCTGCCCTACTTGAGTCTCCAAGTTTTTCAAAGAGGCATTTGTATTTGCTTGATGACATTTGTGTTTGCTTGGAAAACAGCAAGTTCAGGAAACTTTTGTTCATGTAGGTTGAGTATCCTTTTGTTCTCAGCCATTAAATTCAACATTTGATATTCAAATGATGGTTGTCTCCTCTGCATTTGATTTTCTTCTCTTGGATTTCCTTGATTTTGTCCTTGGAATCCAGGTGGAATATAATTCTATTGGTAGTTTTGAATTGGTCTTGGACCTTGATTAGTTCCACCCCCATAAGAAATATTCTCATGGTTCCTATGAGCTGGTGTGTAGTGGGTTGGTAGGTTGTTGTTGGGTTTGAACTTGTAACTTCTGTTCCCATTCAAATATTAGACTTCTTCTACATGATAAGGACATTCATGAGCAAGCCTTTGATCATCAACACTTTTCTGCTCAACACCATCTACAATTCCCACTTCATTAACTGAATGACTTCTTCTCTCTTGATCGTTCATTCTGGTCATGATTGCATCTAGTTTAGCTTCAATAGCTGTCATTTTGTCTCATTTCCACTCACACCTCCCGTTTGTACTCCGCCATTGCCCTGCTTCAAATGGAGCTCTATAGCTGCTCTGAAGGCTTCTCAATCAGTCGAGTTGCTTCTTCAAGATTTTCTTCTCACTCACCAGGTCAGATCACCATCCCTTTGAAGAATAGTTCATAACATGACAGAAAATGTCCATCCGTGTCATTCGCTCCACTCCATGCACAGGGACATCTCCTCAGAATCGCTTATATCTCGCATTATATAGTGATTCATCTTCCCTTTGCTTGAAAGCAATGATTTCTTTCTCCTTTCGTGGGGTTAGAGTATAAGGGAAAATCTATCGAGATAAGCCTACAAGTTCTTCTCCTAATTCCCACGAACCATATGGTAGTGATTCAAACCAACTAGCAACAATGTCTCTCAAAGAGAAGGGGAATAACTGCAACTTAATCACATCAAGGTTCACTCCATTCATCTTCACTATGTTGGCCATCCTTAGAAATCTGCCCAAGTACTCATTAGGATCCTCACTTGGGATGCCCCTAAGGGACTCACTCTTTTGTCAACCAGTAATCATGTGCTCTTAAATTTCAAAGTCAGCCTCACTGCTGGTTGCTTTACTTGTAATGCCTTCAATCACTAATCTTTAGAAGTCTTCCATGGTTCTCTATCTCTGTTGAGGTCCTCTTGTTGCTACTACAGGAATATTCTGATTACCTTTCCTTTGTTCAGCCATGGTTGCTTCTTCAACTGCTCTCACTCTTTTTCAAATTCCTTAGTGTCTTTTCTATTTCAGTGTCCAATGGCCATAGTTCATCATCTGGTCTCCTATGCATAAGATATGCACCTATAATAATAACACATTGAAACTACTATTAGATCACTGGATAGAATTGAGAACAGGTTCAGTTGCAAAGATAACTAAATTTTTCTTAAAATAAACAAATCCAAATTAGAAATTTCCTTTTTGGTTCAAATATTAATCTATGAATGCCTTGCTTAAATCCCCGACAACGGCGCCAAAAACTTGTTAGTTTGATTGAGAGAGCACAGGATTGAGTTGTTGGATACCTTACCAAAGACTAGTTAAGTCCCAGACAATAGCTCCAAAAACTTGTTGCTCAAACCAAAGTTGATACTCTTTTTCTTACTACTAACTATTTAAACTTCAACTTGGTCTCTTCTACTGCAAGTGCACAAGTCAACAAGTAATAAAGTGGATTTTTAAGTTCGGATATCAATCCCACAGGGATCATGAAGGAAATTCATAGATCAAGTACTCAAACTACTCAAGATCATTAGTATTTAAACTTCGGTTTTCAAGATTAGAAACTAAATAACCAAAAATAGAATAATAAACATTTTTGTTTCTATTTCTAACTGGAAAGTTCAAATCTAGAAAATTAGAGATTTTTCGAATGAAATGATAACACCTGAATGGGATAGTTAATGTGAATGTTAGCTTGTAGTTTGTCTAGAAACAATACAATTATGGTTTGAATCCTGGGTTTGTCCAAGGGTGTTGCTAAGATTGTCTCAAAACCTTCTCAACCACTATACATTTCACACCCCAGGGCAACCATGAGCCCCGAACCAGGGACAACAACATGTGTCTAAATAACTACTACAGGATAATCAAGACTTCAATATCAGATTTCGTAAACCAAGATTACTCAACCAATTTTTAGGGACTAGCACTCGCTCTACATACGTGTGGATATATATTGTGCCTCTCCAATGTAATTGGTACCTTAATATGCAATTTCCATCAGAATAATCTCTTCTAAGACAAGAACAAAATTATTCCATCAATTGAGATGAAACCTTCAAATATTAAACTGATAATTCAACAGGTTATCCTTATGCCTCGGGAACACATTTCTACTGTCACCCAGAAGGGAACCTTGAAGTCAGAGGTTATAACAAAGCTTGAGATTTAACAAAGTGATATTTGAAGTATATTAGTTCTAGGAGTATCCATTTAACATACTCTTTAGATACTACTCTTCGATCTCAGGAACTCCCTTTTGTTGTCACTAGAAGGTATCCTAGAAAACATAGCTTAGAACAGCTCTTATGGATATACTAAACTGATACTTAGAACAACCTACTTATAGAGTAATACCAATTAGATAAATTCAGTCTTCAACTCACAATTTACATTAAGATTCTGCAAACATAACAATCATATCACTAATCCATTCTGCAGGGAGCTGAACCTTTTCCCAAATTAATACTAGATTACACATATCAACGACTAGTTGTTTAAACAAATTGATTGAAAGTGTAATTAAGAAAATTAAGAAAAAGAATTCAAACAATATATTTAGCTTCTCTGTTCAGACAGTAATGTATCTTGATATTCAAAAATCAAAGCTCAAGTCAATCTCAAATTTCGATCTAGTCGTCGACTTAAAGTGAAAATTAAAGAAAAATAAAAATAAAAATAAAAAAAAAAAATGAAAAATTGTATACAAAAGCTTCCTTCACTGTATCTTCTCCTCTTTCTTCCCTTTCTGTAACTTCGTATCTCCTCCTTTTTTTTTCTACGCCCTATCTCTTTCTATTTATTGTCCAATTGTTGCTAGGCCAGAATTCTAGGCAAATTTTGTGGATTTCAATGCAAGCCTATTGGATAATTTGTCGCAACAATTGTTAAAAATTTCACAACAATATTACAACCATATTTGTCATCAACTTGTCGTGGTGTTTGTCGTGACATTTTGCTGCTATTTTCAAACTATTTATCTCTAAAATAATTATCGCAACAAAATTAAATTTGTTGCGATATTTCTTCTACACTTTTGTCTTCAGAATTTGTTAAGACAATTTCCTCTTAATGTTCAACTATTGATCTCTGGAAAAAATTTCGCGACATAAATAAATTTGTCACAACAATGTCTTCTAAATTTGTGTCTTCAATATTGTCGTTAGGTTGCCTTGACAATTTTGCTTGACATTCCCCTTTTGATAAATGTCGCGACAAAATTTTTATTTGTCACAACAACTTTTTATTGTCTTCTAATGGTTCTTCTCAATTATGTTGCGACAAAAGTTTGAATGTCGCAACAATTGTTCTTCCTTCCTTAGTCTTTTCAGCTGCTTTTCTTGCTCTTTTTGCTTCTTTTGATCTTGATTCCTACAAAACAATAATTTTAGTGAATATTCCATAATTTTACATTAAAATAAGCATTAAGTTCTCAATTATGCACAAAAATAATGGACTTAAAACTATATGAGTTTTAGACTTATCACTTGGCTTGATGCACCATCATGGACTTAAAATAATGGACTTAAAATAAGCATTCATGGGCACAATTTTAGGTTCATCAACTCCATGCAAAACATACAAGTCAATGCACCTACTTCCCAAAACAATTTCACTCATTTGTAGCACCTCCTTATCATCATAAACCCTCCTTAACCCCTCAATATTAGACTTTTTACCTAGAATCAAGTAATAAACCTCCCTCAGATTTTCATATGTAGCCTACTTTTTGGCTGATTCTTGAACCATAACCAGCAGTTCTTCCAGGGATAACATTGAGCGTCCTCTTTTGACCTCGAATCACATGCTCATTTAAATTCTTGATCACAATGCAAAATTGTGTCTTCATTGACCTCTCCATTTATTAAAGAATAACCTAATCACAAAATCAAAACAACACAATCACTGCTTAAATTAAAAACCCCAACAGCATTCAAACACATCCTACCTATTATAAAACAAAAAAAAAGGAAAATTTGACCTAAATTTTTCAAATTTTGGATTATTCAAATTTCAGAGCTTAAAGAATCCCCCACATAGATAAAATGTAAAATTTTACCTAAATTTTACAACTTAATGTAAAAATAGGTGCATACAAAAACCAATTGAATGTAAAAATCCAACTTTTTAAATTTACAACTGATGATGACCCAATATTTTACCTTATCTGCAATGAGTTAGGTTCAACTGTCACAATAACCCATTTTTCCAACCGCATAATATCTCCCCTTACTCAATGATACCACAATGGAGATATTTGTAGAGAGCCTAATGGAAACAAAACAAAAAACAAGCCGACCACAACTAGACGAAGACAATGAGATGAAGACAGCGAGATGAAGCTCATATGAAGCCTAGCGAGAGGTGAAAGCGAACAAAGAAGAAGGGAAGAGAGCTACAAAAGCAAGTTCAAGGAAAAAGAAGAGTCATGGGTTTGTTAGGGCATTAACCGGGTCTTGGAGGGAAGAATGCCACATCTGATTTTATTTTTTTAGTCTTTTAGCCAGTTACCAATCGATCAAAACCAAAACGAGCAGTCACCCATCAAAACTGGGTTTATTCCCAGATTATCGCAAGGTGGGACTATTTAAAGAAGATCATAGAATGACACTTATTTAGAGTGTTGTAAAATTAATCGTGAACATTGACATTTTTTTAAAGCGTCATTGAATTTTTTTTCTTTTAAAGAAACCAAATGTGTAATAATAATTTTGTCAAAATAAGCCAATTTATAATTATAATGTTCCACATATATTATTATAGTAAAAAAAAATCATAAATTCACTTTTATTTAATTTTACATTTATCCTTTTAATTTTTTTAAAATTTAATAATTTATTTTAAGATAATAAAACATAATCTTTTTAAAAATATAAAATAAAATAAATTATTAACATAATTTTTAATAATGTTAATTACTTAAATAAATTAAAATAAATAATAATTTAGTTGCACTATATGTAATAAAATTTTAGAAATTAAATCTTAATTACAATTTTATTTAAAATTTAATAAAATAATTTTTACCAAAAAAAATAATTTAAAAAGTTTTAACAATAAATAAATCTAAGCATATTAAGGCTTTAAAGATACTTTTAAAAATATTTATCTTGATGATACGGTTTCTTGGATTGCCAAGCTTGTCGTTACTGAGACAAAGGCTTTTGAGATGTTGATATCCTCCTTGCCAGGGGAGTGTAGGGGGTAGTAGCCCGTATAACGTTTGTTGGAGGGAAGGTAATCTTTGATGTTTAATATCGTCATAAATCGAATCTGGTAAATAAGTTTGAATTGTTTCATTGCTTAAGCCCAGGATAAGTTTCAAGAATGAGATGAGGTTAGAGAGGAAGGCTGAGAGGGCGTGTATCATTCGTCTTTGTTAAGCTTTCACGATCGAAAACTTTTCAATGAAGTTTGTAAGTTTTCAAAGTTGATAATTTTATTTTAATTTCAATCATTTTGAATTTAGTTTAATTGTCTGCATCTTATTTAAATGTTTATTCGAATATCTTGACTTCAATAATTTGTAAAATAAATTAAAATAAATAATAATTTAGTTGTACTATATGTAATAAAATTTTAAATTAAATCCTTGTTACAATTTATTTAAAATTTAATAAAATAATTTTTACCAAAAAAAATAATTTAAAAAGTTTTAACAATAAATAAATCTAAGCATATTAAAAGGCTTTAAGATACTTTTAAAAATATTTATCTTGATGATACCTGCCTTAATAACATTCAAATATATATATATATATATATATATATATATATATATATTTCTTATATATATATATATATATATATGTGTATGTATTTTTTTATTTATCAAATTTTAAGCGTTTAAAAAAATTTCATTATTGACTAAAAAGTTTATGTTTTTGAATTCTTCGGGTGTTGTAAATAGTCTATTGACAGTTTATGTTTTTTTTCTATTTCACTTTCATTTTTTTCTTCCCTTTTCCCACTGGAACGTTTCCATCTATTTTCTTGGAGAAATTTCTGATAAATTTTCGATGCTACTGATAGAAAAAACTCTATAAACTTTCTGTGATGTAATTAATGAAGGAATAGATTGTAACCCCAAACCCTCAACATGATTATATTTGTTTGCATTCATTATGAGATCATGTTACAGGCTGAGTTATGGCTTTTTCAGTATTTTTCAGTAATCAATTAATTCAAATATATATTAAAGGTTTCTCTCTTCTATTTGAATAATTTAAAAAAAAAAAATTTCCATTGTATTATTGCCATAAGGACAATGTTTTAAAGAAGATGAGTGAGATATTCATCAGAAAAAAATTCTGGGTTTACAATTCATTGGTTGAATGGGTTGAACCGTGGTTAAACATTTATTTAAATTTTGAAATATATAATTATTAATATTTAGATATTATTATACTTTTATATAAATAAAAAATAATTTAGAAATATTATATGTATATAAATATAAAAATACATTAAAAATAAGACCAACTCCATTTATACTTAATTAGTAGTAATATATAATTTATGAATATTTAAGTAATATAATGGAAATAGTGGTAAATTAGTTTTACTTATAACTTTTAATGTTCGAATGTCCTTAGGATAATATGCTCATTGATTGAGTTTTCATAAGTTCATAGTTTTTAACCTTTTTAACTTTTTTAACCTTATAAGTTTTTTAACTCTAAGTAAAACGATGGCGTTTTAATTTGAAAATAAAAAAAAAATATTATGGAAGTGGTCGTTCGTTCAGATAAATCGATTCAGATTTGAGCGATTCTTGTCAGGTCAATCATAAATAATTTTTATAATAAAACCAGAGCTTCGATTTTATGATTGATTAAATTCGATTTTTAAAACATTACACAAAGATATGATAAACGAACATGTACAAATGGAGTATTATAATTAATGGAGAGAAGAGGACCATTTGTCGTGTACGGACATCGGGGCTAGAACTGAACCTTCATTTGGCTGTGCTCCCAAAAGATATTCATTTCCAAGACTTGATTTTAGGAATATAATATAAAAAAATATCTCTATTTCCCAAAAGATCTTAGGCGGCTAACTCCTTTTGGCCTCTTCTGCCTTTACTCCCATTGCCTAAATTATAAATATAATAAAATATAATATAATTTAATTTAATTTAATCGAATAGAATTCTCATTCAACATAGTCGAATATTTCCATATATTAAATACATGGCTTACTGGCCTAAAAATTTCTCCTACATGGTAAGTTTTAAATTTAGTTGAGTAACATTCAATAATTCAAATATAAGATAAAGTTTGAAACTTACCAAAATTTGTCCATTTATCCAATTACCCCACTTATTATCAACACGAGTGTCTAACTTTAAACTACTATTTTGTCATTTTGGACACATTATGAATTAGGCATGATTTCCTAAAATTTGACCATTTCAAATTCTATCCCATCATCCCTCTTATGATACCTACATCATTAAATCATGATTAAACCAAAAAAAAAAAAAAAAAAGGTAACTCTTGATATTTCTATATTTAAAAGAAAGTGAGAAGTAATCATCCATTCAAAGACACCATCCTTAAATTTAGCCCAACGGGTCAAATGTTTTGGCTTTGATATGGAAAAAATTCCTTTCGTAAATATAATATAGTTTTTTTCATATCAGCAATATAATTTAAAAAATATCTTTTCAAGAAACATTTTTTTTCAAGAGACATTTTTTAAAAATTTAAAAAACTGAAAATGTATTTTGAAGAGATTTTTAACTTTAATTCAAAAAATTTTAAATTAGAAAAAGTGTATCTTCAAAAGATATTTCAAGTATTAATTCAAAATTTCAAAATATAAAGATGTCTTTTCAAAAGACAATTTTAATATAACATTTCAATAATTTAGAAAGTGTCTCTTCAACTTAAATTCAAAAATTTTAAAATTATAAAAATTATCACTTCAAAAAATGCTCTCAATGTTGATTCAAAACATTCAAAATTATGAATGTTTATTTTTAAAAGGCATTTTTATTATAACATTTCAACAATTTAGAAAGTATCTCTTCAAAAGACAATTTTTAAAAATTCACAAAACTGACTTTTAGCTTAAATTCAAAAAATTTAAAATTATCGAAAAATATTTCATCAAAAGACACTTTCAGTGTTGATTCAAAACTTTCAAAATTATGAATGTGTCTTTTCAAAATACACTTTTAGTATAACATTTCAATAATTTAGAAAGTGTCTCTTAAAGAAACACTTTCTAAAAATTCAAAAAAAATGAAAGTGTCTTTTGAAGAGACACTTTCAACTTAAATTCAAAATTTTTAAAATTAGAGAAATTATCTCTTCAGAAGGCACTTTTAGTATTACATTTCAACAATTTAAAACGTCTCTTAAGGCGCTTAAAATTCAAAATGAAAGTATCACAGAGACTTTCAACTTAAATTCAAAATTTTTAAAATTAGAGAAATTATCTCTTCAGAATGCACTTTCAGTGTTGATTCAAAACTTTCAAAATTATGAAGGTGTCTTTTCAAAGACACTTTTAGTATAATCTAAAAATTGAAAAGCGAAAATTATTTGCCAAAGAACCTTTCAGTTTAAATTCAAAAAAATTTAAATTATAGAAAGTTTCTTCAAAAGACACTTACAGTGTTTATTTAAAACTTTCAAAATTATAAAGTATCTTTTCAAAAGACATTTTTAGTATATTCTAAAAATTCGAAAAATTGAAAGTGTCTCTTGGCTTAAATTCAAAAAATTTTAAATTATAGAAAGTGTCTCTTCAAAAAACACTTTTAGTATTGATTTAAAACTTTCAAAATTATGAAAGTATCTTTTCAAAAGATATTTTTAGTATAACATTTCAACAATTTAAAAAGTGTTTCTTTAAGAGACACTTTCTAAAAATTTGAAAAACTATAAGTAACTCTTGAAGATACACTTTTAGCTTAAATTCAAAATTTTTAAAATTATGGAAAGTGTCTTTTCAAAAGACATTTTTATTATAACATTTCATCAATTTAAAAAGTGTTTCTTCAACAGACTCTTTCTAAAAATTTGAATTTCAACTTAAATTCAAAATTTTTAAAATTATAGAAAGTGTCTCTTCAAAAGACACTTTCAGTGTTTTCAAAATTTTAAAGGTGTCTTTTCATTTTCTGAGTTTTTAAAAAATGTTTCTTCAAGAGACACTTTTACCTTAAATTTAAAAATTTTGAAAATGTTTCTTCAAAAGCCACTTTTGGTGTAAAATTTTCAATTTTTTTGAAAGTATCTCTTGAAAATACACTTTTAGAAAGTATCTTTTCAAAATACACTTTTAGAAAATGTCTTTTCAAAAGACATTTTCCATGTGACAAAAACTACGTTACGTTTAGAAATATTTCTAAACCTATATTATTTGATGATTTTTTTTTTTTTATACAATGCCTATAAAGCCCTTTGGTTTGGCTTCCCAAAGTCTCCTCATTTCTTCTGTTCACATCTCTTCTATGGGCTCTCTCATTCTAGCTATGAAATTATTTGTTTGGAGGTTTTCAATATATTGTTGAGATGGTTTGTCTTTCGCTTACTAATTTTTTTGGAGGATTTTTTAATTACAAGTTTGTGTAACTTATTTATTTTTTTGAGTAAAGATTTGCATTTGATCATCTTGTCAGCACATTTTCTTATGTGTATAGAGGTAGTAAAGAAATGCACGTGTGAAATCTTTGCAATAAAACTTCCTGGCATAGATAAAAAAAAATGACTATTCAATTAATGCAGCATGCATTGTTGCTTTTTTATCAAGCATAAATGACACTTATTGGTTCTTGTATGGAACAGGTTCATTTACCTCTTATACATATAATAGATCGTACTTGGATGTAAAAGGATATGAGATCAAAGGATAAGCAAGCGGGGTTAAAGCTTTATTGCAATTTGCATTACAACACTTCATATACAAAAACTCCATTAAATGTCCATGAGTTAAGTGTGGTAATATGGTATTACATAGTGCCAAAAAAATTAGAGAATATTTGTTTTTCTATGGAATCGATCATAATTATCATCAATGCTATTGGCATGGAGACCACACTGCTCCAAGTGGACCATTAACTAGTAAAGCAAAACGACATGGCCAGTTTTTATTTGTAATGTGGATGTCTGATAGAAATGGTTAAAGATGTTCTTCTGGATCGTCAAACCTCTGGGCATCAATGAGCAACTGAACTTGTAAAAGGGCAATCAAGCTGTGATTAGATTGACGCCTCTCTAGATGATTAAGTTGGCAAGATGAAGATGGAACATATAGTTAACACAGTTAGAATTGCATACCTTCCCTCATAGAGTACTAATTTATACATGAACCTGCTCATGATTTTAGGAAAAAAAGCTCCCTTAATTTAGCAATAAAATCTCCTCCTTATTAAGTTAATTCTTCTACTTATCAAAAGTTAATGTTTTAAGTGGAGATTTGGAATTTAGGTGCGGATAAATATCTTTTGTGTACTTCGCCTTCATCCATGTATCTGCGAACTTGTCATATCACGAAAGGATGGTGGTTGGGGACTTAAAACTCCAGTTATCTGGCTGGCCTGCGAAGTCACCTGGCTCTCCTGGCTTGAGCTTTTGGATTCCTCTCGTCTAAGGTGGGCCCTCCGATTTTAATATGATGGTGGGCTTGGGCGCTTCATCTCGAGCCGAGTGGCCTTGGGCCCAGTAAGTAGTGGGTCTAGATCATGAGTACTCTGATACCCCATTTTCCCATTTAGAATTTTGTACCTTTTTAGTTGGGGAGAAAATCTGTATTTCACCTCAAGGGCGTGTTTGGTAAGTGGACCTGAAGGGATTGACTAATTTTTTGAATGAGGAAATTAATTGAAGTGCGGCGATTTGGTAGATGTTGGGATGACTAAGCTGGAATAAAATTAGTGAAGGTAGGTTATTTCTTGGTTTCCAGGACTAAGCTGGGGACAAATATTTTATAGTTTTACAAAAAAAATAATTAATGTAACTAAAAATTTAAACAAAAATTTATTAACTAATATATTATCAAAAAACTGCGTTTATTTTTTTCAATTTCTAAACTTATCTCATTTAAAAATTAAGCAGGTAGGCGAATGGAAAATTCCCAAACCTTTGTTAGTTATTTTTGTTTTTCTGTTTTTATTTTTAATATTTTTATATTTGCTTTTTTTATTTTATTATATTAAATTCAAATATTTTTCATACAAATAAAAATATTAGATTTTATAAATTATTTATTAAAAAACATTATAATAATTATTGTGTTTATATTAAAGTATAAAAATAAAATAATAAAAAATTATTTTAAAAATATAATTAGAAATTTGAGGCTTATTATTTATTATTTTGGATACATGATTTATATTGCTTCATTCGGGCAGTTTCTACCGAAGCAATTTATTTCTTTTCGAGTTCCTTTATTTAAATGGAACTTCATTGACCATTTCTAATTTGAGATTTTCGTAAAAATCTAGTCCACTGAAGAATCATGGCAGCATCATCATGGAAAATTTGACATGTATGGTCGACAAAACTTTTTAGGTCACTGATTGTGAGGCCTTGAATTGTGTGATTCGTTTAAATCGTTCGAGATCTGAGGCACTCTGAAACCACCACCATGCTTGTAGCGATTTATTATTTTTAATCTTTGTTTGTCGAATTTTGAAAATTTATAATTTTCTCGGGTTTCTGATAACAATACTGAACACATGGTTGAGAAAATAAACCCAAACCTATTAAAAACCCAGGTCAAATTAGTCATCTTTACATAAGGTAAAGATTGAATGGAGACAAAATATTAAGTCAAGATTTGTCCTATATTACCCTAATGTTAAAAAACAAACAACAATACTTAATGTAAGTACTATTAATCATCTTCAAAAAAAAGTTATATTGACGTGGTAAAAAGCGACACACGCCAGTCCGATGTATTCCTGCTTGGCGGCCAAATTAAAAGTCCATAATTTTGTCTAAGTTATACCAAACAGGGCGGGTATTAAATTTACATCCATTCTATTGACTAGGTTAGAATTCTTGATCGAAATTACAAAATTAATCCTGCGTACCATTATCGGCCCAGTAATGGAAAGTTGAAAGGGTTGTGGACAATTAATGTGTGTACATGTGAGCCTTGGAAGGTGAAGCGTTTGGTCCTAAACATGGTTAGCGCCCGTTTCCCGATATATGCATAGCAGCGGTGTTGAATGGCGCATTTTAATGCACTGTGGGTGACACCCCCCTATATAGGGTTGAAACAAAATCTTGCCTCTTTTACTATTTCCTGAAACCATTTATAACATTCTTTTTCTCCTGTGCTTTTGCTAATCGTTGCTTTAAAGCAATCAGCCAGAACCCCTGACATCATAATTTGGGTGAGTAACTTCGTTTGCATTGCTTTTGTTGTGTTTTTCGTGTCTCCATTTGTGGAGTATCTTTGTGTTTAGGAAATTTTTGCCTCTTTTGAGGGCACGTCCATCGTTCATCGATGGGGTTTTGGTGACGAAGGCTCGTGGCTTCTAGGATGTCTTTAGGTTTGGGGTCATCCTGTTAGGTCTGAGTTCCCTGGATTCAGTTCATATGGGTTTTGATTATTAGTGGGTTGTCAAACCTCCAAGAGGATTTCTTTTATCTTTTCTCTAAGGCTTGACCTTCAACAGCTTTAAGGTCCTCGGGTGATCGTCTTTTTGTTTGTTTACTTTGTAGTATGGAGGAGTGGGAAGAGACTTCTAGTCGAGCGAGGCGTAAGGGGACTTAGGGAATCGCCTTTACCAAGCGGCTGAGTGTTGCTACTATGTGTAGAGGAGTTGGGAGATCCACTTTTGTCAGTCCCTATGGACGTGAAGATTTTAGATTGTCGAGCCCAGCGGTTGTCTCAATTGTAGGAGAGGCGGGATAATGTCGTCTACTTACTGAGGAAATGTGTGACAGTTCTTCGGCCTTGGCTCCCCATTTCTTCGTTGATGAAGCAATTCCTGTACTTCACCCAGGCACCTCCTACGCTCATACATCCAAACGTCTTTCGAATCTTGATGGGTTGTAGTATAAATTCTCTACCGGTTAATTTCCTTGGTAGAGATTTGTTCTCCACTTTGAAGCAGAGGTTGGGGGGCTGGCTATCTATCTCGTATAGCCCCGGGTGCAATTTATGCTTAGGAGCTCCCCGAATCCCTTAAAATTGATGCGAATGGGGTTGTTTTAGTGAGAGGGCCATGAAATGAGACTCCAAGCTCTCTTAGGCTCCCATTTGACCTAAACCAGTCCCTCGCACCCGAGAGTTTGTCTCGACTCGATGGGAGAGACTATCTTCCTAGAATCGCTCACACTCGACATGCCCCTTTTCTTTTGGACTTTGTAGGTAGGCGTGAGGGCGAGGCCATAGTTATTTGGGTGGAAGGCGGTCGGAGCGTATCGAGACGATTCTTTCGAGATTATTGAGGCGGAGCGGAATCACGAGCTCCTCTTGTCAATAAAGAACTGCGGGAGTTAAGCGTTATGCCTATTCCCATAGTCTCTCTATGATCCCTGCTTCCGGCGCGGGAGGCTCATCAGGGTGAGCATTTTGTCCTTCTTGACTATGCAGGAGTCGATCTCGGGCAGCTCTGCACAAGCAGGGTCCTCTTTATAAAACCCGAGAAAATTCTAATTTTCTAAAGATGATAGATATTGAATTTAGGTCCAAAATCGGGTACACAAATCGGATAACTGAAAGCGAACTTGGATTGGAATAAATGCGAAATCTAGCTAGCCAACAAATTTTGTCAAGTCGGAACGGTCGAGATTTTTGTCGAGGCTCCGAGAACGATCATTTGCGTCTTGTGAGAGGCATATGATGCTGACAAGGTCACCTGTGTCTCATATGTCGTCTGTGACTATCTTGCATCGATTAGTGAGAGGGATAAGATAAATGACTTAAATTAAGCCAAGTGTCAAGAGCCACATAAAGAAGTCAAACTAAGGGGACAAAATGGGGTATTTGAAAAGAAAAAAAATGATTAAAACCTTTATGTCAATGTTTTGTTGGAAACGTGCGGTGAGGGAGAAAAGCTGGCGTTTTAGAAAATCCGATTTACTCTGTTTTCTTCAACTTCAGGGCGTGGTTCTGCGATAGGGCAACAAAGTTGATCATCTGAGGGCTGCAAAAATTGATTTTCAATTTTGTGTAGGTTTAAAACTGACTCCAAAGAGGTAGGGTTTTCTTTGTTTTGCATCTGCTGAAACCAAGAGCCATTTGATGGATAGAGATATTAAGGTATGAATGGCCGTGTTTTAGTTCAACGATTGGGATTGGTGGCATCCTAGTGTTGCCATGAAAACGGTCTCGAGACCTAGGGTTTCAACATTCTGCGTGGTGTGTGTTGCTCGGGTGATTCAAAATGAATTGCTTTAATTGGTTATTAGCTCATGTGAGCTAATTTTTGGTGTTATTGCAACGAATTGAATAACATGATGTTGTGAGTAAATTCTTGTTAGTATATGCATGTTTTATATATATTAACATGACTTGTTGGAAATGGCATAATGCATTCCATATGCACCGGGGCACCCTAGAATGATAGGTGTGAGTGCATGACAAATAAAATCGAAGGGTTGTCCAAACGATAAATTCTTTTGTAAAATTATTAAAATAATAATTTTATCAGAAAATTGTCCGAATAATTGTGTTGGGAAAATTGTCCAACAATTCACATCGAGGAGGGGCCCATAATTGTTTAGGAGAGTTGCAAACAAGTTCACCTCGGATTGTCCAACGTGATATATCGGGAGGTTGTCTTTCGATTAAAATAAAAATATTCGTTTGGAAAAGAAATGATTTTCATACATGGCTTAGGCGTGTGTGAGGGAGTCGGTGAGGACTCGAGACATGGGATTAGACATGTAGACATTCAAGTAGGATCATCACGTTTGCTTGAATGTTTAGGTTGTCATTACATGTGCACTTGAGTGCGAGGCAACACATGTGGGAGTGTCATTTGTAGGCATTCTTCCATTTTGTCGGATCATTATTTAGTGGCCGTTTTTACTCGTATGGGTCTCATGATATGAGACACGGGTATTGAGTTGACCGGTGGTCGACTGGGACACCGATTGGGGGCGTCCACACTCTTAGAAACCTCAATAAAGATTGTCGAAGGAGCCTTGGTTAGCTCTGTTAAGTCGGATCAATCACCTTTGGGAATTGTGCCGAGACCCGAGGAGCGCCCCAGGTGCGCGAGAAAAGGAAGCTGTAGACGGTGTGAAAAATAGAAGGGAGAGATAATACTGGTCGAATCAGCGGTGCCGTCGTGGGTTTAGGGCTTTGTGAATTTGCAGGTTCCGTCCTAACCGCTAATGTGACCGGCGGGAGATGGAGGAAAACATGTCTAGCCTTGCTTTCTTTGGATTGCCGCCTGGGGATGCTGCGGAAGGCACGTCTTCGGGAGACTACCTGGCTCTGAGTATACGGTGGAAAAGGCCCAAAGCGGTCTAGCCTAGATGAAGAGGCTTAGAAGAGCCCGGTAGTAATTATTATGGACTCCCCAAAATGAGCCTTCGGTGCTCTGCTGGCTTTGGAAGGTGTCTCCCAAGATGCTTCCAAAGAGGCTTGTGCATCACTAGGATGGGGTCCCAACCAGGGGGCCTCCTAATGCTAACGGAATTGTGGGGGAGGCTCCATCAGAGACAGCCTGTAACACCCCAAATTAGACCCTGACAGTTTTATAACATGTTTAGGGTATAATAAAAGTAAATGTCTATTTTTCGAATAAAAATAATGCTAAATCATCTATTAAAATAACTAGGAATTTATACGAGAGTTAAGGGTAAATTAGTAATTTACCAATTAGGGGACCCTAAATATCTTTTATGAAATGAAAAGGTCTATATTAAATAGAAATATTGAAATTAAGTACAATTAGAATAAAAAGAAAGGACCAAATAGCAAGCTAGGAATTTGATGTCAAATTTTGGATGTAAAACTGAGAACATAGCCTTAGCAAATATCTCATTTTTAGTATAGGAAGTTAGGGCATTTGGATAGAAAGAGAGAAGAGAAGAGAAAAGAAGAGAAAGATAAGAAGAATGAGGAAGAAAGGAAGTAGAGAAGAAGAAAAGAAGTTCGAAACTGGAGGTATGGAAGCTATGATATGAAGTTGTAATAGTTTGTAGATTTGGCATGGTTACTAGTATGGAAATCCACTTTGTCCTATTAGTGAGAAGAAAATCCCTAAATAAATATTGTTGGTGGGTATAGATGAGTTTTATGGTTTATAAATGTGTGTTTTTAGTTGAGTTGGTTGTAATTTAGAAGGGAATTCGGGTGAAAATATTAAATCACAAGGCCCATTTCTACAAATCAACATTTTCCTATTCTTTGAAACATAAGGAGTGCCATAGACGGAGGTCCCTGCGCACAGCGGGCAGAAAGCCTAAATTTTTCACAGATTTTTCTCTTGTCAGCCTAGGCGTGCGAAGCCCGCTGGCCATACCTATGCTTCTGTTTTGGTTCCTTCGCTACGCTGGGCATACACATGGCTACTGTTTTGGTTCCTCTCTTCCATGAAATTCTAACAATCTTCCATTTGACTAATGAGAATCCTAATAAGTGAATGAAAGGGTTCGTACAAGTATAAAAATTATATGAAAAATGTTTCGTACCTCACAGCCTCAGCGAAGCGATTGGGCAAACATTATTTCTTGCCCTCATTTGTTAATGTGTTTAAATGTAGTGTTATTCCTTGGTTAAGGGATGAAAAGATAAATGTGTAATGAAGGCATATAGAAAAATGTATAATGTCTAAATAATACAAGAGTAGATGCATGCGGAAATGATAAGAAAATATCGCATATGATTGCAGATATGATAGTTATTTGGGGGATATGGGATATATATTGTAATAAAGAATAAAGAAGCAGTTGTATGGGAGCTAGTAAGAGGATAGATGGGCATACTTCCTTTTAGGGAAAATGTGCGACATTACTAATCAGTTGGCCCCGTTTGGGCCATTACAATGCCTTTGGGCCCTTGTAGATGGTCATTGTCTCGTACAATGATAACAACGCCAGCGAGGCCTTATAGATAGTCATTGTCTCGTATGAAAACCGATACTTGACTCCTTCGGACCGCATAGATGGTCATTGTCGTACAATGTGCCAACACCTTAGTCCCATATAGTTTCAATAACTACCATTACAATGATTATAGAACCTTGGGTCACTTATAGTTCAATATCCACTTCACAAAGGTATTTGCAGGCATGAAACATAAGATAAATGACAAGAATATACGAAAATGACATGACATAATGCCAAACATAACATTTACTATACGCCTTGATAATCATTATCTGATGATAAGGTATAAGAAGCAAAAATGTAAATGAAAGATGATATGGAATGAAACATGATAAGATGAATAAGTATGATATATATATGAAAGTATATCTATAAATGTTATGTTGTTCAAAACATGAATAAGCATATGTAAATGAATGTTAAAGTTATATGCGATTAATGATGACCCTTATTAGAGGGTCTTCCACATGTATTATTTCCATTTAAACTATACGGCTTTATGCAGTGTTTCAACCATATGGAGTACGGGAGCGAGAACTAGGCTTTGGACAATCCCACATCAGCAACCAAGGCTGACACACTGCACAAGTGCCATGAGAACCTTTTGGTTTTATTTTTATCTTTTGCTTTTGTACTTGATGTAAAAATTTGTATATGTTGAACACTCCCATTTATCAGTTTAGATCTCTTTATAATCAAGATTTATACAAAATAGCTAATTAAATGTTTAACAATACATGAATGAAACGAGTTAATGGTATGGTAAAAAGGCAAAAGATAGTTACAAGTTAAGTGAGTATCGAGCACTTAGTGTTGAGGCGTCACAAGTAAGATGGTAAAGAGGCATAATCTGGCCGTTGGGTAGTCGGTTGTGGCTTTGCAAATGTCTCGGCCCTCGTGGCCAAAAATTTTACCCTGACATCGACTAATGCTAGGCTCATATGTTCTCTGACAAAGTGGGCAGATCCTTTGGAGAGACAGCGGTTCCGATCCCACGGAAATCGGTGACTAGGCCTTTAATAAGAGAGTCTTGGTCGCTTTATCTGCGAGACCTCTGCCTACTCTTATCGAGGCGGTAGTGGCTCATGCAGAGGAGTACTCCATCCCCTTCCTCGGCTATTTGGATAGGAAGTCTTTCCACCACGTAGCCGAAGACGGGATGCTTCTTCGAAACCACGACTTTAACGAGTCGGCTAAGTTGGTATGTTCTAAATTTTTAGTACCTAAACGTGAGTTTTGTGTTGTAATTTTCTTCTAACATCTCCTTTTTTACAAGTTGTCATCGCTATTGGTATGGCTGCCAAAACATAGGAATTCATGTCAGATTGGGCGATCTTGAGAAAATTACTGACTTTGTGCCCGATCCCATTTGTTTCAGAAACACCCGAGGCGCGGGCGCATCAGCGAGCCCGAGTCTAGGTGCTTGAAGCCGGAGGCGGCAGAGGTGCGGAAGATCAACGAGGGTAGAGTATGAGAAGGGATGAGGCCCAAAGGAAGCTCAGGATACCGGCCGGCTTAGTTGCCTTGGTGACGTCGAGGCATGGGTGGAAAATGACGTGGGGTCGAGCTGGCGGTTGCGAGAAGGAGGCCAGCAGCGAGAGGGATTGAGACTTCCACTAGGGTTGACGGACCGTCCTCTTGCTAGAGCTTGGGGCGTTGGATGAGGTGTCTTGCACTTCTGCCTCTAAAGTGACTGAGGATAAAGGAAGCCATGGAGGAAGGCGCGAAAAGGCGCTGGGCGATTTTGCTTATAGCTATGGATGTTGTGTGTTCAAATACAACACATTGTGGAATCAACAGTTGGGGATGGTATCTTTAACTCCTTTGACCGCTACCTCAATTCTTTGGGAACCTGAGTGCCCCCACCTCGGCCCCTAAGGCGTGGTAGCATATGTAGATCAAGCGAGGGCGTCATTTTAAGTCTTCGACTAGAAACCAGAGCTGATTTTTGCCTTCCTTTTTCTCTCTCTCCCCTTTTTGTAATTAACCCGTTTGGCCGCTAGATCATTTATGTAACTATATCAGCTATTAGACATTATCAAAATCGTTTATTTTTGTAGTGGTCATTTTATTTCCTGACTCTTTTCCATGATGATCAGACTAGGATAGTTGTAAGGATATCAATGTTAGAAGACTGGCGGGTAGGGGATCGCACATGGGCAGACGATAATGATCACCGTCCTTGGGTTTTGGCTCTACAGCACGTTTTGATCTTTTAAAGTGCCGAGCTGGAGCCACAAGTACCAGTCTTTGAAAGTGTCATTGAAGGCAAAACCCGCAGTGCGAGACTTTTTTTGAAAGTGCAATTTGGCAGAGCCTAAGTTTGGTCTTTTAAAAGTGCCAGCAGGCTTAGAACCCACAAGTTTGGTCTTTTGAAAGTGTCTACATGGAAGCCCAGAGCCCACCAGTAGCATGGTCGTTTGAAGTACCAGGCATGAAACCTGATCTGGTCTTTTGGCTTGGACTACTAAAGAAAATACTTTAAAGGAAATGTATTGATAATGTCTACCTCTAAAGAAAATTTTATTTGATATTATTAAGGAGTGGAAGAAAAATGCTCTAAAGAGACCTTATACCTTTAAAAACTGCTCGATAAGACTATTTAGATGCACCTGGCATTCCACCTCACGGGCATTTGGCGTCTCGTCGGTTATCGATACGTACTATCAAATTAATACCATCTACCTTTACCATGTGGCCCTTCCGATTTAGTTTGGAACACCATTGTCAGTGCGCCATGTTTTTAAGACCCTCCTCAAGACTAGGTCCCCGGCTTGGAATGTACACTATCTTACCCGCATGTTGTATAAGTTTGTTGTTCTTCTTCTTTGGTACAATACCCTCATATATTCTTTGTTGCTTCCACCAGACCGTCCGTCATATCTAAGTCTTGGCAGAAGCGGTATGAGCCTCTTCAGGAATTTCTATTCGAAGTTTGGGCATTCCAATTTTTGTAGGGATTATGGCGCATATCCATAGATAAGGGGTGAATGGTGACACTCTATTGGCTTCAGCGGTTAATCTATAGGCCCTACAGAACTCAGGGACAGCTCTTCCACCTATATTTTCCATGGCCGAATGTAGACGTTTTTAATGACGACCAGAGTTTTTGTTAGATGCTTCCACACGGCCATTGCTCACGGGTACCCGCGAGGGTTAGTACAAGTTTATGATTTTGACTCGTGGAAGAGAAATTTACGACCTACCCATTATCCAAATTAAGCCACAGTGATGATCGGCCAGGGTGACCAGAATCGGTAGAGGATACTTCTCAACACAAATTGGACAACATCCTTATCCTTGATGGAGGAAAAGGTTTCAGCTTCTATCCACTTACTAAAATAGTACGATGGCGATGGCGATGACTTCTTGAGTTCGAGGGTAGGCGGTGGTTCAAGCTATATCAATTCCCCATGACAAAATTCGAGGAGCTTGTGATGGTGGTTAGATCTTGGCCAGGCACCGCGTGATGGGGGCTTGTGGTTGCTTCGTGCACTTTACGTGGTGGCTGTAGCGTCACTTTTCCCCAGCCTACTAGCGGGCGGTGTGCGCGCCCCCACGGATATACCAGCGACTAGAGAGATCTGTGAAGCTAAAGCCTTAGTGTTGCTTCTTTGGCAGCTCCGTAATAAAATGTTTCTTTTCTAAACTTATGATTTTATAAAAAATTTCGACATAAGCTGTACGCATGTGGGTTTTAATATCTCAAAACACAATAATCTGTTTCAGCACCCCAAATATATTGACCAACGACACTTCTTTAAGAGCCTCGGGCTCATCACATTTTCATAAAACATTGTGTGTACATGTACCCACTGCTATACAGAGTTCAAAGTACTTTCCTTACAAATATATACAATAGTGTGATAATCTAGCACACATATAACTAGTATCAGTCAGGGAGGACCAGTGATATGTCATCTGAGTCGGCCGTGCACATTACTTTGGAAAATAATTTTTAAAACAGGAAAATAATTTTTAAAACAGGAAAATAATGAGCTAAAAGAGATCAGTGAGTGTATGCTTTATAAAATGCTTGCTTTTTCTGAAAATGTCTCAAAACTGTAAAACTATCTTTTACAAAACATTTTCAAAAAAACAACACTTGCTTTACTATAAAAGTTCCTAAAACTTTTCATAAACCATACCTTTGCTTTGATATAAAAGTTTGCTCTGCAAACATTTCATAAACACATTGCTTACTTTGCTATAAAAGTTTGCATAAAGTTTTATAAGCGCTTTACTTCTTGCTATAAAGGTTATAAAACTTTTTATAAAGCTAATTTGCTTTAACTACTATAAAAGTTTATAAAATTTTTATAAGCGCTTGCTTGCTTATCGATGATCGATTTAAAGTTGTATGTAAGCGGCTTATAAAAATAAAGATCAACCACTAGGGCCTTTCTTGCTTGTTGTGCCTATTAAACACGAAACCTATGTGCAAATCTTTGGTGGGGACCTCGTGTCCCACATCTCTTTTCATCCGGTAAATATGGTGGAATGCTTCATCACCACATAAATAGCTAGCGCGCTAACCATATATACCCCAGTATGTGCCACGGTCCTCCTCTAATATGCCATAATGCATGAGCTAAGTTTGCCGACCAGGAAAATCTAAAATGCAATGCAATCATGTCCTAACTTCACCGTGCACGTACGTAATACCTCTGACAGGTAATGCTTGCTTAAACTAGGGATTTCTTAAGGCCTGATTTATAAAAATATAATTTGCTTGCTTGCTTGCTTAATAAAATATGGTTTAACAAATCAAAACCATAAGCTTTAAAATATGGTTTAACAAATCAAAACCATAAGTTTAAAATATGGTTTACAATTAAAACCATACTTGCTTGTTTGCTTAATAAAATATGGTTTAACATTTCAAAACCATAAACTTATAAAATATGAGTTTGTTTACTTGCTTGCTTTATAAAATATGGTTTAACAATTAAAACCATAACATACTAGTGTAAAACGATTTATAACAATACACTAGTATTGAAAAATAAAGTTTAGAACACTCACATTTCCGGTTACAATAATTGAGCACGACTTCGCAATTGCTCCGCCTTCGCTTTTACCCTACACATTCAATGTATTAAACCCACAAAAAATCATCACAACCCAAGCAATTTGCCCTGATTTATTGCTACAATTAAATTTTTCAGAAAATATGTGAGCCCCAAATGTCATTCACAGGCATAGGGCTAGATAATATACTCAATGGGCTTTTCGTAGAGTCCAAGAACACCCAAAAACAATTTTGAAAATCCTGTCCGGGCTATCCGAAAACAATCCGAAAACAATCCCGAATTCATCCCAAACTGTTCGAAAATAGTCCCAAAAATTCTTAAAAATTTCTAAACTCAGTCTAAAAAATTTGGGACTGAAATTTACAACCTCTCATGGCTTCTAAGAAAATTTCAAGCATTTACATAGCCTTTAGGCTAGAAATAACACAAGTAGGAAAATTCCCTACCTCGTGGAGTTTAACGAAACTCCAAAAAATTTTAATTACCCTTTCGTAGCTTGCGTCATTAGATCAGCACCTTTTTACTGCGTGAAAACCTCTGATCGATTCATTAGATCTTAGAGAGAAGTTTCTCTCTCTAATATCTCTCTGTATCCACTCTCTTTCTCCACGTCTCATTACGATAGTTTGACTTTCTTTAATTTATCTTTTATTATTATTATTATAATTTGGATACATAGCTCATATTGCCTCATTCGGATCTGTCTCTGCCTTAAAACAATTTATTTATTTTCAGTTCAATTTATTTTAAATGAACTTAGCTTAAGTCATTTCCTGACTTCCGATATTTTTGTAAAAATCTCGTCCTTGAAGTCACTTGTGGTTTATCACCCAGAAAATTGTAAAATGTCGACTTTCCCGAGTCGACGAAATTTTCAGGTCATGGATTTATCAGAACTGAATTCTGCCAGCGATCCATTTCGTCATCAGAGATGCAAGAATTTTCAAATACGAACCATTATAGCCAATTTATTATTATTATTATCCATTTAACTAGTCTGAGTTTCCATGATTTGTACTTTACCCCTCCACTTTCCTTAATTGCAAAAAGTGCCACAATTCTTTGAAAACTTTACAATTTCATCCTTAAAACAACTTCAAAAATACTACTGTAAACCGACTGCTAGGAAAGCATGGGTGCACATATGCAACCTGTGGTTACGTCTTAGTACACCCTCTTAGGACGGGCGTTACAAATCCTCCTCCTTGCAGAACATTTCGATCCTCGAAATGAACAAACTAAACTCAAAGGAAGGGAAAAATACCTCAATGGCAGAAATAGCACGAGGATCTCTGTCAGCGGCGTATGAGCCTCTGGCTCCCGGTGACTGCCTCTTATGATTCTTCCACGGGACTTTAACTAAAAGTCTTACTTACTCCCTCAACACTTTTGTTCCCTTGATCTCTGATCTACATGGTGTTTCCTCATAAGTCAGGTTCTCCTTTAGCTGCCTTGGTTGCTCTCTCAGTACATGTGAAGGATCTGGGATGTATTTCCTTAACATCGACACATGGAAGGTGTCATGAATCCTGGATAACTGTGAGGGTAACTTCAACTTGTAAGCTACTGGCCCCACCTTGTTCACAATCTCATAAGGTCCTATAAATCTCGGACTGAGCTTGCCTCACCTCCCAAATCTCAAAACACCCTTCCAAGGGGAATCTTCAAAAAGACCCGGTCACCTATCTCAAACTGCAAGTCTCTACAACGGTTGTCTGCATAACTTCTCTGTCTATTTGTTGTTGTCTTCAAGTTATCACGGACGACTTTCACTTTCTCTTAAGTGACCTACACTAACTCAGGACCTACCAGTCTCCTCTCACTAACCTTATCCCAGCACACTGGAGTCTACATTTTCTACCATACAATACCTCGAAATGGAATGTCTTTGCTACTAGCACAATCAGTTTGTTGTTGTAGCGAACTCCATTAGTGCCAAATGAGTACTGTCCTAACTTCCTTGAATTCCATCACACAAGCTCTACGGCATATTCTCTAACGTATAGATGGTCCTCTCCACATTGGCCATCGTTTTGAGGATATGAAATGTTGTATCTTCGAAATGAAGGCGAAGTACCTAAAGTACTTTTATATGAGCTAGGCCCCGAACTCTGGATGTGAACACAGGTCTCTAATTTGAAACTATCGAAACTAGAACCCCATGAAGTCTCACTATCTCATCCACATAAAACTGGGTCAACTTTTCCAGAGAATCCTCAACATTAACTAGAAGAAAATGAGCAGACTTCGTCAATCAATCAACTATCACCCATATACCATCTATGCGACCTCTCACGAGTCGCGGAAGACACAATCATGAAAATCCATGATGATCTTCTCACATTTCCTCTTGGAATAAGGGAGTAGCGTATATTCCACCCACGCAGACCTCTGGTAACTCTACTTGTTGACCAGGTTAGGCATGCGGGAGAGCGAACACACTGTAATCTCTTTCTTCATCCCTATTCCACCGGTAATGTTCTTTCAAGTCTTTGTACATCTTAGTACTTGCACGGATATAGCATAAACGAGATAGATGTGCTTCTTCATAATGTCTCTTGTTCGCCATAATCTAGCACATTCTCTACCACCTATTATTATACCGTCGTCCTAGATTTGAAACTGCGCTCTTTCTTACTATTTTTATCTTTCCTTAAAACTTAATCATCCAGTGGATCCACTGATTTTTCCTATGTGTCGATCCGCTGGGAGAGAATTACAACATGAAATGTAGCTAACAATGCTTACACTACAGATCTCGGCCTCAATATCACCTAAAGTTCAGGAATCTGACCGGTGGAAGATAACCTGATCTCATATGGAATGAAGAACTCTCGGCGTCTACTTTCGAGGCATTTCTTCGACATTAGATTTTCTAGATGGTACTTCGATAGTCTGATCGTAGTCCTTAATCAGCAAAGCTTCGCCATCTTCTTTACCCCTCGAGGTTTAATACTACAGGTGAAAAATCACTGTTGAAGACTCTTATGATACGTAAAGATCACGCAGGAAACACCATATAAGTAATGCCTCCATCTTGGGGGGCAAACACATTCTTTGAAACTCAGTCGTGTGTAGGGTAATTCTACCCATGCTTCTTCAGCTTCCTAGAGGCATACGTAATCACCCTATCATTCTGCATCAAAACCGACCAAGGCCTGTAGAAAGCATCACTATAAACCTGAGCCATCCTCTTTCCCATTGATGACTAGAAATTTGAGTTAAAGTCAATCTACCCTTGACTCTGAAAACTCTGCTGCGGTATCTGCAATCTCCTGCCCGACATCTTTCCTTGTCGGCTTAATTAGTGGGGCTGCGTCCTAGAGAACCCTTCATAAACTACGTCATCACCGGCTAAACCAAGGAAGCTTCACAACCTCTAACACACATTCTGGTGGTTTTCCGACACCACGACTTTTATTACGAGGATCCACACTCACCCCCTTAGCTGAGATCACATGACCTAAGAATGTCACCCTCTCAAGCCAAAACCGGCACTTGCTCAAGTTGGCATACAACTGCCGTTCCCTTAGGATCTACAACACAATCCTTAGGTGCTCTAAATGTTCCTCTGGATTACCTGAATACACTAGGATATCATCGATAAAGACTATGACAAACCTATCCAAATACTGCTGGAATACCCGGTTCATCAAATCCATAAACGCTATCGGGGCATTAGGTCGAGCCAACTGGCATCACCCGAGGCTTCATAATGCCGAGTAGTGTGTGCGAATGCGGATCTTCGGAACATCCACCCTCCACACCCTCTGGCTTGAGTAATCACCCAGGCCTCCAGTCTATCTTGGAATACACTCGAGACCCCTAGAGGCGTCAAATAACTCATGATCTAGGGAGTGGATAATCAGATTACGGATGGTAACTCTTTTTCCAATTTGCTATCATCCACCACCTGGCTCTAAGCTCATCTTATTTTAGCTAAGAGGCTGGGCTCCCCATGGAGATATGCTCGGTAGAATGAATCCCTTACTCAACAACTCTTCCAGCCCGGGCCTTGGCTCCTCATTTCTGAGGAGCCATCTATAGGAGAATGGAAATGGGCTCAGTCCTTGGGATCAAATAAATGGTGAACTCTACTTCTCTATCTGGAGGTAATCTATGATATCATCTTTACAAGAATATAAGAACTCTCAACAACTAAAATATCATCCACTTGAGAGTCCCTCCTTCCTGTCTCCACCACGTAAGCCCGGATAACCTGTGACCTGCTCGACATCCTCACCTTTGCCATGGCGGAGATCATGTGGAAAATGCCTCTCTGCGTGTTCCCTGAACTTTCCAGGGTTCTTAGCACATGCAACTTCTTCCTTTTATAACAATCTAATGTGGCCCTATGGTGAGAGACCTGACCGATCCATGCCAGGAACCACATAAAATCCCTCGTATACGAGTTATTAAGATCAGTTTGGGAACTCAGTATCCCCCAAATTAAATTCTCATCTGCATTGCTCTTGTTTTTTGGAATAGCAGATATAACGCAAAGAAACTCCTCTATTAGGGCTAGTAATGAGCCAAGCTACTCGAGGGCTCGGCTCGAACAAACTTTGGAAGCTAGGCTTCCTGGAGCTTTGACTCAGTTGCATTTAAGCGAGGCGGTAAACATAATTGAGTTAGATAAATTTAGGGCGAAATTGCGGCCAGGGCCAGGAGCCAACAGAAACTGATACATTAAAAAAATTATTTTTTATTGTTCTTTTAATCTTTTGCCTAATTGCCTTACGCAACCCCTGAAATAAAAATTAAAGGAGTAAAAAACCCTCGGGCCTCTCAGCCTCACTTGCTGTTGCCCGATAACTGCCGGCGACCCCAAATCCCTCAGCGCGGAAAGAAAGCCTCCGGTAGCCTGACCCGACGCTGCGGCGACCCAAATCCTCAGCTTGCTGGCAAGCGAGCGCGCCTCAGGCTCCTCGACCCTCTCTCTCCCTGTATGGATTTAGCTGAATTTGAAAATCGAGTTAAAAACCCTCGGCCGGCGTGGCCTTTGAGTCACGACGGGACCAGGCACCACCACGACCACCACACCGGCCTAACAGTAACGGCTTCCTTCTTCGTCGACACAAGTGCTTCATAGGAAGAGATCCATTGATGATCTGTGACTGTAAGCTATTTTTTATTTATTTTCTTTGGGCATTTTTGCCAAATCATCCTTGACATTCTTCGAGGTTACAGATGATCCCACTAGTCTCATCATCTTTGTAAGGCGAAAACTTAGAAAATGACCGCCTGGCCAGGTGGATCAAACAGAGTCAAACCCTCCACTTCTTTACCTCCACCTCCTCAAGCGATTATATCTTTACGTACATAGTAAAAATTCGAAAATCTAATATGGGCATCTCTTCTGATCACGGAGGCTCATGAGGTTCAATCTTGCCAAATGCCTCAAACGGATATTATTCATAAAAATCAGAAATGGATATTATTCATAAAAATCAGAAATGGATATTATTCATAAAAATCAGAAATTTACCCATCCATGAATTTTTGTTAATTTTGTGTGTTCTCTGATGGGTTCTTTCTGTTTGGCTTTGACTTGATTTCTATATTTTTTCAGTTTTTCGATTGAAATTTTTATAGTGCTGAAATTTATCATAGTGACTAGATTTTGTTAAATTTTATTCCTTTGTTGGAATGGGTATTCTAATTTTATGTATTCTTTAATGGATTTGTATTTTACAATTCTTTTAGGGTTTTTTTTTTCAATTGGGATCATTTTTCCTATTAAACATTAGTAGGGTACCAATGATTAGTTCCTTTACTCTTTATTAGCAGAAACCCCAATTTTCAAATGTATCAGAATTAAATGTTTACTTATTTTATTAAGATTATTGTGTTTTTAGTTATAAAGATTATCCTTGATTGAATTAGCAAAAATTTCTAATGGGGGGTTTTATCGTTTTTCAATAATTATTTTAGGAATGTCTTTGTTATTGTGTTGTTTGTATGGTTTGCTTTGAAGTTACAGCGGTGCAAAAAATTTTCTTTGTGTTGTTGAATGGATATGGTGTTAAACGGGATGAGATTGATGGCATAGTAAAATGCAAGTCTCTCTCCCTTAAATAGACTATAATTGCCATTGAGAAAATGTTGTGTACATTGGTTTTAGTTTTGGTTTAGCGTGTGGGTGTTAAGATGGCCTTTCACATGCAATCCCAGTCTGTTATGCATTGAAAGAATGTCGCTGTATTATTCAATGGATGTTAGGGTATGGAAGAGACCAGAATAGTAATGACTAAATCGCTAAGTAGCAGTAATGATGGATGTGTTAGTATCATGACGGCGAATAATGTCATGATCACTAAGTAAGCGATAATGATTAAGAAGCCTATATTTCATATGTCAGTGTGCTCGAAATACTTGTACTATCATTCTTATTTTGGTAGGGAGTGACTGAAGGGATTGGAAGGCATTTTGTATTGTTCGATGGATGTTAGGAAACTATGGAAGAGACAGAATAGTAATGACTAACATTTCATTTTGTACTCCTTTGTGTGTGTTTGTAATACTTGTGTTTTTGTACTTTTGGGATAGAAATTTTTGGTTGGAAAGCATTTCTCTTTTCTTTTTATTTCTTTCAGAATGTGTAAAACAACCACACCTTACAAATGCTAATATGTGTAACAATAGAAGAACAATAAGCCATAATCTTGTCTCAAAAATGTATGTATCAACATTTAGGTATTAGAGTATAAATTGATGGAAAGAGTAAGGACTAAGTTGCTCTGTTTTGGAAGAATGTTGTATTTTTATGTCATGTGCTTGAAATATATTTTTGGTAAGTTGATCTGTAAGTGTCAATTTCACTTGTGTTTTGCAGAAAATTACCAGAAACTCTTGCCAATTGCCACCCAAATAAGAAGAAGTACAATATATTGGTAGGTTTCTCAATTTTTCATTGCTCTTAAATATTTGCTTCCTTTTCATAGCAAACATTAATATGTGAAGCAAACTATCGAGATATTAAATGATATCGAATTTTAGATATTATTGGTTGATCACATTCTAATCTCATACTTTTTACTTGATAATCCTTTTTTAATTTACATGTTTCTTGGTGAAGCAGTGAAGAAGCCACTGGTTCAAAAGTGAATCCCGTTGGGGTTGAAGAAACCCTTTGGTTCAAACCGGATCTGATTCTCAGTCACCCGAGAACAGGCGAGTTCCCCGATCCTTTCTTGTTATAATTTACTTGTGTCGCCCCGACCGATTTTACGGACTCTTTCTTGTTCATTTACTATATATTTTATTTTTGATTATTTTTGTGAAAGAAGAAACACTAATCTCTAATTGTATGTGCATATAGACATATAGTTTGTGTGTCTTCCTTGCAAATTCAGATAATAGTCTCCAAATGCATAGGCCGCTAATGCAAAGATTTCAAAACAGAAAATACTAGTCTCTCATAGAAAGCGTAAGATTATAGCCTCTTTGGTAGAAGCGTGGAGTCACTTCCTTTGATTTTTTACAAATTGCGATTAATCTAACTAATCCTTAATTTTAACCATTAGATTGTACTATGTCGTGAGTTACGTCACACAGGGTTTCTGTTGCTTGATGATATGGATGTTATTTTTTAAAACATCTAGCCATCAGTATCTATTTTTGGTCCTTCTATTTAGGCTCGGGTTGGGCTTGGGCTCGAGTTAAGCTGAGGCACCGTTCATATGAACTCTTGACTAATGAGCTCGAAGCAGAGCTTTTTTTTTTTAAAATCAAACTGAAGCTTGAGCCTGGGATTTAAGCTCGTTCAAAAGCTACGAGCTGGGCTCCAGGGCTCCTCGAAGTAACAAGCCTAGCTTGAAATGTTCACTTCAGCTCGGCTCGGCTCGTTACCGGCCATAACTCTCCCGAACAACCCCCTAGCAGTGGGTCTCTGACCCAGGCGATCTAAAGGCTTGGATGCAAATTAATGTGTGGCTCTGGGTCCACTAATGCTTATATACATCATAATCAAAAGATAAAGTATTGATAACCACATGCGGAACTACATGCGCATCTTCTTGAGAGTCACGGCGTAAGCTACGGCACAGATGCGAAGTCTGTCTACATCCTTGGAGACACTTGCCTCTACCTACTGGTGGCTACTACTGCGGTTGCACTAACCCCACCTTTCGGGGAAGCCTCTCCCTAAAGGCCTTTGAGTGCTCATCTCTAGTGTTGTAATCCTGCGAAATCAAACACACTTCAAGACTTCATCTGCGAATATGGGGTGATCACACTTTAGCTGAGAACCTCTTCTCATACTCTGGTGTCTTACGACATGTTTGCTCTGTCCCGAAGAACTTGATCTCCAGATCCTTGTGACTCCTAAGGGAAAGAATGCGTAATGGCCTCTTCTTTGACCGGGTCCCATGACATGCACCGTCGGGATACCTCCCTATCTGGTATCCCACCAATCATAGCCACTGTCTTCATTGACTAAAAACAAGACCTTAGATCATCACGTGCGGTCTATACTTCTATGAATCTTACCCATTTTACTCATCTGAAACTTCATATCTTACATTTCTGAATTAATGCAGCTTCTAAATCATATAAAACACAGCTTTGACATATGTATCCTCATAAACCTCCCAAGCTCTTGGGAACCTCTACAGTCGTTGAGGAGGTGGCTGAGCCTATGGTACAATGACAGTCCTCTATAGCCACTATCTGGGAGCAATCTGTGCCACTGCTCTTACACAGTAAGCAATCACGAGAACTTAATCACATCAGTGGCCTAGATAGTCGGCTGACACAGTTGGAGCGGAATTTCATAGGCGGTAGTATAACTGTTTGCGTGCTCGACTCACTCTTCGGGTGCCCGGTCTTGCGGTACACTCGAAAGCCTCTTGAATGGCTCTCCTAGGACGACCTCGACGTCCTCTGCCTAACATAGTGCTTTATTCCTCAAAAATCAACTGTTTAGTACTTTGAAACACTTAAAATGTATGTACTTTGAATTTGAAAATGCATGGTTTCCAATAGTATAAAATAATGTATAAGAAAACTACAGTTGTAATAACACGGGTTTCACAAGACCTTTTACTCTGATATAACTCCCGACACACCCCACCCCTACAGCGAGCGGTGTGCTGACAACCTCTGAAAACCCCGGTCAATGCTGACGACTAGAAAATCACAATGAAACTAAGTAGTGTTACTTCTTTAGCTTAGTATAAAATTTTCTTTCTAAACTTGTGATTTTATAAAGAATTTCGGCGACATATTAGTGCATAGGACATATCCCAAAACACAGTAAATACCATTTTACACTTCTGAATCTCTTGACCAACAACACTTCTTCAAAAGAACCTCAAGCTCATCACATTTTCTCCAGACTCAAACTAATAACCATCCTCATGCTGCGTCTGAGTTAAGTACTTTCTTACAAATATATACAATAGTGAGTAAATACAGCACATATAACTAGTAGTCAGGAGGACCCTAATATGTCCCAACGTCCGGCGTACCTATACCTAGAAAATAATTTTTAAAACAGGAAAATAATGAGCTAAAATAGCTCAGTGAGTGTATGCTTTATAAAATGCTTGTTTTTTCTAAAAATGTCTCAAAGCGTAAAACAATCCTTTTACAAAACATTCAAAACCTTACTTGCTTTCTTATAAAAGTTTCTAAAACTTTTCATAAACAGCTTAGCTTTGCCTTTGCTATCAAGATTTCTAAAACTTTTCATAAAAATGTAACTTGCTTTGTTATAAAAGTTTCTCTTTAAACTTTTCAAACTCTTGCCTTGCTTTGCTATAAAAGTTTATAAACCTTTTTATAAACTGCTTGCTTGCTTTGCTATAAAAGTTTATAAAAAAAATTTTATAAACTACTTGCTTGCTTTGCTATAAAGTTTATAAAACTTTTTATAAACTGCTTGCTTGCTTATCAGTGGTCGATTTAAAGTTGTATGTAAAGCGCTTATAAAAATAAAGATCAACCACTGGAGGCCTTTCTTACTTGTTGTACCCTAGTAAACAAGGGAAACCTGTGTCACTACCGTGCCAGTGGAAGGACCTCGTGTCCACATCACCTAGGCGGAAGGACCTCGTGTCCACATCACCTATTCTGGTAAATATGGTGGAATGCTTCATCACCACATAAATAGCTAGCGCTAACCTATATACTTGTCGTGCACGGGGTCGCCATCTAATATGCCATAATGCATGAGCTAAGTTTGTCGACCAGGCAAATCTAAAATGCAATGCAATCATGTCCTAACTTCACAGTGCACGTACGGAATACCTTTGACTGATAATGCTTACTTAAACTAGGGATTTCTTAAGGCCTTATTTATAAAAATATAATTTTGTTTGCTTGCTTGCTTGCTTTATAAAATATGGTTTTAACGAATCAAAACCGTGAACTTTAAATGTGGTTTAACAAATCAAAAATACTAAACTTAAAAAATATGGTTTACAATTACAAACATACTTTCTTGTTTGTAATAAAAATATAGTTTAACAATTCAAAACCATAAACTTATAAAAATATAAGTTTAGCGCTTGCTGCTTTATAAAATATGGATTCCTTAATTAAAGCCATAACATACCCGGAAATAACGATTTATAACAATACTGTAGTATTGAAATAAAGTTTAGAACACTCACATTTAGGTTGCAATAATTGAGCACGACCCATAATTTATAACCTCGGCTTTTGCCTACACATTCAATGTGTTAAACCATGGCGTATTAAATCCACGGTAAGCAATTTACACTTTGTGCTACAATTAAATTTTCAAAAAATATGTGGGCCCCAATGCCATTCAGCGAGGTATAGGAGCTGAATTATAGACTGAGGGCTTTCCATAGAGTCGAGAACTCCCAATGATTTTCAGTATCACATTAGGATTTGTTAGAAAACAATCCGAAATTTCTACGAAGCGTCAAAACGATCAGAAATTCAGAGGCCCATTAGAAAATAGTCCCAAAGAAATTCTAAAATTTCCTAAACTCAGTCTAAAATTTTTGGAATTTAGAGTCTCACGACACATCTCACGACCTCAGAAAATTCAAGCAACTTTGCACATAGCCTTTAGGCTGAAATAACACAAAGTAGGAAAAATTCCCTACCTCGTAGAGTTTGTGAGGAAACTCGAATTTTGAGCTTCACACGTAACTGTCCGTGGATCAGCTTTACATTTTTAACAAAGGCTAAGAAAACCTACGGTCAGATTTAGTGAATCTTAGAGGAAAGTTTCTTTCTCTAAAATCTCCTCAATATAACCTAAAATGATACCTTAAAATGGTTGACTTTCTTTTTCTTATCTTTATTATTATTATTATTATTATTATATTTGGATACATGGCTCATGTGCCTCCATTAAGTTCATACACGAAACAATTTATTTTTTTAGTTCAATTATTATTTTAATGAATTTAGCTGAGATGAACATAGACTTCAGGGTTTTTGTAAAATCGATCTTTGAAGTCTATTGATGATTTATCTTTAGAAAATCGTAAAAATAATTTATGTTGTCTATCAGATTCAGCTAGGAATTTTCCTAAGGTCAACTAGTTAAGCGAGACAATTTAACGGTGCAAACCGTTTCATTATCAGAGATCTAAGAAATTTATGACTGTGAACCATTATTTGCGATTTTTGTTACCATTATCCATTTGTAATTAAAGTTTATGATTTGTAACTGCCTAAACATGTTACAAAGTAGAAATTCTTTTGAAACTTACGATTTCATCGTAAAAACAACTTTAAAATACTACTATGTGGCACTCATGACTACAGTGAAGCCCTTGAATTTTTTGCATATCACGACCTACGGTTACACATACCATACACCCTCTTGGGGGCGGGCGTTTGCTTACTGTTCGAGGACCCAGGTATACATTTGTTCTGCTTCAAATAGGGGCCCAACTCCATGAAGAAAG
Organism: Tetrastigma voinierianum; assembly: GCA_016808115.1. Taxonomy (NCBI): domain Eukaryota; kingdom Viridiplantae; phylum Streptophyta; class Magnoliopsida; order Vitales; family Vitaceae; genus Tetrastigma; species Tetrastigma voinierianum. The sequence goes on from JAEQBH010002375.1 coordinate 391,085, forward strand.
TGGTCTATGCTTTCGGTTTCATCTTCTTTGGACAATCTCACACTTCTACCTCTCAGGCTTTAACTTCTGCAAGGGTAAAGGTAGAGTGTATCCTTTAACAGGGCTGGCGAAGGAAATGGCGGGTTCAGGTGAATATTGTTTTGATTTCATGAAGGCGTAATTACTTGTTGTTTCTCTGTTAAGAAGCGAAATCTTTTGACTCCTTAGTTGATGAAAATGAGCTTTATTGGTCTGGCAAAGCTTGGGATCTGAACCGCGAGAGACCCACTGGTCGGCCGGTTAATTCACGAGGCCCCTCCTTTTCTAGAGGTAGACCTAAGGAGTCCATTATAACGGTTGAATGGATTGGCTCACCCTCTCTTGATGCCATAAAACTGAAACTTTGCTTTGAACTAACTCCAGGGGCAGCACATTGTTCAGGAGGTTGGGTTTAAAACTGCTCAGCACAACCATGACTCAGCTCAAGACTCTTATTGTTAGCGGGTGTGGTCATTCTTATTTGAATTTCATGATATGTTGTCTCGATACCAGACTCATTATGTTACCATGACAAGGGTCAGTGAAACGAGTCACCGACTGCTGATGGATTGCCCCAGCGTTTCTGTGCCGCCCGAAAGGCATCCATATAGCGATCATAACTTGGGTGCTGATGTTAGAAGGCTGTTTCTCTGTATTAATAAAATGGTGCATGGAATTGTTGATACCACGGAAGCGATCCGAAGCGTGATGTTTGTGCCATTTGTGACACTCAACAATTTAGTCACAATATGTGTGAAGCTATCTTGGGCGATGGCACCTGTTGAGGTCGATACTAATCACATGCATACACTTTGTACTGTTTCTGGAACCAATGCCGTTGCTGAAGTGACCGTCAGGTGCTTCCGCTCTTGATCTGACCTACCCTCGATAAAGTTATCTACTTCATACGAATTAAATGGCGAATCTGGTGGAAACACCTCAGCATTTTGTCATCTTGATGCAGTGTGGACCGGAGTTTAACGAGGGCGCGTGGTTGAATCCCCAATCATATATGAGTGGCGCTCTCTGGCGAATATATATTGTTCAATGACATGGGTGGCTAATTGCTCCTTTTCTTCATTGGATGGGATAGTTGATGTAAAAGTGAACTTTTCTAACCAGTGTTCACGCTCTCGAGAAAGGATCCAGTCCCGGCGGATCTTCTCTTTACCCTAATCTAGGCGGCGAATTGTGATTGATATGCGGGGATTTGATCTTCAAGGGGAGGATTTTCAGCTTCCTCCTCTCTCGTTCTGCACTTGGATAGTTGATAACACTATTAGATGTGACCCGTGTGACCGCACAAAAAGTTCTTTGTCGACGTTAAGTCAAATAACTAGTTTGGGAGTGTGAGTTGAGAGGATAACTGTCGGGTGTGACCTCTGCACCTCATTATGGTGTTAATAGGTGTCCCCAAGTCTTGGCGATTGAGAACAAACATTTGGTGGCCAAATGACTTTTATAGGGCTGTGACATCACATAGTATTATGTGATAGTGCCTTCTTTATTAAGCGAGAGAGAGGATTCGCAGGCGGGTTCACCACCACCTGGAAAGCTATTTTGGCAAAAGGAGTAATTCTGACAAGTCTATTCTACCACTTTGCCGGATCTATTAGTACCTTATTGCACATCAAAAGCTGTGAGGGTGATACAGTTCTGCATCACTGAGTGGGGCATGATAACCCTGTTCGGATTGACATGAGGAAAGGATATGGGGCCATCTATTGGCTTAGTTTCTTCATGTTTGCCCTCCACGTGGATAACATTTATCTGAGCCTTAATGGTGGCGGCTCTACAGAGCTTCTTTTGTTGGCGCTTGGCGATGCGGTCATCGGATGGTCGCCCGGGTATATAGTTAATGGTCGGTCTGAAGTCGAAGCGGTACTCTGGCATGATTTTGTAACTCTGTCTACGGCCTGCTCTGATTCCACCCCGTGCTCAATTTCTCTAATATACCTCCTGAGGTGTCTCGCTTTGATATTTTTTTCCACCATAAACTTCAGCCTTCCACACCTATCGGTCTCATGTCCATGATCTCTATGATAATCACACTGCAATGATTTATTTCTTTGAGATTGATCCGTTTGGATCGATGCAGGCCATTTAAAATCTGGAAAGTCACGAATGATTGGCAATAGCCTCTCATAAGAGACGTTCAGGGAGTAAACTACAGGAGCTCTCTCTTCTTCTATGACTGATCATAGGATCTCTTTTAGTCTCTACTCTAACATTCCTTAGACTCAGAAGGCTTCTTCCCAAGCGATTTATTACACTCGACCAGCTGGTTCATAATCATAACAGTCTAGGTTGTTGCACGGATATTGTCCTCCAACATCGAATACCTATCAGCCCGCCTATATAATTCTTCCAAATTATTAAGCTGGCGGTATAAAGGCCGTGGCTTTGGAAAGAAAAATTCGATATTTAGCTTCTTTAAGGAATTTTGGAGGTTACATCCATGTATACAACTATCTATTGAATGACTTGCCCGGAACCTCTTGTGAAGTCTCGAATAGTCTCTTCTTCTGGCGAGAATGATGCGTAGTGATATTCCTCTTTACACGCCTCACAAACAAAGAATCTTTGTGATATGAAAGCGACCCATAGTTCATTGAATGAATTTTTAGAATAACGCGGTAACTTGTGAAACTAGGCCAGCGTAGGCCCCCGCAAGCTGGCCGGGAATACTTTGCATAATAGTAAGTCATTGCCAACATTTAGTGTCATTGCCTAATTATAATGGAGCATATGATCATAAGGGTCAGTGGAGCCATCAAATGTGGTGAAAGTCGAAATGACAAACCCGTAGGGTGGCTCGTAGTCGAGATTGTGTTGCCCTAAGGGTAAAGAGAGCATGTCATCGGGTCTCTAAATTAAGGTTGTCGACGGCATGTAAAGCGTTGGCGCTGCACCAAAGGTAGGATGTCCTGGCGTCAGTGTGATGGCGTCGACCTTGAGGTATAACATCGACGAGTTCGGCCGACTCGATCGCGGGTTACGGCCTTCTCTTTTCTCTCGCGCCTGCGAGATGCACCGTTTGGCAACACTAAAGGCGGGGGTAAAGGCGGGGGCCTGCTATGATCTTGTCTTTGTGCCTTCTGCTCTCCCAATGTTCTTTAGCAGGCAAGAGACACAGGATGGGAGCTTTTACGAGGGATAGCTCATCGTTCGTTGTGGTATCAACATCATCAAGAGCAATAGGCTCCTTCCCTTTATCGTCGGTGATCAGATGCGCAGCACGACTGCTATCTCACACGTCTTTTCCAAGATCGCGACGTTTTTCAATTTGGGCCCGCAATTGGTCATTTTCCCATCATAAGCTTTCAGCCTGACCTTGCAACTCCTTCATCTGTCTTGCTTATTCCTCCTGTTTCCTCTCCATGTCCTAAAGCTAATGGAGGAATTGATCTTCCAACGATTAGATCATCGGATTGGTTGACATTGCGATTGCCTTGGAAGGATCAGATGCAAAAGAGGGAACCGATAGAGTTCTAAGCAATGAAGGGCTAGCAGACAATCTTTGAAGCCAAGCCCTTGCAGCTTGTAAATGAGACTTTTTATTCGATTCCCATAGACGATTCCAATTGTTGTTACCTAGATCATTCGAACCTCTAGGCATCGGCAACGCAACCCGAACCTGCAAAAGGGCGATCCGGCTACGGTGGGTCGGTCGCCACTCCAATGATTAAGTTAGCAAAATATGGAGAAGATGGAGTAGAGAGTTAGCATGATTAGAATTATTCCTTCCCCCTCACTTGAGTCTCTTTCTTGATTATACGAGCCTCTCTGAGTTTATGAATCATGTGAAATTTTAGAGATAAAATCCCTCATTCCTTATCAAGGATTAATTCTTCCATATCAAGAATTAATATTTTCAAGAAGTAGGAGATTTGGAATTTAGGAGATTTGCAGATAAATATCTTTTGTGTATTTGCCAGTCGCCATTAATATATCCATGCCAGGCATATAGCATGTTAGGAAGAAACGGCCGGTCAGGGACTTAAACTCAGACGGGTTGCCTTGAAGCTAGCCTGCAGGGAAGTCATCGGCTCCACGGGGGCCAGGCTTTTCTTTATTCTTGAATCTAGGCGGGTGTGCACTTTGGTTTTAATATGGAAGGTGGGTTTAGGCCCTTCACATCTCGGGACGAGGCCGCCCGCGAGGCCCCAGCATTACTTAGAGCTAGTGAGTAATGGGTGCAAGATCATGGTACTCTCACAACCTACACATGATGATTGTTAAAATAACCTAGATATATTTGAAACATTACTTAAAGATGCTTAAAAACCTTTGTATACTAGCTATAAAATTTTTACAAAATTGTATGCATTAGTCAAACTATACAACTTGAAAGCACGATATGGATGGTCCGATAAAAGCTTTTCAGGGCTTTTAAAAATTCTTGGAGATTTATCGTTTGTAAATATTGAGTTGTCATTGTCTTTGAATGAAGCAAAAAGGACATGGAATGCATTAGGAATTGACTACGAGAAAATACATGTTTGTCAAATGATCACATATTGTATAGGAATGAATTGAAAGATGCGCCTTCATGTCCTACTTGTGGTACCTCAAGGTGGAAGTCAAATAATACAAGAACTAAAAAGAAGGAAGTCCCTAAAAAGGTAATGTGGTATTTTCCTCCTATTCCAAGATTTAGAAGGTTATGTTAATCTCCAAAAATTGAAAAAGATATCATTTGGTAGCTCAAGAGAGAGAATTTGATGGAGAAAATGCATCATCCATTTGACTTCCCATCATGAAAGCTAATTGATCATAGATGGCCTGATTTTGGTTCGGAACCTAGAAACTTTAGATTTGTCATCTCAGCAAATGGCATAAATCCTCACAATTCATTGAGTAGTAGACACGATTTTTCGCCTAGTATAATGTTTATTTATAACCTTGCTCCTTGGTTGTGTATGAAAAGGAAATTTATGATGCTATCTTTGTTAATATTAGGTCCACGACAACTTGGAAATGACATTGATGTTTATTTGTCACCATTGTTAGATGACCTAAAAATGTTGTGGGAGGTAGATGTTGAATGTTATGATGTGCATCAACAAGAAATCTTCACATTAAGAGTTGTTCTATTGTGAGCGATCCAATTATTTTTCTACGTGTGAGAACTTATCAGATTGCCACGGGTTAAAAGGATATTTTATTTGTCCCTATATGTTTGGAAAGAATGGCATGCTCTGGATCAGTGACATGGGAAAAAGAAGTCATATATGGAAGCCATGAAATGTTTTTCTTTAAATCATCCATTTTAAGAAAACAAAAGACATTTAATGATGAACAAGTGTTTAGGCAACCTCCACAACCATTGGTTGGATAGGAAATTCTAAGGAAAATTGATGTCAATTGTAATTCATGGGAAAACAAATAAGCTACTCGAAATAAATTGAATATGAATACTACAAATTGTCAGAAGAATAAGTCTACATCCTTTGATCTTGAGTATTGGAAGTATCTACATGTTCAATCTTAACTTGGAATGTATCCATATCTTTGAATCTCGACATCTAGGTAAAACAAAGGATAGACTAAATTCGTCTGAACCCTTTTGTAATTAACCCAATATTAATAAATTGGACTCCGAAGTTTGAATAAAATCATTTCTATTCCATATGTTTTACTCTATGTAAAAAGAAAAGTCTTTGTCAAACTTTATAAACCTGAAGGTTCTATAAGGTTAATGCTCTAACATTAGAAAACTTGTCTCAATATAAGATTTGAAGTTATATGGTATCAAATCCTATGACTACCATGCATTAATGCAACAACTATTGCTAGTGTCATTACGATCCATTTTGCCAAAGCACGTGAGGCATGCTATTTGTAGGATGAGCTTTATTTCAATGCTCTATGTAGCAAAGTGGTTGATTTGTTTGCATTTGATAAGTTACAAAAATGATGTAGTGGTGACATTATGTTTGATCGAGAAGTACTTTTCACCTTCATTTTTTTATATCATGCTACATCTTGTTGTGCACCTTGTAAGAAAGGTGAGATTTTGTGGACCACTTCATCAAAGATAGATGTATCCACTTGAAATATTCATTAAAGTTTTGAAATGAAATGTACGAAATCGTAATCAGCCTACAAGTTGTATTCTTCTATCAATTGTTTATAAATGTACATGCCTCTTCTTTACTCAAACTTTTGTAACGATCATCAACACACCAGTTCATGATAAAAACAACATTTTTACTTAAAAAATGTTAAGGCTTCTTAGTCATTAGGAGTGCTAAGGCTGGCTCTCTCATGATTTAATGACGATGTCATGTTGATTTGATTGGAGTTCAATTTTAACATCATACAATAGCATGGATTGTATTTATTGTGGTTCACATGTCCTCTGTATCTTTTGCAATTACAAATTTCAAAAATGAAAGTCTCAAAACACATTTATTGAAGGTGAAATGATGAAAGTTGAAAAAAATGAGAGTACTGTATTAGTTTGGTAATATAACACAACCCCATTGTCCTAATGAGTCTAGTTGAGTGACTCATTTCGAGTAATTGATTGAGTTGACAGAGATAGAACAAAATAAATTGTCATCTTTGTCATATATTTCCAGTAATTTAATTGAGTTAACAGAGTGTAGGCCCTCAATTTTGTCCCTCAACACTTGCATTTATCCTATGGGTGTCACACTCACCCATCGTTCTCATATAGCACCATTAAGGCCCTTTTAGGCTTAGTCGGTCTCCGAGCCTTGGGTAGGCTTGTATGGTCCATGATCATCCATATAGTTTTACTTTGGAGTGTCATCATGGCTTCTTTTTTTAGTTATTGGCATCGTGTCATAGGAAGCTAGTGGGGGCCCCCGACGTGTTAACTCAATCGGAGTTTATTGGAGTATGTCGAATTCGGAGCACTTGCACTTGTTTCGATCATATCTCCCTCATCCAAACTCGAAAGCATGCACCATTTCTTTTGTTGGATTCCCTACTCATTGAAAATTTCTCTGATAAAATTTGAGAATTTTTTATCAACCGGATCTACCGGTTGGAAACCAGCTCAACCAGTTCAACGGATTTCGGTTGAAGTTCATTATTCGAGCAAGTTCAAATTCGGAGCACCCGAGCTTTTTTTGGTCATAACTCCCTCATATGAATTCAAAATCATGCACTGTTTCTTTTTTTGGATTACTTACTCTTCAAAGAACATTCTTTCAAATTTTTAGATTTTTTCTCAAACGGATCAACTAGTTGGGAACTGTACAACTTGTTCGTCGGGCCAGCTTGCATGGAGCACTGTTTTTGTTGATTTCGGGGCTCAAATCCTACTTGGTTCGGGCCCATAAGCCCCAGATCAGTCCTAGACTTGGGTTAGGTCCAGTTTTAGGCCATGTTATGGGTTTCTTGAAACCCACCTTGGGTCCACTTGGATACTTGGTGGTTAAGGAAAGAAGTAAATGTGGCCAACTATGGACCTTGGGAATAGAGGAGTGTTTATGAAGTGGGAAGTCAAGTTGGGGGAGTTCAGGGAGGCGAAGGTGCACAAAACCAATTAAAGTTCAGAGAGGAAGAAAAGAAAAAGAAGAACAAAAAACGTGAAGGAAGAAAAAAGGAAGGAGGAAAGAAAGAGAGGAAAAGAAAGAAAAGAAAGAGAGATTCTGAATCCAGGGTGGGCGTGGTTTCTCATTTGAAGAGGATTTCCTACATATTTGAAGGGTGGATACCTAGTTTTGGAAGCAAAAGAAGAAAGGAAAATGGGGGGGGTAAGGGGGGTGGGGGGGTGGGATTGGGGATAGTCGTAGAGATCCTACCCAGTGCAGTTGTATGCTTCTCCCGTTTTCTTTTGCGCTTGTTTTTGCCTTTAATGTTTACAGCCTCGTTTTAGAGCACTAGGCATCGTTTGTGTCAGTTCTCGGTCATTCGGAGTCAAAATTGTACTCTGTTTGTTTTATTGGATTCCTAAATCTATGAGGAAGATTCTACAAAATTGAATTGTTACTCTCAGCCATTGAATTAGTTGGAAGCCAGGATATTTATTAGTTATCAGTTATCATTTTTAAGGAACAGGTTGGGTGTGCATCATTTGCTATCAGTCTTACGATCATATTCGGAGTTGGAATTGTACTCCGTTTGTTTTGTTGGATTCTGTACGGAAGATTCTACCAAATTTTGAGAACTTCTCTCAACTGGATGGACCAGTTGGGAAACCGGATCAGCCAGTTCATTAGGTTCTATTTTCCAGAACAACGATTAGGGTACTAGGAATTATTTGTGTCAGTTCTCAATCATTCGGAGTCGGAATTGTACTTCATTTGTTTTTTTGGATTCCTGATTCTATGAGAAAGATTCTAACAAATTTTTAAAACTTCTCTCAACCGGATGAACACACAGTATTCTGGGAAACCGGATCCAGCAATTCGTTAAAAGTTATGTTTTTAGGGCGCGATTAGTTTCGGCATCGTTTTGTGGGTTCTCACTGGATTCGGATTCAAAGCCATACACCCTTTTTTTTTGTGGGATTCCTTACTATGTGAGGAAAGTTCTGAAAAATTTTGAGAACTGCTCTCAACCGGCTCAACCGGTTGGGAAAGCTGAATTATCAATTCATTGGGTTAATTTTCGAGCGATGGATTGGAGTGCACTTTTCACTTGTTTAGAATGGGTTCTCCCACTCATCCGGAGTCGGAATCATACACCGTTGCTTTTTTTAGGTTCCTTAATCTGTGAGGAATGTTTGAAAAATTTTTAGATTTGTTGTCACTAGATCAGCCAGTTCATTAGGTTTTTTTCTAGGGATAGTAGGTAGAGCATCTCGGCTTGTTTCAATCGGTTCTCACTAATCCGGGCTTAGAATCATGCATTGTTTATTTTTTTAGATTCCTTATTCATTAAAGAATATTCTGGTGAAATTTGAGCATTTGTCTCAACCGGTTGGACCGGTTGAGAACAGGTTCAACTGGTTGTGTAGGACAACTTATGGGTATCCCCCCTATTTTAGCACTTTTCAAGCACGAATCCCTTGAGGCTCAAGCCCATTTGCACTAATGCATTTGTGGGCCATATTTGGGGTCTAAAGCTGAGCCTAACTTGAATTAGAGGGGACCCGCTCTAGAGTTAGGACACTTGGGGTTAGGTGAGTTTGATTGTGAATTGGTGATTGTGGTTAGTGAATTGTCATTTGGAGAGTGTGGAAAGAAACAAACATCTTAATCCCCTCATTTTCCATTCACTTCCATTTAGTCCCTGAACTAGTTATGATCATGGATGCATGTTGTGTTCTTGTGTATTAACTAACCATATCTACTTGAGCGCATAGCTGAAGGACCATAAGTCGTCCGCCAGGCTTTGGTATTTGCATTTATATGCGTACATGATGTTTGGATTTTGATGTTTGTGGTGCATTTGAGCTTGTTGACTGACCTCTTATGCAGTGCTTGGCTAAGGACCACAATTTTTACACCATTGTTTTATTTAATTGATGTTTATGCATGTTGAATCTTGAGTAGGTTAGTGTGATTCGGTCATCTTGTTTGCTTTGGTGATCGGTGATCTTTGACCAATATGATCCCGTAATACCCGATTCATTAATAGAGACCGAGGATTAGAGCTTGAAAGGGTGTTGCCTCGTAAGGTACCTTACGATAAGTAACCTGATCCACACAGACCGAATCTGGTAGTTTCGTGGACCCTTTTTCTGGCGGAGTCAATGAGGGGTTTTTTGTTCTACTTGATTTTCCCTGTAATAAATAAAAATAAAAACTAAGTGGTGACTCCAAACAAAACCGTTCTCCACTGGGGATGGATTTTTCAAAACTCAAAAATCAGGCTCAACTTCTTATTAATGCAGATCGATTGACGATGGATCGGTGAGGTCCATAATTTATGACTCCATTGGGGACGGATTTTTCAAAGTTCGAAAATCAACTCACTTTTTTTCTATTAATAGCGAGTCGCGCCGACCCGTGGATCGAGTAGGGTCCATAGAGAGACAAGACAAAATAAATTGTCAAGTAATCATCATTGGTATGCAATAAGGTTAGTTTTATTGTGGTGATCATGGAAGTGATGTCTGAACAATGACGTCATGTAAATTGGAGTCTTCAATATTACTTATAATATTGTAGAATCTCCATCACCTTTTTTGATAAGAAGCTGCCCTAATTAGTGGGACCTAGTCACGGAAGTCAAAGGTACCATCAACTAATGGCTATTTATTAGGAGTTACTAATTATTTTTATTTATTAATTAAATCTTTTAGTTAAAGTCTTTGAAGTTATTTTAATCAGTTAGTGGAGTCAGCATTATTTTATTTAGTTAGTGGAATCTGTAACATCCCGAAATGTACCCTATTAGTTTTCGGACTTGTTTAGGATATATTATAAGCTAAATGGAAGTTTTCGGAAATAAAATGAGAGACCCGAAATGAATATTAGAGATAAGGGTAAAGTGTTTACCATACTGAGGACATAAATGCATAAATCAATAGTTTGCTATGCAATTATGGAATTTGAGGAAAGATTAAGGGACGAGAATGAGAATATAGCATAAGTTAAATTGCAAAAGAGAAGAACCTAAGGACTTAAATGAAAAGATTTAACCCAAAAATGGGTTTAATTTGAAGGCAAACATGGCCTTAACTTAAAAAATTAGTTTAAGACCAAATTGGTCTCAAATTGGGGAAAGCAGTATGGAGAGAAAGAGAAGGGGAGAGGAAGGAAGAAGAAGAAGAGGAAGAAGAGGGAGGAGCCAAAAAGGTATGGATTCTATGATTTTTGGTATGAAATTGTATGGATCTTTGGATTTTGTATGAAATTATGTGTATTTGGACTATGGTAAGGATGTCTATGGTTTGCAAACCTAGGGTTTTGATAGGATTTCATCATAACCTAGGATTTCTTGAAGTGATTGGATTTCATCCCTTGACAAATGGAATCAAAGTATACCAAAAATCACTCCCTTGCGGATGTTGGATTCCAGTTAATGGAAAGAAAGAAGTGAGTTAGGGTTTAGAAGCAAACCCTAACAATCTGTTGGTTTTTGTGTATGGAGTTAAGACCCATGTCGAGTTATTTAGGAGTATTCATGAAGGTTTGAAGAAACATATGTATTGAAAGATGATTATAAGGGTTCTAAACCACCATTTGAGATGAATTTGGAGTGGTTTTTGATAGTATATGGAGTATTGAGATGATTTGGGTGATAATATATGGAAAAAGTGAAGAAAGCCCACGATGCAGCGGGGCAAAAGTCACGAACTTTTGTACGGTGGGATCAGGCTGTACCGGTACGGGTCAGCTATCACCGGTCACGGTCGGTACATGCCCAGAGTGCAGGCCTCAGTGCTACGTTTTTCTGTTTCAACCAGCATTCGTATTTTGGCCATAACTTACTCATTTCTGATCCGATTTGAGTGATTCAAGTGGATAATTAAACTAGACTTCAAGGAGAACCAAATATTCAGAAATAGAAATCGTTAAATTCTGACTCTAAGTGGTCCAAGAAATTCCCATCAAAAATGGGGCTATAATCCAGCCAAGTGCCGAGTTTGAACATAATTAATAGTCAGTTGTTTCGGATGTAACTTGAGGTTTGAATTAACTCTAGATTTGGTGCGATTCCGAGTTGGAGGAGAACCCTTAGCATAACTAAATGAATACAAAAGAACTTCAAGTTAAGGTATGAGAGTTAAGCACTCCTGAAAAATAAGAAATTCAAGGCTATATTTCAACATTATAGGAGTAGCCAGGCTAGATTGGCATGAACCTGCCATAACTATGGATCGAATAGTTCAATTGGAATGATTCAATTTCTAAGAAAAGTAGATGCATCGAGGACAATAAGAATACATGAATGATGTGTGAGATACAATCGTATTCTGTATAAGTATATGAAATATGAAAATGAGCGAAACATGAACATGAACATGAAAAGCGATATGTAAATGAACACGGAAAGGTAATAAAGATAGGTTATGAGTTAGAAAGACATATGATCATAACAACTACCTAGGGCCAGAAAAATGAATGGTGACCAGACGTCCTGTTGTTCGCTTCGGCACTCTGGTTGGTGCTCACGACACTCTGTTGCGTGGGTATACGTTTTGTTAGTTAACAAAGCGCTCTCTTTGGTCTTCGCGGCACTAAGCATTTGCGTGGCGAGCCGCGTCTGTCGGTGCTCCGGCCGCATCCTGCCCGGTGCTCCCAACCTCTGTTGCGTGGGCGAGGCACATCTGATCGGTGCCCGGCATCTCTTTGGTGCTATGGCACTCTGTTTGCGTGGGCGGTTCACGTCTGTGCGGTGCTACGACACCTCAGTCTTATATTGTACCTTCGGTGCTTATTATCTTTGCGTCCTACTTATTTCTTATGATTGGTCTGGGTAGTCGGGATGTGGAGCATATGATAAGATGCTAGATAAAGAGCCAGAGCCAAGATAGAGATGGCACCATGTATGTTACGTAGTACCTCTGGTACTCCTGCCCTCACGAGTAATCTACGCCAGTACCACGGGTACTCTTGTATCGAAAAAATAGAGTATAGAACTATGCATAAGAATAAGCTACGTAACTCCTACGGGGTCAGGATGAACATAAAGTCTGTTATAGAGTATAAGTCAGTCGTACCCTCACAGATCACTTCGTATAATGAATACGTGTAGTACTACGGGTACTTTTTTATCTGAATAAGCTCTGAAATACGGAGATTTGAATAAGCATAAACTGTTATAAGCATAAGAAATTGTATAAGTCACAAGATGACTAAGTATCAGGCGAGCAAACTCTGTTTGTTGTGGGATATGTTACGAATACGTATAAACTGAATATGTATTTGATGTGATGCGCACCTCACGAAGAGACTAATGTCTTAGTATATGTATAAATCCGTCAACCTTGTAATATGATTACGTCACATTACGACTTACTCCGTAGCTATTTACCTTCGTACGAGAATAAGATGAAATTCAAGAATCCAATTTTTGTAATAAGTATATAAGACCCGTACTAAGACAAGAACCAAGTTACGTAACACAAGTATAAGATGCATAATACATGCATAAGCTCTGTAAGACAAGTAGAATATTTGAAATACACATGTATAATTACTGTAATATCTGAGTATAAGATACGAAATACAAAGAATAAGTTGATAATAAAGTATAGGATTGCATGGGAAAGCAAAGGATATGTTTATATTATCATTACTCAGATGTGGGAGGCACTTGTCACCGGGTATAAGAATAAAGTTCCGCCAATACCGGGTATATGTTCCGTCATATCTCTGTAGTACCTACGGGTACCTCTGAACAAGTGTAAACTCCGTAGTATAAGTATAAGCTTTGTTGTACCTAAGGGTACCTCTGTATAAGCATAAGTTATGTAACTCCTACGGGAGATCGAAACACGTATAAGCTTCAGATAAATAGGAGTATGTGGATAAGTACCTCCGTCTAAGTATATGTATAAGTTCACTATCGTATACAAGGAAAATGAATAAGAATGTGTCCTTCGGGAGATATGAACCAGTATGAACCTACGGGTATCTTCGCATAAGTATATGTTTCGATTGTATAATAAAGCCATGGAACTTAAACCATGCAAATTTGAATAAAAAGAATTCGGCTCGCTCACGACTATATATCGGGTATCTCTTATGGGCTACAATACTCTATGGGAGAGATGTAAGAATTACGTTAAAAGTCACAAGGTACAAGTAGAAAGAATTATGTGATGACATGAATAGGAAAGCGACCTGAAAGGCAGAAAGTCATGATACATGTAAAGGGAAGCGAATTAGATGCCTTGCCATTGCTGCTATATCCTGAGTTTATACGAATATGATCTGACTGTTATACATTTGGACTATATGATTCATGAAGATTGTGATATCTGTTTACATTATATGTTTATCATGTGTCGGTATAAGTTATAAGATATGTTTCCCAGCCCAGGCGTAAATCTTAGCACGGGTTTAAATACATTGTAGGTACGGGAGAAAATTCATCACGGCTTCCGCGCCTGGTAGGCCGACACTGATAGGGTTCATCTGATAGGTCTGCGCTGCGAATATGTAATTAGAATGTAAAGTTGTTTTATATATGTATAAGTAAATGGGACTCAGTTATATGTGTCTGAATTTTGATGGACACCACTCGGGTAGTAGTTCTTTTGATTTGTATATAATATTTTGATTATGTTATAAGATGGCAGGCCGCCACCACAGAGTGAGTTGGCTTTGCATCAGGTAAAGAGTCCCGATTCGAGTCTCTACCTGGGTGAGTTCGGATCGCCAATTATCGGCCAGGGAATCGGGCGTGGCTGAGGAATCAATAGCATTTATTTTATTTCGTTAGTGGGCCTATAAATGCGTCTGTCATGCTTGCACGTTTAAATTTGGTTCTTGTAATTAAATAATTGGAATTAATTAATGAAGAGTAGAGTTTTTACATCAAAATTATTCTTTCAAATATCTATATTCTATAGGTTCTATCATCACAGTATCGAGCCAAGATATCTAAGAACATCATAGCACACAGGCACAAAACGTGTCATGACATATAATCAAACATCTAGCATCTGAAGAATTGGCAAGATGTTTCACCCAGTTTGAATTTGTTCGAATCGATTCAACCCATAGCGAGCAACCTCTCTGGTAACTCAATTAAATGGCAGTAACTGCGCGCCTATCCTTTAAGCCACGACGGGGATGTTGGATGTCACACCCGATTCGATCGGAGCCCGATTGGTCGGATCAGGCAGGGAGTTGGCGGCCACGGCGAGGACTGCTACGAATTTTTTAAAAGCAGGAACTTATACGTGGGTATGGCCCATCTTATAACATAATCAAATATCATATCACATGTCAAGAACTACCACCGGATGGTATTATGATCTCTGCACATATCTTGAGTCCCATTTACAAATACAAAGCCCATTGCTTTTGTTTAAGAGATAGAGCACAGGAACACCATATAGTGAACTCACCCAAATATCATGACGTATCTCTTGATGTCTAGATCACTCTTCTCTAACTACTATGATTAAACTCAATGCTAAACTTCGGCTGTTGAAAGCCTCTCTCTTTATATACACGTTTACTTGCATAAAACAATAACATATAATATAAATTTCATGCATATTATGAACTTGCAAAGAGTATAACCTTTGCATAAACTTATGTTTATTAGGATAAAGTAAGATTCTGAGGGAACACCATCACCCTTTCCAAAGAGAACTTATCTTACTTATAACGGACTTATGTTTATTCGGGACTCCATAGAATTTGCAGAACTTATCTTACTGAACACTTATAACGAGACTTATGTTTATTCGGGACTCCCGTAGGAGTTACATAACTTATCCTTATTCGAGACATACTTATACGAGACTTATTCTTATTCGGATCTTATGCCCAATGGGAATTACACTTATGGCGGACTTATCCTTATTTGGATCTTCTCACTGTAGCAAACTTATTCTTATTCGATCTTATACTTATCTTGTATCAGGATCTTATACTCTTAACCACCATGAGACTTATTTATATATTTGAGGATCTGCCATGAGATTTTCTCGTATATTTATGTCTTGGCTTCTCATATCTTCTTTTCCTGCTATCTCGAGGCTTATGCTTGTTGAATCTAATGGAGATTAGGAAGGCTATACTTATCTGGGAGTATAAACACGTATTGATACTTTATCATCCCATCTGGATCACAGTGAAATTCTGAGCCACATATCCTACGGGTTTACACTTTGTTGGAGTGCACCAGTAAGGTATCTAGAGATTGCAGACATATCTTAGTGACTACGGAACTGTTCTTATCACGGAGTACCTTTACGTAAAGTACTACTTGTTGAATGTGCGAGGCGCGCCTTGGCCTTATATTGCGACATCTTATACTCATACGGGAGTACGAAGTAGGTACTACGGGTTATCCTTATCGGGCTTGTATGGAGATGCCGGGTGTTTCTGGTCAATGGAGATCTGGGTGGTACGGGAGTGGGTACTCTGAAATTAATCAAATGCGGTGGTACATGTGGGGTACCAGACTTATGTTATCTGGGGACATGTGCTTTGTATCTTGTGCTTTACCCATACAGCTTATATCCTTGTCTGCTACAGGATCTTATCCCGGTATTCTGGAGACTTTACATGTGCATTGCGGATCTTATACATGTCTTCTGTGAACATATCTTATATCTTACGGATCTTATCTTGAGGTGATTCTAAAGCGGATTATTCTTATATTTCAGATCTTATTCCATGTGTCTTGAAAGGTACAGGTAGGTACGATAAGTCGGGCAGATCGGATATGTTGATACATATCAGGTATGGCATTAGTCCATGGCGGTGCAGGATCTGTAGTGCATGTACGAGATTTATACGGATTCGAGGAACATATCCAAACCACGAAATGGATTCTGGGTTCCCTCGGAGGAGTCCTCATTGAGTTACTGCTTGGTTCGAGAGGTGCCTGGGTACCATTGAGACTTAATACTTATATTATAGATACGAGTACCCATGAGTGCCTGAACTTATACTTATATTATGAATCTGGATGCCATGGGTCTTATAGAACTCTCTGTGAATCACGGTACCCCAGTGATCTGAGAACTCTCTTATTTCTCAGATGCAGTGCAGGTGGGTGCTCTGAGCTTAATCAGGTCAGGAGTGCACGTGGTACGGAAGACCAGTATCCAGACTCTGAATTGCCGTGGGTACTACGGAACCAATACGGTACAGTGGATCTTTGCTGCTGCATTCTTTTGTTCGAGTCTTATCCTTATAGCTATTTGATTTCCTAGACCCGATGTCTGATTGAGTAGAGACCACAGCATACAATAAAACTCTCAGAAGATACTATAAATGTGAAGTCTCTGCATGCCTGAAGCGAGATTGTGATACTGAAGCAGGAGTATCGTAGCACTTAACGGGGCGAAGTGCGTAGCACTAATCGAGAATCTGAAGTCTTAATCAAAGGCAGGAAGTGTTGTGTCGTTTAATAAGCGATGCTTGGCGATTTTACAATTATATGAGTTCGAGTAACTTACTATCTTATAAATAGGGCATTCTTGGCCACCTTATGTGTTCATGACATATTGCGGCTACGTTCATGGTCACTTGTCGGTTCGTTTCATATTTCCATATCAGATTTATGTTTCATGAGCATGTTTATCGTTTTAGTTTCTTTATGTTTTTCGTATTACTTTTATATATGGCATTCATATACTTATGCAGGTATAATGCCTATGTATTCACACATCATTCATGTATTCTAGTCCTGATGAGATATTTTGCCCGAAATTAGATCACATTCCAATTGAGATCACCAAAATAAAGGATTATGGCATTTCTTTTATATTAGTCAATTCTGGAATTTTTGGGGACGGTTTGAAATACTCATTTTCGATTACCTTTACTCCATATTTGACACTGGTTCTTTGTACTTTAAATTTAAGATTGCTAAGGGTTCTCCTCAGTGGAATCACCCCAAATCGAGACACTTGAAATTCAAGATACGTCGAAACAATCAGTTACTAAAATAGACAGCGAAACATGGTGAGTGGAATGGCCCCACTTTGAGTGAATTTTGGGCCACTTAGATTCAGAAATTAGGAATATATATTTGCCATATGTTTGGTTCTCCTTGAAGTCTATGTTAACTAACCACTTGAATCCCACTCCAAATCGGATAATAATGGAAGCAAGAAGTTAGCATGGCTAAAAATCTGGCCCCGGTCGAAATAGGAAACAGAACATCACATGTCTTAAGTACCACGACACATCTCTTAGGTACACATGTTGACCCAAAATGATCGAGGAACCTAAACATGTATACAAGTACATGTTCAGGGTGTACTCGGTACATGTCACGAAAGTGCCCGAATGTGTATTTTCTCCCCATTTCATGCTTTCATCTTGATCTCATGCGCTTCCTACCATTAAAATCATTCCATATTTCTCTTGTAACCTCTTCTACACCAATTCCTCTTTCAATACTTATCTTATTTCAAAAACATATCATGAAATCCTTCCCGAAACAATTCTATTATGGGTCACAACCACATACATGATCCAAACATAAAGATTTGTTAGGGTTTGTTCTAAACAACTCCATCCTATCAGTTAACCATGAATCGACCTCGAAAGGGATGATTCTATAACCATCTTATTGCCATTTGGGGAGTTTCAACTCGATTTCAATACCTCTTGGGTTAGGATGAAATCCTAACAAACCCTAGGTTTGGAGACAACAAATAACCATCCAATAGCATGGAAATTCATACAAACGTTAGAATTCCATACCAAAATCATAGAATCCATACCTTTGATCTTCCTTTCCTCTTCTCTTACTCTTCCTCTTCTCTCCTTCTCCTATCCGTTTTTGAGCTCCCCCCAAAATGGAGACCAAATTTTGGTCTTTAAATCAAAAATCTCTTAGGCCTTGTTTGGCTCTCAAAAACCCATTTTTGGGTTAATTTTCTTTATTTGCTTTTTGGTCCTCCAACTCTTGACCATTTATTTTCAAGTTTCCTTTATTTCATTTGGCCTCAAATCTTTATTGCTTATGACTTGCAGAATCCACTCTTTGGACAAATTACAATTTTATCCTTAAATCTTGTAATTTCTAGGTCTCTGTTCCATATTTGCATTGTAACTCACAGAAGCAATTCAAGTGCAGCTTACAAAATACCCTAAACATGTCGAAAACTACTAGGGTACATTTCGGGGTGTTACATTGGACGTGTTGCACAGACTCAAAGAAAGAATAGGCTAGAATTTCCCAAGTTTAATGTAGAAGAACCAACCCAATGGTTGAATCGCGTCAACTACTTCTTCAAGTACCAAGATGTGCTTGAGAATGAGAAAGTGACCATGGTAGCCTTCAACATAAAGGGGAAGGCCCATAAATGGTGGCAATGGTTGATGAAGAGATATCAACGACAGAATAGCGAAGTAACTCATATAGTCTTTGCAAGGAAGCTTTGGGCACGATTTGGTCCTCCCGTGGGGATCAACTTCAATGAGGCATTAAAAAAGCTCCAGCAAACTAGGTTCTTAGTGGAGTATCAAGAAGAGTTTGAAACTTTGGGGAATCTAGTATACTAGTCTGATGATTCACTTTTGGGTGCATTTTTAGGAGTGTTGCAACCTGAGTTGGCAGAAGCAGTACGTATGTTTGAACCCCAACCTTTAGATCATGCATTAAGCCTGAACAAAATGAAAGATGGCGGAGTTACAAAAAGGCTTAGGAGGGCCTTGAGCGGTGGTAGACGTCGAAGCACCAGCTCACCCAGCTAACAGGATGAGATGTGACGGCATCTCAAGGGCTATTAACCGATTACAATAAACAAGTTTGTGCCTAGACATAAGTGCAAGCAACCTTAACTATTGATGATTGAAATTACCGAAGAGAACAATGAGGTTGAACCACCCGAAACAATGGGATTTTTTGCCCTATGAGGATGCTACTTTGGGAGAAAGGTTTCCAAGCCTCAATCTTGAGGTGCCTCAATTAGTGCTACCTAGTCAAGTATTGGGAATGTGCCCTTAAATAAGAATTTTTGTAATGGATTTTGCTGAATTAGTAAAATAAGTATTTATTTTCATTGCTTGAGTGTTTTATATTTATATAAAAATGAATGTCTATTTATCCATAATATATTATGTAAACCATATTCTAGTATAATAGTACACAAGAGGATTGCAATATGGATAATATATTTAAACTAGTTTGTGATTAAATTAAGCTTGGATATCTTAATTAGTAATCACTACTATGGCCTATCTACATTATGAATGTGAAGGTCTAATCCGGATCATCAGTTTTATGACACTAAGTGGGGGCACTATATGTAATTAGATTACATAGGACTTGGATCAACATTAACTCTAGAGTCTTTGTTTATCTACGATTATAAGAAACTCAAGCAAATGTCACAAAGATGATCATATGTAGATCAATCTTAATCTTGAGTAGTCATAGACTCCTCGTCTGTGTCAATGGATCTTTTGAATTGTTCGTTAAAGTTCATTTGAGTAATGAGCCCAACACTTCTATTTTGGAGGCTCTACAACATAGTCAGCTGGGAATGTAATGCCCTAAAAAAAGAAACTAGCAGTTTTATAACATGTTTAGGGTATAAAATAAGTTAAATTGTATTTTTCTGGAATTTATATTGTTAAAGAACAAAAAAATAAATAAAACCCACATAAATTAGTAAAGAATTAAGGTTAAATTGGTAAAATGTCGAAATGAGGACCTGATGATCATGAAGTAAGGAAGTGTATGTCCAAAATGGAAGGGTGATAAGTTGAATAGCAAATGAAAGAGAAAAGAAGGATTAAAATGCAAAAATGAGAAATGAGAAATAATGTGACTAGCCAAACAAGGCCTAGTGAAGGTTTTGAGTTAAGACCAAAAATTGGTCTTTGAATAGCATTCTCATTTGGGTATATCTTCTCATTGAGAACTAAACACATTGAGAGAGTGAGAGGAGACCGAGTTGGCTTTGTGCTTTCCAAGGATATGAGGCCAAACAAAGAAAGAAAAAGAAAGAAGAAGGAAGTGAAAAGAAAGATATTAAAGGTATGAAACCTTCTTGCCCCCAATGTTATGTTTGGGTTTTGGATAAGCCATGATCAAAATAGTGTTTTAAATAGTTTTGTGAATCGTTTTAGGTTTATTTCAAAGTGATTTTGGGTTAGGATTGGTTTTGAGAAATTTTGTATAAAGGAAATGTTTGGGTTTTAGGGGAGATGCTGTCAAAATTTTCAAAAACTCTTGTTTTTGTTTTGGTCATAACTTTTCCATCACTCATCTAAATTGAGTGATTCAAATTTCTGGGTAAACTAGACTTATAGGATAACAAATCTCCTTTAAATAAGTATATTCAAATTTAAACCCCATTGGACCCAGAAATTCGTCAAAGTGAAGCTCTATTTTCAGGCAAATTCTGGTTATATTTTGAAAATATAGTAGTCCCGGTTGTTTTGAACATATCTTCAATTTCAGTGCTCCGAATTGGATGATTCCAATCTTTGAATAAAATAGATTTATAGGGGAAACAATGGACTTGAAGGAAGTTGGCGTAGCTGAGCTCATTGTTTAAAATTTACTTAAAGGAAGTTAGGTAAAGAAAACAAACCTAACCCAAAACCACAAATAAGTCGTCAACTAATATTTGTTCTGATGTTGATGATTAGGGGTTGGTGACAAGGAAGCCTGACCCAAGAACGAGATTCCAAGGATAGGAATCGAGGCCTTTTTGGGTTTGTTTCCTCCATTCACCTCTGTATTTCGAGTTTTGTTATCGTTGGCGTTGAAATGATTTTCCACGAGAAAGAAAGCTGCGTATGTGATTTGTTTTAAGCAATTTGCGAAAATTGATTTCTTAAATACGTGTCATAAAAATTACATGAAACATCAAAGAAATATATGTGCTTTAGTATGAATGTATATACATGTGTAAATTACTATGTTGAGTTTAATGCCCTTAATAGAATGTTATCGTAATATTGAGTTGAGATGATTGGAATAATACCAATAAGGTCAAAACTAGCCGATACTATGAGAGCAGAAAGCAAATATATAGGCATATTGATATGTAGCCCAATGGAACAGTATTAGTAGTGTACACACAATGATTTTTAAATAACCGATCAACCTTGATCCAGTGGCTTAGTATTGTGTTATAAAATATATTTTTAACTGTGACCTAGCGAATCGTGCGGAGTGATTCGTTATCTTACACAAGAAATGGTTAAGTCGTTTAAGGGCATAATTATAAGTAAATGTGTGAACTACATGGTTGAGTTTGAATGAAATATTGCATATGAAATTGTATACTTTGAGTAATCAAATGATTTGCAAATGAAAGTATGTGAAATAAACACATATATATAGTAACTATGTGCTGGACTATTGAGGAATTGTGTCAAAACATTGTTTCAGAAAGAACTGCGTGTTGTGTTTAGTGAAATGAAGAAAATGCATGAAACGCTAGCGTAGAAAATGCTTAGCGCGTTGTTTTATCATTGAGGCGATGCCCAGGTATTGCAGGGACAAGAGTAGAAACTACTTGAGTTCGAAGTCATTGTCGAATGCGTACGGAGTATAAATGCGCTCCAATACCGTGCATGCATTTCATCGTGACATTATTTTATCCTTGCAATGAAATAAAAATGTATAGTTTCACGTGAGATCTCACTTGTCAACTGATTTATTTGTGGGGCATCAGCTACGATAATGTTTTGTAAATGATAATGATGAAAAGGGCATACATGTCATATTGAATTAAAGGGTTAATTGACAAAACGGTGGGCCCTCTTTAATCGAGAAATGATTAGCATATCTTTGACGTTTATTTAACGATATTCAAAAATGTATATATGGTAAAACTAGTCCGCATCCCCAGAATCGGTTTGCTCGCGATTGAGTCTAGGGTATGAGTTGCGACGAGAATATGATTCTGAGGATATGGAAATTCGTAATGCTCAAGGAAAATAAATGGTTCCCTTAAGTATTAATTTTGGAACTGAATAGTTTGAGCGCTCTAATTCATAATTGAATTATGAATTAACTGTTCATTAATTAGTTAATGGTATAAGGGAAGAAGATGCGTGGAAGGAGTAAAAGCGATAGTAAACAAGGTCGATTGTGAACCATGTACGGAGGATTGATCACATGAAATGATTATATCAATGGACTATTCAAATCCTTTTGAGTAAACATGTTCCGTAATTCTCAAGAGTTCAGTTTCGGGTTTTTAGTAGAGTAAACCCGAAATTAACAAATTGGATAATTAATTAAAGAGCTTTAATTAATTTTCATCTGATGGAGCAGAAATAACGGTCCATGGTCATAAGTCGTCTTGATAAATCGCCTGATGGATCTTTACCGAATGATTAATTCCGATTGTTAACCTCTTACTCTCACCAAATTAATTAATTTACAATAAATAGTTTATTGTGAATTATAAAATAATAAATTTTTTTTTTTTTGGGAGGTTAATATTTACGGTTGGACTAAAAATATTTGGACTTTACATAGGGCCCAATAGGCCCTATGTTGGGCACCCCTATGGGCTTAAAGAAAGAGATAAATTTATTTTGATTCATTTAATTGTTAAATAATCAATTTAAAATTTTTTTTTTTTGGGAAATAATTGTTTCATTTTTTCTAAATAAATAAAATTTGGCATTCTTGATTGTTGCCGAGATTTTATTTTGAATTGTTGAGCTTTATCCACTCAATTATTTTGAAAAAACTTAAATTAAAGATAATGGGATTATGAGTGGTTGCAAATGATATACCACCTTTTGTAGAGATAAGTGTCTTTTGGCTTTATCCTATTATTAATTATGAGAAAATTAATTTATTAAATTTTTTTTTCTAGTACTATAAATAGATGATTTATGAGATAAAATATTGGAAAATTTTCCTCATGAAAAAGACGTCCATCCCTCTCATTATAGATCGAAAAAGTTGTGAACTTTTTGTGAGGATTAATTGAGAGGTAGCCCACACTTTTGTCTTTCGTTGGTTTGGAGAATTGACAAGGAAGGTCTTGGTTTCACAGGATCGTATTGGGCCAGTAAATCTATCGAATCATAGAGCATGTAATTTTCCATTCCAATTTATTCATTATGATAGAAAAAATATTTAAAAAAAAAAAATCATATTATATCATAAGATTTTAATATAAATGTGTTTTATATTAAAAACTAGTTCATCTTTCATGAAATATTTTGCATCATATCAAAGTCAAAGGCACCATCAAATAATGTGTTTATTTATAAGAGTTACTAGTTATTTTTTTATTTATTGAGTGGAAATCTTTTAATTAAAGTCTTTGCAATTGTTTATGAGATTAAATAGGTCCAACATTATTTTATTTTGTTAATAGAGTCAATAACATTTATTTTATTTCAGTAGTGGGCCTAGAAATGCGTCTATCG
The DNA here is from genome assembly GCA_016808115.1 of Tetrastigma voinierianum. Classification (NCBI taxonomy): domain Eukaryota; kingdom Viridiplantae; phylum Streptophyta; class Magnoliopsida; order Vitales; family Vitaceae; genus Tetrastigma; species Tetrastigma voinierianum. The sequence continues at coordinate 415,033 of JAEQBH010002375.1, forward strand.
TGCTTGCACGTTTAAATTTGGTTCTTATGTTTAAATCATTTGAATGAATTAATGAAGAGTAGAGTTTTTGCATCAAAGTTATTCTTTCAAATATCTATAATTTCTCTTAGGTTCTATTATTTGTCATCGAGAGTGTTGATGCAATGGCTTTTACTATGGCAATTGAAGTGATTTCATGTTGATAAGAGTCTTTAATCACATAATACGTGGTTTCGGAGAAAGTCATAAAATAACAATTAAACTCTTCATATAAATAGAAGATTGTTATCATCTTAAAACTCAATCAAAGATATTTGGGGGAAATTGAAAATACAAAATGCCGGAGGTTGCACTCCTTGTTTCAGTCCAACTGACCAAGATCACTCTTCTTCAACAAAATGGCATCATCACCTAGTATTTCAAGGTTAATGTCATTTAAAAATTTTTATTTAACATCCATGTTTTACATTTTAACGAGTTTTTGTGATGTTGCAATTAGAATGTAAAATGTGGATGGAATTATGAGGACAGCACATGGCTCCCAATCAATGCTCAAGAACATGGAAGAGAAAATTGTCAACGCTTAACCCAAAAGGTGATGATATGAATTATCTTATCCTCTTTCTTGCTAATGTTTTGTTTCTTATTTGTTTGTTGTTATCTCATATATATTCTCTTTTCTCAAACCACTAGTGTAAAAGAAGTGGAAAATTTTGACAGGTCACACCAGTCCTGATACATAGGGCTCTGCTATTGGCATAACAGTAGCAAGGTGAGACAAATGGTGTTTTAGTATGATGAACTAGTTCCGACGTAGTATTTATTCAATGGTGGATGGACAACTATAATGGTATACCTCCATCAAACATGTTTGATCATTTTTTTCTTTTTAAATTTGAGCACTAACATTTTTTTCATGCTCTCTAATAACTAAACTACATTATTAACATTTTTTAAAAGGATAAACTATTGAAAGAGCCTCAAGGAAATAGTATAATTGTTAGTAGGGATGGTGATATACTTGTAGAAGCATTGGATACTTTTAAGTACAATGGTCAAGTGAGGGGCAAAAGGAAGTACCACACACATCACTAATATTTTGATAATGTTGGAGATCGTGCTCTTAGGGATTCTATAGCAACATCTAAAGAAGAATAAAAAAAATTCAAGAGGAAGCGCTAGCAAAACTATCACAAGTGGAATCAATCACTCCCTAATATGAAGTTAGCAATTCAAACATGAATAAAAAACAACTTGTCCTATTAGAGGAAATGGAAAAGCAGAGCTTCAAAGTTGAAGATGCAGCCTCACTTGTGATAGTAGAACCACAAAGCATGGTATTTATCTAGTCACATTAGATTCATGAGGAATTATGTTGTTTCCATTGACTTGGATTTTTTTTGGCAATATATATGACTTTTTCCATGAGAAAAAATTATTTTATTTCTTAATGAAAATAAAATGTTTTCTAACATATGATTATTTTCAAAGTTAAATATTTCCTTATATATATCCTATATACCAAAATCAATAATATTTTATTATAATTATAGAAATAATTAGTCTTTATATAACCACATAACAAATGGGCATGTCTAATTTAAGTATATTCAATGTTCATCAAAATTTATTTAATATTTCAAGACTTTACATTTATTTTGTAGGTTAGGAAATGTGAACATGTCACAGAGACAAAGGAAAATGTAAAGGTTGGTGAAATAATCGTGAAAGAATGTAGAGCCAACCATCTAGTCATAGTTATTTGAAGCGCAAGGCGCACTCAGGCTCAAAGGTCTCTTGGGGCCTTTAGGCGCAACGTGTACTTGAGGCGCATGCTTTTTGAATTGAGGCGTAACCTATCTAATATAAATAAAAATTATATATCTCATTAAATATTGTTTTTAGTTTTTATCTAATAATAAGATATAATAAAATAAAATACATAAAACATAAAAAAAAAATCAAACATCACTAGTGCTCCCATCATCACAAACATTCAAAGTTCCATAACAAAATAATAAACATCATTAATACTTCCTATCATCACAAAAATTCAAAGTTCCAAAATAAAATAAACAATCATGGATCTTCATCTAAATCTAAATAAAAAATCATCATCAGAATCATTCTTGCCATCATCAATCTTCCACTCCACCCTTCTTCATCTTCCTCTTTCGATAAATAGATCATCTATTCATCCTCATCGATCAAAGAAAGAGTAAGAGTATATTTAGAGCTAAATGGTCTTAACTTTGGTGTTGGCGTTTTGCTTACTTTAGTCCTTATATAAGCCCTAAGCTCTTCAGCTCCACTAGCTCATGCAAAATCACCCCATGCTAAATCACCACCCTCAAATACCAAATCATCTTCTGCATCACATTCATTTTTCATTCTTTCGATCAACCATTCGTTCCTATCATCTATAAATTTCATGTAAATGGGATCAACGGTATGACGCTCGCTGTATCTTTTCATCAAAGTTTGATTATACTTAATGTACATCAAACCATTCAAGAGTTAATGGTCAAATCTATTTCTCCTCTTACTATGAAATTGGAAAAACAAAATGAATTTTATGGTTATATCTCACAAATCATTTTTTGACATACAAGAATCTAGATCATTAAGAATGTTGTAAAGCCAAATTCAATTGCATGTAATTGTTCTAACACTTTTACCGAAGATCTGCCGGTCCTTTTCAGCGTACTGGTGTGCACCTTTGCCTTTTATGTAGGTTGAGAACTCTCGATGCAAATTTTTGCAAACTTCTTGTACAAGATTCAAACATACCTCACCATTCAACTATAATTAATATAAATAAATTATTAGTTGAACATTTCACCTATTTTAACCAAAATTATATAATAATTTCAATGCACTAATTAACAAAATTGAATAACTAGCCTGGAGGTTTAGCCTTTCTTGTTCTAATGACAAACACATTACCAAAAATGTCTCTAGCATGTATGTACAAGTTCAGTTGTGATATAATTTCATCTTGTTCATTTTTGTTTTTCATCAATCTCTACAAGCAACTACATACATTTTCAAAGATTTTTTAATCTAGATCCACTCATAATCCTTTTGAATCATAATAGAATTGTGGGTTCAAAAAAAAACCCAACTGAATGCAAAGGACCACGAAACTAAACCTCCTACTTCCTCTCAATGATTTCCATGATTTCCCTATACTTCTTTCCACCTATACTTCTTTCCACTCCTACTAAAGCTTTTGACAATTCTTTCCTTCGCCTTTTTCATGGCCACAAAGAAGCCTCTTTTCACCATCCACCAAACGAAGCACACATACAAGAGGGCTCGACACCTTCAAACAAAACACTACAGTGTTCAAAAAATAAGGCATGACATTTTTTTCCCTTTTGCTCTTTTTCCCATTTACTTTTATCCAATTTGAACTAGTAAACATCTTCCTCAAATTATTTTTCTGTTAATTGATACTATAATAAAGGTGATAAAGGCCGCTGCAAACCAAGTCTTAGCAAACCTCAACAACTCCCTTTACTAAGTAAATCGCCTCATCATGATGAGCAACCCCAATGTATTATAAATGTAGTTGCTTTTGGATATGACCCTCTCTATTGTCTTATTGATGTAGCAATTTTCTAATATTTTCCATAATCAAGTCAAGACAATGTGTAACACATGGTGTCCAATATAAATATGACCTTTTCTTTTCCAACAACCTCCTTACATATGTTAAACACATAATAAAATATGTTAATAGAAGTAATAACTTACATACTTAAATAATTGAAAGTTTCAAATTAAATTATAAACATCCGCCACATAATTTGAAGCATTATTTTTTATTACTTGAACAACATTGTCTTCACCAACTTCTTACACCCAATTATTAAGTAATTCAAACAATTTCTCTCTCATCTTGAGCATAGAAGAAGCAACAATAGATTTCAAAATATGATCCTCTTGAAGAATTCACCAATGTCCTTTCCTTCCGATCATTTCATCTATTTGACATAATTAAACATCCATTGGCTTCCATTCCGTAAATGATCTTTCGTCAAATCCTTTGTAAGAGTCAATTCTTTCTTAAGGTTAGTAACTCTTACTTCATGAAAACTTGGTCCCTTGTAGCCCATACCATATTGCTTAATGCCTAAAACATTTGTTGGAAACTAGCATAGTTCACCGTATTAAATGGAATTGTGGTATCATATCCATCTACAAAATAGTATATCAGCTCTCTCCTTGGCCTCTTTTTTGTAGACATTATTGATAGTAGTTTCAGTATTATTTCTATGTTGAACAACCATTTCTAGATCATGAGTGAAGAAATTATCCATATGACCTTTTTTTCTAGGTCTCTTTAAGCAACTACCACTACCATCACTTCCCCATACATTGCTACCACCACTAGAAAGATCACTAATAATCTCAGGGTCCTCATTATCTTCATCTTGGAACTTAAACAAATCCTCATTCACATTATGACTCTAAAAAATCATTTGACTTTTTTGAGTATTTTGGCTAACATATAGTTTTCTAATTCTTTTTTAACATGTTCAAGACATCTTCTACACTTTTTTGAATTTCTAAATCCTCCAACCAGGTGATACTTTTGTCTATAAATGCTTCATTTAGTTACTTTATCACAAAAAAATACAAATGAGCACACTTATTGGAATTCACTACATGGCTTGATTATCGAGGCGAAGTATCTGGAAGTGGCACCATATGAGGCATTATGGCAGAATTGTCTGGATCAGATATGTTGGTGTAGAGGGTGGGGAGAGCTCCATCATTGGTCTGATCTTAATGGGGAACACCTCAGAAGGTGGTGGATCTGACAACGTCTTCTCACGACTCAATTTGGTAGAGCTATGCTGATGGGTGACGTCGGCCCTTAGAGTTCAAGGTTGGGGATCACGTCTTCTTGAAGGTGATGCCTAAGAGAGGAGTGGTCAGGTTCGGCAAGCGTGGGAAGTTATCGTCGAGGTTTATTGGGCCCTTCGAGATTCGAGAGGGTGAAACCTTTATGGCGTCTTAGGTTGGCTTCTGTGACATGTGGTGTCACGGGTATTTCACGTCTCCATGCTGGGAGGGTACACTCCGGATCCACAGCTCATGTAGTGGATTGGGGAGAGATTGAGGTTGATACCAGACGGGGCCCAGCCGGAGGACCGGTGTGCATTATGGATAAGCGGGATCGGGTTTTGCGACGCCAAGGCAGGTGAGGCTGATGAGGTGTTATGGCGACTTGCAGGTGGAGTGGAGGAGTCAACGTGGGGCGGCGAGGGACACGATGCGGGCCACTATCCCTTCTTGTTTAGGGATGAAGGTCACGTGGTTTAGTCGTTTAATGCTTAGTGACTAGTTTTACGTGCATGGTGTAGTGCACGTTACATATGCATGTGAGTTGTTGCGATTGTTCAGAATTTCGGGACGAAATTCCTTTTAAGGAGGGGATAATGTAAAACCCGAGAAAATTCAAATTTTTTGAAAAATGGTAAAATAGTCATTTCGGTAAAAGTCCGAAATTTTTCTAGATATTGGATGTGGCTTGGACTTCATAGTTGGAATCGTCTCGCGAGAAATCTGGCTACCATGTCGAGTCCCAAGATAGTCGAAATTTCACATTTTTCGAGGCGCAGTGTCGGGTCTTGAGTAAGCGACTGTGAGAGACATGTGATGTGACAAAGTTACACATTACATGTACTCATGTGACACATGTTGATGATTAGAGAGAGGGTGGAGATGAATGACTTAGATTAAGCCATGTGTCAAAAGTCACTTAAAAAGGGACAATATGGGAATTAATGGAAATGTTAAATGAATAAGACAAGGGGCAAATAGTTATCTTCTCCATTTGAAAGCAAAACAAGCAAAAACGTGCAGTGGGTGGTTGGTTTGAAGTTTTAGAGAGAGAAAGAGAGAGCTCCTTCTCTCTAGATTTCCCGCCGTTCGGATTGTCGGTTCGCTTCGGGCTAAGAAGTAAAGTTGTTCTACACGGCGAGGGCTACGCGTGGACACCGATTTGGTGGAGTTCCGACAACTCCAAGATGTAGGGATCTTTTCCTACTTGTGTTATTCTTTGGCTAAGAGCCATGTAGGTGTGCAAGAGTGATGAGGCTTGATTTAGCCGTAATTTCGGTCTCAAAACATTTGAACTGAGTGGAGAAAATTCCTACTTGTGTGGCCGTGAACAATGCCAACTGGGGGTTTCAGCTGTTCCGTGATTTTTGGAGTATTGAATTTTATGATGTTGAGTTATTCAAAATGAATTCTTTGTGTTTGTTAATTAGCGTATGAGGCCCCAATTTTGGTGTTATTGATTTTGAATTTGAATAATATGATTTATGTGAATTAATTATGTTAATATATACATGTTTTATATATTAGCATGAGTTGTTAGAATTGGCATAATGCATTCCATATGCACTGGGGCACCCTAGAATATTAGGAGTGAGTGCATGACATGAAAGAAAATAAAAAGGAAAAATGTTTGTGAAAGGAATTTCGACGAAAGATTTTTCGGAGAATGGTGTTAGGAGATTGTCCAACAATTCACGTCGGAGGGGCCCATGAATTGTTTCGGAATGTTATCCAACAGATTCGCCTCGGAGGGTAGTCGATATATTTCTGGATCTCGGTAGTAAGTTTCGAGAACAAAAGCTTTTGTTTTGAAAGCGTGATTTCGCATTTGGCTTAGGCATGTGTAGGGGAGTCGGTGAGGACTGAGACATGGAGTTTGGAGCATGCAGGACATTCAAGTAGGATCATGTATTTACTTGAGTGTGATTGTCTGCCATGACATGTGTGCATAGATGGGGAGTAACTTACGTAGGAGAAATTATCACTCTTTGGGTTTGCTCACCTGTTGGGGATCATTGACAAGATTACGGGGGAGTATCTGAGGGACGGCTCCTTTGAGGCCGTTTAGAAGAAGGCGGATTGTGGCTTTGGCATTTTCATCTTGTATAACATGTATTAAAATTGTAAATCTTAATATATGTTTGAATTAAGAGTGATTTATTAACTCTTGAACTATTGGTACATAGTTGATGTATTTTGTGAGTATTGATGCAGGGGCCAAAGTGGCCATTATTTTACTTGCATGCGGACCCTGTGTGGTCATGGTTAATTGTTGCGACAAGTTTTGTACCTTGGGTAGAGCTCCCCGTTACAAAGGGAGACTGCCCAGATTTTGCGTGGTGGTGTATGGTTATGACATCCACGACTATTCCTTGAGTTGGGTTGTTAAGGGACCCGGAAATGGGGTGTCACAATGTTACCTAATTTGGACGTGAGAGAGTCATATAATGAAGCGGAAATGCGCGGCGTCCGAGCCGAGGGTCTCGTTAGCTGTTTCCGTATTCTTGCGAGCTCTGTGGATTCGGGTAACCCGATACCACACTATTGTATCCCATTTATTGAGATCCATATTTTTATAAAAATCGAGCAAAGTCTCCTTTGTTCGGGAGCCTATTTATTATATGATATAACCATAACTCATCCAAGGTCTCCAGCAGTAGTAATGATCACACAGGTCCATGTCCACATCTCGATACCTGACTATATCACTTGAAGTAGTCCGTAGAGTTTATTACAACACTCTTATACATAACATATATTAAAACTAGCTTGTTCTAATATAGTTTACAAAAATATTTATCAAAGCCACATCTTAGCTTCCTTCAAAATCCTAGCCTCGAGTGAGCCCCGTCTCCCTGCACACTCCTTGTACCTGAAAGGGGGTTCCACGATGGGGTGAGCAATGCTCAGTAGAGAATAATTCCTATAAGGCCTCCGCTAAGTGCACATACAATGCATTTCATACGTTCAAGTAAGCATACACATTACACTGCTCAAATGTCTACGTCTGTGAATGAGAATGTATTTCATGCTGTCCCATGTTCCGAGTCCTCACCAACTCCTTCATACACGCATATGTCGAGTGTGAAAAAACCCGTCATTGATGTTTAATCCAATGACCTTTTTTCCAAAACAATTTTTTTATCGTAATAGCGTTGGATCGCATACAATGTTGTTACGTTTATTTAGTAAAATCTCGTGTGTTTAGCCATTTGTAGACTCTGATTTTCGAGTTTTCAGTGGGGCGTATACGCCTTCCCGACATTTTTATGGGCTCACGCCGGTGATCATGTCTAACCATGACCTCACCCAGGATTTTCTCAGATAGGGTATCTATCCCTTCTTGCTATGCCTAACACACATATTTTTCATTTCTTTTTTCTTTTATGCAACCATGAGACTCATTTTGGACGTTATCCCATTACCGAGCTCACCACCCAATCTCCCAGAATAATGAATGATCATAACCATTCACACAGTGTCCCTGTGCATATGCAATGCAAAAATGCCAATGCATGTTGTAAGACCCGAGAAATTCCAATTTCTGGAATAAGGGCAAAATCGTAATTTTGATTACAAAATTATAATTACGGTTAAAAGTCCGTAATTAATTCTCTAGATCTCGAGATGATGAAGCGGATTGCAGTTGGAATCGTCTCGCGAGGAAATCTAGTAGCCTTACGTAAAATTTCGCAATTTCTTTGAGGAAACGATTAAGGTGACACGTTTTTGAGACATCGCGTTTCGGTGCCGTAAAGCGATTTTCGATCTGCTTGAGGAAGTCACACATAATAAGTACTCATGTACCATAAGTGGTATGAGTAGATAAATGATGAAAATGAACGGTCGAGATAGTCTTGAGATGTCAAGCTTGGGAAAGGAAGGAAGTAGAATTAATTAAATTATTAAGTTGGATAATAAAACAAAAATTAGCTGGTGTTTCTTCTCCAACAAAATGAGAAAAAACGTGAAATGAAAGGAGGACTTGCGAGTGGCGGTACGAAATGGAGTTTAGAGAGAAGGACCTCCTTCTCTAAAAATCTGGACGATCCTAAGTCGGCGGTCTTCGGGCAGAAGGAGAAATGCTCTACGCGGAAAGGAGCTGCAGCGTGGAGTGGATTTAGGGAGTTTCTTCAACTCCTTGAGGTAGGATTTCTCCCTACTTGGGTTTATTCTATTTTTAAGGTGTTTTATTAGTGTTTCGGTTGTTTGAGGCCGTGAGGCCGTTTGGTCGATCCCGAAACATGGGACTGAATTGATAAAATTTTGGGAGAAAAAATGGAACGGCAGTGGGCGCTCCACACGGTATTTGGGTTCACAATGATGGGTTTGTGTGTTAAATCATGCTTTGATTGAATTTAAGGCGAGAATGGCCGTGAATTCGGGTTCACTAAGTGAATGGCGGTTGTGATCTTTCGGGAATAGTAGCAGGGGTTTCACTGTTGAGAAAGCTTGATATTGAGGAATATATTTTAAATGGAATTATGTGTTTGGTTAAATGGTCGAATCGAATTGCTTGTGTTTGAACATTAGCCAGAGAGCTAATTTTGATCGTGAAATGATAATTACATAACATGTTTGTGTGATTTTAATTTTTATGTGAATATATTCATGTTTATATATTTGCATGTGATTAAATGAATTAGGCGCATACATGCATTATATACCTTTGGAACATCCCAGGAATATAGGAGTTAGTGCATGAGATGATCTAGAAACAAGGTTCGGAGGAGTAGTCACAAAATGTAAATTATCGGAGGAATTAGTCAAAATCGAGATAATATATATCAGCCGTCGGAGCGACGAGTTGATATTTATTCATCGGAGGGTAGTCCACGAACAAATAATATACTTATCAATCGTCGGGCGACCCAGGTGATATATATTCATCGGAGGTTGTCAGTAATAAAACTAATCATTCTCATACGAGGCTTGGCGAGTGTGAGAGGAAGTCGATGAGGACTCGGGATGCACGAGTTGGTCATGTAGACATTCAAGTAGGATCATGCATTTGCTTGAATGTGTGTGTTTAAATTGGAACATTGCGCACTTAGGTGGTGAAGTAGCCAGCTTAGGGCGGTCTCTCTTGAGCTTTAGCTCACTTAGGTCGTGGGTTCCCCCTTTTCTGGTACGGGAGCGTGCGAGAGGACGGCTCGTCTTTAGAGATTCATTATGAAGAAAGTAGGGGATGTGGCTTTGGTGGTTGTCCCATATGATAGAACTCTTTACGTTTAATATATGTATTATTTAAGAGAAGTAAAAAAAAAATATTAACTCTTGTAACTATTGGGTATATAGTTGGATTCATAGTCGAGCATGTATGTTGAGTACGAGTTATGGAGCCCAGTGGCCATATTGGATATATATTGCATATATTAATTTGTTTGGGCGGGCATCATCCCAGTCTTATTACAGGTAGAGCTCCGCGTAAAGGAGACTCTTGCCCGATTTTCTAAAGTGGCGTACGTGTAACCCGACCTCACTTGTATTCGCGGAGTTGACGGGTAGTCGACGGACTGGGTTTTGGGGCGTGTGCATTATCTGCTCCGTGTTACGTGTATAATGGATATTCGTGAATGACACTTAATCCCACACCACTTCTTAGGTGTCATGGACAATCACGCATCACTATATATGACTTTGCAATCATTTCATTCATGTCAACCTATCATGTATACATATGCGAGCGATGCATTGGCGTAATAGATTCTATGATCAGCGATGGCACCCACCTGAGCAAGTCATGTAATGACCATTGCACATAACAATTCATCACAGCATCAGCGTTTAGATGCTCATATTGACATTCGAAGCGGTCACTACATTGTCGACTAGTGCTTCGCTCACGAAATCAAGCCATATCATTTTCCATTGCACACACCGATTCATCATGCCAGCATGTTGAACACACATATTGACATCCAAACATGTCACTCTTAATCAAGTAATGACATGCTCAAACAAGTCACATAATGGCCTTGAAGCAAACTATAATAGAACACAGAATAGTTCCGAACTCAGTATAGAAACTAGTCCCTTAACAGTCCTAAAAACTAGACACAAACCGTTAAACATCTTAAGCTGTAGCAATCCTAAAAAATGGACCATAACTTGAGTTATAGAGGTCCGATTTGGCAAAAACTGGACACAAACCTTTAAATAGCCTAATCTGTAGCAGTCCTGGAAAATGGACCATAACTTGAGTTATAGAGGTCCGATTTGGGTGATTCAAAAACCTAACATCAAATTCTCAGATAGAGCTACAATTTCTTTGAAGGATAATAGTCCAAATTCTCACTTTTTCCCAACCAAAAATCAGTCCCAAAAATCTGGACAATAGGTTCGGCCAAAACAGGGCAGCCTGTGGCAGTCCCGGAAAACGAACCATAACTTGGGTGATTCAAAAGCCTAACATCAAGTTCTCAGATAGGGCTACAATTTCCTTAAAGGATGCTAGTCCAAATTCTCCATTTTTCTAACCGAAAATTAGCCCCAAAAACTGGACATCATATAGGATCAAAACAGGGCACTATTCTCATAACCCATTAATTTTGAAAACGGCCTTAGAGTAGCGGTAACTTGACCCTAGGGCATTAAAGGCTCGACAAAGCTTATTTTTTATAATGGAAAATAAACCAAAGTAGGAAGAATCCCTACCTTTTTGAGCGTAGAAGAAACTCTAGGAGGTCTCGTTAACACTTCCTGAACCCGAAACTTTTGATTTCCCGAACTCCTCGCTTGAACTCTAGGAAAAATCTCGTGTTTTCAGTACCCACGCGTAGCCCTCGTTGAGTAGATGAACTTTCGTTCTTAGCCCGACGAATTCCAACTGACGGAACTCCGTAAATCGAAGAGAGAAGTTTGGATTTTTTTTCTTTTTTTTTTTCTCCCCTTCTCTAGTTCAAACCAAAAAGAAAGAAGTTGATTTTTTCCTTTCTTTTTTTTTTTTTCCTTCATTTCACCTTTTTAACATATCTTTAAGTTTTAATTGCTTGGCCCACGCGTGTCACGACTCGTTCGGGCCCATTTTTTCCCCGAAATGATTTATCTCATCCCGGTTTAAGTTCAAATTATTTTTAAATGAACTTTACTTAAATCATTTTTAACTTTTAATTTTCCCCAAGAAACATCAGGTTTTAGGATGATGAAACATTAAATCAGCCTCAAAAAGCGTGAAAATTCCCATTATCTCGGAATTTGTGAAAATTTTTAGTGAGGTAGATCCAACGGTGATCCGTTTAAATCATCCCCGAGATCTAAAAATTTTCAGGACTATACGAACAATTTCGACCAATTTCTTATTTTTGTCATTTTTAGAAAAAATTAAAAAAATTTTAAGTTTAAAATCAAACGAAATTAAGCAGAATTTGGATTATGCTTATAGTTGTGAATGGTGCGCTTAACGTGTGCCTAAGCTCAAGACATAACCACTATAGCACCTCACCTTTCAAGACATGCGCTAAGACTAAAGAGGCGCTTCTTATATAATATAGTTTTTTTTAAACACATTTTTTCTCAAAATTTATAATTATATATTGAAATTTATATAATTTCATTCATTTTTTTCATCGAAATTTCTTTAAATATTGGGAATATTTATTTATTTTATCATTAGAGAGAGTTTATCAAAATTATATAATTATATAATTATAAATATTGGGAATATTGGGAATAATTATATAATTTATCAAGATTTTTTTTGAGAGAGAATAACATTGCCCTTGCCTAATACCATGTTGTGTGAGCCTAGTACCACAAGCATGAACAACTACAATCTCTCATCTTGGTGGAAGAATGAGCTAGAGAGACCGAACTATGTGGAATTAAGCTTTTGGATGATAAATGAAAAGGTGATTTGATGGATTAATTGGTTAATTTTGTAAATTTTCTACCTAACTTACTTGGAATATAATACTTTCCGATCTAAGTAGATTCATTAAATTTTTAATGTTAAATCCGATAAGTTGCAATGTATGAGTTATTGAAAGTCAAAGTTGTGATGAATATAAATTGCAATGCTTGTTATGTACCAATAATTGAATTGAATTATCTAAATTGAGTTAATTTGGATCTAAATCTAATGTTAAACCTAATATTAGTATAGGAGAGGATGAGATAGGATCCTAAGCCCTAAGGTATCATAAAAGAACTCAAACAAAATGAAAAAAATTAAAAGAAATTTGTCAAATCAAGTCACCAATCCTAAATAATAGTGAGTAAAATTATCCTTTTTATTTGTCCTTTATTTTACTCAACTTGTTCACTTTGTTAGCCTACCTTTTGCCTCACTTACTAAATTCCATCACGCAGGGGTTGTTTGTTTTTTGACTTAATACTGAAAGTTATTCAGCATGAATAGCTTTCAACATTAAGCTATTTGTTTTTTTAAATTTTCACGATTTATTGTTGAATTTTTTTTAAAAGTTCTAAATAGAAAAAGTGAAAATATTTAGCTTTTTCCATTAAGAAAAAATCATTTTCCACAAAAAGAAGAAAAACGTCATCATTATCCAACAAGGAAAAGAGCTAGCAACACTCACTACTAGGGATCACAACGGGAGGGTTTGGAACAAGGCGGTCCCATCCCCCGACCTGACTCGTTTATTTTTTTCAATTCTCAAATATATCTCATTTAAAGCGAGCGAGGATGAGAAAATTCTTAAACCCGCCCCGTTTACATTTGATTTTTGTTTTTATTTTTTATTTTTTTATATTTGCTTTTTTTTATTATATTAAAATTAATATATTTTATAAAAAATAAAAATATTATGAATTTTTATAAATTATTTATTAAAAAACATTTTTTTTTTGAGGAAATTCTAATTATTATTATTATTATTATTTATATTAATGTATAAAATAAAAATAATAAAATATATATATTTTTAAAATATAATCTGGGCGGGACAGGAGTAACAATACATGAACCTGTCTCGGATTTAAGAAAATAAATTCAAACCCGCTAAAAATCTGATTATAGTTAAACCAAATCCGTCGTATTGCGAGGCGAGGTGGCTCCGAAATAATCGGATTAATTCTGATCCACCCATTCACTCTGATATTAAAAACAAATAGCTTGTCTGCAGCTATTATTAAAATGTATTGATAAATGAAAGCTCAAAAAAAATTATATTTAGCATTAAGTAAAAAAGACAAACGGCACCATAGTTGTAATTGGATTTCTACAAGTTGTTTTAACTAATTTTCTCCATTCCTTTATCTTGTGATTTCTCTACCTAGAACCTCTTAATTTTAGGAATACTAAATTCTTAGGATTGACTTAAGGGCAAACTACACTTTGCATTGGTCTTTGCTCTCTCTCTTTTTATATATACTAGTGAGTATACATATGCATGTAAAACAATATGAAAAAAGTATAATAAATAAATTTATGGATTTATTTTTTTCAAAATTTATATTCAAAACTAATTGAACATAATTACATTTTAAATAAATTCAATAAAAGTTGTTCTGAGTAGTGTGAACTTATAGATTAAGCCTTTGCTAGGAAAAAGCTAGATAAGATAAATCAAGTCAATCAAGTTAATCAAGGATGGACAAGTATAATCAACTTATAGATTATACTTTTCCAGTAAAATTATCTTTTAACAATTTTTCTTGAGTTAAAAAAATAAATATTCCATTAATCTTTATGAAATTTGCTTTATTTTGATGTAAGAATATTTTTTTCACTAAATTTGTGAGATTTTTTACTTTATTTTATGTATGCTTGTATACATTTTTCTTTAATTAATAACCATAATATGCATAATTTATTATCGCTTTCTTCATATTTCTGAAATTATTATTTTGTCATTTTTTTTTCTCTGTATTATTACCAAATGTTAATTAATTATATTATCTTAATAATTGATTTAGTCAACTTTGTATTGAAAGTTATTCTTAAATTGTTATGAAATTAGATTACTTATTGTATTTAAATAATGTGTGATTTATCCATCGTGTCTAGTTCATATGATAAAGCATTTAATGTTTCAAAAAGGCAGGACATAAGAAGGGAAGGGGTCCCGAGTTTGAATTTTAGTGGAAACAATTTAATACATTCTAATTAAAGTGTTTAGTTGTTAAAAAAAATAATATATGATTTTGTATTAAGACTTAGGTGGTGTTTGTTTTTTTTACTTAATGCTGAATATAACTTTTTTTGAGCTTAATGCTGAATAGTACTTAATAGCATTAAGTATTAAGTTGTTTGTTTTTTAACATTAGATAGTGAGTAGGGATAATGATAGGGCGGATTATTTCGGGTTACGCCACACTTTGCTCTCTTAATAGCCTGAGTTTAGTTTAATTTTAATCAGGTTTTTAATGGGTTTTGGTTTATTTTCTCAAATCTGAAATTGGTTCAGGTATTGTTACTCCCTGTAAAACCCAGGAAAATTAGAAATTTTCAAAATTGGCAAAATGTTAATAAAAATAATAAATTGCCATAAGGGTTTAGGGAAGCCTAGAAAATTCTCTAGATCTCTGATGACGAAAATTTGCTTGTAGATTAAGTCGTCTCGCGAAATCTAGTGACCCGAGAAAGTTTCGTTGAATTACGAGACAAGGCGGAAATTTTACGATTTTTTGGGTGATAAGATCTTAGTGAGCTCGGGACGGCGCCGGCCACGCCTATAGAGCGAGGTAGGGGCTCTTGCCCTAAGGCCATAGTGGGGCCCACTTTATAATTGGGCTCCTTTTTGAAATAATAAATATTATATATATTTATAATTTATAATTAATTAAATATAATAAAAATTTGGATTTGATGCGAATTTCTCAAAAAAAGCTGATTAAATGAAATAAAGCTCTCAAAAAGAGCTAAAGGCTTTTCATCTGATAAAGGAAGTCTCACATAGGCCCCACTTCATTAAATGATATGTCTTTTTGCAAACTCCTTCAAATTGTCGATTACTTTATGCGATGACTTCTTTTTATTTTTGTTAAAAAAAAGTTAAAACACTCTTTCAACGTCTGAGTTTCTCTCCGTTCAAAAATATTAGGGTTTCTCTTTCTGAAAAAAATTAGAGTTATCGTTTTTCTTTGATAAAAAACAAACAAACAAAAATGTGATGTCGATCGTAGGTATGAAATAATTTATTATTTATTTTTAACGTATTTTTATTTGATTATTTTATATTTTTTATCCAAATAATAATTTTGTTAGTTTTATATTTTTATTATGCAGTTCAATATGAAGAAAGAAGACATGTTCGTTTGATCAAATTTATCAAGATTCTCTCATCAGGTTCTATCATTATTGATCTAATTTAAAGTTTGATCTTGAATTGATATTGAATTGAGTTATTATGTCTACTAGAAAGTATTTCTCTGGATATGAAAAAAGAAAGAAGAAAAAAAAAACTGAGGAGTTGTTACAATCTCAAGTGGGAGTTATGGACAAATTTACTTGTCAAACCAGTAATGTTGACAAGGAAATATATGAGAAGGTTCAACATGAAAAAAGATATTAATGAAGAGGGGAGAATTTAGTAAATAAAGAAGATTTGGATGATTGTGAACAAGAAATTTTGAAGAATGTGGAAAAATAGGAATGAAGCGACATGATAATTTGGAGGAAAATATGAATGAGCAACCAGAGATGATTTAGATACAGCGTGTTGTTATTTGCCTGGAGCATTCTGAGATCCGAGAAATTGGAAAATTATTGATCAAAAGTTAATAGACATGTTGGTGAAAAGAGGTCATTCTAAAGTAAAAGTGGATAATTTTCCTAAAAACTCAGAAAATAGGTATTTCTCTTCTACACATTACACTCGTTATTTATCAAATGGTGAGAAGACTATCAGAAAATGGTTGGTTTACTCAATTTCATTGGATAAAGTATTTTGCTTTTGTTGTAAGTTGTTTAAGCAAGAGGAAAATACTTTTCAATTAGCTAATGAAGGAACTAATGATTGGAAAAATACTCGAGTTATAGGCACAAAGTCAGCAAGCTAGTAATGAGCACATACGGAACATGAGAAGATGGATTGAACTAGAAAGGAGATTACAAAAGAATTTGACAATTGATAAAGCATTACAAGATCAAATCAACAAAGATAGAGAACATTGGAGACAAGTTTTTGTGAGAATAGTTTCTATTGTTAGCTTTCTTTGCAAGAATAATTTGGCATTTCGAGGGAGTACTGAGAAAATTTATGAAGAAAATAATGGAAATTTCTTGGGTATAATTGAAATGATTGTTGAGTTTGATCCAATAATGAAATAACACCTCCGGTGGATTCAGGAAAAGGAAATTCATTATCATTATCTTAGTCACAAAATTCAAAATGAATTTATACTTATCTTGGCGAGGTGAAATAAGGCGAGATTATTAAAAGTTAGAGAAGCAAAATATTTTTCGAGTTATACTTGATTGTACACGGATATAAGTCATGAAGAACAAATGTCTCTCACAATACGATGTGGATGTCTGCAAGTCAGTTAAAGGAGTAGAAGAGTTCTTTTTAGGATTTACGAAGTGGAGGATACCTTAGGACAAGGATATTTGATGAATTAATAAATGCTTTAAGAACACTTGAACTTGATCTTGATGATTTAGAGGTCAAGGTTATGATGCTTGATTCGGAGAATATGAAAAAGCATAAAAGGTGTACAAAAAAAGTATTGTAGAGTAAATCCAAGAGCTCTACACACCATGTGGTTGTCATATTCAATCTTGCACTTTGTGATGTAACTAAATTCTTGTCTAAAGGCTAAATCTTTTTTTTTTTGGAATTGTCTGATGCATATATATATTGTTTTTCATCTTCTCACAAGCGATGGGAAATTTTGCAAGATAATGTAAAAGGTTTGACCCTTAAGCCGCTATCACAGACACGTGGGAAAGTCAAGTTGAATGTGTTAAGGCAATAAGATTTCAAGCTTCATAAATTAAAGGCTGCTTTAACTCATGAGTTGAAACAAGTGATGATCACCAAAACGTTCGAGGGGATCTTTAAAAGTTTATTGTCGAATATCATGGATTTTGAATTCTTATTTGGCATGGTTATTTGGTACAATATTTATACGCCATTAATAGAGTGAGCAAAATGTTGCAAAGTAAAGACATAGTTATTGATCTTTGCTATTAGTCATTTGAAAGCACTTATTTCTTTCTTTGAGACCTATATTGGATTTGAATACGATAAGATTATTGCTAAAGAAATTCTTTGCTCATATGAAAATTGAACCTACATTTTGTGAAAGCGTATTATTTGGAAAGACGGTTGATGAAAATGCTAGTGAAGAGATTACACATTCGGTGAAGAATGCTATAGAGTTGATTATTTCTTATATATAGTTGATCAAGCTATTTCTTCACTCAATAGTAGATTTGAACAATTTCAAAAATATGAAGATATTTTTTAAATTTTTTTTTGATTTACACAAGTTACATATTACAGATGATGATTGTTTGAAGTCTTGTTGTGATAAGCTTGAAAATTTTTTGAGACATAACATGGACTCTGATATTGATGGGGATGAGTTATTTTAGATTTAAAGATTGTGAGAAAGTGCTTACCAAAGAGAGAGGGCCAAGAAGCGGTGAAGTGTTAGGCTATTTGAAAATGATGGATTCATTTTTCCAAATGTATGGATTGCTTACAAGAATACTATTGGCATACGATTCTGAGTTGCCTTTGCGAGAAGAAGTTTACCAGTTAGAGTTAATCGGAAATCATAACATTGATCCAACGTGTCACAAGAAAGATTGGGAATGGATTGACTATCTTGTCTATTGAAAAACATATGCTAGAACAAATTGATTTTAATAGTTTAATTATTGATTTTTATCCAAAAATGCTTGTAGAATAAACTTACAGTAATTTTATGTAATGTGAATATATTTATTTCAATAAAAATTTTATTTTTAACTTATATATATATATATATATATATATATATATATATATATATATATATATATATATATATATATATATATTTATTTATTTATAATGGGCCCAAAAAAAAAATAGCCTAGGGCCCCTATAACGTAAGGGCCGGCCCTGCTCCAGGAACAAGATTTTTACGAAAATCTCGGAAGTCAGAAAATGGTTTGGGCTAAGTTCATTTAAAATAAAGTGAATTGAAAAGAAATAAATTGTTTCGGGGCAGAAACGGATCCGAATGAAGCAATATGAATCATGTATCCAAAATAATAATAATGGAGTCCCTTCAGATTATATTTTAAAAATAATTTTTATTATTTTATTTTATACTTTAATATAAATAATAATTATTATTATAATGTTTAATAAATAATTTATAAAATTCATAATATTTTTATTTTATGAAAAATATTAATTTTAATATATAATAAAAATAAAAGCAAATATAAAAGAATTAAAAATTAAAAAATAAAAACAAAAATAATGTAAGGGGCAAGTTTTAGAATTTTCACATCTCGTCCCTTTTTATTTAATTTTTTAAATGAAACCGAGTTGGGAATTGAAAAAAAAAATATTGGCCAGGGTCGAGGATAGGACAGCCTTATCCCAAACCCTTTAAGTTATCATCTCAGTAGTGTGTATTCTTTATTCCTTCTTCTTGTTAGGCAATGATTGAATTTTCTTATTTACGTGGAAATGACTTTTTTAAATAGAAAAGTAGAATATTTTCGACTTTTACGATGCATGCTTTTAAAAAATTTCATAAATAAGTAGTAAAAATTTTAAAAAAATAAACAGTTTAATGCTAAAAGCTATTTAGTTTCGGTAAATTCAGCAATCTTGTGTAATGTCACGCCACACGAAACCCACCCTAGGGGCATGATGTCAATTCACACCCTCAAGCCTTCGACTGAAGGTTTGGGGTGTGAACGACACTAACCCCTTCGTATGGCTGGATTTTTGTCCGATTCACAAACAGCGTATTCGAGGAAGTAAATGCAACTTTCTAAATCTCGAATATCGACTTTAAGAAACCAATACATCAATCCAAGTATACTTATCCAAATAACTTCAAACTCGAATAAGTAAAACAGAACTAAACTTTAACATCTAAAATGTCCCAAGATAAGTTTTTAAACAAATATTCTAATAAAACCATTTTTCCCATCTAATGTATCCTCTCGCCCGAACTAAAATTTTGAAAATTTTAAAAAAGAATAAAGGGTGAGCTAATGATAAAAATCTTATTACATTTTCATGGATCAAAAAGTTTTTCGATCATATAACGATAGGAGATGTTTTTTCATGAAACTTTTTTTAATTCAAAAATAAGTTTGAACATTAACAAAATATACTTCAAAACATTCTCACATCCATTTCAAATCAGTTTTATATCAAATGTAATCAAACAATTTCATATCAAATTTTGATTCAAACACTTTCATATCAAATCCAAAATCAAATATATTTCAAATATATTTTCTCTGATAAATCAAATATCAAATGGTGTTGATTATGTAGAACTTTGAATGGGTAGCTAGCCGCAAATTGTTCCTTTTAGATTGAATGAAACCAAACACTACTAGTATTAGTAACCTCTAGCAAACCCACAGAGGTGGGGTTGAGTCGATTACGTTCATGATAAAATGTAAGGTCGCGTATATCAGTTGTGAGGGCCGAATAGTGTCAGCTATTATATCCCGTTGACAAGGGCCGAGATAGTGTCAGTGTGACGTTGGCCCGGGGCAGACTAACGGAGAGTCAAATATTGCATTGAAATTTCAAATTACAGCGCATCGTATCTCCGCATTTTCTTTCGTAACGAAACAAATCTCAAAAGTACAATCATACAAAACTATTTTTTGATCATGGATGATAAATAAATAAAACAAGTAAAACTTTTATAAACCAGAATTATATATAATTTAGTTAAAAACAATTTTCATCCTCAAATGAAGTAAAAACAAACAATTTTCTTTTTAAAAATGCACGTATGTATCCCTTACACTTACACATATATAAAACTAATAATTTTTCGAAAAATTTGTATTAAGTCCCTTACCTCAAAGTACTCAAAAGCTTTGAAAGAGAGCTAATCCGAAGAATTTCACCTCAATAAAATATTTCTCCTAAAATAATAAGGAAGAAACTATCATCATTACTTATTTTTTCTTAAAACTTTCCTAATTTGATATTCTTAACAATTATATTATTTTTGTTCACCTCAAACCTATTGACAACTGTTCAAATGATAACTATTTGAATTAGGTAGTTTTACAAATTTTATAAAACTCATATTCATTTTGGATCTTATTTTAATAGTTTATTTATTTTTATCTTTCTTGTCAGAAATAAATCTTTACTAGAAAGAAATAATATTAATAATATTTTACAAATTATATTACTACATAATACACATCTAGCCCTTTTACCTAACTATTATCATACGTATTATTAACGGATCTTATTTCCTATAATTGCTAAATAATTATTATAATCATATTCCTTATCTAATAAATTCTCAATCCTTAATAAAATATTTACTTACCAAAAAATATATATCTTTAAATACTTATCAAATACAAATATTTACTCTGGTATTTTCAAAATTTATCCTGTTGTTTATCATTATTTTCTTTCAAAAATGATCCTTAAATACTTTTTCATTAGCATACTCAAAGTAATTCAATACGACACCACAAATTCTTATTTTATTTCTTTTTTTAAAGAACGAGAGTGGAATCTAAATCTGACTTCTTCAAGGTTCATCTAAATTGAAAGAAGATTAAAGAATCTACATCAAAGAAATCTAGAAAAATAAAATGAGGAAGATCTTACCTAGAGAAATTTGTTCTTGACACTTGAATCAAGCGTGCGTCATACGGAGTGCCGTCAGGAGAAGAGGGAATTGAAGAATAATATAAATGATTTTCTTTTCTTACTCAAATTTATACATGAGGTATCTATTAGGAAATTACCTTTTTACCCCTCTTTCATTAAATTAATTAATTAATTACTAATTGAATTACCATTATTATTTTCATAACGTCCTTTCATTTAAAGTAATTAATTAATTACTAATTGAATTACCATTATTGTTTTCTTGAATTACCATTATTATTTTCATAATGTCCTTTCATTAAAGTAATTAATTAATTACTAATTGAATTACCATTATTATTTTCATAACGTTCTTTCATTAAAGTAATTAATTAATTACTAATTGAATTACTATTATTATTTTCATAACATATACCTATAAGAAATTCTATCATTATTATTTTAAAGTAACTTATCTATACAAATTCACATTTATTATTATTTTCTACAAGCATGTATACAAATTAAAGTGTTATAATAAATGAATCATAATTTAATTGACAGAAATATATATTACTATTGAACCCATGATGCATTTATATTTGACACGTTTAGGCTGATTATACTTTTATAGTAGTATAGATAGACTATGACCCATTTGAGTAAACAACTTAATTAAATACTTATTTTATAAGAATTTATTAAATAAGAACTTATTTTATAAGTACTTATTAAATAAGAACTTATTTCATAAGTACTTTAGTCAATAAATTATTTGTGTTTATATGCATATTTTAAAATTTGCTTATGGATTATTTTAAGGTGTTTTGATGTATTACTATTCAAACATTTATAACAACTAGAATTATTGAAAAGACGATCATAAGCACTTATAAAAATTGTAGGGCTTGGATAAATCAACACCTATAATTTACATAATTTTTTAGAAGTTGTTTTCTATTGTCATTATTTTCAGATTTTTTTTCTTCACATTTTTACATAAATTTATTTTTCAAAAATTTCACCTATTTTTACATAATTTTTATGAATTTGTTTTCTATTTTTCATTATTTTTCAAAAAATTTTCCCTATATTTTACATAATTTTTTTTAAAAATTTTACATTATTTTTTGGAAGTTGTTTATTATTTTTTATTTTTCAGAATAACAGTTTTGTTATTAAGATGATCAGTTTTTAAATTTTCGTAAGTTTTTTTAAAGATTTTTTTGATACTTTTTCATGAAACTTATTTAAATAAGCTAAAATGAGCTTTTAAAAAGGTCATAAATTATTTTTATTAGTTATTTCAAATACTTATAATTAAGTTATTTTTGTTAATTATTTTAAATACTTATAATTTTTATAAAATATATTTATGTCAAAAAATAAACTCAAATAAATTATAAATAAACTATCCAAAAACCCAAATGTCCGTAAACTGACCCGAACAGTTGACGGTTAAAAAGAAAAAGAGAAAAAGCGCAACCCTGGATGAGAAAGTAAACTTGGGTTTAGCGAGGGAGTTCACTTCTTGAACCCAAGTTCACCCAAAGAGCAGGGTTTATTGCACAGACCATAGTCCCGACCCCTGGTTGTAGAGGGAGGAGAGAGGAGAGAAAGATCTGGGCGTCAATGGAAGACATAGAAGACTTGCTGGTTGGCAATGGAGTGGGTGGAGTCCCATCTGGATTTCGACTACCGTTGGGCTCCGTTGGGTTTAACCCCAAACAGAGCAAAAATAAACCCAACCTTGAAAAGAAATCTCATATCAAAGATTCTGTAATTCCAGGCACCCAGGTCTCTCTCTCTCTCTCTCTCTCTCAATTCATACGATTTTAATTATATGTGAATTTTCGGGATATGGGTCGTAATAATAGTTTTTATCTGTTTAATTTTTTTTTGGCAGACAATTTATATGAAGACGTTTGGGTGCTCGCATAACCAGGCAAGTATTCATCCTTATTTTTATGTTCTTCTAATACTCGTTCAGTGTGGATTGAATCGGAAATTATTTGCTTAAAGTTGGTTTTGGGTTCTTGAGGACATTTTAGGTTTTGCCTAGAAGTTGTGGAATTCGGGTGGGCATTCATTCTTTTCGCACTCATTTCTATTTTGTTCAATAGGAATGGGAAATTTATTTAATTTTTTTAAAGGAATTTTAAATGCAAACACGAATTGGGTTGATTCTAAAATGTGATAAACCAAGTAGTTGTGTGACAAAACAAGCTTTGTGATTTCTGTTACCTTTTTTTTTTTTCTAACTTGCAATCTCCCAGGCCATTTTTTATATCCAAACATAAGATTTTGCAGTTACTCATTCACCTGAACTATAGAACTTCTGAAACCAGGAAACTTCATAAGATCTTTTCCATTGATCATGTTTGTATTTACTTTTGGGTGGCATTTACATTGCTGGGTGTATTTGAGAAATAATCCTACTTGTTTGGTGTGAAGATGTTAATTAATAGAACAGAATATTGCCAAATTAGTTTGTTCATTCTTAATGGGTACCCTGGGAACACAGCAACTTGTAATCAGTTGATGCATCAGCTAACAAGCATCCAAGCAAATCAGATTTTTTCCAACTTGTAAATACTAGGATTTTTGAGGAAAGATGGAGAACGGAAGAGGCATTGTGGGATCTACTTGATTTCTATTCCTTCCTTTGGGCCTTTTGCCTTGTCACCTTTATGAGAGTTCCATTTGATGTTATTTCACTATAGAAGGCCCTGAATAGCCCAAGGCTACTAGGAAGTCCCTCATAGAAGCAACCAAAGGAATAACCTTCCTCTTTGCTATTCTATCATCTTCATGATTTAACTGTGAAGCGTTGGGTGTTCAAAGCATTTTCATGGTGGCTTTTTTCTGTTTTGAAAGTGGTGTAAAGGAAGATCCTTTCTGCTGAGGAAGTAACCATCCTCTTGGCTGTCCTATTATTTTCTGATTGCTGATATAACTATGGTGGCTTTGGGAGTTTGAAGACCCTCTCAACTTGGTTTTTTGCATTTGGAAGTGGTGTGAGAAATCCTTTACAAAAAACGCTTTATTATTTATAAATCGGAGTGATTTCTAAGTAATTTATTTGTGTTAAAAAAAGAAAAAAGAAAGAAAAGAGCAGGAATTGGAAAATCATATACTTTTCCATTGTGGATGTGCATTCAACCTCTAGTGTCTTAGGGGTCCTGCCTAGCTCCATGGATACATTTTGACATGAGGCCTTGCTAGGAAGAGTAGGCAAATTTCAGGAGGGACTATTTGTGCTTATAATTTGGTCTGTTTGGAAAGAGCAGAATTAGAGGAATTTTGAAGGTTCTGTGAGCTTTGAGTTGGCTTTGGAAGATATTATAATCAAATCTCATCTTCGTTTACTTTTAGAGATCTATTAGGAGATGAAAATATATCAGTCACAGCTGTCATAGATGGCTTGTTAGAGGTTTAGACTTGCTTTGTTCTGTTGTTGTTCCTTTTCTTTTTGTGTTGTTTGGTGCTCCTTCCATGCTTCTTTCTACTAGGGTGAGGCTCCACTCTTGGAGGCATCTCTTTTATGGGGAACTAAAGATTTCATTTCTATATTGAAATTTGAAAGTGTGCAAGGCTTTCAAAATTTTAAAATTATTTTTGGGTGTTTGGGTTATGTTTTTATTAAATTTAATTAAGTTGGATTTATGGGTTATATGTTACCTTTTTTGTATTATAATATCAATGCGGTGATTAACTAAAGATGATTTTCCAACTCGGGGGAAAAACCTGCTGTGCTGGCAGGTATATATATTTTTTTAATGGGGAAAGAGATAAAGATATTAGCAAAAAAATGAGTCAAAAGGCAGCCCAGCTGTATAAAAGGGGGTATACAAGGGGAGCCAGAAAGGCCTATACAAAAAAGAGAGGGCAAACAAAAAACTTACTGCCCCCCAAATACCAGGAATTAGAGAATACACAAAAAGATTCTTACAATAGAAGATCCACTCTAGGAATTAACCCAGCCCAGGATGTTAGAGAGCTAACGAAAGAGAGTTTAAGCTTGCTATAGGAGAAAGTAGCATCTTCAAACACAATTCTGTTTCTAGGTATTTTTACAAGTATTAGGGGTTGCTTAATTAGAAGTGCTGACAGGGATTTTTACAAGTCTAAAAGGCCAATTCCTTAATTAGAAGTGTTTGGAGTTGCTTGTTTTTTTAAGTCAAAGTCTAAAAGTAAGTTGCTTTAGGATTTAGGATAAAAAGTGAAAACATTTTATTTTTTCCATTAAGATCAAATCATCTTAGAAAAAGAGAGAGTTAAAAAACAATCAATTTTGAAAATTATTTAATTCTTAACGCGACTTGCTTGAGGACTTCAAGTCCCGAAAAATAAAAGAGAAAATAATGCTTAATGCCATTAAATACTATTGAGATTTAAAGTTAGATTAAGATTTAGTTAGATCAAGTGGAATTAAGTAGGCATGGATAAATTCCCCTTTATGTATTTTATAGACAATTGGAAAGGAAAAAAGAAATTAAGGAGTGTTTGGAAATGAGATGTTAGATCAAAGTCTTAAAAGTTGTTTCCTTCACAATCTTGCTTTGTGGATTCAAGTGTACATTCATGAAAGTTCTTTGTCTGTAATTGATTGTGTAGATTAGTAGGGTTCTTGGGTGTGGGAGCTGTTTTTTTTTTATTTTATTTTTTATTTTTGTTTTCTCCCCTATATTTTTGGGTTTTTATTTTGTTTTTCTAGCTCATTGTATACTGTCTGATCTACTCTTGTGCACTTTATGCTCTTTTATACAATCTCTTAAATGCCAAAAAAAGAGAGTAGTTATTTAGATTTAAGACAGGAAATACCTTACCTTTTATTGAGCTTTAATTATATCTTCATAAAATTGATTAATCAGCTGCTAGAATTTGCATGTCATTAGAGATTCACAAGACCTTTGGCTTGTCATCTTTTCTCATTGTAATTGTTTTTACTTGTGTTTTGTCACTTTTCAGAGCGACAGTGAATATATGGCAGGTCAGCTTGCAGCATTTGGTTATCTATTAAGTGACAATCCGGAGGAGGCAGACTTGTGGCTGATAAACACGTGAGAATCTGTCCCTATTTTACTACTTAAGATCTTTTGCCCTATTATTCTTTTTAACTCTTTCCATTACATTCTTTTTTTATGTCTGAATATTTGTTGAAAAAAGTAGTTAGGCTTGATTCTTTGTTTATTTATTTATTGGTTCATAATGTTGCTTCAATCATGGGTAACATTGCTAACATTTGTTCTTCAGCTGGCAAATGTAGCACATAGAATTACAATGAGTTTTATATGGTACATGCTTAAATCTATGTTTACATGTGGAAGTTGTGGTTATCACGTTTTTAGAATCTGATTGTATATTTTTCAAACTTATTTCACATGATGATATGAGAGGAGGTAGGTGTTAGTTTGCAGTGGAATCTAAGTCCTTTATATTTCTACGGAAGAGGTTGGTGGGAAGTTAAAAGAGAGGAGATTGGGGGGGGATAGTGTGGTGTGGTAGGGCATTGAGGAGCGAGGTAGGGGCCTCTAAAATTGGGTCAAGTTTAGGGAAAACAACTTGTTTTGCTTGTTGGAAGGAGTGAAGCATGTTGTGGAGATGAAGGTTTGCCAAGATGGAGCAAAGGTTGGGAGGAGGGTGGTAGGAAGTTCAAGCTAGAAAGTAAGGAAAGTGGTGCATGGAGATTCTTGCACTATATTGTGGTTACACCGAAGTTTAATAGATTTTCTCTGATTTTTCCTGAAAGGGAGAGGTTTCCATAGGGGGTGGATTATATTGGTAGAAAACTTTGTGCTCATGGGGTGGGTTTTGAAGTTGAGGGTAAGAATTTGTTTGTCCCTAAGGTGAACTGGAGTTCGAGGGAGGCTTTGAATGGAAAATCTTCTTTGGCTAATGTAGTACGGAAGTCTTTGAGTTAAGGAGGGATGTAGTTTGGCTACAACTTGGGGGAGGAGAGGTGAAAGAAAGGAAGAGGAGCCTGAGGAACTTCTTGGTTGGGAGTTGCGGAGATGGTTCTCTATCATCATCAGAGTTGTTAGAATTGAGGACTTTGGTGTTGAATGCTTGGTCCTTGAGAAAAGGTTTGAAGATTTCAAGTTTCAGGGGTTTCTTGCTATTGTTAGAATTTGAAGATGGCTTGGTGGTAGAAAGAGTGTTGGTTAGAGTATCCAGAAGGTTTAGGGAGAGAGATATTGATGTAGGACAACCCTAGAAAGGTTGCCTACACGCGAGGTGTGTGAAGAAAGGTTTTATAATTTAGGGTTTAGGAAAGGAACAAGGGTAAAATTAAAAAATATATAGATAAAAGATGTGATAGGGAAAATTTAGATAAGAAAAATAGAAAGAATGTACCATAAGGGGATATGTAGAAACCTTAGTATCTCACTAAGGTTTTCTAGGAGTCTCACCTAGAAAGTCAATGGAGTCTCACCATTGAGAGTCAATGGAGTCTCATGGCGCTTAAGTTAAGGAAAAGCCGTAGATTGAATAGAGAAAGAAGGGCTTTTAGGCCCTCTAGATAGGTTGATTATATTGAACGGTGGTTTATAGCTAGGGGGTTTGCACGAGGGATTGGAACTTGCAGATATTGCAAAAAGATGAAATATTATTACTCAACCAAAATCTGTTTTGACTTACATCAATGAGCCTTATTTATAAGCCTCTCTAAGAAATCCTAAATGTACTAAAATTCTAATTACCTAATGTGACTCGACCCTAATTTGATTCTAAGAAAGAATTGTGATTTGACTCTAATTGATAATCCTAATTTAAATTGAAAATCATTTTCTAACTAATAATCATAATGTAACTCAAACTACTAAGCCTAATTTCACAGCTCTAATTGCAACTTATAAAAATTCTCTCTTTCTTTTATGTATATCCTAAAACACCATCAGCAGCAGATATTCATCTAGATTGGTGGCAAATTAGGTCAGGGGTGTGTGGTGGAGGGTTCTTGGAAGGAGGCTTAGGTGAGATTGTTAGGCCTCTAGTTGCAATTGTGGATTTTAGTTATCTCGAAGAAAATTGGGGAATGTTGAGGGGTTTTGTAGCCATAGATGGCGACATTGTGAGTTTGAACTAGTTGTAGTGGGCAAGGATTTTAGTGAGATTGAGAAATGGAGTCTAAGGGTGGGTTGCTATCTTGAAAAGGACTCTGCTAAGGGAGTGAGGGTAAGGATTATGGGTTTACCGCTGCATTTGTGGTCTGTTGAAGTCTTTAGAAGTGTGGGAAATGGTTGTGGAGGGTTTTTAGCCGCTGATCAGGAAACGATGTCTCTCTCAAAACTTTGATGGGTAAGGATCTTAGTGAGTTTGGGAGGAAAAGAGGTTCCTCGTTTAGTCCAAATAGAGGAGGGAGGAAGGAACTATGTGATCCAACTTCGGTGGGAGTCCCTGCCATGGTTTTTGTGTCCTGCTATCAAGAAGAAGAAGAATGGTTCAACAATAGAATTGTCCAAGGTTGAAGGAGAGTGGAAGCAATGCGCTGGATCAAGCGAGTACTCTCGATGACAGAGTTCTTCTGCCAAAGAGCAATCAGACGTGTTAGGCAAGCTTGATAAGGTTCAGTCCTGTGACTTGTCCCATCGTTCTAACACTGCAAAGGCTAAGAAGGGGAGGGCCTAGGGCTTGGCGATAGATGTGTGGGAGGGCAGGATCCTCTATCCCCCTATTTGGGTTTGGGAGATGATGGGCTGGGCCTTCAAGCCCTTAAAGATTATGGGCGGGCTGGGCTTGTGTTGGATGAGGAGGGGCCTACTCCCAAAGGGTTTGATTTAGTCCCTAAGGTGGGAAAAGAGGATGTTATAAATGAGACTAATGGGCCTTGTTTATTACAAAGAGGGGAATCCCATAAGCCCTAATGTGGGGGAGGTGAGTGGTGGGTCTTTTAGCAAGGGATCGGAATCCACATTGATGGGCCTTCCAAGTAGTGTGGGTATTAAAGCCGTGAGCCTCACTTCCTCTCCCATTTTTGATGTTTGAAGGAGCTAGGACTCTAGATTATGGTTCGGGATTGAGCAAGGGGTTACGAGGAGATTTCAGTTGCAAAGAGAAGATGCCGACAAGGGCAACTGTGAATCGGGAGCATAGTTTCGCTAACCCCAAGTATGAGAATTAGTTCTCCCTTCTTCCTCTACCCCAGTGCTCCTCTGCTTCTATTTATGTTGACTGGGCCCATTTCGAGGATGGGTCTTTCGGTAGAAGGGGGTTTTGTGAGGAAGGATCCGAGGAGGAGATGAGGGAGGCTTCGTTTGCCGAGCCTTTGCAAGTTATTCAGGCTGGTTGGAATTTTGGGTGGGAGCCCCCAAAAGATGTTGGAACCGTGGTTGTGGCGGGTATTGATTTTTCAAACGAAAATTGGGAAGAAAGTAGCTTGGAAAAATTCAGTATGTCTATGGGGTTTTCGATTATCGGGCACGAAGAGGAGGTTTTGAATTTCCTTAGGAAATTTAAGGGTAGAAGGGATGCTATAAGTCCGAGGAGAGTTTCGACGACTAAAAATTTCGATAGGGAACTCTGAAAGTTGGAATGGAATATTAAGGAAAGAGGGGAAATCCGGAGGAGTGGTGCTACTTGAGGGGGCTAATAGAGGCATTTTTAGATGACCCTCAAAATAATTTTCTTGGAATGTTAGGGGGGGCAAATGACAAGGTGAAAAGAAAGGTTATTAAGGCTTTTTTGAGGTCCCAAAGGGTGGATGTGGTGTGCCTTTAGGAAACCAAAATCTGTGAAATGTCTAAAGTTCAGCGAGAAGTCTGGGGTGGAAGATACCTCGCGGGAGCCATCATCGTAGAGGTGCTTCGGGTGGCGTTATTGTGCTTTGGGACACTAAAGCTGTTCAACTCATCGGAATGGAGGGAGGTCAATTTACAATTTCTTGCCTCTTTAAAGGTTGTGATAATGGAGCATAATGTACGTTCACTAGGGTTTATGGTCTATGTTTCGGAAGGGAGAGGGAATTATTATGGGAGGAATTAGAGAATATTAAAGGGCTGTAGGGAGGGCCTTGGTGTATTGGTGGAAATTTCAATGTAATCAGATTTCCAAGTGAAAGGAATAGGGTAAGTGGCATTTTCCAAGCTTTGAGGGGATTTTCCCAAATGGTCAATGAGTTGGAGTTAATAGATGAGTTGGAGATTTTCAGGGGGGTTGCTTCACTTGGACAAGGGGTTTAAATAGTCAAAGAATGGCGAGGTTGGTCCGCTTTCTGATTTCAGATGAATGGGAAAGCTTTTTCCGTGGTTCATTTCAATGTATTCTCTCAAGGCTAGTGTTAGACCATTTCCCCCTCTTGATTGAGGGGGGCAAGGGGCTTGTAAGCTAGCCGTCCCCCTTTCGTTTCGAAAATATGTGGCTTAAAGAGGAGGGGTTTAAGGAGTTGGTAAGAAATTGGTGGTAGGAAGTGAGTTTCCATGGCTCAAGTAGCTTCATCCTAGCTCAGAAAATGAAGGTCATTAAAACAAAGCTTAAAAGTTGGAATAAGGAGGTGTTTGGAAAGGTGGAGACAAATAAGTGCATAGCTCTTAATCGTGGATTTTGGGGACGAGTAGGAGAGAGTTAGAAGCTGAATAGTGATGAGGTAGAGGCTAGATGTAATGCAAAGGAGGAATTCAAAAAGTGAGCCCTATTGGAAGAAATTTCTTGGAGGCAGAAGTCTAGACAAATTTGGTTAAAGGAAGGGGATAGGAATACTGGCTTCTTCCATAGAATGGCTAGTTCCAATAAGAGAAAGAATCTCCTAACAGAGATCAAGGTTAATGGGATTTGGTTCTTTGAAGAAGATGAGGTAAAACAAGGGGTGTCTAGAGCCTTCTAGAAGCTTCTCTCGGATCCAAAGGTTTGGCGCCCTCCTTTCCCAAGTTTAGCGTTTGATAGATTATCTGAGACTGAGGCTGCCAGTTTGGAGTCCCCTTCACTGAAGAGGAAGTCTCTGCAGCCTTATTTGGTTTGAATAGTGATAAAGCTCCTGGTCCAGATGGTTTTACCTTTATTTTTTGGCAATTTAGCTGAGATTTTGTCAAGGATGATTTTGTGGGAATGTTTAAGGAATTCCATGAGCAAGGTAGATTTGTAAGGAGTTTAAACTCTACTTTCTTGGTGTTGATTCCAAAGAAAGGAGGTGGGGAGGATTTAAAAGACTTTAGGCTAATCAGCCCAGTGGGGAGCATTTACAAGCTACTAGCGAAGGTGTTGGCTAATAGGTTGAAAAGAGTTTTGAGCAAACTGGTGTCTCCATCTTAGAATGCCTTTGTAGAGGGTAGGCAAATCCTAGATGCTTCACCCTTAGCTAATGAAGTTATCGATTCAATGGTGAAAAAGAAAGAGAGGGGGGTCTTGTGCATGCTAGATATTGAGAAGGCTTATGACCATCGACCGGGGTTTTCGAAGTTTGGGGAAAATGGGCTTTTGGGAGGAAGTGGTCAGCTCCAGATAAAAATGGTGCATTTCTTCAATGTTCTTCTTCGTTTTATTGAATGGATGTTCAACAAACTTTTTTAGGAGCTCCAGAGGCTTGAGGCAAGGGGACCCTTTATCCCCTTTTTTGTTTGTAATTGGGATGGAGGCTCTTTCTAGATTGATATATAAGGCTGTAATGGGGGGTTTCTTGTCAGATTACAAGCATAGAAACAGGGTTGGGGAGGAGATTACAATTTCACACTTGCTCTTTGCCGATGATACTCTTATTTTTTTGTAAAGATTCGAGAGACGAAATGGCTTTCCTAAGTTGGACGCTTATGTGGTTTGAAGCTATCTCTGGTTTAAGAGTCAACTTAGAGAAAAGTGCTTTGCTTCCGGTAGGAGAGGTGGCAACGATGGAAGAGTTGGCTTTGGAGTTGAGCTGCAAGGTAGGGTCTCTGCCTATCTACTACTTAGGGCTTCCCTTAGGGGCGAATCATAAATCGGTGGCAACTTGTGATGGTGTTGAAGAGAGGTACCGTAAACACTTATCTCTTTGGAGAAGAAATTACTTATCTAAAGGAGGAAGGCTTATTCTTATCAGAAGTACACTATCTAGCATATCGATTTATTTTATGTCTTTGTTCCGCTTGCCTAACATAGTGAAAAAGAGGTTGGAGAGAATTCAAAGGGACTTCCTATGGGGAGGGGGCGGCCGCTCTAGACAAGAAGATTCACCTAGTAGGGTGGAAGACAGTTTGTATGGCTAGAGAGAAGGGTGGTTTGTGTATTAAAAAGCTAGCTTTGCTAAATAGGGCGCTTCTCAGTAAGTGGAATTGGAGATTTGTTATCGAAGATGAACCCCTTTGGAAAAAGGTGATTATCATAAAATATGGGGTAGAAGAGGGAACTTGGTATACCCAGGTTAGTAAGGCTTCTTATGGTATTGGTTTATGGAAGGACATAAGGATGGAAGCAGGTTTGATTGCAACCCATAGTGTGTTTGTTATTGGTGCTGGTAAAAGGGTCCATTTTTGGGAAGAATGTTGGTGTGGCTCAACTCCTTTGTATTCCACATTCCTCGTACACCGGTCGCTCTTAAAGGGGGTGGGCTATGTGTGATTTTAGAGAGTCAAAACGTGGGAGGTTAGGATTGAACCTGGGTTTATACATCTCAACTATTGGGAAATGGAAGAGGTGTGCAGTTTCCTATCTACCGTATGGGATAAAAGAGCCTGCCTCAATGAGAAGGATAAAATAGTTTGGAGGTTGTCCAAGGAAGGTTGTTTCATTGTTAAATCACTCTATGGAGCGTTGGAGGGTAGAGGTGAGGATTCCTTCCCTATATTGATGATTTGGAACCCTTGTGTTCCCTCCAAAGTTTATTTTTTGCTTGGGAAGCTTGGTGGGGAAAAATCTTAACTTTGGATCAACTTCAGAAAAGGGGTAGACATCTTGCTAACAGATGCACCCTTTGCGGTGAAGCTGAAGAGAACATTGATCACTTATTGCTACAGTGTAAGAAGGTTCGTGACTTATGGGCTTTTTTGTTTGCCCTTTTTGGAAGCTCAAGGACTTTGCCTAGCAACACTAGAGAGATTTTAAATTGTTGGAGTAGACCCTCGATTAGGAAGAGACTTAAGAAAACTTGGATGGCATGGCTACACCAATTTGTCTCTTTTGGACTATTGGGAGGGGAAGGAATAGTGCTGTTTTTGAAGAAGGGACGGGACCTTCACAACTCAAAGTTTAAAGCTTTCTTTTGCTTACACTTTGTGGTCCTGGACAAAAGTGTTTCCGAATTTAGATTTGTGTTCTGTGAATGATTTTTTGAACTTTAAGGGTTGTATAGCTTTATTTTTTGCTTTGTTTTATGGGGCTGGTAAGTTGTACAGGGTTTGATGTGTCCTGCTCTCTCTTTTGCTTTGTGTTTTTGGCTTTTTTGTGCCGTTGTATAGTAACTGTATACTCATGGTTCCCCCCTTTTTGAACACATGCTTCTGCTTTTTGATCAAAAAAAAAAAAAAAGTTGGTGTGCATTACCTGTTGCAACACAAAAGTAGACTTATCAAAAAACACCAAAATTAAAATGCTAGAAGAACAAAGTATGATTGAAAGAACTATAGGAATCATTCTTAGAAACCCTAAGCTTCACACTAGGGCTCTTTCTATCACACAAAGACACTTGTATTTGCTCTCGATAAAAATAAAAATAAAAAGACACTTGTATTTGCTAGAAATTTTAGTTCATTCATTAATTGATTCTTCAAGACTAAACGCAATTTTATATATATATATATATATGTGTGTGTGTGTGTGTGCGCGCCTAAGTAACTTTAAAAGTTAAAAAAACAGTAATTACATTTCAAGCCCTAATTACAATAAGTTGAAAAACTGCAAAGGGGCCAAAGAAGATTGCACAATTAGGGTTTTTTGATTATGATGAAATCTTGTTCTGTGAAACTTTGAAGGAATGAGATCCAAGAAAAAGAAAAGAAAATAATTCTAATGAAGCTACAAGTTGTGAAGGAAGTATTAGAGGAATATTGCGATTTAAGAAGAGATTGTTTTTTTTTTTTTTAATTTTTTTCTGGGCAAGTTCTCAACCCCGTTTGTTTTCTAGGAAAACAAAGCATCACTAGGAAGAAAAACGGGATGGAAACTTTTGGAAATCGCAATTTGGTATAGATCCATCAAACCAATTGAATTGTTCCAACCTAAAGCCCATGAGCGAGATTTGTTCCATACTCCCACCTTCCATTCACGCACTAACCCTACATAAGCGTCCACCTTCTGCTCAAGACCATGCAAATCTTCAAGGCTCAGATCCCCCAAATCTTCACCCATTCTTTGCCTGTCTCGCACACAACACGATTCATTCCAATCACTAATTGTGTGCGCATTCCTAACCTTTAATTTTTTTACTTTTCTTTACCTGATCTCCCTCCTTAATTTATTGTTGATCTCCTTCAGTTTTCACAGAACAATATTTTATCAAAATTGCCCCTTTGTAGTTTTTTGATTTACTGTAATTAGGGCTCGAGATGTAATTACTAATTAGGGTTTTTCCCCAAATTAAACCCCAAAACTTTTAATGTTAATTAGGGCACAATTTTAGTCACATCAGCAACTGATGTGGAAGCTTTCACAGCCAAATTAACGTTGTTTGGCCTCTTTAACGCTATCTTTCCGTTACCTCTATTTCTAATAAAAATGGTTTATTTCTTTTATTGATGATCATACTCGTGTTTGTTGGGTATATCTCTTACGTGATAAAAGCGAAGTAGCTCACATTTTTGAAAATTTTAATGCTATGATTCAAACACAATATAATTCAAAAATTATGTTTCTTCAAACTGACAATGGTACTGAATATTTTAACTCTACTCTCGGTAATTTTATTCGGTATGGTTCACCAAAGTTCATGCGTTAATACTCCTCAACAAAATGGGATTTCTGAATGCAAAAATCATCACCTTTTAGTAGTCACAAGATCTCTTTTATTTGGATCCAATGTCCCGAAACATTTTTGGTTTGATGCTCTTTTGACCGTTTGTTTCTTAATTAATCGTATGCCCTCTAAGGTTCTAAAATTTTAATCACCGTTGTCCACACTAAAAACTTTTTTTCCAACTTCACGCACTTTTTTTTATATTGATCTTCGTGTGTTTGGTTCCTCAGCATTTGTTCATATTCATGAACCAAACCGTGGCAAATTAGACGCACGTTCTTGTAAATGCATGTTTCTTGGTTATTCTTCTGTTCAGAAAGGTTATTGGTGTTATTCTCCTGAAAAAAAGAAATATTTTATTTCCAAGGATGTAGTTTTTATTGAAAACCAATTGTTCTTCCCTAAAAATCCAATTCAGGGGGAGATTTTACGTGATGATTCGAATTTTTGGGATAAATCTGAACAAAATTCTGGTTGGGATAAATCTTCAATTTTTTGGGATAAATCTGACCAGAATTCTGGTTGGGATAAATATTCAAATTTTTGTGTATTTTTTGGACAGTGCGGAAAGAGAGAAACCGAATAGCTTTTAAAGATGGGTTGATAGTTGTATAGAGATTAAAATATTCTTTTGTCTATAATTTGTGGAGTTGGAATAGGGTGTTCTTAGGTGAAGAGGTGCAGTCCATCTTAGATTTTTTGGAATGGATGGCCTCTAGGTAAAGGGTGGTGAGGTTTTCCCCCCTCTTCTTTTGCTTTTTAGCTGCCGGTATATGCCTTGTATTCTTAACAGCTGTTTTGTTCTGCTCCTTTTTTTGGTCAATATATTGCTTTTTACTGATAAAAAAATTCAATTTTTTGGGATAGATCAGAACAGAATTCTGGTTTTGGATAAATCAGAACAGAATTTAAATCCTGGTTGGAATAAATCTTCATTTTTTTGGGATAAATCTGAACAAAATTCTGGTTTAGATAAATCAAAACAGAATTCTGGTTTGAATAAATCAGAACAGAGTTCTGGTTTAAATTCTGATTGGGAATATTTTTGGAGTCAAAATCCTTATTTAGTGGATCTGAATCCTAAATATCTTGTTGTCAAATTTTAAATAAATCAGTTTCTATCATTCTTGATGCTAATAACTTGCACATAAATAATTCTCCTTATTTAGTGGACCTGAATCCTAAAATATCTTATGATAAGATTTTATATAAGTCATTTCCTATTATTTATGATTCACAAAATCCTGACTCAATTTCAAATTCAAATAGTGAAAAATGTGGTCCAACCACCCCACCAAATCCGAGTCAGCCAAGTCAACTAGCCAGAACATTTCCTTTTGCTCTCACATATTCCAAAAGAAAGACCATGCACAAAATTGGTGATATGGAACTATCTGTACGTCAAGAATTTGACCCGGGAATAGGTAATGAATTAAACATTAATGATCTTGATATTCCTATTGCTTTAAGGAAAGGCCCTAGAAGTTGTACACAACATCCTATTTCAAAGTTCCTTGCATATTCCCATCTATCTAAACCTATGTAGGGCTTTGGTATCTCATCTGTCTAAAATAGAGACGCCAAACAATGTTGAAGAAGATCTCCAAAACAGTGATTGGAAGGTTGTTGTCTTTGATGAGATGAATGCACTAAACAAAAATGGAACGCTGGAGATCACAATCACCCAGTGAGTCTCCGTGATGTAAATGGGTTTTCATCAGGAAATGATGTTTGACAGATCTGTTGAATGCCAGACTAGTAGCAAAGGGATGATATCTGCATACACGTGATAGATTATCAAGAGACATTTGCACCAGTGGCAAAGATCAACACTATCTGGGTTTTGTTGTCCTTAGCAGTCAATTTGGATTGGCCTCTCCAACAACTAGATGTCAAGAATGCTTTCCTAAATGACGATCTTGAAGAGGAAGTGTACATGGAGTTACCACCTGACTTTGATTCAGAACGAAAGAATGGTAAGGTATGTCGCCTTAAGAAGTCTTTATATGGATTAAGCAATCATCACGTGCCTGGTTCGACCGATTCACCAAAGCTATTCAACAACATGGCTATAAACAAGCACAGGCAGATCATACACTATTCTATAGATCTTTGATGACATTATTGTCACAGGGAATGATAGGGTCGAAATTGAAAGAATCAAGAAGAAACTTGCTTGTGACTTCGAGATGAAAGATTTGGGGATTCATTGGTATTTCCTAAAAATGGAAGTGGCTAGAAACAAAAACAGAATTTCAGTCTCTTAACGAAAGCATGTTTTAGATCTACTAAAGGAGACTGGGATGATGGGATGTAGATCGGTAGATACACCTATGGATGCAAATGTGAAACTCAACAACAAAGATGATGATTAGCCTGTTGATAAATGCCAATATCAAAGGTTAGTGGGAAAAACCATTTATCTAGCTCATACAAGGCCAGACATTGCCTTAGCAATGAGTTGCGTGAGTCAATTCATGCATTCGCCTTCCAAAAGTCATCTTGGTGCTGTGTATTGAATTCTCAAGGTCAAAGGAGCCTGTGAAGAGGTTTGATGTTTAAAAAGAACTAAAGAAACGTTGAATTTAGAGGTTGGCGCTCATTGGGCGGCTCTAGAATGATCGATGTTCTACTGATATTGTTCCTATGTGTGCACCCAGACTCGAGAAGTAATCATTGTTGCTAAGTAGCTTGAAGTTCTAACTAAGATCTACAACTCTTTGGAATTTATTCATATTGAAAATGTTGTTGAAGGAACTAAGGATAGAGTCGGAATTTCCTTTGAGAGTCTACTATGATAACAAAGCAAAGAATCTCAATTGCCCAGCCAACTCGTCCATCGATCGTACCAAGCATGTTGAAGTAGATAGGCACTTCATTAAAGAAAAGATTGAAGATGGAACAATTAGTGTCACTTGTGTGCTTACTTCCCAGCAAACTGCCAATGTACTAACAAAGGCTTTATTCAAGCCAATGTTCGAGAAGATAATAGACAAGCTGGGATTGTACAATGTGTCCAAATTTTCAGAGGTCACTTAATTCAAAAGAGAAGCAGAGTTATCCCCTATTTTGTAGAATAGTTTGTTACATTCTCTTTATTATGTAGATAATATAAATAGCTGACTCTGGTGTTGTTTTTTATTATCAAAGAAATAATATACTCATAAAACTTCTATACGGTAGTGCTTGTTTTTTCCTCCCTGTTTTTATACATTTAGGAACCCACCATGTTTTGTTAATTTTTGCTCAACAGACTAATTACAAAACCCATGCAGTGCCTCAACACTTACAGAATAGGAACTAGAGAATGAGGCTTTACAATGGCTTTCCTCCCAATACCTCTCTCTTTCTCTCTCATCCCCATCAGATGACATGAGCATTGGAATAAATAAATAATTTATTAAATTACCAAAAAAACCCTCATACCCAAATACACCCATACATAAAGGAACTCAAGGCACAATTTGCCCTTGCCTTGAACTTTTTATACGACTGCCCTTTAGTGTGCGTGCCTTTGGTGCATGCGTGGTTTGCTTGTTGCGCGCAACCCCTACCTCCATACGCAGTCCACTTGCAGTGCGCAGCTTTCACTATGCATGTAGCCTGTCTGCAGCATGGACACTTGTTTTGTCCACAGCCTGCTTGTAGTGTGTGGCTCATGCTATGCGCACGACTGTCTATCCCCTTCCTCCAAAAGTCGTTTTTATCATCTTGCTTTCATCGAAGTGAGAGTTCTCATGGGTGCAAGACTACCCATGAGACTCCTATAGTAACTCACTGGGTCAAGCATCCGAGGGGCTTACAAAGTACTAGTTCAACTATAAAGTCCAACATGACATTTTCATTGTCCAAAGGAAACTGTAGTTGCATTAGCTGAGAGAGAAAGTGAGGCAAGTATTTAGAGGAGTGCCAATTTCGTTTTTACAACTTAATTTGTTGGCGGTTGGTGTTTAACCATCCAAATAGGGGTAGAATTGGTCTTGGGAACGCTTGTTGGTTGGGGTTTTAAACTCTAGGTTCAGGTTGTATGTATTTTGGAAGGAAATCTCGTCCTCCTCTGTCATGTGCTTTATTTTTATTTTTATTAATACTATCGTGGTTGTTTCCACTCAAAAAAAAAAAAAAAAAAGTAAGGCAAGTTATGAAATCTTGTTGTGGCTAATTAGTTCGTAAAATTGAAAGGTAAAAAGAAAAGTGAGAAAAATCATATAACACTTCTAGCTAAAAGATTTATTTTTTTAAAATTAAGTACTAGTCAAGGGGATGGAAGAAATCTCTTTGAGGGAAGAGATGGCTTATTTTGCTTGGTATTATCTGCATTTGATTCATATTACATGATGCAGGTGCACAGTTAAGTCCCCAAGTCAGTCTGCTATGGATACCCTACTAACTAAAGGTAGAAGTTCAAAAAAGTCTCTGGTAGTGGCAGGGTGTGTTCCTCAAGGAAGCAGGGACTTGAAAGAGCTAGAAGGAGTCAGTATAGTTGGAGTCCAGCAAATTGACCGTGTGGTTGAGGTTGTAGAAGAAACTTTAAAAGGTCATGAGGTGCGACTTTTGAACCGCAAGACACTGCCAGCACTTGACCTCCCAAAGGTACAAATCCTAGTTTTGTGTTATTGCCTTATCTCTAGATTTTGCATGGATTCTTTAAGGAGCCCTCGATTTGTTATTGGTTTTTCCAAGTACAATGGTTGGCAACTAGTTTAAAGATGGGATTTTAAAATTTTTTCTCTTAAGATGAATTTAACTTAATATTCCAACAGGTGAGAAAGAACAAGTTTGTAGAGATTCTTCCAATTAATGTTGGTTGTTTAGGTGCTTGCACTTATTGCAAGACAAAGCATGCTCGTGGCCATTTAGGGAGCTACACTGTTGATAGCCTTGTAAGTACTGGTGACGTGACCTTTTATATATATATATATATATATATATATAAAATATAGTATTTGGTATCTATTTACCACTTAAAGTTTCATTGCTGCAGGTAGGGCGTGTAAGAACAGTTAAAGCTGAAGGGGTGAAGGAGATATGGTTGAGTAGTGAAGATACTGGCGCATATGGTATTCAATTATAATCTCTGTAATTGAGTTTCTATTTCTTTTGTACTTGTTAATTTGAATAGTTGATGTTCCGATGAAATCCTTGTTTGAAAATGATCTCAAACATTTGTTAATATTTTACAAATCGATGTTAAGATGTTTTGAGAAGAATGAATAATTTCTCACATCAAATAATAATCATAATTTACAACATATAGCCAACATTCTACTGGTAAGCCCCCCATACGTTTTACTTATGCAA
Organism: Tetrastigma voinierianum; assembly: GCA_016808115.1. Classification (NCBI taxonomy): domain Eukaryota; kingdom Viridiplantae; phylum Streptophyta; class Magnoliopsida; order Vitales; family Vitaceae; genus Tetrastigma; species Tetrastigma voinierianum. Next base: position 455,743 of record JAEQBH010002375.1, read on the forward strand.
GGAGAAAGAGACGTGTGAGGCACGTGATGCCTCAGGACTAAGCTGCATACATGGCAGCGGCCGGGGGAGGTGAAAATTTGGGTTTCCTGCTGGCTGGGGGATTTAAAAGGGGAAAGAGAGAAATTAGGGCAACATATAGGAAATTCTTTGGAATCTTACCAACTACCTAAAAAGGAAATAAAAATAACTAAGAAGAACAAAAATAATTACAAAGAAAGGGAACCAATCCTTATAGAGAAGCTCTATAAATTGCCTATATATGATGGAGAAATTAACTCAATTAACTCCCAAAATAATGCAAAATACGAAAAGGGAAACAAATAGAAAGCTTTTTTTTTTTTTTTTGGTGGTTGAGATCCCCTAAGTTTTTACCCTTTCCCTTAAAGTGGTTTGGAGATATCTATCATTCTTACCTTGTTAGTTGTGCTTTTGAAACATGAGTTTAGCTGACCCTTTAGTCAAAATGTAAGCTAACTATTTTTGAGAATTGGAACATACGTTTAGGGGAGGAATGGCATAGAAAGGCAGATCACACACTTGTTGTTTGCAGATGACACCTTGTTTTCTGCAAGGATACGTAAGACCAAATGACATATCTAAGCTGGATTTTAGCTTGGTTTGAAGCACATTCTGGGTTGAGAATTAATTTGGATAAAAGCTCCTTGTTGCTAGTGGGTAGAGTAGAGAACGGGGAAAATTTAGCTCGAGAATTGGGCTGCAAAATTGGTTCCCTAGCAAAGTACTTGGAGTTGCCTTTGGGAGCAAAACACAATGCTATTAGTGTGTGTGATGGGGGTAGAAGAGAGGTTTTGAAAGAGGCTGGCTAACTGGAAAAGGCAGTACATCTCTAAAGGTGGAAGACTAACTCTGATTAGAAGAACTCTGTCCAATATGCCCATCTATGTTATGTCCCTTTTTCGTTTGCTTAGGAAAGTCAAGATCAGATTAGAAAAAATTAAGAGAGATTTTCTCTGGGGAGGAGGCAACCTTGAGAGGAAGATTCATCTAGTTAACTAGGGTGCTGTTTGCTTGAATAAAGAGAAAGGTGGTTTAGGCATTCATAGCCTTTCTAACTTCAACAAGGCTTTGTTAGGAAAATGGAATTGGAGATTTGCTTTGGAGGAAAATTTTGTTTGGAAGAATATTATTAGCCTAAAGTATGGTATGGAGGATGGGGGTTGGTTCTCTAACATTTCTAGAGACAACTATGAGGTGGGTCTTTGGAAGGATATTCGCAAAGAAGCGATGCAGCTGATGCAGAACCGCTCACTTGAGGTTGGCAACAGGCGCAAAATCAGATTTTGGGAGGCTATTTAGTGCGAAGAGGCCCCTCTTTGCTCTTCTTTCCCCTCCCTTTATGAAGTGGCTGGCTCTAAAGGGGCTGAGGTGGCGGAGCTTTGGGATGTCACAGGGACAGTAGTAGGGTGGAACTTCAGATTTGAGAGACACTTTAATGGTTGGGAATTAGAGGAGGCTCAGTCTCAGATATTCATCTGCATTGTTAGTTCCAAAAGCTTAAGCCCGTTCTCCAATGATAGGCTTAGGTGGAATGAGACAAAGGATGGCATTTTCACAATCAAGTCTAGTTTTGACCTTTAGGAAGGAGGAAGGCAGTAGTTGGTACTCGTCAAGATGATTTGGAATGCCTACAAAAGTGGGGTTTTTTGTGTGGGAGGTTTGGTGAGGGAAGATTTTGACTATGGATCAACTTAAAAAACGTGGTTTCTCCTTAGCCAACGGGTGTCCTTTATGTGGCTAGGCAGAAGAAGTCTTGGAGCATCTTTTTATCCATTGCCCTAAGATTTGGGGCCTATGGACAACCTTATTTTCTCTATCAGAAGGTGGTTGGGTCTATCCCTTCCTGGTTAAAGAGTTGATTATGGGTTGGGTTCGTCTTCATCTTAAGAATAAAGAAGTAAAGGTGTGGCAGGTAGCTCTCCCCTGTGCTTGTTGTGGGCAATCTAGAATGAGAGAAACAAAGTTGTGTTTGAGGATGAGCGGTTTTCGTTTGATAGGCTGAAGTCTTTTTTTTAAGGTCCTTTAGTGCCTGGGTGAATATGATTCATGATGTGGACCTTTCTTTTGTTAGATGCTTGTTGTGTATTTTGTAGCTTGTTTGGTGGGCTAGTTGGTTTTTATCTTAGCCCTCTTTTTTGTGCAGGCTTTCGGCCCCCTTCGTATGCTTAATGTGTACTCTTTAGGGGTGTGCCCGTTTTGGCTTTTTTTTTCTCTCAATACACTGCTTTGTTTGCCTATAAAAAAACAACATACGTTTAGGTACGGTTTTATTCAAAATGTCAACTAATTATTGTTGATTGGTATCAAATGACATATAGATCTTATTGGTTTTTTGGCTTCTCCTTGATAAATGTCTATCCATTTCAACAAGTTTTGTTTGATCATGTGGAATTGAATCATGAGCAATATTGGTAGCGGGCTAGCAACTTTATTACATTTGATCAAGTTACCTTCAATTTTGTTAGGAGAGTTTTCAATAATATCAACTCACAATCCCTTCGGCTATCCCTTTAAATTATACTTTTGCATTAGATCTATTTACTACTAGTTCTCTTTTGCTTTTCTAGGTTGTCAAATTACTACATTCGTAGGTATTTTATTTTCCTTTCAAAGACTTTAGCATCGAAATGGCATCCAAGATCGAGAAATTTCAAAGAGGTTTTATTTAGTTAGGGGTTGGGGAGAATAAAAAAGAATCTAGTGTGTAAGCCTAAAATTTTTAGAGGTTGAGGTAAGAGAATGTTTATTGTTTTGCCTCAACCTATGGCCTCATATTGACTAGCCAAAATGGCTTGACATTGCTCAGCCAATATATGTATTTCCAAACTGATGCTCTGATTCACCAACATGTTTAGTCCATCATTTTGGTTCCCATGAGGACGTGCCATCCTTCTGCCCTTCCTTGTCTCCATGCTTTAATGCCCATGATTGTATCAGTTCATTGTCCATGTTACAACCTTGCAAAGCCTTTGCATGTGTTAAGGGGCAACGTGTCGTGCACCAATTCACACAAGTCTTGTCATCCACATTGATGCTTCTATTGCCCACATTGTTTCAGCTTTGTTTTACGTGCATCATTTAATGGCATTGCACTCATGGCATACAATTCTGTTGCATAAGTTGCATATGGAATTACACCCTTAAGCCAAGCCAACCGAGTCTCATGTCTATACTAGGGTGCCCCTAGGTGCACTTGAGGATTAAAAATCCAACCTAGCCAACGCTTTTTAGTCCTATGGATATGCTTCCCCGAGCCCTCACCTACTCCCCTTAAAGCATTTTAAGTCATTTCAACGCTAGCAAGAGGAGAAGTTTTGAACTAGCATAATGATTTTTCCAATAAATCAAAGGAAAAAAAAAGGAGAATTTGAATTTTGGCTGAGTGTTAAGACACCACAAGCTGGCATCATATGCATGCCAAGTGTTGTGCGTTCTACATACTCTTGGTTGCAACTATTCCCCTCGCATGCTGACTCACTTTGCTTCCCATGTAGTCATAGGGAGCGGAAACTAGTCACCATAGTTTTAAAAGGCGCAAGGTGCACCAAAGCGCAAAGCCTCTTGGATCCTTGAGGTGCAAGGCGCACCTAAAGCGCGAGCTTTTGTGAAGTGAAATGTGACTTTAGATGCACAACAATTTTATAAAATATGATTCAAAGTATGAATATATTAATATAAAAAATTAAAGATTCCTATAATTTAAAGAAAAATTCAATGAAAAAAGTATTGAAATTATATAAATTTCAATATATAATTAGAAATTTCAAGAATAAAAGTGTTTTTAAAAGAAGTTATAGTCTATAAGGCATGCCTCTTCAAGTATATGCATGTCTGGAAGACAAGGAGTAATTGTGGAGTGCTGTGCCTTGAGCTTAGACATGCCTTTTAAAACTATGCTAGTCACTCAGTTCCACACTTTACTAACTTACTAAAGATAGGACCCCTTATCTCTAGTTAATCATTTAAAGTTTTCATTTCTTGTTTGTTTCCTTTTCTATACTTTCCATGATTTTGTGGAGTTAACTAGAGCTAAGGGGTCCTTTGAAAGGCTTGTGGGGGTAACCCTGGTGCTTAGGAGGGGACTTAAATGTGACCCTTTCTCCTAATGAAAGTAAAAGAGGGGGTAGACTTTCCCCCTCTATGAGATGCTTTAAGTCAGAAATTTAGCTGTTTCTTTAAAGACCTACCCCTTCAAGGCTTTCAAATTGAGGGGGTGGTTTAAACAAAGAAACAATGTCACGCCTAGATAGATTGCACGGCGCATCGGGAGAAAGCAAGTTTAGCAAAGCAAAGGCAAAGCACCCTTCCAAGACTACACCTGATCACGCCCATTTCACTGACGTTGATAAATTAAACCGGACTCGCCTCGTCTTGGCTGAAATCATGTGTTAAAGTATGAAGGCTTCAAAGACCTGAGGGATCGTGGCAAACATGCAATTGGGTCCTTTAGTTTTGTTTTCGTTTCCAAGTTAAAGCTACGGCGGATTTTAGCGTTCGAACAAAGAGGTTTTTGCACACAGACCAAAAGAGGGAGGCTCTTAGAGGTAGTCTCGATGACTCCTAGAAAAGGAAAAGGATTTGTCTCGTGAGGAAGTTGAGGAGAGGGAAAAGGCAAGGGAGGACTATAAGAACTGGGTTGATATGGAAGTGGTCTCTTGGAGACAGAAATCCAGAGAGCTTTGGTTAAAAGAAGGGGACAAAAACACCGAGTTTTTTCATAGAATGGCCAATTCACATAGGAGGAGGAATACCCTTCTGAATATTTGTATTAATGGTAGAAGATTAGCTCAAGATACAGAGATCAAAGAAGACTTGGTAGATGCGTTCCAAAACCTCCTATCTGCTTCGAACAGTTGGCGCCTGCCTCTCCCTAATCTTCCTTTCAATGTGATTGGTCAAGCTGCTAAGCTTGAAGAAATGTTCACGGAGGAGGAAATTGCAACATCTCTAGGCTTAATGTGGATAAAGCTCCAGTTCTGGCGGTTCTCTTTGGCCTTTTGGTCCTTCAACTTGACTTCATGGGCTGATGTGTTCTAGCTTTAAGGAATTTTACGAACACAACAAATTCGTTAAAAGTCTCAATTCTACTTTCTTAGTTCTAATTCCTAAGAAATGTAATGTTGAAGATTTCAAGGACTTAAGACCCATCAGTTTAGTGGGAGGTCTTTACAAGATCTTAACCAAAGTTTTGGCCAACAGAATCAAAAGGATCATGAGTTTGATCATCTCCCAAGCTCAGAATGCCTTTGTCGAAGGAAGACATATCCTTAATGCAGTTTTAATAGCTAACGACATAGTGGACTCAATTATGAGGAAGAAAGAGAGCGGGTTGCTTTGTAAATTGGACATAGAAAAAGCTTATGACCAGTTATTAAATCGGGACTTCCCGTCTTATTCGAGAAATGGGTTTTTAAAATGCATTAGTTGGATTAAGTGGTGCATATCCACAACCACTTTCTCAATTCTTTTCAATGGCTTTCCTACGGGCTTCTTTCGGAGTTCTAGAGGCTTGAGACAGGGGGATCCCCTTTCCCCCTATCTTTTTGTGATTGGAATGGAAGCCCTGAGTGGGCTGCTAAAGTGTGCTGTGGAAGGCAATTTTCTATCAGGATGCAAGTTTGTGGGTAGGGGTGGAGGGGGGAGCTCATCATCTCCCATCTTTTGTAAGGGGATGACACTGTTTTGTTCTATGATGGAAATCCAGAGCAATTGATGTATCTAGGTTGGACCTTAATGTGGTTTGAAGCCTTCTCTGGGCTAAGAATGAACCTGAGCAAGAGCGAGATTATCCCAGTGGGCAGGGTTAGTAATGTGGAGACACTGGCTATTGAACTTGGGTGTGGCGTTGGTTCTCTACCCACCAAATACTTGGGTCTTCCATTTGGGGCTCCTCACAAGTTGGTAGGGGCTTGGGACTCTGTTGAAGAAAGATTCAGAAAGAGGTTGGCTTCTTAGAAGAGACAATACATCTCTAAGGGCGGGAGACTTACGTTGATTCATAGCACGTTGTCCAGTCTCCCTATTTATTTCCTCTCTTTGTTTCAGATACCAAAGTTGGTTTGTGCTCGATTGGAAAAGATCTAGAGAGATTTCCTTTGGGGAGGCGGAAATTTAGAGCGAAAGCTACATCTTGTCAATTGGAATATAGTCTGTTCTGAGAAGAAAATAGGAGGTTTAGGGGTGAGAAGCCTTTCCAAGTTGAATCAAGCTTTGCTTTGCAAGTGGACCTAGCGGTTTACACGAGAAGGGAACCTCTCGAGAAGGGTGATCAGCAGGAAATACGAAGAATTGGTAGGGGGGTGGAACACAGGTGACATAAGGGGTGGTTATGACATTGGTCTTTGGAAAGACATTAGAAAAGATTGGCATACCTTATCCCAAAATGTTGTCTTTTCCTTAGGAGACGGCAAGAGATTGCGGTTTTGGAAAGATATTTAGTGTGGGGAGGTAGCTCTGAGCAACGCTTTTCCCAATTTGTTTAACATGACAGTTCATAAAGAGGCTATGGTAGCAGACGTATGGGATTTTTCAAGGGTGGAAGGGTGTTAGTCCCCAGTTTTTGTTAGAGATTTTAATGACTGGGAGATGGAGGAGGTGGAAAGGCTCCTTCAACTTCTCCACAGAAGAAAAATCATGTCTTACCAAGAGGATCAGTTGCTATTGAAGGGTGCTAAGGTTGCTGATTTTTCAGCTAGACTCATGTATAGAAAGCTGGTACATTTTCCCCCCATTGCTGTTCCTTTCCACTCCATCTGGAATCCTATTGTTCCCCCAAGATCTGTTTTTTTGCATGGGAAGTGTCCTGGGGTAAGGTGCTTACTCTTGACCAGCTTAAGCAAAGAGGAGTAACTCTTGCAAATAGGTGTTTTGTTTGCGAAGGGGAAGAGGAATCAATAGACCATTTACTCATCCATTGCCCAAGAGCTAAGATGCTATGGGAGCTTTTTCTAGCCGTTGTTGGCTCAAGTTGGGTCCTCCCCTGAACGGTCCGCCAAACCCTCCTTGCTTGGCAAAGCGCTAATGTTGGTAGAAAACGTAAGAGAATTTGGATGGCAGCACCTCTTTGCTTATTTTGGACCGTATGGCAAGTAAGAAATAGGGCAGCTTTTGAGGATGTAGCTCCCTGCTCATAGAATGAAAGTTACTTTTTTATGTACCTTGTGGTCATGGGAAAATTTGTATAGTGTTGATAACATTATCTTTGGGTGGATTTTTTTGCTAGTAGGTGGAGTTGGAGGGTTTTTGTTGTCTCCTTTTGTATACTCTATGTGCTATTCGGGAGCTTTTGCTCTTGGCCAATATATTGCTTTTTACCTATCAAAAAAAAAAAAAAAAAAGATTTTGTGGAGTTAACTAAGTTGGCATTTGTTTTTTTTTTCCCCTTAATTCTATATGGAACTTTTGTTTAACTTAGTGCTGAATAGTTTTTAATAGTATTAAGTATTCAATTGTTTGTTTTTTCTAATGCTTTATTTCTATTAAGTATCAAGTTTGTTTGTTTTCTATATCCTAAAAATCACCATCTTATATTTGAAAAAGATAGTTTAATTTAATATTTATCTATATGATAATAATATAACTATATTGTTTTGACAAAATGAAAATATTTTTTTATAATATTTGTATAAATTTTTAACATATTTATAAAAAATAAAAATTATTATGATAAAATAATTTCTTTTTAACAATTATTTTAAAAAAATAAAATACTTCGAGAAAAAAATCATTATCATTATACAAGTTAATTCAAATATAATCTATCAAAAATTAACATTTTATCCAAATTTTGAGAAAATGAAAATTTAACAATTCATGTGCTTTTATTTAATTAGCATGAAAACAAATCATGAGGGTTTCAATTGGATCATAGAGTATGTTTTTCTTATGCTCTTGTTTTAAGAGTTTGAATATCTGTTTTTTTGTGAATAGAAAAAGAATTCATAAAAAACAAAATAATTTAGTTTTTTCTATTCAGCCAGAAATTTTAAAAATTCAGCAATAAGTCATCAAAAGTAAAAAAAAAAAACATTCTAAAGTCTCAAAGTAAATTGCTTTCATCAAATATGAATAGGCTAATTTCTAAAACTGATTTGTGGGGATTTTTTTCCTTTCTGTGTAATTATTATCTTTGTTTCCTTTTTCAAGTGGTTGGTTTAGTATTATACTGTAAATTTGTTACTATTATTCTATGTACTTGGGCTAGATAGTTATTTCTCAATATAGTTCTCGGCTACCAGAATAATGAAAAAAGGGGTAAAAAGTTCAAGCTCATATCACTTATTTTATTGAATGATTTTATATCTCTGATTTTATTGAATGATTTTAAAGTCTTGAAATGCTGCAGGTCGTGACATTGGGGTTACTCTTCCAATTTTGTTGAATGCTATTGTTTCTGAACTACCCCCTGATGGGAGCACAATGCTTCGCATTGGAATGACTAATCCTCCTTATATTCTGGAGCACTTGAAAGAGATGGCAGATGTTTTGCGTCACCCTTGTGTATTCTCCTTTCTTCATGTACCGGTCCAATCTGGAAGTGATTCCATCTTGAGTGTAAGCATAAAAAGATGAATCAGTTACCATTTTTTTCTTATGGATAATGCAACTTTGCTTACTCCTAGTTAAAATATTTATTTGGAAAAGTTGCAAAACCCTATTAAAGAAAAAATCTTCAATTTAAGAAGCCTGGAAATGCAATGTATTAGTGGGAGACCTATAATTCACACTCACACCCATATCCCATCAAATCAAATTTGTGAACTGCAGTCGAGTAAGCCTTTCCCTTTTCTTTTATTCTTCTTCTTCTGGTGAAATGCTTCTTCCTTTGAGCTTTGTTTTAAGACTAGAAAATATGGGATGACTTCTTCAAATAACTATTAAATCATAAAACAACTTTATCATTACCCTCCACTTCAAGAGAAACCTTGTCCTCAAGGTTCAGGTTGAGAATTATGTTATGTAACTCCCGACACTGCACCAATTTCTTCTTCATCCTCTTGCCCCCCATCTTGGACAAAGATTCCTTTGCACTTTTGCCTTGATTGACTTGACTTTCTTCTGCACCGCATCTTGCTTAGGAGTTTTTCCTTTTGCTTCTTTGCATGTGCTTGGGCTATTTGGCACAAGTTTTTCCTGCAGCCAAGCACTCTTAATAGTTTTGCTTTCTACTTCCTTAGTGCTTTTTTGGATTTGGATCCACGCCCCTTCAATCTACTAGACTTGGTGCTAGGAAGATCTTGCTCTAGAGACTTATGAAATATTTCTTTGTAATTACCATTATTCTGCTTGAGTATATTCTCAAATTCAGAACGACATTTCACTGGATCCACGTACAAGTAATTATAGCTTCCATACACTCAAACAAGAACTTCATCCTCAGTTTGCCCATTTGAAGATTGCGCAACCTGCGCATTGGGGCTGCCTGAGCAAGTCTCATGCCTTGTAATCAAGATGTTGAACATCTGACTAATAGCAGCTTCGATTTGTCGGAGTTTATCACCGACTCCTACTTCCATTTGATCGAATTTGGTTTGGAGGTCTCCAAAGCTAGCCTCCAAATTTTCGATTCTTTCTTTGTTGGTGGACATAGTGCTAAGCTTTGATACCAATGTTAGGTCCCATTCAAAGCTCCAATAGAATTTTGTTCTCTTTAGGGAAAAGAAAAGAAAATCATAAACTTGCTTGATGCAAAAATCTCTCCTCCTTTCATTACTTGCAATACGCGAACAAACAAAATACTAAGTCCTGGGCAAATGTGGACTCCACAATAACAAACATGACTCTAGTACTAACAAATATGATCCCACTACTAACACTAACTCCTATTTCCTAGGACCCACTCATTCCATATGGACGTCCCATATGGTGAATGTTTTATTGACTTCTTCAAATAACTACTAAATCATAAAACAACTCTATCAAAATGTGGACTAACTTCTTTTTCTTCTTGGGAAGCAAATGCTTTCTCCTTGGAGTGTTACTTAAAGAATGAAACATATGGATCTTCTTCTTCCTCTTTCTTTTGGATCTTCTTCTGGATGAAATCCTCTTGAAAGGAAATCAGAAAAAGAGCTTGTTTGTTAATTGCTTTTGGAAAATGTTTTCTATTATCCAGGACAAAAAACAGGAAACATGTGTGGTAACTGGTAACCAGAAAACAAACAGCAGTTTTCTATTCTTGAAAAAAGAGGTAACCAGAAAAAGAACAGTTTTCTGTTCTTAAAAATAGAAAATAGGATGTTCTCAGTAAAGTTAAACACGCGTGGTGTGCTAAAAACCATATGGATAATACAAATAACAACCTATCCTAGTGAGCTCACATCTTTGGACCTAGGCACAGAAAACCAATTAAGTTGAATGCCATTAAAACTTGTGGTGCTAGAGGTCCGAAAGGAATAAAGAAAAGAGACAGTATTCCAAATATTCTCTGAAGTCCTTGCCCCATCCTGAATAATTCTAGCATTTCTTTCCTTAGGCAACCAAATTAAAGTAGGAGAAGCCAAATACCATAGCACCAAGCCTCTAGTTAAGCTTCCTAAATTCTTAAGTTTGATGGTCATTATGTTACAAATACTCTTAGGAATAACCTAGTCTAACTAAATCAATCTAAATATATAGATTATCAGAAACGAAAACTATCTAAATAATTTGTGCCTCAATCCCAAAGTCAATGAACAATTTATAAAAAATGATCTACTAATCCCCATGCTCCACTCACTTTCTCGTGTGTCACTAACTAAACAAAAGACTTAACATTAAAGGAGATTTGAGATTTCCAAACAAAATTAGTAAGGAAGAATAGAACTAGATTAGAAAGATTGGACAAGGCAAAAAACAAAGATTTTACTGTAAATAAACCTATAGAGGATGAGGACCAAGCTTTTGCATCTAGATTGAATGGAGATAAGTGCAAGCAAGAGAGGACATTAGTCTTTCTAGATCTTTTATTTCAAAATTAGAAAGGTAAGGATGGAAGTTAAATTTCCTAGAGAAAGAAGTGAACCTAAGCATTAAGGAAATAGGAAGGTTTTTAACTGTGGCAATTATAGACAGAATTGGGAATTGAGAACTCAAAAGTTGATCTCCTCACCACAAGTTTTGTAAAAAATGTATTGTCATTCCATCACCTACCACAAACCAAGTATACCTGCTAAAATCCTGTAAGGCCTATCCAATGGCTGTCCATGGGCAATGATGTGACCCTTTGACTGTAGTGTTTGATTCCCACCCATTAGCATGTGTGCCATAAATGATAGAATAACTTGATGCCATAGATAAACATTCCCTTGGAAACCTCCACAACCATTTTCCTGATAGAGCATGATTCTTTAGAGAAAAAAATGGTTCTTCTTTTGAACTTTATTTGAAGACTGTAAAACGTAGACCAACAAACAGAAGCTCTGGTATTGTCTCTTTTGTCTTTTAGGTAATGGAAACAATGGGGATATTTTTAATGAAATGGGCCTTCGGTTTGAAGATCTTATAGATAGGATAATCCAAAAACTATAATATTTTCCATGTTTGTTTTTCTATCAATGTTATATTCAAGTAGCAAGAGTATGAAAATTTTAGAAGGGAAGCAATGATTTAGTATTTGCTTCTCATGATGCCCCGATCTCAATGGTTAACCAAACTAAAATTATGGTTATTATTCATAGCTGCAGATTGCCATGAGCTTCTGAGATTAGGTTATGTGGTGTGGAAATTATTTTAGCTGCTGAGCTCATTTGAAATCCAAGTCTCTATGCTGATTAATGTACTGATAGTACCTGGTGGACCATTACTAAACTGCTCATTCCATAAGATTGCTGGATCACTAAGCATGCCAGAAATTATATGCTGAGAACATCTGAAAAGCTTGGAAGAGAAATGCATGCAATAGCTTGTCTTCATAGCATGAACTTTTCAATGGAATATGCCAACTCTATACAGTGCAATTTTAATCAACTTTTTACGGAATCTGCCAGCTCTATATCCTAACAGAGATAAACCTAAAGGATTAGAAAATATGTGGGAGGCCCTATTTGGCTGCCTTTCTTGAATCATTGCCTTTATGGTTGGGACATGTGCTGGTGTTGCTACTCACCATCAGCAGGAGGAACATGGAAGGAAATATGTGGGAGAATGTTGTTGGACTGGTCTTTAAAATGCATTATTTTCTACAACTTTTTCTTTCAAACTATGTTGCAGTTGGAAAATGCGGTTTTTAGGATTGAAAATATCATTTTATGTTTGCTCTTAGAGAAACAGATATATTTTCCATAATCATCTCTACCTTTGATCCTCCAAGATTCAATTTACAATTGTGATAGAAGGAAAACTTTCAGTCTGAATGATGATTAATTATAATATATGGTGTTATTGTTTCAGGCAATGAATCGGGAGTATACTGTAAGTGAGTTCAGGACTGTGGTAGACACCTTGACTGAACTTGTTCCAGGAATGCAGATTGCTACTGATATAATATGTGGTTTTCCTGGTTAGTATCGCTAACTTGAATGCCACCTCATGGCCCTTCTAATCCATCTGTATCAATTTTTCTAAATTTCTAATGTGTTTAATTTGAATCAAAGTTTGTGCTTATGGCATAGCAAGTTCAAAATTGTTGAAATGCTCCCTGTAATGTTTATGGTTGCACATTCAGGCTTCTTTGTTATTGAAAAGCTTCTTTTGCCTATCAAAAAAAAAAAAAAAGTTCAAAATTGTTGAAATGTGAAACTGTCTCAACTAGAATTAGGAACAGATAGGGTCTATGTCATGAGTAAGAAAAGATTAAAGAATTTTGTATCTTTGGTTGTGATAGAAAAACAACAATGCTTACAGAATGAAAATTGGTTGGCCTTTGGTAAAATCAGTGAATGTAAGAGAAAAATAAATGGATTTAATCATTTTGGGCTTGTTTGAATTCTTCAGAAGTTTTGTTTTGCAAATTTGTTTGGTCTTTAGCTGCAATACAGTATATGTTGGTGGGAATTGAAAATTGCTGAACGATTCATTTCATTTATCTCAAGGGTATAAATAAGAGTACATGTGACTATTTTTGGATAGTCAATCAATCAATTACAATCAATCAAATCAATCAATTAAATCAATCTAGCTAGTAAAAGGAAATAACCACTAGCTAATAAAAGAAAAATAATCAATCAAATATATACTGATTTATATGCCAATTCTCCCCCTCAAGTTGGTGTATATATATCACTCAAGTGCCTAACTTGATACGAAGTACAAATGGTCCATTTAGCAAATAGCATGGGTCAGCTATGATTTAGCTAACTGATTGCAATTTTGATGTAAAGGGAATTGTTATTTGGCAAGAATCTGAGTTGTCCTTGTAGTTCCCATCAAGCTCAATATGCTTGGTTCTATCATGCTGTATTGGATTGTTTGCAATCTCAATAGCTGCTGTGTTAGCACAAAAAAGCACCATTGGTTTCTAGACCAACCGGAAGTTCACTTTAAGAGAATTCTTAGGGCAAGTAAGTCTGTGGGTTGCATGATGAAGAGCAATTTATATTCAGCTTCCAGATCAGCTTCAATGAGACCACACTTTGTTTCTTACTCCTCCAAGTCACCAAATTCCGCTCTACAAATGATACATATCCTAATGTGGACTTCCTATCCAATTTGGATCCTGCAAAGTCAGGGTTTGTATATCCCTCAATGTCTAGATGTCCATGTTTAGAGAAAAAAATCCCTTTGCCTGGGGAAGACTTCAGATAAGCTAGGATACGATTAACAATGCTCATGTGTTGATTGCTTGGGTTATGCATGAATTGACTCACCACGCTAACTGCATAAGACATATTAGGTTTGGTGTGTGTTAGATGTATCAACTTTCCCACTAGTCTTTGATACGTTTCTTTATTTGTTGGAATCTGATCAGGATAGATTGACATGTCATGATTTACTTCAATGGGGAGATGGCAAGCTCACGCTGCAGTTACCGCCCCATTTAAAATATCTAGTGTGTACTTCCATTGTGAGAGGAGAAGTCCGTACCTGGAACGAGAAACCTCAATGCCCAAAAAGTATTTTAGAGTTCCCAAGTCCTTCATTTCAAATTCCTTTGCCAAATGACTTTGGAGCTTCTCTACTTTAGGATCACACTGTGACAATTACAACATCAACATAAACAATAAGCAAAACAATATCATCACCATCTCTCTTAAAGAAAAAAGTGTGATTTTCCATTGCTTGTTAATAACCAATACCCTTCATTGCATAGCTCAACCTACCAAACTACCAGGATCTGCTCAATCCAGATATGGCCTTTGGCCTCACACTGCCTTTATGCAAAACTCAAGGAGGATCTATGTAAACTTCTTCTAACAAATCACCATGAAGGCATTTTTCACGTCAAACTGTTTTAATGACCAATCCATCTTTATTGCAAGGGAGAGTATGACTCTGATAGTGTTCATCTTGGCTACAGGAGCAAAGGTCTCTTGATAGTCAATTCCATAAGTATGTGCATATCCTTTAGCAACCAACCTAGCTTTTTATTTGGCGATTGTCCCATTTGACTTGTACTTCACCAAGAAAACCCACTTACATCCTATTGTCTTCTTTCCCATGGAAAGCTCAACCATCTCCCAAGTACAGTTTTTCTGGAGAGCCTTCATTTCTTCTACCATAGCGGATATTGATGAGCTTAAAAGTCATCTATTTTCAGTCCATTTTTCTGATTGATTTTTTATATAAAAAGACTGATTTATATGCAGGAATATGGAATACTTCACCAAATTGCTGTGCAGCAGGGAATTCAAAAGAAAGCAGAAATTGCAGTAAAAGGAGCAATATGACCAACAAAGACGGTCTAATTGGTCAAGGAAGTCGCAGCCAGAGAGGCAAAGTAAAAAGGATTAAAAGATTTGATGTCGTGAAGCTTTTTCAGCAATCTATTAAGGTTGCAACTACAAAGCTCCAAATGCGAAATGAAGCCGTAATCAAAGACAAAACGAGCCGGGCGCAAAGGAACTCAAGTCAAGCAACCAGAATTGATGAAGAAGAAGATGATGTCACACATCATTCGAGGTCGCTGGCTGCACTAAACTCAAGATGTTGGATAATGAGGTCGCACATTCAAAAGAAGTCGCCGGCTTAAGAGAAATAATCGATCAACATTTATGTCGCGACATCTGATGCGCAGAACATCAAGATCGATCATGGGTCATGGCTAATAAGTTTGTAAGGAAACTAAGGTCGCTGGCACCGCTAGACCTAAAAGGAGGTCGCGATAAGATCAAGCTTATCTCTACATCAATCATACGTAAAGAGGTCGCTGGAGCATCACCTGTCGCGATAACAATAAGATAGGTCGCGATGAACACTGTTGTCGCGACATCAATTGCAAATACTGAGGTCAGAATAACATTAAACAAGCGCTAAATGTAAGCAAGGAACGTAGGTCGCGACAGGAGGTCGCGAAGACCGCCGCAAAGACCGGCGTCGCTGATAATATTGTGATGTCGCGATATCAAATACAAAGAGGTGGAGGTCGCGACGCCGCAAATGCCTGACATCGTATCCAAAGAAAAGAGGTCGCGATAAGAGTAAGCCGTCAGCTGGTTATCGCCACTCAAACATGTCGACTAAACAAGGGCTTCTCGCGATAAAGATCGAGATTAAATGTAAGTCATGACAATGAATTGATGTCGCGACATCAACAACCAATTGGGCCGCTTAACTAAATCTAAAAGAGGTATCGAAATTAAAAATTCAACTTTTAACCCTATAATATGTAGTCATGCATCGAAGGAACGCAGCCTCTTGGCGAATTTGAAAGAGAGATCTCGTTGTCAAGGCCCGGGGATTTTAATTTTCTTTTCTTTTCTTTTTAATTTTTAGATTAGCTTGTATTTTTGTTTTTTTAATTTGATTCAACGTTAATGAAGGTTGTAGCCGAATGCGATTTATATTTCTTCAAATTACCGTCTGCTGTTTGAATCTGCATAAATTTTGGATTTCGAATCACGCTTCCGATTTACAAAGGGATTTCTTGATCAAGAAGTCAATGTATGGTGTAATCCAGTTGATTTAGAAACCCATCCCATTGAATTGACGCTATTGTCGAAATTATCTTTCCCGCAGTAATTTTATTCATTATCACGAACTCGCTTATAACCACTTGCCGGTGCAAACTCCTTCCTTCCTTTGATATATCCCTTCTTCCTTCTACCAACAATGTGCATATCCATAATTTGAGACCAAACACGATAATTTGCACCATCCAACTTGATAGAAATTGTTGGAAAGGAAGTCTTGTGAACAGTCACTATAGATGGCTTCTTGCTATCAAGAATATTCACCTCAGTTTTCTCATACATGATTAGGAACTGAGAGAAAGTGGAGAAAGAAGAAGAAGAAGGAAGAGGCTAGGGTTTAGCCAAAGAAAAAACAGCAGTGGAAGAGTTTCTTCCCAATGGCTTTGATACCAAATTGAAAATTGGCTGAATGATTCATTTCATTTATCTCAACGGTATAAATAAGAGTACATGTGACTATTTTTACATAGTCAATCAATCAATTACAATCAATCAAATCAATCTAGCTAATAAAAGTAAATAACCACTAGCTAATAAAAGGAAAGATAATCAATCAAATATATACTGATTTATATGCCAATTGTGGGGACATATGGTTGCAATAACACTTATTAATGCTGTTTCTCAGGTGAAACAGATGAAGATTTTGCGCAAACTGTCAACCTCATACAGGAGTATAGGTTCTCCCAAGTTCATATTTCTCAATTTTATCCTCGGCCTGGTACGTTTACTACTTACCTGATTTTATGTATTAGTTTCTATCGATCCACTTGGTTGTGATGTAAAGATTTCATTGTGCATACTAGCTCCCTTTGTTCTGGTAATTTGCTTTGACTGATTATCATGGATCAAATCCAATCATGGTTTGGAGTACTATTTTGAACTAATAAATCTAAAATGTTTGACCTGCAATATTGATCAAAGCTCCAATATTGAAGTAATACATAGTGGAAATTGCTATAAAGTCACTACATATAATTTACATGTCATGAATAATATCTCTGTATAAGCATGCAAAACTACCTCTTTCAACTTACCATGAACAATCTTTATGTAAAACAAGAAGTCTGCTACAATTTCTAGTCAAATAAACTACTACACAACTAGTTAAAGCCAAGAGAAAATGAGGCTAACTCTGCAACTTGATCTACTTCTTTGATGCTACATAGACTTAGCAACATCCCTCATCTTAATCCGGCATAAAAATTCTAAAAATATGAGAGCTAAAAGCCCTGGAAAGTTTTAAGATGATGTGAGGTTCAATAATCGATATGTATTTTGTAGAAGTACTCTATATTGAATAAAATAGATCCAAATTTCTTAGTAAATCATGGTTTAATAAGAACCACAAAATATGTCCCGAGTATAGATATGCGAATGCATTTTCAGATCGTACTCTTCTTTTGCTTCATAATTTTAAAAGGCTCAAGTTGTCTCAAGGCGCAAAGTTCTCTTGGAACCTCAGTCACAAGTTGCACTTAAAGGCACACCTAAGATGTGGACTTTAGTGAAGTGAGGCACACCCTAGTTTATACATATTAATTTTTATAAAATATGCCTAGAAAGGTGCTCTTGGGTAGTAGTCAGCATGCTTCTTCTGCATGCATGAGATGAGAGGCCTTAATCTAGGCCTGGGCCCTTTCTTTTTCCCCTTTTGTTGGGTCAAAATGAATGTAGGCTTGGGCTTCTTTTTTTGGTTGGTTCATAGTGCAGAATTTTGAGCTGCATATGTTTTAAAGAAGGGCCCAAAACAACGTCGTTTAGCCCCTATTAGAAGGAAAATATTTAATAACAAACTTAAGGTCTTCTGTCAGTTTACTAATAGACAACAAATTGCAATCTAGATTTTTTTTTTGGTGAAAGAAGATTTCAGAGTTGGAATCTTATAAAAGTGATTGAAACGAGAACCACAATCTTCATAACTAATAGTCATTGAACCAAATCTTGCAATCTAGATTTGGAATAAGTGAGACAAAGTGAAGAGTTAAGCCCTTTGAAATAGTCATTGAACTAGTACCAACAACCTTAGACAATGGTCCATCAGCGATGTGGACAAAATAATTCAAAGAGGAAGGGTAATTTTTGTCAAAAATATTTGCATCTTCCATCATCCGGTCAAAATGCACCAAAGTCAACAATCCATGGTCTTGCCCTTTTCTGTTTAGCATTTGGAGGCACTCAATATATTACCATTTTATGCAACAAAACTACTAGCAATTATGGAAGTTAATTGAGGTGGTTTAGGTTGCTATGACTGTTGTAGTAGTTTCTGTAAAAGATCCAATTGCTCTTTGTTAAACAGGGTTGATTCAAGCCAGTGCTTTAAAAGGCGTGAATGAGGCGCGCATCAAGGCGTGCCTTGAGGCGAGGCGGCACCAAAAAGCTTTGAGGCTTCTCCTAAAAAGCATAGGTCATGGAAGGCGCACGCCTTCTTCCCTGAGGCTTCTCAAAGGCGCAAAGGCGTACACCTTTTTCGCCTCACAAGAAGAGGCGTACGCCTCAAGGGAGGTAATAAGGCTTAAAAAAATAAAAATAAAAACCTACATCGGCGACATATATACAAAATCGATGAGGTATCATTGAAATTTTTGGAGAAATATCTTTGAAAATGGAGGAAAAAAGAAAAAATGGCATGAACTTGGAGGCTAGGACCTGGGTGCTGCCGCAAAGATCTGAATCTGAAGGTTGGCTTTGGACGATTGTGCTAAGGTGGAAAAAAGGAGCAAGAAGAAGAAGAAAAGAGGGGAAAAGAGAGAAAAAAGAGTAGGCGTCGGGATTGTGGAAGAAAGGGAAGAAGAAGGTAGTGTCGGGGAAAGAGAAATGGGTAATGGAGAAAAAAACAAAAAAGAAAAAGAAATACAAAAAAGGCTACAGAGGTTCGACCCTCCTTAGCCCTAATATTTTTCTTTTAGAAAAAAAGGTTTTTAAAAATATGGTACTTGTTTCCAAAAAAAAATATGGCACTATACCTTTCAAAATAAATAAATAAATAAATAAAAATATGACTATTTCTAAAACAAATATATATCTAGCAATAGTTTTCTCTCTTAGAAAGCAAAAAAAAATGATATATTTTTAGAGAAAATAATTTAATTATTTTCATTTTGTCTTTTGATAACTATTTAAAAATAATAATTACATAAATATGTGAAATAATAAAAAATAAGGCTCTTTTATGCAAATGGAGCTGGAGGTTTGCAAATGAGAGGAATGCCCTCTGGAGAAAGGTTGTGAGTAGCAAATTTGGAGAGACTGTTGGGGGGTGGCACTCCTGTAACATCAGGGGTGGCTTTGGTGTCTGGTTGTGGAAGGAAATCGGAAAAGAATGACCTCTCTTCCTCCAAAGTGCTACCTTCTCCTTAGGCGATGGAAGGAGGATTAGTTTTTGGAAAAATGTTTGGTGCGGTGAGGAGGCGTTGTGTTCTTTGTTCCCCTCTATGTTTATTCTGGCTATGCAAAAAGATGCTATGGTGGCAGATCTGTGGAACTGTTTCAGGGAGGAAGGGGGTTGGTCTCCAACCTTTTTAAGGTCCTTTAATGATTGGGAGATGGAGGAGGTGGAAATATTCTTCTCCTCTATCCACAAGAAAAAAATCAAACCTTGGATTGAGGACAAACTTCTGTTGAAGAGATCAAGTATCGGTAAGTTCTCAGTTAGGACCATGTATAGAGGCTTAGACCTCTCGCCTGAGATTGATTTTCCTTTCCGCTCAGTTTGGAACTTTGTGATCCCCTCCAAAATTAGCTTTTTCGCTTGGGAAGTTTCCTGGGGAAAAGTGATCACTTTGGATCAGCTTAAACGTCGTGGAAGAGCCCTTGTGAGGAGGAAGAGACAACAGACCATCTGTTAATTCATTGCAAGATAGCCAGGATGCTTTGGGACCTTTTTTTGACGATAGTTGGGACTAGTTGGGTCTTTCCACACTTTGTTATTCACACCCTTTTAGTTTGGCAAGGGAGGCTGCAGGGGTAAAAAGGAAAAAATTGGATGATCAGTTCTTTTTTATGCCTTTTGGACTTTATGTATGGGAAAAGAAATAGGACAAGGTTGAGCACCCAGGGTCTTCAACGCTCAAAGAATTAAATCTAACTTCAAGGTAATTTGTGAATCAACAAGTAACTGTGATAAGGTTGTCAACACGAATTCTTTTGTGGATTTTTTGGCTTGGCTTGGGTGTAGGTAGGTTGCGCCTTTTGTCAGCTGGTGGTTTTTCATTAAAAGTTCCTTCGGTTCCTCTCTGTTCACTTTTATGTACTTTTGGAACCTCTCTGCTCTTTTGATCAATATACTGTTTTTTTATTGATAAAAAAATAAAATAAAAAAAATAAAATGTTAAAAAAAATTATTTTAAAATTTAATATATTATAAAATATTTAATAAATTATATTTGTAGTCACAAAAAGCTTACTCCTTAATGCTTCGAGGCTTACGCCTCGTCTCAGAAACATGAAAACGCCTTGTGTTACGCTTTCGCCTCTACAAACATTGATTCAGGCTGAGAGGTGGAATCGGTGGTGGCACTGCATTGTTTGATCGGCTGTCACGTCCATTTGGCTGTGGTTTCCAATCTGGGATCATCACATTTACGTTGAACTATTTCCCAAGTGAGATAGCCATCCTTGCCCTTACTGCTAATAAACATAAGAAAGGACTAAAATCATTGGAGATAGTTATTTCCATTCTACTTGTGAAATGTGATGGGAAGGAAAGAGCCATAAAATCCTCTGTGGTCATTGGAAGTGGCAGTCTCCTACCTAGAGTTGACTTCAGAGGCCGATTGTTAACCATTGGTAGTCACTCAAGAAGACATCAATTGAATGGGAAAGAAGATAAAAACCAAGAAATAAAAGAAGAGCAGAGGATGTGCTGATGAAGGGAAATCATAATGTAGATGGCTGCTTCTGTCAAAAAATAAAATAAAATTAATGTAGATGGCTGAAATGAATGTGAGAAGACAGCAAATGACGAGTCATGGTTCGACTGGAGAAGATGACTCACGATAAGGTACCAGCAAGAGGTTCAGATTACCTGGTGCCAGGAAAACTAGATGCTGGAGAATAGGAGTCGGTCCCAATGGGGAACTGTCCTGATTCCATGAAGAAAACTTGGTATATATTTTTTCTATATCTTTTACAAGAGCATGTACAACATTGAAATTATTTAAGCTAAAAATTGAATTAAAAAATAGCTGCAATCTAGGGGATACATGCCTAAGAAAAGGGAACAAAAAAGAAAAAATAGAAAGTGAAAACAAATCTGAGTTTGTATACAAATTCAAATCCCATGAAGAAAACTTGGTATATATTTTTTCTATATCTTTTACAAGAGCATGTACAACATTGAAATTATTTAAGCTAAAAATTGAATTAAAAAATATCTGCAATCTAGGGGATACATGCCTAAGAAAAGGGAACAAAAAAAAAAAAAAAAAAAAGAAAGTGAAAAACAAATCTGAGTTTGTATACAAATTCAAATCCCAACATATGTGGTATATTTACATGGAAAAAATGTGTTCTTCAAGATTGGAGACTTGGAACAGAAAGATGCAAAAGAATGTGCCTTTGATTGTAGGAGGGGGTATGCATGTGGTCATGGAACATGCACAGACAATGATAGTAGGCATGTATGTGTATTGTCATGGCTTATATATATAAGAAGTGAACAGAAAAATGTACCAAAAAATAAAGGAGAAAAACATAATAAGTTCAGCAGAGGGAAGAGGAAAAGGAGAATAAAGAATATGGAAACTTGTGAAATTTGCTTTGGCAAAGAATATGGAAACTGAAATTTGCTTTGGCAAAGATGGCATGAAATCACGTTTTTGTTGGTCTCATGTCCTTAATGCCTAGAAAGTACTTGAGTTTCCCCAAGTCTTTTGTTTGAAAGTGGTTGAAGAGTTGTTGTGTTAAAAAAATATGGAAACTTGTGAAATTTGCTTTGGCAAAGATGGCATGAAATCCTGTTTTTGTTGGTCTGATGTCCTTAATGCCTAGAAAGTACTTGAGTTTCCCCAAGTCTTTTGTTTGAAAGTGGTTGAAGAGTTGTTGTTTTAGTTTTTGGATGCCATCCTGATCACTAGTGGCCTATAGTAACAATGTCATCCACATAAATAATTAAATAAATGCACTAGCCCAAAGAGGTATGATGATAGAAAACCGAATGATCTATTGTACTCCGAATCATGCCAAACGTTTGAACCATGAAGCTAAACCAATCAAACGAAGTTCAAGGAGACCGTTTTAAACCATATAAGGAGCGACATAACCTGCATACCAAACCAGGCTCCCTCTGAGCAACAAAACCTGGTGGCTGCTCCATATATACTTCCTCTGCAAGATCATCATGAATGAAGACATTTTTTATGTCCAACTTATACAGGGGCCTAGAGCTCATAGTGATCATAGAAAAAAGTAAATGAACTAAAGCAATCATGGTGACATGAGAAAAGGTATCAAATAATCAGAATCATATATCAGAGTATATCCCTTGGCAACCAAATGAGCTTTAAGGCGGTCCACCTGGCCATCCGGACCAACATTAACTGTATAACCCTAAGGACAACCAACAAAAGACAAGAATCCCATGTGGCATTAGAATGAAGAGCAGCCATTTCGTTAACCATTGCTCATCTCTAGCTCGGATAATGGTTTTTAGGAATAGACACAGAAGACAAGGTGGAAACAAAAGAAGAGTATAGTGAAGATAACGGTGATAGCTCAGAAAATTATAAATAGGATGAGGGTTACAAGAAGAATGAGTACCTTTCCGTAGGGCAATGGATAGATCATCGATAGAGGGCAAGACCGATGCTTTAGAGGACGACATATGAGATGAATCAGCTAAGGGCTCGATGTCAATACGTGGATAGCGAGTATAAACGTGAAGTGGTCGAGGTTAGGCATCTGGAGATTAGGAGGGAGATTCGGAGATGGATAGATAAGAGGAAGCGATAAAACATCAGAAATATGAGGACGTTCGATAGAGGGGAAAAAGGAGGAATTCTCAAAAAAGGTGACACCAACAAAGATGAAATATCGGATTGTGTTAGGAGAATAACATCTATAACCCCTCTAAAGTTGGGAGTAGCCCAAGAAGACACACTTTGTGGTTTTGGCTAAGAGCTTGTCTTGTCCCAAAGTAAGAACATGAACAAAACAGACACAACCAAATATGCGAGGGGGAAGACAAAAGAGAGGTTGAGTAGGAAAAAGGTTAGAATCCCTATCTGATCATGTACAACAGAGAATGACATACGATTAATCAAATAACAAACGGCTAAAATAGTATCCCCAAAAAGGTTGAGGAACCTTATGATGGAGAAGGAGAGTACAAACGGTCTCAACTAAATAACAGTTATTGCATTCAACCACTCCATTTTGTTGAGGAGTGTAAGCATAAGAGGATTGATGAAGAATCCCATGTGAGGACATAAAGGAAGAGAATGGAACAAAGAAAAATTCCGTGGCATTATCACTTTGTAGAATACAAATTGAAGTATTAAATTGATTTCCAATTTTAGCATGGAACTTCTGAAAAATATAGGACAACTCTGCTTGAGTTTTCATTAAAAATTAGTACATCTAGAAAAATCATCTATAAAAGTAACGAAGTACCAAAATCTTAAGGTAGATTCAGACTGAGAAGGAACCCTTAGTGTGGACAAGCTCGAAAGGAGACTTTGTCTGATGATCTAAATGCTTTGGGGATGGGACATGAGTATGTTTCCCAAGTTGACATGACTCACACTCAAGTGACGATAAACTAGAAAGATGGGGAACAATCCTTTGAAACTTGGAAAGGTTTGGATGGCCTAGATGACTGTGGATGAGGAGAGGAGTGTTTGTAAAAGTGCAAACAGTGGAACATGAAGGTGAGTTAAGGTGAAAGAGGCCTTGAGACTCATGTCCTATGTCAATCGTCCTCCTCGTATTCTGGTCCTGCAAGGTAACAGAATAATTAGAGAAGGTAAATAAACAGTTAAGGTCAAGAGTCAACTTACTAATGGAAATAAGATTAAAAGGAGAATCGGGAACATAAAGAATAGAAGGGGTAAGGACAAGGGACAAGTAGAATTGATGCCTTTAGCTATGGTTTGAGGTTCATTAGCTAAGGTAACCATGGGTAACAAAGAAGTAAAGGTAAGAAGAAAAAAGGTCCTTATCACTGGAAAGATGATCAAAGGCTCTAGAATCAAGAATCCATGGTCCATATGAATGTGAAAGGCATGTAGAGGCATTACTAGTTTGGGCAATGATTGCAACGATGCAAATGTGGCTACTTGAGTGAGGCAGAGATACTCCTCATACTGGCTGGGTGTAAGAATGAATCCTTGAGGTATGGATGAACCATGGTTATCAAAGGCGTGCTTAAAGTCCAGGCACCACCACTCCTAGGGGCAACGCCTTGCCTCGCCTCACGCCTTAGGGTTTTTTTTTCTGTAACAGAAACCAAAACAACGTTGTTTTGGATAAGTTATTTTAACTTATCTAAAATGGCGTCGTTTTAAGTTGTACCTTGAGTTTAAAAAAAAAGCCTCTAGTGCTCCAAAATGACCTCTATTTTGGACCTAGAAAGGCTAAAACATCATTTTGGCCCCAAATGCCTGATTTTCGAGATTTCAGCCCTCCAACCCCATTTCTGCTATGTTTCAACTCAAAAAAAAAAACCCTAACCCTCCTAACTACTTGAGAAGCAAGAAATCAACTAACATAACCAAGAAATTGCGAGAAAGTCATGTAAAAATAGGAAACCACCATCATAAAAATCATGAATATATATTTGACATATGGTGCACCTCACTTAAAAAAACCCGCGCTATGCCTTGCGCCTCAAGGCCCCAAGAGGCTTTTGTACCTCGGTACACCATGCACCTCAAATGACTATGGGATGAACTCTCTCTAGCAGCCATAAAACCTAAGAACTAAAGAAATCACTATTGGTGTTTAGATGAACTCGATAAAGGTTTTCAGATCAAGATCGAAGACAAGAACTGATGACACAACTATCTGCTGTGGTTCAAACAAGGATAAGAGGTGTCAAGATGGAGATGGAAACACTCCCAAGACACATGTAGGTGTCTAGGAGAAGAGAAGGTTGTCAGAAAAGTCGAAAAGCCCAAGGGAATTTGTAGCTGGACAAAAAAAATAGGCAAAATAGTGATTTTTCGGCGATGGTGGGGCTTGACAAGGGTCCAAGGAGACTCGTCAACGTGTGGCGGTGCGTGGTGGAATAGTGCTCCACGCACCCACGCATGAGATTCAACATTGAGGAGAAGATTGGCGCGTGGAGGCGTGTTCCTTGTCGGATTGGAGTGTGGTTGCCGCCGACGAGAAGAGGGACCTTTGATGCACCTAGTGGAGTGGTCATTGGTTGGAGAGGATGGTCCTCGGAAAAGTTTGCTGGAAAAGTCGTTGGCGACGGGAGAATGTGACAGCGACAGGGGGATCTGATGGCCATAGTTGCTTCCAAAGAATCCTGTGGTGTGATTGATGTGATCGGAATGAGGTGCAACCACTAGATGGGTCGCCGGAATTGACTACACGGTTAAACCCTAACCTTAATATTCTCAATCTGTTTATGACTCTGATATCATGTGAAGTGGAAGGAATTCTCGTATTTCATTAATGAAGAATACACGTCTATATATCTATTTATACAAGAAAGAATAGAATAGAGAAGGAAACAAATAAGAAGGAAAAAGGAAAAGAATAACTGAGAATATTCTACAAAATAATCTGTGATACTCAATAGATGACATTGTGCATCTTTGGAAATAGACTTGCCTCTTTTACCCAAGTTGCTTTACAAGTCTATGCATGTTTGAATTATGCCCACCTCCCTAAGGTGCTGTAACGAAAACCCCTTATGAAAAGGGGCTGTTATGACTTCCACTACAGTACCTTGCACATGCCAGCTTACGTATGATGTTTTTACATGCACTGAGTTACTTATACTGCTTTAGAAGAAATGTGTCTAGGCTAGAAGATGAGACTGTCTAACATATACTCTATACTATATCAATTAGATGGACGTTTTTGGATTCTAGAGCTAAACCAAATGATGGTGGATGCTTTATCTTTCAATTTGGTTATGTTGCTTGGAATCCGGTATGGGTGTTGGATGGAGGTGCGTATCTAGGAGTCAATTTATTTTAATTCTAGCATTTTGGATATGGGGAACCGGCTGAAAAGTATCTAAAATTTTGATGAGTACAAGGCTATGACATGATAAAGAAAAAAGGAAAAAACCAATTAAAAATAAAGATTTCTTTGAATAAAATCTCATATCCTGCTTCTTTTACTTTTTGTCTTGTTTTTCTTTATCCCTAATCTTAAATTCTCTTTTTTCAATGTAATAAGTTGTTAAGGAAGTTGGAGATAAAAAAATCAATCAACCATTCAAAATCAAATAAGCATGTTCAAAGCAATGTAGGAATAGGGTGACAAGGATCCTACACCCACACTGATATTTTGTCATGTTGACATGGGTACACTGTGAAGTTGAAGATTCCAAGTATCCTATACTGTTAGGAGTAGACATAGGACTTTCTATTTGGGTGTGAATTGCTTTTGAGGTGATCCCTGTTAACTATATGCTCATGATTAAGGCTTAATTAAACCTCTGGCTGAGTGGTTCTTAAGGTATGCTACTTTGGTAGATTTGGTTTAGGTTTTGCGACGCTGATGCCTATCTCAATTTAGGATAGTTTGTTAGTTGGGTTCGGTGGTTAGAGGGGAGTCTAAAACTCGCAGTATGTTTCTAGGAGAATCATTGGAGACTCAGATTGTGACATATCTTAAATCTTATTCCTACTTCATGTGAGGTAAATATTAATTCTTAAAGAAAAAAAGAATGCAAGCACCCTTCCATTTAATCAGTCTGCCCTATTTAAGAGAGGGTAGACTTTTCCATAGGAACCTTTGTGAAAATCTTGTAAACATTTAGAGAGACTCTAGCCTTTGCAGAGAAACCCCAAGGAGATCCTAAGCTAGAGCTATTTCAGACCTAAAGTAGCAATTCTTTGAAAGACGATATGTCCAGCTCTTTATGACTCTCTTGACCAAGGTAGTTAGTTGCTTAGAAGGGAGCTCCTCTGTAAGCCTGTCACATCTAACACTCTGAAGTAGGCTTCCTTTGCTGCCACTCCCTCCTTTATCTAAATATCTTTTCCGATCCTACCACACGAGTATTGAAAAACTGTTGGGGCTGCAATTACATATTGGTATCTTGACACCTCAATGCTAAGAGTCCAAGTTGACTCCTCCATCAAACAGTCCCCCAAACAGTCTGTCATCAAAATTTTAAATTCTAAGAACTAAAGTTGTATGCAGCAAACTTCCAAAAGGATCTGAGGAGTTGCACATGCATGCACAATGTTATAGGGGTCGATTTGTTTCACCGATGTCTTGACAGTTTTATGTTTGAGTACACCCATATATGTTTGCTTTTCATGAGAGATTTGAATTTTAGTGTATAAAAACATTACAGGTCTTGAATGGGAGAATTAGACAACAATTCAGTAATTGGATATTAAACTATAATATTGAAACTAACTATTAATTGTATACTGCTTGTAGTTAAATCTTGTTTTCCTGTATGCTTCTTGAAACCAGGGACACCTGCAGCCAGGATGAAAAAGGTCCCAAGTGCTGTAGTGAAGAAACGGAGTCGTGAGTTGACTTCTATTTTTGAAGCTTTTACACCATACAATGGAATGGAAGGCAGAGTGGAAAGAATATGGATAAATGAAATTGCAACTGATGGAATTCACCTGGTAAGATTATGTGAGAATGTTGCTGAGTTTATAGGTAAATTCATTTACCTTGTTCTATGGTGCTGAGGTCTTAGGCTTAGGGGTTAGGCCCCAGCCTATTGCCTGAATGAAAAAATCCGATGGAAGTTAAGGAGGTGTGTCGCTGTCTCATTAGATTGTGCTCTAACCCATCTTTCCCTTGAAGCATGTTAAACGACCGACTCTCCTAGAAGTTCAAGCTTGTAGGATTTGAGTTTAATATAAATATCATGCTTCTTAACACCCTTCCTCACGTGCATGTGACCTCATACCCACTCACATGGAGAGTCAAACAAATTACAAAGTCAACTATGGACATTCAAATACACAAATTAGGATCAAATATTTAAATTGTGGAGAGGTGGTTCAAACCCAAGAACTCTTGCCAAACCAAACTCTGATAGCATGTTAAATGATCAACTCTCCTAAAAGCTCAATCTTGTAGGATTTGGATTTAATATAAATATCATGCTTCTTAACAAAACACAAGCTGAATGCTCTCAAGAATGGCCATGTTTAGAATCTCCTCAATTATCCCTTCTGTTGTAGGGGTGACAATGGGCTAGAGGGTTGTGGGGATGTTGAGGAAGCAGCAACAGCTCTATCCCATTGTATTCTGTGCTCCAGAATGCAGTTTGAATGCAGTTTATGTTCATGAGAGCATGCTCTGTCCTTTTTTCTAACCCTTCTTCTAATCGATGTTCTTCTATTGTCCAAGGTTGGCCATACCAAGGGATACGTGCAGGTGCTCGTGATTGCCCCACGAAGCCTGATGGGGATGTCAGCTATTGTGAAAATAACATCCGTAGGACGATGGTCAGTTTTTGGGGAACTGATTGAGATTCTTAACCAAATAAATGATGATATAACTTTGAAGGAGGAAAATTTTAGTCCGGCAAAATGTTCTCCCTGCTCCGTCCCAGGCGAAATTTGTGCGTGTTCAACGGAGCCAGAAACTTGTGCTTGCGAACCACAAAGCTGTGAAGGCAAAATTAGTATGGAGGGAGGCTCTGTTTCGAGGAAGGACATGTTGCCAGAAGATCAAAACAGCCAAAGCCTATTCAAATGGCTACTGAGGAAACGGAAGAACTACAGACAGAAAATGGCAGAAAATGAAGTTGCATTGGGATCCAAGAAAAAGGAGGAACGCGGCCAAGGATCCGTGAACAGTTGGGATCTAGTCGATAGGATTCTTCTGGGTGGAATATTTGTGAGCATCTTCACAATTTTAGCTTTAATTTTACATCTAGGATTTTGGTAGCCATCATCAAACTAGTTTAGTTTTTAGTCTCTGCTCATTCATCCTTGTAGGGAATCCTCAAGAGATTTTGGCCGTGTATCCATTTTAATCATATAAACGCCTTAAAGTAAGCTTTTCAATATAATTGTATTTTTTTTTTTTTTATAGTTACA
Organism: Tetrastigma voinierianum; assembly: GCA_016808115.1. Lineage (NCBI taxonomy): Eukaryota > Viridiplantae > Streptophyta > Magnoliopsida > Vitales > Vitaceae > Tetrastigma > Tetrastigma voinierianum. The sequence goes on from JAEQBH010002375.1 coordinate 485,012, forward strand.
ATGCTGTAAATTGTTTCCACTGGGACTTGAACTCGAGACTCCTCCCATTTTTATGCCCTGAGCACTCTACCACATGAAGTAGGCAGGATGAGCCAATATAATTGTATTTGTGAGTGGCTTTATTGCATATACACTTGCTGAAGTTTTGAGTAATCTTGGATTCTTGACCTACTATCCTGTCTACTTTTTCTTCCCACTTCATTTTGTTGTGTTGTTTTTCAGTTTCTTAAACTGCTTGGCCTGCTCAGCAACTAGTTCTGTTGGCTTTTTTTTTTTTTTTTTTTTCTTTTTTTTTAATCTTTTGGGCTGTGCTGACAGTGAAGTACAATATAGGAGAGTTTTTGACCGAAATACTTTATTTAAAAAAAAAAATTATAAAATTACCAAAACCAAATTAACGCGAAAATAGCAGAATGTCAAGAACAGAATACTGACATACTTCTTAAACGCTGTCTACATAACATCAATCACTCAGCCTGCTAAAATTGGAGCAATGCAGAATCAAATCAGAATAATTCAAAACTATGAGAAACTGAGCGAGAATGTATAAAGTAAGACTTTATAAATAAAAGACTCAAATGTCATTCATACAAGGGTAATTGAAGAAATTTGTAACTGCAATGTTGTCTCAACACGACAATTGAATCAACTAAATCAATAGCCTATGATTGTATGATTTAACTTTTAAATGAAAAACGCTTATCAAGGAAGAACGGCATTACCAAACATACTAATGATTAATGATCAATACTGTGATTCTCATTTTTTTTCCCACAAACACTATTTCGATCTAAAACTCAATATAGGATCTATTCACTGAAAAAATAACTGTAATCAGGGCCAGAAAAGGAATGTTTTGTTCCATAGCTTGGATTCAAAAATAGTAATAATTCTTATTCCCCAGAAAAGGGAGCTGCTTTAATAGGTGGGGGATTAGGGAAAAGTCCATAATTGCTCTTCTTTGTGGTCTTCTGCTCTGCTCTGCTTTTTTTTTTTTTTTGGCAGAATTATTTACAAAAATGATCAAGGATGGTTACAATTTCCATCTCATAGAAGTATATCTGAATTGGAAGGCAATCTCTTGAAGAAATTGACCGGCACAGAGGGCATCTTGTGCCGGAACCGGGGATGCCGAAGCAAGTAGAGACCAACAATGACTGCAACAAACGGGAATGGAGTTACGTAAATGAAAACTGCGCAGATCAATGAGAAGATGATGAAGATGGCCGTAGCCCTCGGGTCTCGCCAGCTGAGTATCGCCTGAGCTCTCTCCCCTTGAGTCGCCAGATCTCCGGCCACTGTCTGCACTCTGCCGGCCACATGGCGCAGCCGGTCATACCTTACCCTAACAAACTCCGACGGCTGAGTCGTCGGGAAAGTGTCGAATTCCTCCATCAGCTCATCAGGGTGTGCGAACTCCGCTTGGGAAAGGCGTGCATCCATGTGAGGCGGGTGCCTTGGCCGGTACCTGTAGTTCCATACTCCGATCACGAAAAGGTAGAAGAAGACCGTGGGCAGGATGAGCTCCGGGTAGCAGACCAGTATCAGGAACAAGACATGGACGAGACACGTCGTCACCGGGTTTCTCCAGTTGCAGATATCGTTGTACAATTTGCATACCGCTGTAATACCAGAAAGAAGGGACATTATCCTAAAGAAGTTGGCTTTGCTTCTTCTCAGGCTCCACATATGATAATCAACGTCCAGCATGTACTCTACTACCTCCCGCCTGAGCGGCGGCTCGGCCCGGGCAAGCCTCTGCGCGACTATCTGCATTGCCTGATGGCGTAGGCCATCCATATGCAACACAGAGATCGGCTGGACGTAATGCATTTTGGGCAGCAATGGTCTGCCGTATTGAGCTACCATGTTCACCCAGGCAGTGCAGGTAAACCTCAGAGCTAACTGAAGTTCTCCATGTTTCTTCAATCCAGAAGGTGAAAGAACAAGCAGAGGATAGTAATGGGTGTAAATCCGATCGGCTTCTAAAGTGGATAGCCTGATTCTCACCTTCCCTATCCTCTGATCCCTTGAATCATCCTTGCTTCCGCTGATTTGGCAGTTATCGAAAACACCAATGGTGATGACAGTACAGGGATCATAGACTTCCCAAGTGTTCTGCTCGTTCCATTTAGGAGCCAAGCTGTCCAGAAGCGTTCTTGTTCGAATCCATTTGTTCCCATACTTGGCTACACAGTAGGCGTCGGTGGTTCCTCCGTCCTTGCCCTTCATCGGCAGCAGGTTCCGGGCACTGAGGATTCCGACTTCGAGCCTTCCAATGCTAGGTTTCTTCAGAAGTTTGGCTGACGGTTGAAGATCGCTGCTGAAATGAGTGGACTCATCAAGAACATGATAACCTGCTTCCAAACAAAGGCAAAGATGGATCTTGCTGGCGAATTTGATCTCTTTCTTCTTCTCAGCTCCTCCTTCCCCGAAATGAGGCATAAAGAGATTGAACCAGCGAGGGTCCGGGAGCTTGCCGTGGTCAAGTCTGTGGGGTACATCTTTCACCCGAATTATGATCCTTCCCAGGGTCTCGTCCTTACCCTGTGCTACCCTGTCCTCAATAGTGATCATAATGAAATCCTCAAAGGGTTCAGACGCCACGAACATGAACTCTTCGTTCCAGATTGCATTCAATGACCTTGACGGAAAAGGCTTGGTGACCTTCACCTGATTCCCGAGCTGAATCTTCGCAAACGCATTGACTCCTCCCCGGCCTTTTTCCCATGGAACAAGGTCCTGAGCTTCGATGATATTCACTCTCAGGTAGTAAAGTTTTGGTGAGAAATAGACCTTTGATCGGGTATGAGCAAGGCTTTCATGGCTGACTGAATAAGCATCGGAATGCCGAGCCTCCGGGAAGCACTCATCCGCCTGCGTTCCCATCCAGACGGCCAACATCACCTCTCCTTGCATCTTCATTCCCTTTTTGTCCTCCAATTTGTACCATTGAGGCGCCAGAGGACTGTCCGGCGGCACCCGAACAGGCACTTCCGAAAGATCGAAAACGACTTTTCCGACGGTATCATCCTTCCCGATATCCTTATCCTTCACTGTTATTTCAATCAAATTGGACTGTAATCTCTCCTTGGAGAAGGCGAATATCTGGTTCCATACCGGATTCTGGTTCTTCTCTAAGTGTTTGGTGACGCCTTTGTAGTTCCCGAGCTTCACTTCGACGTACGGGTCCAGGCTGCCGGAGATGTCCATGACCGGGAGGTTTCTGGCCTTCACGACGTTTACATACAAGTAATGCATCTGCTCGACCAGATCGTAAGTACTCGCCGTCTTGTCTACTCCTCTGTATCCCATACGCGCCGCCACCGGCGGCCGGGTCTCGACCAGACCGAATTCCGGATTTTGCCGCGGAATCTGCATTTGCATTGGGACTGCAGGGCCTGCTCTGGCGAAATCGGTTCTTTGTTCCACGGCAACCGGCCTTTCCCTCACTTGATAATTTCCCCCAAATCCGGGGAACACAGGCGGTGGAGCGGCGGCGGCCGTCGGAATGGAGTGAAAAGTCCTCACTTCCTTCTCCTTTTTCTTCTTCGTCTTCTTCATAGACCTCCCCTTCGTCATGCTCACAGCTCTCTGCCGACTCAACCCCATTCTCTTTCGGCGCGGCGGCGAAGGAATTAGAACAACCGTCGAGAACGGGATATACCCTGAGAGCGATATCGCCTTTGATGTGGGAAAAGAGGCCGCGCTTGTCGAGAGGATACCGCTGGACGGCGGCTTCCGACTCCGACGGCGGCAGCGACGCCCCGGAGATCCTGACGCGGCCGAGGAAGTTCTTGTGGTGGCCGCCTTTGTGGTCGTTGTAGACGACCACATCGATCGTCCTATTCGGAAGGTCCCTAGGATTATCAATGTCGAACACGAGCTTCTCATTCCAAACCGGGTTCAGATCCTTGTGCTTGGTCTGCGTCCTCAGAGGCTGCTTCTTATCGAAGTCGACTTCCACGAACGGACTCGCAGAACCCTGTCCGTCTTTGGGCATGAGATCACTAGCATCAAGAATCTCCACTACCAGCTTAGCCATGGCAGATGTTGAGGATGTACGGAGTACGATCGAAGATAGAAGAAAAAGACAGAACTGATGGGAAAAGAGAGGTGGAGAGGATGGAAGGAAGGAGATGGGAGGTGAGGGGATGAGGATGAAATGTTTATTTGGAGTAAGAAGACAGAAACATATGTGAGAGAGAGAGAGAGACTGTAATACTATGATATGAGATTATGCCGTCTGGTGGAGTGAACTGTGAAGTGGCCCCTCCCCCCATGAGTTGTATTTCTGGGGAAATAAGATAGAGATAGAGAGATTGCTTCATTATATGGTAAATGATTTGTTATTCACATCATTATTCACATTATATTTTCCTTCACGCATTTCTCTTAACGAACTCTCGTAAATTCTAACAAGTTCTCCAATAAGCTTATCCCACTCGATTGCGTGTTATGTCTAAACTCCGAAAAAGCATCATCACACATTTCTATATGTGTTTGTGCGCTCTCGTCATATGTTCTCTTCGTTTGAAAATAACTGTTGTTTAAGGTTTTTACACAACCATTAAAAGAAAATTATTAAAACATATTTTATCTCCATAAAAAAGACTAAATTACCCTTTTTTTTTCTTATTAACTCTTTATCTTTTCCTTCAAAATTATCATTTTTTCTCATTTATTCTTTATCTTCTTCCAAAAAAATTATTAGTAATTTATATTGGGAAGGTGTAAAAAGTTTTGTACTTGTTGATAGAATAAGGGTAAAATTGGAAAAAAATAATAAATTTTTTCTTGATTTTTTAAAACGATAGATAAATAAAAACAAAGCAAACTCTTTAAAATGTCAGTTATTTTCAAACAGGAGGGAAGACAATTCAAAGTAGTCAACATATTGATCTTCGTAAAACCCTTTTACGACCGACTCAAAACGTTATGTATGTCTTAAATCGGTCAACATATTGATCTTCAGAAAGCTCTTTTTTTTATAATCTCATACACGCACCAAATAATTTGTGGCAAATCTCTCATTTATGGTATAATTTATCAAACTTTGTGTTCAAAATTGTTTGCTCTCTACGAGCCAATATTCATAAGATTCGCGTTAATACCCTATTGACTGATTATGTCTTTGAGATTTGACTTAAGAGCAATCTAACGCAAAGCTGCTAAAAACGCGCCAACGCCATTTTCGCAACCTCGATCAAATGCTTTCTAAGACTCGAATATTTTTCGCCTCCACTTAGGTGCCAAACTGTACGCCATTTAATAATTAAATGCTTTTTATTACAAAATATAATTAAACTTAATCTGCTATATTTTAACGAGATATTTTTCATAACTATCGTAATTTAACTGACATATATTTGTATAGTAACAATTTTTAAATTTCAAATTTCAAATTTCAAATTCTCATTCGAAATTCAAATTTCAAATTTCAACCGCCAAAATAAAAATTAAAAAATTATAATTCGCCTATAAATACGATAAATTTTTTTCTCTATGTTTTTCATCCATCTATCTTACATTCTCTCTTTCGGGCTTTCCAATATCTCCTTTCTCTTGACTATTTATCCTTTCATATTTTCTGCTCATCGTTTCGACATGAATCGCTTTCCTAATATTTTAGAGAGATCCTCAATATCAAGCATAACGACGATTTTGGATGCTGGCCAGACGTCAGCAACTAAGGTCCGGCGCATGGCCAAGATCGCAAGAAGGTACCAGGGTTCCGTCTCCGTGCCGTAACCCGTTAATCGTGGTAGAGTCAAGGTCACGAAAGACTCTATCGCGACTATTTCATACTCTCACAGATATGAGTTTTTTTTCGAAGGAGGTTCAATGAGTCGCTCTCTTTCTTTCGAATTGTAAATGGGGTTGAACAATATGATTCACTTCATCCAAAGAACGACATTGGGCCGAGTTCCTACCACATCCCTCAAAAATAACACCGCCATGCACTCGCCTACTCTTAGAACACCCTACGATTCCAGGACGAATACATCGTAATCGAGAAAGCACCGCCATAGAGAGTTTGAGAAGGTTTGCAAAGTCGTTGCAATGTTTGGCGACTCCATTACCCGAGGTCACCAAACAATATCGACATCGTCATCATACAAACTGTAACAACGCGCTTTCCCCCGCATGTTGTAGCATTGGACAAGCGCTGCGACGTAGTTTTAAAATCATTCCCATCACAAGGGCAATATGTATACTCGGTCATTGTCAGCTTTAACCAACAATCATTTTAAGCCAAGCATCTCAAGATCTTCGATATGGTACGATTCTTCGTCTACTCCGTTCATCAATGCACAGCAAATGTTCTAGATATAGTCCCCGCTTTACATTATTAGCAAATTCCATTACGCTCTCCAAATAACTATATAATTAATGGTCATGAGTATAGAATGGATATTATCTAGTCGATGGTATTATCCAACCGGTCGACATTTGTAAAAAACAATTCTGGCCCACAAGGTTTGAAGAAACATTTTCGCAAAGCCATTTAGCCTGCAGCAAAAGATGTAGAGCGCATTCGGGGGTACTTCAAGCCCGTTTTGCAATTGTGCGGACCAAAGACGCTGATGAAGAAACACTTGCAGATATAACGAAAGCGCATAATAATGCATAATATGGTCATTGAGGACGAAGGAGATATTGGTAACAATGACTTTGATGGAAGTGGATGCAATCACTATAGGCGTCACATGCGTATACACCACTAGAAGACTTCATGCAAACTCATTATCACCAGTGGACGTTGTTACCATTCTCAATTGCAATCGATTCTATCGAGCATTTGTGGCAACGACATGGCTTAATTAATAACCTCTATCAATTTCAAGTTGGTGCTTGTATTTTCAATTCCAATTTCTATTTCATTGTATTTTAATTCCAAATTTCAATTTCACGTTGTATTTTAATTCCTAGTTTCAATTTCATGTTGTATTTTAATTTCAATTCCAATTTCATGTTGTATTTTCAATTTCAATTTCAATTTCAAGTTATATTTTCAATTCCAATTGCAACATAATAAATATTGATTACAAATTAATAAAAAATAACAACATAATAAATAACAACTAAAAATTAAAACCCCGCTTTTGCATAACCTCTATCTTCAGGTTATTCCAATATGTTGCGTAGTGGGTCCATGCCGTTGGTATCGCCTACGATTTTCATCTCATTTCGTGATTTGAATTTTTGCACTTGTCTTTTCTTCACTTAAATCGTTTACGATGCTGGCTTCACGCTATCTCCTCGTTGAGCATAATGTCTTGTCAGCCAACTTGTCATGCTCCACTTCCATTCTTTCATTCCGCAGATGATCTAGTGATCTTTCAACAAATGGGTTTGCTTTCTTTGTTTTAAGTTGTTTCTTCTCAAGCCTTTCTCGCCCAATGGCTCATCGAGGTCAAGTGGACGAGGGTCTGTCATCCCCTAAATATGGAGTTGAATAGCGTGGATTCAACATGAGTCGATTCACAGACTACCACGAATGAAGTTTTTTGCTCTCTTATCACCGGTCGATTACTACCCATTTCGGGCCCATTTCAATATATTCAACAATGCTCGTATTGAAATGGTTTTCCAATAATCTTAGCAAACATTTCTTTTGGGCTTCATCAACCTCGACAAACATACGAAATCATTCAGCTTAATAAGCCCAAATATCAAATCATACTACTGCCTAAATTAAAACTTTATATCTTACATTATTTTGCTCTGTGTCCACTTTGTTGAGTCTTTCAATTTGACTATAAACCGATAAATTTGTCAGATTTTGCATTTATATCACCAACGACTCTAATAGAAGATTGAGAACGCTCTTCTTGATTGCTCCATTTAGTTCTGGGTACGCAAGATTTCGCTTTAACGCACCACCTGCTGTTCATTCCCGCACCGCATCTTTGCTCGTGATTAAGCCAATGCTAGTATTATCAATTAATTTATCTTCTACAAAGAAATGTTCTTTTCGGTCCTTTCGCGATTTTCTCAATCTTCGAACGACTTCCACTTTGTACTCCGGCGCCCACCATCGTGGACATCAATAGTTTCATTATATAAATCGGTGTCGCTCATAAGCAAATCGCTTAAAGAACCGTGGTAATAAATCCATCTACAAAATAAAATAAAAATTATAATCACAAATGAGCAATTTATAAAGTATACAAATAAATCTATCAATTATAAAATTTATAATTAATTTAAAGAATGAGCAATTTATCGTTTTAAAAATTATCAATTTATCAATTTAAATTTTAAAAATCAATTTGTAATCCTAAAAGAATTAGCAATTTATCAATTAAAAAATTATAATCAATTAAAAGAATGAACAATTTATAAAGTATACAAATCAATCTACTAATTATAAAATTTAAAATCAATTTAAAGATTGAACAATTTATTAATTAAAAAATTATCAATTTATCAATGTAAATTTAAAAGTCAATTTGTGAATTTAAAATATGAGCAATTTTATCAATTTAAAAATCATGTTCAATTTAAATAATAAGAAATTTATAAACTCATACCCGTAAAATTTATAAAACTCAATTATAAACTTATTTCTAAATAAAAGTAAACAATTAATAATATATCAATTTTGTAAAAGAGGAACTCTCATACTGCCTTTCTTCCTCCCTCTTCTTCCTTCCCTTCTTTCTCGCTTCTCTTCCTCCAAACTGACAACGAGGGTTCTGGGCTCTGCAGTCGCGTGCACAAGCTGATTCAGGAGGCTAGGATTCGAAAAGTTAGGGTTTTTCACAAGCACCAAAAGGTAAAAATTTTATTTTCCTTCATTTTTCCTTTCATTCACTGTCATTTTATAGGGTTTGAAATGGAATATAGCCGTTGAGAGCCGTTGTCCAAAACAGTAGCCCTCAACGGCTATTTTGCATCCCCTCACTTCTCTCTCCAAAGGTGCCAAATATGGCACCCCACAAACTCGGATGACATTTTGCCACCTCCGACAGAATCTACTGGGCTGAGCCTAGATTTTTATTGCCGCCATTTTAAGAAGCAGTGCAGATGGGTACTTCGACAAGAATCCCGCTGAGCTTGCTCTAAATAGTAAAATGGTAAGAAAAAGAAGCTATGAGAGTTCCAAATTAGAATACTTATAAGAATAAGATACTACAATATAATATGCAAAGTCACTAGATCTCCAAAAAAAGAAAAAAAAAAAGAGATGTTCTCATTGACTCCATTAATTATTATTTTCTAATTTTCAAAATTTTTGTGAATTTTAGAAATCTAGGATAGACTGATTCCTAAACCCCTCAAAGAAACTCTTTTATGGAAACTCTTTTAATGAAAAATCTTAATTTTAGACAATTGTAGAAAAGAATGTGAAGAAATCTGACAAGTGTTGGTTGGATTATAAACTTAGAGAGATAGTGGCAACTGGTAAGGTTTCGGTGGGAGGAACAGAAAAAAGAAAAGAAAAGAAAATAAAATGAAATGAATTCAATTACAGGGTTGAAAGTGATTACTTCATTGATGAAACTGAGTGAGACTATTCAATAGCTAAGCCTTTTTAACCCATTTATATGAAGAGGATACCTACCTTTTCAAAGAATTAGGCAGATTCATAATTAATGCCACAGTGATCTTGCCCCACATCGTTTTCCATCCTAAAGGTCAACAACTAGATGATTCTCCTTTTTCTCTCTCTCTTCAGTTCCCGCTTCATTATGGAAATTTTCATATTTTAAATTTCATCTTTCATAATTCATGGTGAAGTAAATAATAATAATATTATTATTATTATTATTATTTTTATATCTATTCACTTTACAATATTTTGTAATAATTTGTTCATTCACACTAGGATTCAAATTTGGACCCTTCCTTTTTTTATGCGAGTATAAAATTTTAACCATTTGAATCAGATCTCATTAATATAATAATAATAATAATAATTGATAGCATACGATATTTCATAGTAATTTGTTCATTCACACTGGGATTCGAACTTGAACCTTTCCTTTTTTTATGCGAGTATAAAATTTTAACCATTTGAATTGGGTCTTATTAATATGATAACAATAACACACACTGATAAGATACGATATCACATAAGAATTTGTTCATTCACACTGGGATTCAAGTTTGGACCCTTCTTTTTTTTATGCAAAGTATAAAATTTTAACCATTTAAATCGGGTCTTATTAACATAATAACAATAATAATAATAATTGATAGCATAATAAGAATTGAAATAAAAAAACATAATAATAATTTTGCATACATTAATTTCATTTTTCTAATATTTTCATGTTAAATCACACATTCATCTCCATTAACTCTTAAGCTCTTTAAAAAAAAAAAAACTCTTAAACTAAGCTTCATTTTCCAAATAGGTAAAAATTTTACTAACGAAAATAATTTTCTTATAATTAGTCTATTATAAAAAAAATATCGGAAAATTGAAATAGTCGAAGCTTTAAAATTTTATTTATTTTTAAATTATTTAATTTATATGTGAAACAAAATAAAATTTTATTATTCTTGCTCCTGTTTCAAATGTTTCAAAAATAAACATAAACCTTAAATTTAATCTATATTTACCGAATAATAAAAAGTACCTAAGGTACGATTTTATTTATTCCATTAAAAGAAAAAAGAAATAAATAAAACTTCCCAAAAAACAACCTAACATCATATTACAACTGTAAATCCTAGAAATGACAAATGAAGAAGTAGGAGAAGGCCATCTTTTTAAGTTTTTGTAAAAGAAGGGAGATGAAAATAATAGTTCGAAGAAGGTTAACAATTAATGAGATGCCCCACTTTTCTTTTTCATTTTTTGTTTGATTGTTTGAATTATTTAAATAAGAAAATGTTTGGATGGGTCCAAACAATCTTTTCAAAAGCAAGTCGGTAGCATATACTATAGAGGTTGCTTCCATCTTTTGATGCCTATCTTCCATATCAAATGTCAAATATGCCCCTTCTTTATCATGCAACATCTCCCCTAACTCCAAATTATTTTTAACATTATTTTAAATTTTATTCTTTGCAAGGAACAAAATATCAAGAATACAAGTATATATCTGCACCTACTTACTGATATATCGAAATATATCGCATAGATATTTTGACAAAAATATCAAAGCTTCAAATTAATAAAATATTTAAATTCATTAAATACTTATTAACTATAAAAAGACATAAATAAAGCTGAATATACGTTTAATAAAAATATTCATTATAATTTATCGTAGAAATTTTGTATCATAATACTATTTAAACCAAAATGAAGACCGCTAGGCTTCAATACAATATTCGTTTGGCTGGATCTCATCTCATTTCTAAGACAATATTCACAGCCAACATCTTCAAAATTGAGATAAATTACAAACATAAAATAATCTTTTAGAGTTGTCTGAAATTAGATGCTGTACTTTTTTAATGTGTAGATTTCTAGAAATAAATTGTATAATTTTTAGGGAAGTATTTCTTATAGAATTTTTTAGAGTCAAATAGTCATTGGATTGTCAAAAAACCATTGTAATTTTAATTTAATCTATTGGATTTGATTTAAGCCAAACATTATATTTACTCATATTTTACTCTAATTTACCGATATATCTTCTCGAGTATTTTAACAGATATTTTTCAAAAATTCCAAGACATGTGCGCTTGAGATAAAGTCTCGACTCTCACAAACATCTGAATTTCCGAAGAGACTGCCAATATTTATGCGATTTTTCCGATTTTCTACTAACCGACATCGGTTAGTAATATCAAGCCAGTCTGGCTGATAACCGGGAGTATTTCGACCGAAATCGAAATTTTGTTCCTTGACTCCTTTATAACAGCTTATATAAAGTCATTACTAGAGTAAAATTTGATTTTGTCAAAAAAAATATTGTGATAGATATATGTCAAGACAATTGGTGCATGGCATAACAAATATGAAAATGAGGCTTTATCCAAAATATCATCATGGATCATCACACTAATAGGGTGTTAAATAATAATTTTGATAAGTGTTTCTAACTTTTTTAATACATAAAGATAAACAAATATTAGAAAAGTTAGAAATAGTACTCCTATAGATACTATCAAATGAACTCTAAATGTGATAATGCATGAGGCAATGTCGGTGAAAAGGATTAACTATCTCCAAACTAGGCATCTTACTCATTTTATTCTTTTGTTTTACTTAGCCCAAGCTAGGATCCTTCTAGATCAACTACTCTTATCTCATAATTAGGTGTTATCGACATCTCAATAGATATGATGGTTTGGCTTTGTACCAATGGAATCTCATCATCCATACATAATGAATCGATGCGGTATATTCATATCATAACATATGAACAATACAGAAATAATTAAAGCAAATCTTGTCGATCTATGCATTTGAAAAGGACATCCTTTAATCTAAATCCGAAAGATAAGAGGAGCGTTGGAGGCTAAACCCTCCACACAATTTCTCAATGACCTAATTGATTTGGAGATGATTTAGACCTTTGATATGGTATAGGATAGCCACCTTGTTTGACATGTATTAATTTGTTTTCATTTTGTAGTAGTAGGTGATGGGGTTTCATTTATTCTTTTCTCCTGATTTGTAAACTAGTCGTTAAAATCTATTCAACCATAGGCATCATAGATAGTCAATTGCTTCACTTCAAATTCTTCCTTAAACTTGATGCAAAAGCCCTTTAGGGTTTGCATGGTATAGAGAAAGAGAGTATATATATATATATATATATATATATATGGTATATATATATATATATATATATATGTTGTAATGAAATCACCCAAGCTCCTACTTTCATAACTTGCCTTCATATGTGCATAATGATAGAGAAATTATTTTTCTTTCTCTCCATCAAGTATGCTATGAACCAAAAAAGCCTTGAAAAAATAGGCACCATTATGATGGGGCCCCTATGGGAATAAAAATATAGCTCATCAAGTTGTAGATGTTTTACAATAAAGTCCTTAAAAATATGACATGACATAATGATATAACATTTCATTGATATTGATATGTAAATAATTTCATGATTTGGGTGCATATGAAGTTGTATGCAAGCTTATGAGTTGTTCACATCTAATTCATAGACTTGAAAAATTTATAGTGTACTACATTCTAATTGGAGGGTCCTGATTACTATGTTCTCAAGCTCGAAACTTGTTGGATGTATAAAATTACCATAGCGTTACTAGATCCTATGCACAATAGAAACATATGTATTCAAAACTTTAATATTACGAAATGAGATTAAAATGAATGTTTCTAAAGCATCTTCTTGTAGTTAAAAGGTATATGCATAATAGTCGCCTAAAATCTCATAAACCATTAATCCTTCATTTGAAGATTGGAGGTTAGAGTTCTGTCTTTAGACATACGAGAGAATGGAATGTGCAAAAATCTAAAATTCATAACCCCTAATGTGGTATTTATATGCTTCCTACCAAATGCAAGTGACTTAAGCCTATATTAGGCTCGTATCACTAAATCTACCTAAAAAAGGTTTGATTAATTTATAACATGGCTCTATATTTAATCTATCAACCTAATCCAAAGATCGATATTGTTTATTAACCTTTATGCAACCTTTCATGATTACCAAAATGCATTTATGTATATAAGTGAACCAAGAATTGATCTAAAAAAGAGGCTCTATATCAACCTCCTTGTTGGCGAACTAAGCTAATTAAGGTGTATAAGCTAAAGCGAGGTACTATTTAGACTAATAAATCAACTCTTTTCGAATCTAATTTCAAAATAAACTCAATACCTCACTGTATAGATTCAATCATACTTGTGGACCTACATTTCTGAGAATGCATCCCCACTCAATTGACACCAATAAGAAGTGCTATGAGACAAAAAAAAAATTAGGATTTACAATACTTTAGTACCTTATGTAAATAACATAAGACATACAATCTCCCAAACCATAATGTAATAAGATGAAAGTTATCAACCTTTTAAGACCACTTTTACCATCATTAAGTTGTAGATCCTCTTCTAATTTGATCAAATCACATGTCTTACCTTACAATGATCTATGGTCAATTTCATTTAAGAAATTACTATGGTCATATAGTTTAGCTAAACATGTTGTAAAGAACATCTACTACTATTAGTTTTCATTAGTAGTGACTTAAACCATAGGAATTATATGATCATTCTAGGATCTTACCTAGAAGTCAAAAAGTTGCTACTAGCTTTAAGATAAGCTTAATATTTTCTCAAGGTTTAGAGACAATATACTAAAGTAGCTTAGTAAAATCATAACTATTTGATAGTCTTACCACGACTCACCATAGTTTCTATCTAATGTGTAACAATACACACTAGTGTACTCGTACCATGACTATCTTAATGAATAAGACTAACTATCCCTCCGGTTAGAAGGTAGTACCATATAACCTCACATGAATTGTCTTATTTCATCTTTATTGTATTATTCTTGCTCATTATTTTCATTCTTATTTTTAACCTTCAAGGTGTTTCGTTGAGCTGGTTGGAGGAGCTGTAAAGACTCATAATCAGTTACTAATAGTTAGTTGATTATGATTAAACAGCTTATGATGAGAAAAAGTTATAGATCGTAACTTATTTTGATCCGTTCTTATTAAAATTTTCAAATTCTCTTTTTTATCCTTCTCTTGTTTTTTATATCTTTGTGTCATATCTATATAAGATAAATTTACCTTCAATCAACTATTTATAATCGGTTATTTTACCAAATAATAATTTATTATCAATTACTAGTTATCAACTAAACAAAACAGACACTTCATCTTCATTTACCACCTTAACTTTTCATTTTGAATTTATAATTTACAATTCTCTTTCAGAAATCATGTGTGGATAAGAAACGAAAGTTCCTTGATTGGGATTACAAAGGGAAAAGTTAGAAAGATTGAAAGGGGAAGAAGCTGTGCTCTCATTAGAGACACAAAAGAATAGTAAAGATTGATTAAAGTACAAAATAAATAAATAAATAAATCCTCCTTTGAAAGAGATTGGAGCTTAGAAGTTAAAAAAAAAAAAAAAATTGGCAGCCGTGAATAAGGAAAAGGATGGCCATCCCCATGTTCGTGGGGTCTGCATACAAATTGTCATTTGAATATTTATTTTAAATTCCATAATTATATTATTTTATTGTAATGTGCTTAGGAGGTTTTGAATTACTTGGAGAACATTAAATCCTTCCTTAATAAAACCAAGGCCTCAACATAAAATAAAATCTGTAATATTATTTAAACAAAAATTTTAAAACATCCTCATACTTTTTACTTTAAGAAGGAAAAATGACTATTTTATTTAAATAAATTTTGAAAAAAAAAATTATTTAGCTTATTTTTGGTTTTGTAAAAAGTTGAGAGAGAGAGAAAAAAAATTTGAGAGAAAATTGAAAGAAAAAAAAAAACTAAAGGACATAAACAATAGGGTGAAAGCCACAAATTATTTTTATATAATTTTTAAATTTATTTTAATTATTTTTCTTTATTAGAATTAATTTAAAGAATGTATGAATTTATAATTAATTTTAATTTGTATTTTATTGTAGGAAAAAATATGTATGGTGTACTAATTTGATTCTAATTAAAAAAATCGATAAAGAATGGAAAACCAATAACACGTGTCCTGATTTTAAAATATTGTATAAAGAGTGTAAAGTACAACCTTGTTAAACCTTACAAAGTCATATCTAATAATATATATGGTAGTATCCAAGGTTTAATGAGGTAGTACCTTGCACTTTTTATAAAATATTTTTTAAATTAGGACACTTGCTCTTGGTTTTCCATTCTTTATAAACCCTTTTTTTTTAAATAGAATTAAATTAGTATAGCATAACATAATTTTTACTTCATTTTATATATTTTATTATAATTTTTAAAAGGAAAAATAATATTATTGATTCAAAATTGCAATACATCGATAGATTCAAGATATAAATAGATAAAAATTATAAATGATGAATAATATCTGTGCCATTAAATATAATAAATCAAATATAAAGTTCTATAATTGATAATATAACGACTAAATATCATGATTCCAGCTTTTCAACATACTTTATTTAATTATAATTACATTTGACGGGACGATTTGTTTCATTGTCTAAATCGCCTCCACACAGATAAAAACCTTTCCGTACAACAAGACAACGAATAAAGACTCAGCTGTAATGCTCACGACAAACTAAACACTGGGGTGAAACGACGATACGAAAAACAAGATAAAATCTAAATCTTGATAGAAAAAATCATTTTATTAAAAAAGAAAATAAAAGAAAGATTTGCAAAGCTGAGATTGGTGATGTTAATGACCAAAAACTCCCTTCTTGTTTGAGGAAAATAGGTTACAAGAAAAATAGACAAGAGAAAAAATATGAGTTATATATTTTATTATAAGAATAAATATAAAAATCAGTTTTCTAGTGCCTAGCTCATATATGTAGTATAAAAATGACATAAAACACTTAATATTTCAAAAAGGCAAGATAAAAGGAGGGGAGCGGTCCCGACTTTGAATCCCAATAGAGATAATTTACTCGATTATAACTAAAGTTTCATGATCAGAAAAAAAGTAAGTTTTGAATATTCTTTATGATCTCTTAAGAAAATAAATTATCTTTTTATTTTTTGGTATCATTTTTTCCTACACCTTTTAGCTTTACTTGTCTTAAGGTAGAAAAGAAAAAGGACATTCAAAAAGAACCCTAAAGTTGAGACTCCTTGTTTTTCCACTTTCATCCTTGTACTAGTGAAATAACAAAGTGAAAGGATGGGCATGATGGTAAATAACTTGTTGTTGGTGGGTGGGCCCTTCTAGAATGACAATGGGGCCCACAATTATGTTTGTGGGATATGCCGTGGGGACATGGAGGCATCGTTGTCAGATGGCACTCACCGGTAACGGAGGCTTCCAAAATTTGTTGTGGTGGGTATTTTCGGTATTTCCACTGAATGGAAGATGCCGTGTCAGACATTGTAACTTTAAGTTGATGTACTAACCTTTATGTTTTTAGCCTTTAAAGTAAAACAACAAAAAATTCCGAAATAATATAAATATAGTATTTCAAACTTATGGACAGTTCGTCAGCTACGCGCGATTTTTCGAGATATAATTTTTTAAAACGTTTTTTAAATATATGTTTCAAAATTCGAAAATTTTACACCAAAAGTTAGTTTTTCATATGCTTTTAAAATTTTTGAATCAAGCTTAAATTGCTCTTAAATAAACACTTTCAAAATTTAAAACTAAAAGACTTTATGAGTACACTTTCTAAATCATTAAACGTTATACTAAAAGTGTTTTTTAAAAAATATACATTCATAATTTTGAAAGTTTTAAATTAACACTGAAAGTGTCTATTTTCTATAATTTAAATTTTTTTGAATTTAAGTTGAAAGTCTCTTCAAGACACTTTCTAAAATTCAAAATCACTTTTTTAAATTTGCTGAATGTAAGCTTAACAAAATGTCTTTTTGGAAGAGACTCTTATAATTTTAAAAAATTTAATCTATGAAGATTCTTCAAGAGACAATTTCTCAATTGTTGAAATATTATACTGAATGTCTTTTGAAAAGACACATTCCTAAGTTTGAAAGTTTTGAATTAACACTTAAAATGTCTTTTGAATAAACACTTTTTATAATTTTAAAATTTTTGTATTTAAACTGAAAGTGTTTTTTGAATAAATACTTTCTAAATTGTTAAAATGTTATACTAAATGTAACTCCCCAACCCAACACTCTGTGTTAGGAAAGGGTGTCACAAATCTGAGAACTATAAACCTGTTACCTTATATAATTCTAAACAATTATCTTGAAAATATAAACTTACAAAAAAATTTCATAGACATCCACCGTAGTGGTATTGCCAAAGGTTCCGTACATACATTCCCGAGTTCTTACTTACTTGTACTTTTACATTTACCTTTCCAAAAATCTTAAATTTATATTTGGCAATCCATTCAAACCCACCGTGATGGACTCCCATAGTTATGTCAGCCCCGTTTGTGCGCGGAATATCACGACGCCATCTCAAGATCGGCTACGCATAAACACTCATGCTGTTTTATAGTTTAGTCGGAACTACAAATATGGATCTACCACTATAATAATCAATACTTCATAACATTTTATCTATATTACATATTACTCTCATATCATTATAATTCAATTGTATGATCATCATCGTAAATACATGTTTCTGAGATAAAGAAAGAAAAGTAATAATATTTTCTTAAAATATATTGTACTTATCATTTCATGTTTCACGCTTTATAAACATTCCAAAAATTCATTTCATCTTACGCCATGCCTCGTGATATTTCTCCAAAAAGTGACATAAAAGAACTATATAAAAATTCAAGGTAATACCACTATACGAGGACAGTTGATCTCGATCTATAATTGTATCAGAGGACCCCAAATGGGGTCAGCCAGAATGACCCAAATGAGGTCACTGTAATGACCCAAATGGGGCCAATTATATCTCGTATGTTAAAAAGATTCGTGATCCCTACGTATACGCCTACTTATCCATTTACTCCGAGAACATAAGGTGCAATCAAGCTTTATTAAGCTTTTTATCCCAGTTAGAGATATAAGACTCTATATCCTATACATGGATAATTACAATCACGTGTATTCATATGAGATACTTAAGGTACTCATTATTCCTTTATACTTGTGAGATGACTGCCACATTTATCACAATGACATGCTCATATTCTCGTGATTCATTTACTCGTCTTATTAATTATGATTCATATATCAAATATGTCAGATTTTTGTTTATGGGATCGTGATTTCATATCGTAAACTATCATAATCATGTCAATGTGCCAATTTCATATAACAATCACTTTATAATTTATATGCAATTTATCACTTATTTCAATTCCTTTTATAAATTTGGGTAAATATTCTCATTCAAAACCATCTTCCAAGATAATTAAAACCATAAGAGACATTAGGATGTTTTAATGTTCTATAGTAAAAGACATGAAAATCATCTCTTAAAACAAGGTCCGACTTCCCTTAATTTCTAGGTACAATGAGTTCGAAATCTTAACATATTTCCTTCATGCCTTTTGTTCCTCTATGAATCTATTTTACTCAGAAATTTGAATCATCCAAACTTAAGTTATGACACTTTAATGCCAAACTAGTCAATTTGCCCAGTTTACACCAATAACCGACTGTAAAACTCGATTTCATGGGTCTTAACTCCATAATTTGAACTGGTTCCTTCTACTTATTTGAATCTACGGTACTAAGGGTTCTTTTCTAATTTGAATCATCCAATTCAGAGCACCAAAACTCAAGATATGCCTGAAACAATCAGGGCCACTCTATTTTCAAAACAGAACCAGAAATTTCATACAAACAGAGCTCCACTTTGACGAATTTCTAGGTATAATGGGGTCCAAATTTGAATACACTTCTTTCAAGGAATTTTTTTTCCTAGAAGTCTAGTTACCCAAAAATTGGAATCACTCAATTTGGATAAGTGAAACTCAACTTATGACTTAAACACCAAAACTGTACCAAAACAAAGAATAACCCGACAGCTTACCCGTATTTTCACTTCAGTCTCAGAAACAGGGACTTAGGATCAGCTTTTCTTCTTGGTACCTTCTATAATTTTGTAGGTTTACCTCTTAGGGTTATTTCCCAACCGGAATCACTCAATTTGGATGACTAATGACCAAGTTATGACCAAAACAAAAACATGGGTTTTGGAAAAAATTTATCAGCATCTTCCCTAAAACCCCAACATTTTCTTTATACAAAAATTCATTAATTGATGACCACAACCAATCAATCAAAACCAACTTTAAACCAACAAAAACAACAAAACAAAGAAGGAGAAATTATGGTAGTTTCCGAACCTTAATTTTCTTGAAACCTTCTCTTCCTCTCTTATCTCTTTCTCTAATTCTCTTCTCGTTATCTCTCTTTAGCAAGTATAACCCAAGACAAAGGAGAAAAGCAACCCACAGTTTCTGGTTCTTCTCGCATCATAAGCCCTAGCTATCATTTGCCAAAAATGAGAAAATATCTCATTCAAGAGACCAAATGTGGTCTTATCCTCTTTTCATGTATAAAGCCTTGTTTGGCTTTTCTCATTTTTTGTTTAACTTTCCTCTTTTTTGCATTTTAGTCTATCTTTTATATTCTAATTGAATAACAACTTATTACAATTTCTAATTAAGCATATACTCTTCTTCATTTATGACCTTTGGGTCCTTAATGTGACATTTTACTATTTTACCCTTAATTCTTGAATTAATTCTGGTTTTACTATTTTTCACTTAAAGATTTAAATCCCAAAAATATTACATTTTATTTTTATTATACCTTAAACATGTTATAAAAAACTACTAAGGTATAATTTGTGCCACACTAAAAGGTTTGTTAGTACACTTTCTATAATTCTTAAAATTACAGATTTAGTTTTTAAAAGTGTCTCTTCAAGAGATTAATTTCTAAATTATAGAAATATTATACTAAAAGCGCTGTTTGAAGAGATACTTTCTATTTTAAAATTTTTAAATCTAAGTTGAAAGCGTCTCTTGAAGAAATACTTTATAAAAATTTGAAAACTGAAAGTATTTCTTGAAGATACATTTTCTCAAAAACCAAAACCCCACTTTTTGAAGCTTCAATATTACGTATCTTCCTGACATGGATTAAACTGCATTACATTTAGGATTATTTTTTAAACCACATTTTTTAAAGATTTTTTTTAACATTTTTTTATTATGTTTCGAAAAGTACCCAACTTTTGATCATTTGGATGGTTGGTCTGATTTTCATGCACATAATATAAATTATGTATTAAAAATTATTTAAATAAATTATATGTTTAAATTTTGTATTCAAGATTTTAAGAGAAAGAAAGATATGACCAAGAAAAAAAATATAAAAAATAAATTTGATAATATTTGATTGTCTTCTTTAGTTTCTATTATATTGTCTTTGTATTAAAATTTTTAATTCATCATTTTTTTACATCTATTCACTTTACATATCATATAATGATATTTTTTCTTTATAAGGAATCGAATCTGAAACCTCTCGTTTTTCATCTCATTATTTTATCAACTCGTTAAACCTCCTGTTTTAACGAGTTTATTTCTTTTAATCGACACTCTTTTCAATAATCACGAACTGTTTAGAATAATGTCCTAATTTGCTATATTGATAGCATGTTATTGTCTGTATTTGAAAAGGTCAAGGCTTTGTCTTATTATTATTTTTCGTATGAAGTTTTATATTTTTCTTCTTTTGTTTTTTCGAAACATATTTTTCTTCTTGAATCTGGATTCATTTGAAGATTTATATCCTTTTATATTATTTTAATTATTCTTTTTAAGCTAGTATCATAACTATAATAAAAAGCATTTCCTACGTTCTGTTTTATTCTCTCGTTTCACTTTTTTCATTTAACTTTTAAGTTGAGATATGTATATAGAGACAAACCTTCGTTATTGTTAGAAGTAATTAATTCTTCGTAAGGAAAAATTGTACGTACATAAATGATATAAAAATATATTAAGAAATTTTATCACTACAATTTTTATATTTTTAGTGATTAATCAAATAAAATAGTTAAAATTAAGTTATTTTTAAAGCATTCTGATATGGGTCTTTGTGCTACAACATTTTAATTTTTGAACAACCTAAAATTCTCACAAATCATTATCATTCATAATTTACTTTGGTTTGAATATTAATCCATTGATCCAAATTTCTACTCATCTTCAACTTCAAGAAGTTCTACATATTTTGGAACTCTCTTGGTAGAAATTTCTTATCTGTATTTGGTTTCTGAAGGTATCAAATTAAACAAGATATTCTAATAAAACTTTGTTGAACTTCTCCGAATCTTCATTAATTCTTGCCTTCAATGGGTTTTTTAGAGCTGCAAATTGACTAAAAACAAGACATTTATCTTTGTGTTTGGCTAAAAAAAGCTCAACTTTATATAAGTTTGAGCTTTTCAAATATTTGATCGAAATATTTCAACATCTTTTTTGTGGACCCTACATAAAAAATTGATAAAAATCTAGATCTAATGGTAAAAAAACTCGAACTTATATAAGTTCGAACTTACTGTAACTCTTCCTTTTTATCTTTAAGGAATCCAGGACTTGGATTTTCTATATATTTAACTCCTTATGCGTTTAAGTCGTGTATAATGCAAAAGATGTAAATCAAAGTACTTACAAGATATAATACGTACGTGCATGCAAATAAAATAGATTAAGTTGAACTAAAAAATTATTAAACAATTAATAAAAACCAAGGCCTTGTCATATTATGTCATATTTTAAAGGCTTTATGTAACAAGTCCACCTTATAGGGGATTTAACATGCTAAAACTTACTACAAGACTCTAATATCAATTGTTAGGGATTCTAGATTACTCTATCCATTGGCTTGAAGTCTAGGTGCATGTTATCTATTCTAGGGCTCTCTAGCTTTAGTGCAACATAAAAGAATGGTTTCAAAAACCAAAATATAGGTAGAAATTCAAATTTGTAATTTGGATATTGCCTAATCAAAATCTCATCATCGGAAAAGGCAAAATTTGTGGTAGTCGTCATAAATCTTGTCTACCACCCAAGAGTCTTATACTTAATATCTCTTTCCATGGTTTCCAACACAAGAGAAGAGTAGACTTCTTTGTCTCTCGTAAGGATGACTATAGCTTCTGTCTAAAAGCTTTTTGGTATGTGAAAAACAAAATGTCTAGACCTGAAATCCATAGAGGGGTTTATATATGGCTCCTTTTAGGTTTAAATAAATTAACTTACATTAGGCTAAGGTTACTATATCTAGCCCATCCTTGTCCTACATAATTACCTAGCCATATTAGCTTCTAATATGTAAATTAGTCCAATTCAGAAATACGTACAATTCATAAGTACCATTTTATCATAAACCTTATGCACTCTTGTAAACTAAGAACTAGAAATCCCTTAGAAAAATATGTTATCATGAACTAGGAGCTAGTGTTGAGATATTTGGGACTCATAAGAAATTAAAATATTAGCTCCATCGTAATCTAATTTTGAAGTTAACTAAATATTTCATTAAAGAGATTCAACTACACTCTTTAGCTAATATCCAATGAAATTACAAGAAGCTAAATCTCATATTCATGACCTAAAATTCAAAGATATAGTCCCTGTGAATCGGTATCTATCAACTAATAAGTGTACTATCAACCCATTAAGATTACTTCTCTAATCTTAATTTACAAATCCCTCTATCATGCACCCCAACTACATACACTAGCTCCATGAAGGATATGCCATATTCAACTATTGGAATTTTTATGATAGATTTCATGATCGCATATCCTTTAAATCACCCAAGGGAACATGTTGTCTTAATCCCATGATATATCATGTTGTCTTTATTAATAATATCTCTCACAACAAACTTCCAACTTATATTAAAAGTTATTAAGTCTATAGGGATATGTGACCTCATAAAAGTCTGGCCTATAAGTCAAAGTCTCTTCTTCATTTCAATTCAAGTCTAATATCCTCGTAAGGTAGAGAGTCCATGCAATATAATAGCTTGATGAATCATGGTAATATGATAGCTTTAGATCTTGATTAACCATAGGTTCTATCTAATATGTATTCACACACACTATTGTAACCCATCCTCATAGCCAAGACAAGTCAACCCTCTAACTAGAAGGTATTGCACTTCAATTTCTACTAGAATGCCCAGATCCACAAACAAATATAAACAACTTCTAATATACCTAAGTCATATTGAATGCAAGTGATATAAGTTGAATGCTCGAATTGATATCAATGATTGCAAAGAATAGCAATTAGAAGGTCAAGTCTAATTTTGTTACATCATGTCTTACTTTTTGTTAGATTATTATATATGGAAATTGTATATTTTCCATTTTTAGATTTGTATAGCTTAGCTTATATAAGCCTTCATCTTGTACATGTAATACATAGTTTTGATATATGCAAAGACTCAAGTCTTTCTTTATGGTATTAGAGCAGGTTCTCTGATTTTTTCTTCCGCTGTTCTCACGGTCTAGGCATTACAACCATCGTATAGCTTATTTTTCCGGCGAACACCACTGTTTGCTCTTTATTTCCTACCTTCGCAAGCCTAAAACTGAAGTTATAGGCCATTCAGAGGTAGATTTTGTCGAGACGATCACATTGGTGTGTAGCAAGTAGCCGGAAACGCTCCCACGTGTCGCCACGCGCCGCTAGAAGTCCCCGAGTTGTTCCATGCACCGCCTGTTCCAAAGCGCGTCAGATCCATGCGCGCGTGTGAACTTCACGCATCTTCAACTCGGTAGGCTTTACGCCGCCACGCAACCAAGTCCTAATTCGCTACTCCGTGCCCGCCGCCGCTGATCGCGCTTACACGCCACAGCTTGACCGTTGGTCTAAATTTTGACCATGTGCATTCTGACTTATTTTCGCGTCTTAATTCCATTTTTGCTGTTTGTTTTTCGATTCAAAATTTAGATATGCCAGGTGATGAGATTTATTGTCCGATTCATGTTATTTTTTATGGAGATAATTTTGCTTAGTGGTCTCAAGCCATGCGCAGTTATCTCAAAGGCCGCAAGTGACTGTCCTATTCCAGAAAAAATGGACAAAGAAACTTATTCTGCCTATGCCATTCGGATTGAGGATTGTGGTGCAGCACTCATCAAATCATCATCCGGGGTTTCATAATACATCTTTCCATCCATTGTCGGCGAGTTTGGCAACCCACACATTGCCAAAGAAGTTTGGGACTTACTTGTTACTTGATATGCTGGACCGAGTGGTGCTTGAAACTTCAAGCTCACACGCAAACTTTATCACATTTGTCAAAAACCAGATGAGCGGATTACTATATATCACAGCCAGCTGAAATCCATTTAGGATCAATTAATTGGATATGAACCAGTTCTCTCCAATTCTACTGATATCAAATTGGCTTATGTTCATCGTGAACAAGGACAATTGTTTTAGTTTCTAATGGGGCTTCGTGATGAGTTTGAATCAGCCAGAAGTCATATTATACATCAGAATCCTTTACTAACAGTCTCACAAGCTATTCATAAGTTAGTTGATGATGAGACACGTCCTCAAACTGATCCCATTTCTACACAAACCATGGTTCTTGCTACTCCAGCCGTTGTTCCATAGATTGTTACTCCTGTTTTTCCCTATGTAGGTTCATCTACTTATGTTTTCAAAGGCAAAGGGAATAATGTCAGACGACATAACAATAAGAAGCCTCTTCTTATCTGCAATTTCTGTAAGAACAAAGGTCATTATGTTGAAGCCTATTACACTCGTTAGAGTATTCTTCATAACACCGCTTGACCCGCCCCGAATTATCGCCTATGGACTCATTCCAAGTCTAGTCCTCGCCTCACTTCTCTCTATGGCAGCATCTACGTGATATGGTTAATCAAGATTCATCTCCATCTCTGCTGCATCCAACACCGTCTTCTACGATATCAGGTACCCTCCTACACGACTTCTTGATCTCCCGCTTTACGCACCTCATATGACTTTCTTACTAATGCTGTTGTCTCTTCACACACTTGCACTTCTCTCCCTACCATATATACTGCAAATGGTTCTCCTATGCATGCCTTTCATCTTAGTAATGTCTCTACACCGGCTTTGATTGTTTCCAATGTTTACCAGATTCCTCAACTCACTCATAATCTTCTAACTCACTTAACTTGGTTTTTCTTTAACCTTTTCTTCTACTGGTGTGGTTGTGCAGATTCTCGCACGGACAGATCGTCAGGGACCCCAGGTTGGAAAGCAAGGTCAAGCTAACTCATCTTTCTTCATCTACCGTCCTCTTGTCTCTCTCGTCAGTACTCTTGTGACAAAGCACATCTTCTGCTTTATGGCATTCTCGCCTTGTCATGCATCTATCTCTGTGGTTAAAACAACTAGTTTATAGGGGTTTGTTAGGTTCAGTTTCAAATAAGAGTTTTGATTGTATGCCTTGTTAATTTGGCAAACAAATTGCTTTACCATTTAATAACAGTGTTTCTCATGCTCTCTCTCCTTTTGATCTTATTCATTACGATGTATGAGGCACTTCTCCCATTACTACTCAGGGTCAGTCACGTTATTTTTTTATTTTTTGTGGATGATTTTCCCAATATACTTGATTTATCTGCAACTGCTCTGAACTTTATCAAATATATCGTGAGTTTACCAACATGATTGAAACACAGTTTTCTAAACCTATCAAAGTTTTCAGATCTGATAATGCCCAAGAATATAAAGCCTATGAATTTACTTCTATTCTATGTCAATTTGGTATTGTTCCTCATTCCTCTTATGCTGGCACCTCTCAGTAAAATGGTAGGGCTAAACTCAAACTTCATCATATTCTTAATGTCAATTGCGGCTACCACTATCGCGCTTCTACTCCTTCTCAATTTTGGGGAAGCTGCTTCATCAGCCACATACCCATCAATCGGTGTCTTTCTCCCATTGTTCAGAATGAAACTCCTTATGATTTGTTGTTTGGTTCTTCTCCCTCCTATGACTTACTTAGAGTCTTTAGATGTGTTTGTTTTGTTCTTTTTCAAGATCATGAAAGAAACAAACTTAAGTCTCATTCTCGTTTGTGTTGTTTTCTTGGGTATAGAATTGGTCAAAAAGGTTATAGGTGCTATAAACCCATTAGCAAACGTCTTCGTGTTTCTCAAGATAGAATCTCGGGAACACAAAATGTTTTACCAACTACCCATGTTCCTATTTCCCCATCGATCCTCTCCTCGACCTTTTCCCGAGGAGCCTCCACTTCTATATCCGAAAGATTCCCACCCCCCCCCCTCCTCGGGTATATGAGTTTCCTCTTCTATTTTTGATGCTCCTTCACGCATTCGATGAGCCTCCCGCACCAATCATCGACGTGCCTGACCGGGGATACTGCTCTGAGTCAGTGGATCCCATAGACCCTTTCCTCGACTCTCATGTACTTTGCCGCCTTTACTCGGGCGGTAACTACTCTTCCTTCTTGCCTTTGTGACTTCCATTGCTTTTCTGCTCTTGCCTCTCTATAAGAACCTCAAACTTTTCGTGAGGCTTCCTCTAACCCCATATGGAAGTAAGCTATGAAAAAAGAGTTGGATGCACTACATAAGACTAGAACATGGGATCTGGTTGATCTTCCCTCTGGAAAATATGCTATCGGTTGTAAATGGGTTTATAAGATCAAGACACGGTCGGATGGCACTGTTGATCGCTACAAGGCTCGCCTTGTTGCCAAGGGTTTTACTCAAGAGTACGGATTGATTATGAGAGACTTTGTGACGCCCATTTCCTCGGGGTCCGTTTGATCACCCAATAATCCGCGGAATACGCTGATGACGCCACTGACGCTACCTCGAAAATCTACAGCCCCTTTGTACGGGGAGCTTCACTGAATACAACACCTGCATGAAACCTGTCCCAAGCAGTCCAATATAATCACATGATACAAATATGGATAATAACGGCCTCTTGGGCCCATAAACAATTCTCAATATTCATACCAACTATGAATCCAACTATATATCCTATAGTTACAAGAGTTACAATATTTTCACTCTTAAACCATACATATATTAAACTTAAAGAGCTTTATTACATGTAAACCACCTCAAAGCCACATTCCTGCTTTCTTCTAGAACTCGCCTCTGTGAGATTGAGCGCCTCGTCTCTCGCACGCTCCTCCCTATACCCGTAAAATAGCTAAACCCACGACCCGGTGAGCCAGCTCGCAGGAGAATCGCCCCTAAGTGGGCTACTCACCACCTAAGTGCAAAGGCAATGTTCCAGCAAACACACATTCAAGCAATGCATGATCCTACTCAATGTCTACACGACCAACTCGCATCCCGAGTCCTCAAGTGACTTCACACCTCGCCTAAGCCTCAGAAGGAGAATCATTAGTTTTAATAGTGGACAACCTCGATATGTATATATCAATTGGGCCGCCCGACGATTGATATATTATTTGTTGGTGGACTAATTGATTTATCACTTGGTCATCTGACGATTGATATTTTCGCCTAGACTACCCTCCGATAATTAATGTTTTAGACTACCAACCATTTTCTTAGACTCATCTCATGCACTAACTCCTATAGTCCTAGGATATTCCAAAGGTATATGGAATGCATGTGCCACTCCAATACAATAATCACATGCAAATATATAAACACGAATATATTCAATAAAAATAAATCACACAAACATGTTATGTAATTATCATTTCAAACACCAAAATTAGCCTACCTGGGGCTAATGTTCAAACGCTAGCAATTCGATTCGACTACTTAACTAAGTTGGCCATATTTTCACGAAAAATACATTGTGTCATTATTCCTAGAACAAAGAAAAACCCTAGGTTTACGGTTCCAACACTCAACAAATCATCTGCTCACCTTGCGGAACCCGCATTTCCACCCGCCTACTTCCTACCAAATCCAATCAATACATGATTAACACCAATCAATCGATGTCCTTCTCCCCATTGTCGTAATCAAACTCCTTATGATTGTTGTTTGGTTCTCCTCCTATGACTACTTAGAGTTCTTTTAGATGTAAGGTTCGTTGTTTCTTCAAGATCATGAAAGAAACAAACTTAAGTCTCATTCTTGTTTTTTGTGTTGTTTTCGGGTATAAGAATCGTCAAAAGGTTATGTGTAGGAACCCATTAGCAAACGCCTTTCGTGGTTTCTAAGCATGTGGTCTGGGAACACAAAATGTTTTTATCAACCACCACATGTTCCTATTTTCCTATCGATCTCCTCTCCTTGACCTTTTTCCGCAGGAGTCTCCCACTCATATCTCGAAAGACCCCCTCCTCGTATATGAGTTTCCCCTCTTCTATTTTTTTTTTTTTTTTTTTTTATGTTCCTTCATGCATCCGATGATATCCCGCACCGATCATCGACGTGCCTACACCGATATCGCCTCCAGCAAATAGTGGATCCCATCTCATCTTCACTCAGACTTTTGTCGTTCCCACGGTAATCATTTTCCTTCTCACCTTCTCGTGACTTCCATTGCTTTTCGCTTTCGTTTCCTCTATGTCAACCTAAACTTTTCTTCGTGAGGCTTCCTCTAACCCTATATATAAAGAATCTATGAAAGAAGAGAGTCGATGCAGGCTCATAAAGATTGGCGGATCCGGTCGACATCTTCCCTGTAGTAAATATGCTACGCTGTAAAATAGGTTTATAAGATCAAGACACTACGATGGCACTCAGGTTTCGATCACTACAAGTAGGCTTGTCAAGGGTTTTACCAAGAGTATGGATTGATTATGAGGAGATTTTGTCCCGCGGGCTTGACTTCTTCCGCAAACCTTATTGCCATTTATAAGTTCGTAAATGGCCATTCTTTCAAATGGATGTCAAAAATGATTTTCTTAATGGTCTCTCAGAGGAAGTCTATATGAAGCTTCCTCCTGATTATTCTCACCCTCCGGGGTTCCCTCACAGAGTATGTCGACTACGGCGGACACTTAATGGTCTTAAACAAGCTCCTTGAGCATGATTTGCAAAGTTTAGTTCTACTATCTCTCAACATGGTTTTTCAGTAGTTCTTTTGATGCCTCTTTTTCCCGCCAGACTGTTTCCAATCATGGTATTATTTTCCTACTTTATATCAATGATAAGGATACATGTGTGATGATATACAAGGTATTTAGGATCTAAAGCACTTTCTTGGTCGTCAATTTGAAATGAAAGATCTCAATTCTCTTAATTACTTTCTTGGTCTAGAAGTTTCTTCTTCTACAGATGGTTATTATCTTACTCAAGCCAAGTATACTTTTGATTTGATTGTGTGTCTAAATCGGGATAGTAAAGATAGCCTAGACACACCTATTAAGTATGCGTAACTATCGCCTCAATTTTCATGATGGCAAATCACTATCCGAGATACCACTCTACGTGACAACTTGTTTGAGTCTAATCTTATCTCAATCGGTTACTCGCCCCGATATTTCTATGTTCATGAATGGCCGGCTTTACATTGCCCCTAGATCTCCTCATTATGTCGCGAATACCCTCGATTCTTCGCCATATTCAAAGCGCCCCATATTTCCATATATTTCTATTTTTTCATTCTTCATTAACTTTTCTTTCAAGCATATTTAGATAGACGCACGCCGATCCCACCGATCGTCGATCATTTATAGGATATCGTTCTGCGATTCTCTTATTCTCGAGAAGCAAGAAACATGTAGTCGCTGCTCGCTCCAAAGATTAAATCGTAGAATATAGAACACCTAGCAACTCTTACTACAACTAAACTTATTTAAGCCACGTTGGTTACTACAGATCTTGGTGTTGATTGTTCCACTATAACTAAACTTCACTATGATAATCGGCGCTATTCAAATTGCTCATCACGATGTCTCTCCATGAACGCATTAAAACATTAAGATTGATTGTCACTTCATTCGCCATCATTTGCTTCAAGGTACACTCACACTTCAGTCTGTTTTCTCTTAGGATCAGTTAGCTGATATCTTCACCAAACCCCTATTCCTCCAAGAACTTTTCGAGCTTTAGCTTCCAAATTCCAAATGGTTTCTCTTAAACCACCATGAGTGTAAGGGGGGATGTTAGATTATTATATATGGCAATTGTATATTTTCCATTTTTAGATTTGTATAGCTTAGCTTATATAAGCCTTCATCTTGTACATGTAATACATAGTTTTGATATATACAAATACTCAAGTCTTTCTTCTTCACTTTTTAATGACTTAATCCCAACAATAAGAAGATTTGTAATTCAATAATAGAGAGTTAATTTTGAAATATTAAAAGAACATACCTCATTGGATTACAAATGCTAGTTCATGTGGCGTCT
Organism: Tetrastigma voinierianum; assembly: GCA_016808115.1. Lineage (NCBI taxonomy): Eukaryota > Viridiplantae > Streptophyta > Magnoliopsida > Vitales > Vitaceae > Tetrastigma > Tetrastigma voinierianum. Next base: position 515,916 of record JAEQBH010002375.1, read on the forward strand.
TTGATAACATATAGCTCAATAAACTATAGATATAAATTCATGAGGGGTTATGTAGTGGGTGGTAGGTCATGGGCTTAAGCTTTGCCTTGTTATAATATTAGAGTACATTGAATTGCAATTTACTCTTTAGTAGAGTATTGATCATTAAATTTAGAATTTGGATTCTAAGGTATCTAATATTTCTTATGGATCCTAATGGGCTATATTCAAGCTCTTGACTCCTTAGTAATATATTGTTAAGAGAATTTTGTATTTATAATTCATAAGCTTATAGACGGTGTTTCTGTACGTAGAACGTAAGATTGCACTTAATCTTATAAATGGTATTTCTAAATTGGATCACTTTTCAAAAAATATATATATTGGATTAAATAATTAAATTGAGTCTAACAAGAGTAATCATTTAATTAAAACCTAAGCGGCCTAGATTATGTGACTTAAACCCAATTTAGGATATCCATAGGTAAGCTCAAACAAACCCTCTCTTAACGATTTTAGGCAGTCAAATAGTCATCCCTCAAATTAGGCACTAAATTCTCAAACGGATTGTCTAAATCTATAAACTAGTTGTAATTAAGTTCTACTTACAAGAAACTAGCATTTGACATTCTATGCAACTTTTGATGCACTCGGGTCATGTATAATGTAAGAAATGTTGGTCTTGAAAACTCTAACCTCTATTGGAGAATTGAAAATATAATATAAATATTAATAAATTTAATTTATCGTCACATGATATCATATTTTAAGGACACTATTTCAATAACACATTAGTACACTCACCATTGAAAATTCATTCTTTAACAAAATAAATTACCTCTCCAATTAGAAAATAGTGCACTGAACTATTTGTCACAGACTTGGTCTTTCCGTTAAGCTTTTGTATGGCACTTAGACAACTCATCCCTAAGATATTGTTAATTCAGCCTCCCACTCACAATTGCCATACAGCCGACTTCTTACCTAACACGCCTCTGGGGCTAGGAATTAACTCAAGAGAACACTTGAAGAAAGAAACTCTCTATTGGTTAACTCTTACAATGCTTATGTCAACTTTGGCGTTAGGTTGGGTCAATTTGCAATAGAGCCACCACCTCCTTATATACACATCAATGGAAGCGTGTGTAGAACCTATGAAGGACTCTCTACTAATCTAGAGAATTCTAGAGTACTCTATCACGCATGTATTTGCCAAGACTACCACAAGATTCTGTATTTACTCTCTCACATTCCATGGTCTTCCACATCCTTTCCACACACTCTTCCACAGCATGCGCGACACACCATCTTTCTACATACAATTGTGTGTATCTGCGGTCTCGAACCTTCACATAACTCTGGCCAAAAGTTAGTTCTCACACAAGTGTCTAACATTCTCTCTTATATATGGTCGTTGTAGGGGTTCTCCCATTAAGAGATCCTTCCCTTATGATGATGGGGTCTAGAGAGTGAGTTCGTGACATATTGCATGGATTGTTTAAATCTATGAATCAATTATAAGCTATTCATCAACTTACAAAAAATCGTGATACAAAGATTTTAAATTGATATCCCAAAATATTCTTTAAAAAAAATTCCCAAAGTGTAATACACATTTTAAAATTAATGTTCAAACTAATACATCCCTGTCACAGTTTAAATTTTTTTTAAATAGTTAAAATCATAATTGGTGACTACAGTTTTATGTTTAAAGTTAAAATTGTGGTTGGTGACTACGTTTTTAATTTTTTTTTTTAAATGATTATTATCGTAGTTACCAACTATAGTTTTAAGTTTAAGCCTACGGTTTTAATTATTTTAAAATATTTGAAACCGTAGTCATTTGAGATCATAATCACTAACTATGCTTTTGTTCACATGACAAAAACCTATTAATTTGAGCATTATTTTGAAACATGCATTACTTTAGGAATTTTTTTTTTTTAAAAAAAACAAACATTATTTTGGAACAAAGCTCAAGATTTTATGCAACACTTAATATATGCAATTTATATAAAATACAAGTGAAACAGTCTAAATTATTCAAATAAAAATCAATGTGAACATAAGGATAGGAATATTTAAAAAAAAAAACATAATGTCCAACATTTATATACTAGATAATAAGTCTCGTTGGGCAGTGAATGCTTTCTCTATTCAAAACTTTTCGAAAACAAGAAAACACGTTAGTTACGAATTAAATAAACAAAAATTCTGAAAACAGTTAAAACGACTAATGGTTTTCAACATTTTATATAATACGAATCTGAAATCATTCAGTTATGCTTTCTCATATTAATTAAATCGAAACAAGTATTTTATTTTCAACATTTTAATCTTCATATTTTCAAGAAAATGGTTTTACAAACGGATTTTCTTATTCTTTATTTAATCAATCAAAAGATTTAAACGATTTTCAAAAACGAAAACCAAATATTGTAATACATCGAAAATTTTCATATTCTCAATTTCGATGTATTAAAAATTCGCAACTAAATGCGCACTCCAAGTGCTGTCAAATAGATCCCATACGTGTTTTCACTTTCAAGATTTATACATTATTGCAAAATGTAGGGACTTCACACCTAATTTAGCTCACGAAAAGATAGAGTTGACGGCATTCTTATCCTGGAACTTTACTCATGCAATGATTCAACTTTGCATTAGGACAATAATCCAGACATTTTTACCTAGATAACATTAAAGGAAAAAAACATAAGAATAATATAGTTGGGAATAAGTTTGATAATATAGTTACTTCAATTAAAAATAAAGTAAAAGGCTTACTAGAATCAAAACAAATTTAATTAATTATATAAGAATTTTAGCCAAAAATAAAAAAGAAAAGGGCTCAATTAACCCCAAATGAATCCATGCATGTTAATCTACCTTGATCAAACTTTAGTTGGTTTAAGGAGTGTAATCGAGTTGAGTCAATATAGAACCAAACTTGAGCTTAACTCAATTAAAAAACTTGAAACTTAAACTCGATCAAGTTTTTTTTTCAGATGCTCGAAACTCGAATTGAAAAACAGTTGAACTACTTGAACTCGACTTGATAAAACTCGAATCAATTTAAAAACTAATAAATAATTATATTCGAGATCGACTCGACTCAAAATCGACTCGATTAAGCTCATATAAATTTAAACTTGTGATAATTGATTAATAAATAATAAGATAATAAAGCTCGATTACTTGTGTGAGCAGCTCTAATCGAATAATATAATACTCAAACTCAACTCGACAAACTACTCGAGATGGAACTCAACTCAATTAACTCATAATCGAGTTTAAGTATTTTACAAATCGAGCTCAAACAGCTCATCAAAAGTTTGATTATTACCCCTGGTTGGTCTTCCTAATAATGATGTCAGCCCTAGAGTGTGTACTAGCAGGTGTCAACTATAAATATTAAATAAATAAAATAAAAGGTTGAGTGGAATCAACTATGAATGGGGAGCCACTCTGTTAGATCTACACTTGTACACTGTTGTACTTACTTTACACATTTATTTACTAATAATAAAATCATTTGCATGCATTTGGGCCCACTTATTTATGGTATCAAATAATATAATAAGGTGATAAGACTTGAAATCTAACTCCTCTTTGACAGCCACTACACTTATTAATTAATTAAGTTTTAAAAAATAATAAAAATAAAAACCAAGAATAAAATAATATCTGATGTTACAAAAGGGTATGACAAGGTGTATGAATTTAATCTATTGAAGAATATTCATGTAACATTCATATAATAAGAAATGGATTAATTTAAAAATGATATCATAGTGGTCTTAAAAGGAAGGTCACATTGAAAAGTGATAGCATTGTAAACACCCCACTACTATTATAAATTAACCAAAGATCTATGTCCTTGAGAGATCTTAAGAATATAAAAATCTTTCTTATAACTATGGTCATATATTATATCTAAACCTTTTTTTGTCTTTTAGACTAATTTAAAATTTTCTTGTAAACTTGTTGGTAGTATTTTTTTTTTTTAAGCTTAAAAATCAATACTCTTTCTTTTTACGTAGATTCGAAGTAATACTAAAATTCTTACCAATTAACAATTAAGAAAAACTAATCAGTTTTATTCCCATAAAACCAGGGTTAACAACCTAATCATTCACAGTTTTTGCTAAATAAGAAGACCCAAAATACTACATTAAATAACCCAGGTAAAAAATATAATTTACTCGTACACTTTAAATTTGCAATCATCATAATTGTTTGTCAAGTTGTACAATGCAAGAACATTGTACAGTACCAATTATAAATAGCGACAAAGAATAATGAATATATATATAGATATAGGGAAAATATATAAAAAAAACTCATATAATTGTATGCGAGATCTCATTTATATCTAAAACTTTTTTCGGTATAAGGAGGTTTTTGTAGTTTACTTATATATCCTAAATTAGTCTTCATCATGACTCAAACCGTTAAAATTATTAAATGATATTAAAATGATCGTTAAATACAGACGTATGATGTTCATGTGACACGTGAAACCCAGTCTTATATCTCTTCCCTCTCTTCTCTTAAGGAAAATATGTAAAAAAAAACTCATATAATTGTATTCGATATCTCATTTATATCTAAAACTTTTTTCGGTCTAAAGAAGTTTTTATAGTTTACTTCTATATCCTAAATTAGTCTCCATCGCAACTCAAACCGTTAAAATTATTAAACGGTATTAAAATGATCGTTAAATACAGAGTATGATGTTCATGTGACACGTGAAACCCACAGTCTTATCTCTCTTCCCTCTCTTCTCTTAGGGAAAATATGTAAAAAAAACTCATAATTATATTTGATCTCATTTATATCTAAAACTTTTTTTGGTCTAAAGAAGTTTTTGCAGTTTACTTCTACATCCTAAATTAGTCTCCATCACGACTCAAACCGTTAAAATTATTAAATGGTATTAAAATGATAGTTAAATACAAACATATGATGTTCATGTAACACGTGAAACCTAGTCTTATCTCTCTTTCCTCTCTTCTCTTATCTTTCTTTCCTCTTCTCTCTCCTCCCCCTTCTCTTCTCCCTTTGCCCTCCTTCCTTCTCTCTCTTCTCTCTTCCCTTTTTTTATTCTCCCCTAACTACCTCCACACACCTAGCCTCGAGAACCCAACCAACCACTTTTTTTTTCTTTTTTAACTCTTAATTTTTATCAGAAATTTATTTTAGTTTTAAAAACCTATTAAAATAAAAATCAAAATTTTATTCTCTTTAATTTTTAAAATTCAATAAATAAATAAAATTTGAAAATATTTAAATATAAATAAATTATTCAATTATTTTAATTTTTATCAAATTAAAATTCATTTACTTAAATCTTCTAAATAAAAATGAGAGTTTGAAATTGATAAAAATAAAATATTATTTTAAATTCATCAATTTTTTATTTAGTAGATTTTAAAATTAAATATTTAAAATTAAGATAATCGAATACTTATTTATATTTTAAAATCAATTTCGAATTTTTATTTATTATATTTTAAAAAGTAAAATATAGTTTAATAAAAATGAAGAGTAAAAAAAATAAAAATAAAAAAAGGGCTTGGGCAGGTGGGTGGGTAGGGCTTTAGGTCCAATAGGTGAGGGAGAGAGAAAAGAGAAGAGAGATAAGAAAGGAAAGAGAAAAACGATGAGAGTGAAGAGTAGGTTTTACTAGTTATGTGGATATCATGTCAATATTTAACAGTCATTTTAATACTATTTAATTATTTTAATAATTTGAATCAAGACAGTGATTAATTTGGATTATAGAAGTAAACTGTAAAGAATTTTTTATATTAGAAAAAAGTTTATGTAATTGAAATATTGAAACGATTTTTTTACACATTTTCCATATATATGAAAGAGAGATATATATAACCTAAGAGTGACATCTCTTCCACTTTTCAGCCTCTGACAAAGGGAAAGTACCCAACAGTAAAATACAATGATGAAGTACTAAGAAGCATCAAATAAATAAAGGAATGGCCCTTACAAAGAGAAACCATGATCCAATTATATTACATAAAAGACATGCCTATGACCTTAGTTGTCGCCATGCTAATATATAAAAGTTGTAAATCTTTTGTTTGGTTCCTAAGAAAAGCCTAGGGTACTTTCACGCTCAGGGGCCTCTGTTAAAAAGGTTTCAACCATTAAAAAAATTCAATAGATTCATGCAATAAGGTAGAGTGTCTTCCTGTTGTAAATGACTTTTCTGAAATGATTCTCTTTAGCACTTCTACTGATCTTTGTACGATATCATGAGAGTGAAGATATATAATTTTCTTTCATGGAAAAAGTATGTTTTAAGGTTGTTGACTTAAAATAATGTTTGAGGGTTGAAGCTTTTGAAAGTCCGCTGGAAAATAAAATTAAAGTCTGTTTGGTTGACAATTGTTATTGAGAATCATTTTTACAAAGACAGTGAACACAATTTTGGTATTTTTTGAAAATTATTCTTATTGTTTGAATTAGTGTTTTCTTTGTCTATATTTTTCAGAATAAAAAAAAGAACAAAACGTGTCTTTCTTGTCCTATCTCCTTGTTTTTAAAAAGAAAAAAAACATATTTTAAAAACCGTAAACAAACAATCTTTTAGATTTCAACCATTTGAGCATTAAAACGGTTCATTTTATAGTACCTAGGATTAATTAAGATAATACCTAAGGTACTTTAAGGCAATACCTCAAGTTCATTAAGATACTATGTAAGCTCAGCTGAGCTAGTGACATCTTTTTTTTTTTTTTTTATTTAATATACTAATGCTAAATTTTAAAAAACTTCAAGTCTGAAATGACATTATTTGTAAATTTAAATTAGCAGCCTGAAACACCTTTTTTCTCTCCTTTCATTGTGGTTCATGCATGCCATTATGAAAGGTCCCATTTATTATCCATGTATATACTTATATTCCAATCAAAGCATGCTTTAGACCAGTGCTGCCCCCATCACATATAAACCCTAAAGGAAATCAAATAGTATTTATATTATCTTTATGAAAAAAATTTCCTTGAGCCAATGATTGAAGTGGGTGGAAGCTAAGAGTCCATCTAGAGTTTATCACGTGCCACCAGCCCATCAAACCAACAACCATATGAGGGGGAATATGATTATTGTAATGGAAGAAGAAAAAAAATGGAATATGGGAATCTTCAGAAAGGGTATAGTGATCCATGTGTTTGCTTCTTTTTTTGTTTTGTTTCTAGTATCATAAGCACATGGAACAGCAAATATGCCAGCTTTTTGGCTATCTTTTTTTTTTTTTTTTTTTTCTCTATGTGGGCTTTTTCAAAGAGTCTCTATAGTATTGTTCTTTTTTATTTTTGCTACCCTATATGATAGTGCTTCTATTGAAAAGGACCAATATCTTAGATTGAAGGAAAGCAAAGAAAACAGAGATTAGTGGTTTGTTATGTATGTGGGTAAGTTGATTGTCAGTGGACATCTTAAAGATGTAAATAGACTAAAGTACTTTTCCTACATAGAGCCAAGAGCGATGAGCATGCTTTATTTTATATATATATATATATATATATATATATAATAAAATTTTAGTCTAATATGCAATTTGCACATAATTAGAAGGTAACCCAATATGAGCACAAAGGAGGGGTGGCGGTGGGCTAATTAGATATGCAACTCACTTGGAAGATGAGGATTCAAGTGATTTTCAATTACCATTGAGGAATAGAATAGTGAATATATAGCTTTTCTTTAAAGAGAGAGCAATAGTTTGTTTCTTTTGATATAGCACTAATTAATGGGTCTCTATTGGGAAAAATAATATACTTTGAGATGGAAGTATTTTCATCACAATTATTTGACCCCATCAATATGAAATTAGGGCATCAAGGTTATCAGCTATGACCAACATAGAAAGGGAGCATAAGATCGCGTACAGATTGATTGTTTAGAGAATGTGGTCATAACAAAACAACTAATGAAGATCAATATGTTGGCGAGTTTGACGAAATGTGGCGAGAGCGTTCTAGGGGTGTGTGCAAGTGGCACATTGGTGAAACTTTTTTGGAGTTAAAGCAAGTCGATTTGGTTAATTTTGGGATCGAAACTTGTTGTTGCCTTTAGACTTTTGATCAACCTTGCACAAACTGGTTGAGAGTTGGAGTTGCTCTCCTAATGAGCCTAAAACACGATAAACTAATACATATAGAATCATTTAGTTATGACATGGCAAACTGGATTTCTCAATGAAGTTTAGTTGAGATCACTACATAGATCGCATCACTATATGAACGAGTAGGCTCATATAACATGTTTAATCAAGATACTAAAGTAGATATTTAGTTGTGGTCTATGCCGATCATGGATAGATAATCCATGCTTTTAATTAGGAGGACATCAAGATATCTTTGTTTCCTATCACAAAATTAAAATAGGAACACGAAAACCTTCTTAGGCTTTTTAAAATTATATGCACACCAAAAAATTAAAGTATCTTTTAAAGCATTAATAGGATTTAAAAGGTGCTTTAAAAAATAATGCCTTATATTTGGACAAATCCAAATTAATCCATGTGGTAAGATAAAGATTCATATCCAAAAAGGTCTTTGACATTTAAGGTATTTCATTGTTACATCACACATTAGATAGGGGAGAAACTTTTTGACATTATATAAATATGTGTTCTCCTCAACCCACGACGCTTAAAGCCGTGAAACTCCTTGACCCAGCACAGCATACAATATCTCTACATGATTGTCGGATATCCTGATACTCCGGATGGGTGGGAGAAATCGACACTATATGCATTTAACTCCCTCTCTCAACCTATGTTTAAAAGTCATGAGCCCCTTAGGCCCAAAACGGACAAAATCTATATAGTTGGACTGAGTCATTACAAATGATATTAGAGTCGATCCCTGACCCTAAAGTGAGGGTTTGTTCCGTTTGACCCCATAGAGGGTATTAGTTTGTTTGGTCTCAGACTTAAGGAGACACAATTTGCAGACGGGGTTGCCTATACGGAAAGTATCACATGCCACATCGGACATGAGAAACTTTCTAGCACTATATAAGTATGGGTTTCTCTAAACCTAATAGAGTCGCTTAAAGTCACAGACCCTTGTAATCTCGGTGATAATATCTATACTGGCCGGGACTAGATCGCTATATATCCATACAAAGGATTCTTTTCGCCTTGATCTTGTTATGCAACCGATAAGGAGTAAAAATAGATGGAGGCCACAACTTTCTCTTTTTGTGGATAGTGGAAGATGACTCGCTTTAAAAGATTTACGGAAACCCGAACTCCTAAGGGGTATTTATAGAGAGTTCTCTAACTTAGCTGAAATGACTTAAGTCTATCAAGGGTTTATCACACGATTTAACTAAAAATGGGTTTTAATTGATTAATAAACCTAATAGGATCATTCAAATAATTAGTTACAGTAATATAAAGACTTTGCTGATTAACCCTTTAACATTTCATAATTATCAAAATTCCCTTTACACAATAGGAACCTAGATCCACCTTTATAAACCATATCGTCAAGATATATGAGCTTGAACGAGAACCACTAAGACCCGTAAGCACTGACAGACCTAGGATATTACTTTAGAGGGCATGGGCATCCTTTGATAATAACATATCTTAAAAAATATTATATAAACTAAAAAATATAATGTTTTCTTTTTTATTTATTCACTTTATATTACATCATTATAGTATTTTAGAAATATAATGATAACAACTTATAAAATATGAAACTTTAATAACAAATCAAAATTTGTTTTTCAATAAAAGTTGAATGTTGAATATATAAACTATTATTATCAATAATAAGTTTAAAATGAATTAAACAATATAAATTTATCATTTATTTATATAATAATTCAATAAAATTTAAAAAGATAAATAATAAAAAACTTATGAAATATTCATCTTCCTCTTTTTCCTCTTTCTTCTTTTTTTCCTCTCTCTTATCATATTTTCACATAGCTTTTAGGGTTCCTCCTATTATGTTCTCTCAAAACACTTTAAAATATATAAGGTTAATAAGCCATAAGAAGGTTAAATTAGAAAAAAAAAAAAATTTGAGTCACAAAACTACTATATGTATTATAATTCTATTTAGGTTGCTAATATACTTGGCCTTGATTAACTGAGGAAATCAACGAGAATTAAGAAGACATTTTATCTGATGATTAAATTTTAAGAGGCATTCCATTTGAACATATTTCCTTAGACCCAGCCTACAGTCCACTGACTCGTGATGCATATTATCCTCAATGATTCAATATCTCACAACAAAAAGAACAACCATACTCATTTATAAACAATAATGAGATACTAAGTACTCAAGTTTTTGACCTACTATCTATTGCATTCAAACTAAAGCTTGTAGTTTAATTAGGCAAAAGTTATCAACCTTTCAAGACTAACCCTATTATCCTTCCTTACAACTCCTCATATTGTGTGTTCAATTGAAACATCATAATTCTTCATGAGCTTATGTCAAGTTCTACTCAAAGAATTATTATGATTGTAGTTTACACGATTGCATTCCCTAGTATCACCCAAGAAATACACTATTTTTAGCTCATCGAATATCATGCTGTCTCTATTGAGAATGCCTATTAATTCCAAATTCTCCTACTAATAACCCAATCCATAAAGAATATATAACCATTTTAGGGGATTTCAATTTTCACCTTTAGGTAAAAAATACGATTGATTTTAACACAAGCTCATATTCTTTCAAGGTTAACACACAATTTGCTGATCACACACACTAATACACTCATTATGGGAAACACATCATGATGACCAAGGCTAGTCATCCCTCCAATTAAGAGATAATGCATTATAACCTCTAATTGGTTGTCCATGAATTGATTGTAAACAAGTCATCTACTTGTAAAGAACTTATGAATTTTATCTTCTATGCTTTCATATAACTATTAATGTACTCAAGTCATGTACAGTGCAAAAGATACAAACTAGAATTAATACTTAAAAGGTGTAATGCATGGAAGTATGATAAATAAAAGTCACCTATCAATTTCTTAACAAATAATAAAATGCATAAGTTTATTACATCATATATATTATACATGTTTTTAGAGGCTCTTTCCTAACATCATTAACTTATAACGATCCATCACTTAAAATAAGTCAAGTGATAAATGTATTTTTATTAAGAAATGAATAATTTGTGCTAGAGGAGCTACTTCACTAAGAAAGAAGTTGAGATGTTTAACCTGAGACTGGATGAGTGCCTAAACACTCCATGTTGAGCTTCCACATTCATTATATTTTTAGTTGTGATTTAATAAGTGCATTGTGTAGCCCAAGATCTAATTTCTGGAGTTTTTTGTGAATTGTAGGTCAAGATGGTGGTTTTTGGCAATTTGGAGCTGAACAGAAGAAGCAGGAGAAACACTGGCAACAACGTCGTGACGTCACAACGTCTCAACGTCGCGAAGTCACAACGTCGCGACGCCTGGTCAACAGAGGAAAGTCAACAAGTGACCCAACGTCGCGACGCCTCAACGTCACCGCGATTTCTCCCTCAGCATCATAAAAAGCAAGGGAGACCTAATTTCGAGGCACGGAAGAACTACGACCGAGCCGGTAAAGCAGAGCAACAACAACTCGGGATCATCGAGGAAGATTACTTTTGTATTTTTTCCTCGATAAATCGCCGATGATTTATAGATTGATTATGTGTATGGTTCAGTTCAACATGTTATAGATTTAATATCTAGGTTTTGTTGAACCCTTCAAGCCACACTGAATGGATTAAGGTTTAAACATATGTTATTATTCGGGCTATTTATGATTCTGATCGATCGCCTCTATATCTGCGATTTAAATACATGTAATGTCCGCCAACATCGCATGGTCCAACCTGCATCCGCCGAGATCGAGATAAGTGACTCCCAGGATTCGATCAGCGACTCGCCAAACTTGCAACAGAGATACCAAGCTTCTTCACCATTGGCTCAGGGTGAGATGCACCCAACCCCTACCGGGCGAGATAAAGTGATATACCTCGAGAGGTACCCGAGGCGGCACGATCACCCCATCATCGAGAAGCGTCATTAATAATAAACCGGAAAGTAGTAATTCCTATAGGTAATAATTCATCAAAAGTGGTGTGGGACAATCCCTGACTTTTTACCGTTAGTGTAATTCTACAAATTAATTTAGCTTTATTCTTTAATCACACACATTAGTTAGATAGAAATTGGAAGTTTAAGTCCGTATAATATTATAAGAACAATTTCAAAGAGTCAACTAATCCCCTCCCGATCGACATCCATACTTAGGTACACCTATAGCAGCTGATACACGACGCATGCACTCATACATACATAAAGGGCATACTATTTCCATAATCACTTTCTCACTTCATCGCTTTTTCATACACACAAGGAAGAGTGTTTAAGGTTATGATATTGAAAATGCAATTATATATTACCTCTGAATTTTTTCCTTATTTTATTCTTTTTTGTATAAGTGTTGTAATTTGTCTTTGCGCTTTGTGTGTGATCGCGAAGTAAGGTTACCGTGAGTGTATGCGGTTTGCAATGGAACCACATCCTGCTGCTTGATCTTTGAACCTAAAGAATCCTTACAACTGCTTACACAGAGAATTAAGATAGAAGCACAACATAGGAAATCAGTAGGAAATCAAGTGCAAACAATAGAGTACAAGATCATGGCTAAGAAAGCAAACAAGCCACAAGGTCACAATGGGAATAATGGTAGGAATCGGGCGGCCAGCGCTTTTATAATGCAATGCATGATCCATTCATGTTGCTAAGAGCTCGCCCTACCACCATACAGTTAGGATCGCTATCCAAGATCACCTATTCAAAAACAACTTTGAGCTAAATTCTCGCTGGATCTTTACAAGATGCTTTAGAACATCCTGCCTACCTGACAAGCAAATGAGACCGAATATGCACTTGACCAATTTCATCGGCGATGTGGACACCTGGCCAAGGCGCAATGGTGTAATCAAGAGGCACTGCATCGAGATTGCCCTTCGGCCTACCAGGGTGATACAAGACCGTGCTGACAAGTCGCCAACGGACTTATTACTTCATGGAACGACTCGCTGCGTAGTTTCGACAAAGTTTTCCTAGGAAAAATCGCATTGCCAAGCCAGGCAAGAGATCAATACCTTCAACAACTGGGGAGGAGAGAGGTCATGTGTGAGGCATGGGATAGATTTCATGAATTGCCGAGGAAGTACCAAAGCTGACCGATGGATGCAAGTCCACTTTCTATAATGGTCCGAGGAATGCGACTGAACTGATCGATGCCTCCCCAGTGAGGGTGCGCCAATGAAAAAGACTACGAACCAAGCATATGAAATTATGGAGGATGCTCCTACTAATACCAATCAAGGTCGAGATTGATTACACCAAGCACTATCGTACGTGCCGCATAACTGTAGTTCACTAACTGGTAACTCCATGTCGCGCAATTACTAAACAACCTTACTAGGCAACAAGGACCACTTAATGCCATTCAGATCACCCTACGGAGTTATGTGAATTATGTGGAGGACAAAGACAACAATACAAAATGTCACCAGACAACAAATGCGAGAGCATGCCCGCGATGTGTTGAGGTTTAACTTAATCAACCACAAATAAATGCGGTTGGGTGATGTATTAAAACAACCATCGGAACCAAAATCGCGCCAAGGTGGCGAATAATTGTCCAGAATAATCAAAGAAACCCAGTGGTTGGCTGACGAGGAACAATTAGAACAACATGCCACCACCCCGAAAGCAGCAAACCACACCCCGAGAAAAAGGCGGGTGGACTGGAACGTTCACAGAATGTAAACATTCTGATACCGCCTTTATGAATGAGACAAAGACATGTAACACCAAAGCACCATAATTAACAATCAAGGTACATGCATGAGGAATTTAGAGGTGCAGAGATGAAAGAGATGGCCAAATGGCTACAATCTATCGACTGAAGGCATCAAAGGTTCCTTACCAAGCTACTGTAAGGAACCTCGAGATAAGAAGGAATGACACATAAAAGCAAAACAGCACACCAGAAGTGGTAGAGAATTCAAGAATACGTGGGCAACCCCCATCGGATAGGGAGTGTAGAAACCGATGAAGTCATCTGTAATGGGCCATAATGATAAGACGTATGAGCACCTAAGAGAAAGTTCGGGGAGAAGAAACCGAGGCAAAGGATCATCCAAATACCATTGAACCCATAAATGTACTCTCGTATCCCCAAAGCCTAAAGTTATAGTTAAGAAACTGACAAGCAGTCACCAAGTTTATGGAAGGTTCAAGAAACCGCATTACATCAACATTCCGCTTTTGTCGATGTTTCGGAACAAATGCCAAGTTATGTCAATTTATGAAGGACATCTTTGTCAAAGAAGAGAAGACTGGGTTTGATTTCGAGATTGGTTAATCTCACTAAAGAATGTAAGGCTATCCTTAGAGGAAGCCGCCGCAAATGCTAAAAGACTCCAAAAATTTCACTATTCCCTACACCACATCGAATGCCACTGGAGTGTTTCTCACATGACTTCGAGCCATCACACATCAATCTCAACATGCCCTTATCCATATTTACCGACAGGGTTTCAACCACAATCACACTTGCTTATCGACAGTCCCTTAAAGCAATCTAAGAGGGTGGATAGAAGACGCTCTAGTAAAGTAATGACAATTCATCTTCCCAAATGTGATTTACTGTATTAGATATGGAAGAAGATAAAGAAATACCCATAATATTGGGGGTAGACCATTTCTCGCAGAACCTAAGGGTAATGATCGACATATAGAGGAGAGTCAAATCGAGAGCACAGGAAGATGAAGTTAAGTTTAATGTGTTTGAAGCCGTGCGACACCCTGCCGAGAGTGATACGTTGCTTCATAGCAGACCATGAGGGGCTACAAGAACAAATCTTTGTCTCACCGATCCTTTCAGCCAGCCTGGTACAGAAAGATCTGTAAAATCAAGGGAGAAGAGGCCGAGGAGTACATGTAAATGCGGATGGATTCATTTGAACTAACATGAAATACATGAACTTGGTGAAAATACTCAAACGCAAGGTGCCATCCTGCTGAATTACCACCAAGACGGAGCAAAGCCACTACCATTCGAGGTTAGTGGAATGCCTCCACCTTTACCGCTGGATATTTCACGTCCCCGATACGATAGAGGAAGATAGTTATTGAGGGTACTCGTGAGATCACAAGGGATGCGCTTGGTTGTCTTTAGTCGCCATTTAAAGGGATTCGCTCTTCTATGTGCATGCACGAATTTTGCTTTCATGATATCAGGTTTCTGCCAGCAGCTACCAGAAGAGATCTCAATCTAACATGAAGATAGGTCCAAGGAGGTGCTCAAAGTGGCTAGATGTCGTAGGTTATTTATCCTATTTCGGACAAGCACATAAGTCCCAGATGTGCCAGGCTGTCATAGTATGGAGAGATAATAAGATGAGGTAAGAATAGAGACAATACATTATCGCCTTCTGTAACGCTCACACAGTCGAGGATTTGTATTGATCAACGGAACCGAATAAAGCTACCCGAAAAGATCATTTCCATCGCTTCCTCGATCGAGTGTTGGATGTAATTGTTAACACGAATACTATTATTTTTTGGATGGGTATTTCGACTACAACTTCAAATTATATAGCGCCCTCGAAGATTAGAGAAGACAACATTCACACGCCTCATGGTACACATTCGCAGATTCAGTGATGTCTCTGGGCCGCAAATTCTTAATCTCACAGTACATTCCAATCATTATATTAATCACATTTCGATGGTTGAAAAGACAATTGAGGTGTTCATGGGATTTATTTTTCTGTATCAAAGACTCCCTTCTACAATTGCCCTCGAGAAACTCTCTCTCGAGATCGATGTTGATTAGATGCTTAAGTAGCCAATCTTTGTACTTAATTATAGAGAAGTGCCATTTTATGGTACAAGAAGGTACAAGACGTCAAGACTCCGATTTCAAGAAGAGTAGAATAGAGGTAGACAAAGTAAAATTGAACCAATAGAGAAATTTCCTCCACCCTCATCTGTAAAAGGCATAAGAAGCTTTTTTTGGGGTCACACAGTAGTTCTATGTGACGCTTTCATACAAAGACTTTTCAGAATTGCAAACCGCTGTTCACCCTCCATTTCATCGGTCAAAGGGATACCATTCTCGAGTTTGATGAGCAAGGCAGGTGCGAGCATTAGTCTTGAAAGATAAATCGTATCTACCCTATCAGGAGAGTGATCAGGGCCAGACCTCCCATCGACCTAATGTGGGACAAGTGACTATGCGATTGGGGTAGTGTTAGTATAGTAAAAGAAAAGAATATTTCAAAGTTATCTACTGGTGCTGTATTTGGACATTGAATGATGCCCGCTTGAACTATGCCACCACACCGAAAGGAACCGCTGGCCATTATCTTTGCCTTTGGATAACTTAGTCTCATTTGATTAGCACAAGGTAATAGTGCACACCTACCACTCAAGGTAAAGTACCAATGATCAAAAGGGACGAAACTCGAGAATAATACTAAAATTTTTGCTTAAAAGAATTTGACTTAGGAGATTAAAGACAAGAAAGGAACAGAACTCCATAGTCAGACCATCCTGGTCATGGTTAGGAAGTAGGCAAGAAATGAGGTCCATGTGAATGATGATTCTGCATGAGTACCCTGCTATCGAAGACAAAAAATCCGGCTCCATGGTTTGCTTCGACTATGAATTAGTTAGTATTGGCAACCCTCAGAAAGTTGTTACCAACAAAAGAAGAGGTTCTTCACACATTTGAAACACTACTACTGGGAGGAACCCATTCTATACAGGCACTGTGCTGACCAAGTGATAAGGCGATGTAAAAATTTTAAGTTGAAATGGTCTTTATTCTGAACCACCGCTACACACTTACCATGTGGGGCATTTCGAGGCCAGAGAATGCAAGAGGCAAAGGTACTTCAATCAAGTTTCTATATGTCTAGCTTATTCAAGGATGCTCACCGGTCAGACATCCACTACGGAAAATGCCGTGTGAGAATGGGGAGCATTTCTGGAAAGAATGAACCACCCATGAGCAACACAACAAATTCTAGAAGTTTAACTATTTGATTCATGGGGATGGATTTCACGGGTCTATATTTCTCCTTTAGTAACTCAGATATCTGGCTACAAGATTACGCTCCTAAATGGGTAGAAGCAACATCGACACGCACTAATGACGCTTAGTGTGGTGGAATGCTGTTCCTTCTCAGCTTCATGACATTACACGTCAAAGAGACTCACTGAGTGACTTCATCATCACGCATGCAGGTATTCTCACTCAAAGATGGTCGACAAGGTCTTGCAAAAGTATGGAGTGCAAGACCGCACATCACCGCATACCATCCACACAAGCAGAAACTACAAAGGTAAACAATCGAGAGATCAAGTCCATTATGAGAAAAAGTCACAAATACAACATGGGAAGATTGGTCGAAAAAGATTGAGGATGCACTCTAGGCATATAGGACAACATTTAAAACACCATTGGGTATGTTGCCATTCTGAATAGTTTATGGGAAAGCATGCCACATGCCGGTGGAATTGGAGCATAGAGCTCACTCCTAAGACTCCTGATGTCGAACATGGACAAGAGCGGCCGAGAGAAGTGATGTTACAGCTAAGGAATCGATTTACCCACAATGAGGCGCACGAGAATGCTTCAATATATAAGGAAAAGACGAAGCCCGCATGACAACATACACGAAAGAGCCTGAGGCAGCGAAGTCCTCTTACTCACCCCGACCAAACTCTTTCCTGGAAATTAAAGTCACGATGGCTGACCATTTACCGTGACCCAAGTTCCTTTCCACACATGGAGGAGCAGATTATGCACCCGAAAGGAACATTCAAAGCTACACACACAATGGTTGAAGCCATACTTCGAGGCTATGATCCATGCTGGTCAGCAAACCATTCGCCAAGGTTTGACGGTCATGCAAGGAGTCCGGGCATCCCAGATCTCAGAACATCGAGACCCAAAGGGGAAAGTCGTAGCTAACGCATATTAAATGCGCTTACTGAGGCAACTCAAGCTTTTTGAAATCTTTCTTCCGTGAAGCCCATCTCTTTCGTGTTTTTAGTTTTTAGCATATTTTATCGGGCCTCTCTTCCGTACCTAGCGCTTATTTTGATCGGCTCCCGCTTTCAAGGCCCGAGAGAGCAATGGAAGCGCAGGGAGATAGCTTAGAAGATCATTCTCGGCGCGAACGGTCAATTTCATTCGTGGTTTTTCAAAACTGTAAAAAGTTCTTGAAAAATTTTCACTCACCTTCTTGTCACATCGCGACGTTGACTGAATCATGAAAAATCAAGCCCCGATCACGCCGCTAGTTAGATTGCACCGCCACACGCCGCCATCCCTATTCACCACCCAGAACGCCGCAGTAGGGTCTCAACGCCGCGACGCCAATCGACACCCTCTCCCCGCACACGTGACGCTGATCTCAACTTCGCGACGCGCTGGATTTATGTGTCTCTCGTCACGTCATGGCTGGCGTGTATACCTTTCAAACGCAAAACGAGCCCGAACGCCGGGCGATTAGTGCTGGCTCGCTTTGCGAACATCAACCTTCATTCTTCTTCCCCAACGCTAACCCCGTTAGAGCTCAAAACTCTCCATCGCAAGGTGCAGAAATTCGACCACCCATTAGCACGCGCTCACCTATCCTGGGGTAGAGATTCACACACCACCATTGTACTCTCTTAGAGCCTCGATCCCCATAAAGCACTGTTAGCGCACTAGTCCAAATTCGTCGGGTCCCATGTAAAGTTTAGATCCCGTCGCCGAACCCGTCTGTTCTGGATCTCGGGGTCTCGGCTAGAGCTAGGAAAGGACCCAGGTGTGTCTAGGGGCTATCGGGCCATTCCATCGTCAAACATACAACCTTCCGGCCCTCTTTGGGAGCACACTAAAGCTTGATACAATTGTCTAAGTGAGCTCGAGGGAATTTCATATTGGAGCCACTGTCTCACGTCCCACCTCCGGTTGTCGTGGGAGTTTAGAAACCCCGTGGAGGCAAGGCAAACCCTTGGTCACCATCTCATCCCTCACCCTATAAGCCAATGCTCTGTGAAAAGGCAAAGTCGACCTCAAAGAGAGGGTCGCCCCATGGTAGAACCCGTGCCAACTCACACGATAAGGACAAGTTTGTCAATCCAGATAATAAGGAAATGAGAGTGTTCGCCATGATCATATGCAAGAATAGGTCCTTCATAAAGGAAAAGGGGTTTCACCACCCTAAAGATTTCTTTCGCAAAACAATTGCGAATAAGGGATATTATTGTTTATGCCAACCACCCCATCCTCCGCCGCGACGAAAGTGTGGTACCGAGAATTTTACACCAATTCGCTTCTCCCATGTCGCGGAAAAGGCTCGGGTGTTGCAGACTTCAAATAAGTCTATCAACCAAGATATAACCCGACCCGCTCCCCCGAGCGCTCGACGGCCCATGCGCAACCCAACTACCCTGAGGTCATTCGAGTCCTGACCAACGGGCAAGGTGAGTGGAAACTCACGGCTGGCGGGCACGCACTTCCAGCCAAACATTCGCCTACATCCTCACTTGGCATCACTATCAAGGCCTCATCTCGACGACGGTGAAGTGACAAACAAACGCGCGTTCTACTTACCATGCGCGCCCGCCACACTCGATTCCCGACCGACCAACGGCGGATCCGAACCCACCGGCGCTTAATTATACATCGACTCTCATCGACTGCTCTTTCTCAGCCGAACTCACAGATTCGTGGTTATACAAACACTTTCGGTGAATAACAAAAAAATCATTTACATTTGGCAAAAGAACTACCACTGTGAGGCAGTCCCTCAAAAGTCCCATTTACTTATACAAACCCTTATACGTATACATGTTCAATACAAACACGAGAATGTGGAAGCAAATACGTGAGCACCATTCTGCTTCGGCCTCGCTCTCCGCCGACGCGTAGATGCCCTGGTCCTTCATCCTCTTGTCTTCGCTTCGCATCTACACCCGATTGAATTCCCCGTACTAAGCGCAGAACAGTAACACGGGACAACCACCAATGGTGATCGCCACAAGCTTATACATAGTGGGTCAGTAAGTATCTATACATATTCATGTATGCAACTTTTTATTACTCATCTATTCTCCTTGTATGTCAATCTTTTCTCATGTTCTGGCCTGCATATTCCTATCTATGCTTTACTCAGATTCCTGTCTTTGTCATCTTTTACTTATCTCTTATCGGCTCTTAAGCACTTATGTATTTCCTATCATGGTTCATGCAAGATAAGTTCCATCTATTCATTTAAAGTATGTCTATCATATATTCATATCATATATTTCTTATTCTAGTACTTATCATTTGATTCATTATCTTCTAATGGTTCATATTACATGATCCACTCGTAAGATGTCATATTTTATATACATATAAGTTACTTCTCTTCATGGTTATATACTATACCATTTGTTATGTTCTATTTTCATGTATCATATCATGTATTATTATCATGTAATCGGTCATCATGTAATCGCTTTCATGCATCGTTATCATGTACCGCTCATGTTCGCTGTCTCGTACCACCGTGATATACACGTAGGGTTCATGTAATCGCTTCATGTACTATTTTCATATTGTTTTCCGTTATACTTTTCATATTACTTTCTTCATGCCTCAGAATACCAAAGAAGTGATACAGGAAACTTATAAAGGGCTCGAAGGCGCTGTACTCACCGTGACGAACAAGGTTCATTGTTAATCCGAGGCGTCGCTATCATCAGGCATTGTGACAACGACCATCTTATAAAAGGGCCCGGCGCCGCGGGTGACCCTCTCGGGGCCATCCAAACGGATCTATCTCATCGCATCACAAATCCGGCCTCTCATCATAACATACCCTTATATGTTGCGCATTTATTCTCAATGGCATGTCAATTCATCCTCCTACTTAGTCGGATACGTAATCGCTTATTGGGTTATTCTTCTGCATATCTCATAAGCATGAATAACTATCAAGTATATCATGATTGCTTATGCAATATATTAGCACTATCATTACTTTAATCAGATTCATATTTGTAGCTGATTCGTGATGCAAAGTAGGTGTTCCTAATCAACAAAAATTTATATCCAAATCTCATCAAGGTTTTAATATTACCATGAAGATAAATGTAACAGTAATTCTAACACGGATGGGTTTTCTTCGTGAGAGAAGAAATGCAGTTGATTGGAAATGGTGAATTTGGTTTGGATTTTAAGGTGGTGATAAAAACAGTGGATTTTGATGGTGTGCAAATTGAATATAACTTGAAATAAAATTGGGAAAAGAGAACTCCTTGAAGTCTCGGGCCACTGGTGTAGGATTCTAAGGCATTCAACATGTCCCCGGGTCTTTTTCCTCGTGGTTTGGGATGATGACATATATAGTCATCAACCCATCTTCATTTGGGCATTAAACCTAAACCCTAAAACTTTCCTTCTTCTTGAAACATGGTATTTAATACATAAATGTCCCCGACGTCGAACACACTTCATAAAACTACCCTATCAGAACTATCAGAGACAACTAAATGGATAACAGGGGATCTAAAGATAAGCATCCACTGTAACCAAAAATCTTGCCAAATACACGTCAGTGAGGGTAGGTGTAGAAGATTTTAACCTAAGGTAAGATGCAGGAACGTAAACACCCATAAATGCGCATAAAAACAAGAGAACATGCATGGCAGATTCACAACCTTCACCCGGTATTCCTCCCTCTTCGCGACGCAAGAGTAGGTTTTAGCCAAGCATGCCTTGATTTGTCATCATCAAGTCGCGGTTTGATGGCAGAAATGAAAGAAAATGAGAATAAGAAAAGCGGGAAAATCGGAACTGAAGTTCCCGCCCTACATCAAAGATTGATTGATTTTCTATAGTTTCGTTACATCGGAAGCTTATATAAGGTCAGCGTTAGATAAAAAAGGAAATTACATAAACATATGAAGACATCAAAATTACATCAAGGGTAAAATTGGAAAATATACAAAATGGGGTCTTTCTGGGCCGAAAATGGGAAGCAGAAGAAATTCGCGCATGTGTAAAATTTTCGCATCGTCTAATTTTTCGCACCACTATGCGCGAAATCGCTTCCGCCACTACTTCCTCTCGGGCACTTGGTTTCAGATTTCTATCTTTCCAATTTTAAAGTGTGATCAACCCGAATCCTTTATGCATGGATCGATTCGACGAAATTGGTATCAAGTGCCCGCTAAAACTACATGTACACATACGATCAATAATATAAAAGTGCTGGACCTTAACATGCCAATCGTTAATCGAATGATTAGTACACACAAAAGCACTCAAAACCTATAATAAATAAGGTTCAAAATAGTACTACATTTAAAATAATCACACTCCCCAGCACCTACACACATCGTCATAGTAGTCCCTTAGCAATGAAACAAAAATAAGAATATGCAAGATGTATGCACAAAGAGGTGGTATATCTGCAAGGGAGTAATTAGGAAATGCCCCGCCTGAGGTATGAAAAATCGGGATCCCAGATAAAAACCGCTAGGGAGAATAAGTTAAGGCTGTGTCATGTCGTGACCGTGTCCAACCCAAGGGAACTCAACCTTAAAACTTCCACCATCTTAGTGTTTAGGTGATCGCTTACCACACAAGCTTCGCTGGGTCGCCCCTCCCCAACCAAGCTACACGTCACCTGTATCGTCACTCAGCCCGAATAGATTTCGATCTACCTTATTTCATTCCTCTCGATTGCAGGATGCAATGCCGAGAACCCGACCACCAAAGTCCGGCGGTAATGGGGATCCCACCGATGACATTCAACCAACTAAGGTTTAGGGCATCGCTGTGCGATCTTTCGATCACAAACTCTTCAGGCTTCACCATTTGATCTCACAAGAGCACGGAACAATCAACAATATTTATAACCTAAAATTCCTTCCTATCGTCGTAGCAAAGCTACCGCAAGATAATCCGGCTTCGAAGGTCGAACTCACGATGTGGGTTTTCTTCGCACAATATTGATTTGGCTGCGCTGAAGGCCAAAATGGTGAATTTGATTTTGGGGTTTTGCAAACGTGAGTCGGGTGATTTGCGCATTGAAAATACAATAAGTAAAAATAATTGTAAAATAGAATTCCTCGCGTCCCGCAACCGAGGTTCTCCGTGTCTTTCCTCTGGGAGGACGTATAGTCATCTCCCCAAACCCAAGGTTTCATTTAACCGTAAAAATTGACCCAAATAACTGGTCTTTGAAAATTTGGTATTCGCTCCCATTGATATTCCCGACAGTTGAATAACATCACCTTGACCACTTTCCAACAAATAATAAATGATAACTAATGAATGTCACCGTATTCACCAATAAGTATACAATGAACCCTAAAGCTTACTAAGTAATCGTCATGCTGATCCTAAGGATAAACCAAAATTTGAGAAAATAAAATATCCTTGAATCGCCTTCAATAACCCATAGATGGTAACTAATCTCGGGGTGTCAATGGATCTAACAATAAGCATCCAAGGAACCCAAAAGCTTTATCAAATGTTGATCATTCAAAGCAACCGAAGGGATTAAAGCCTATCGTTCGACTGAAACCATAAATGGTAGAAAATACCTGTTAAAAACATGGAAAACCCCCGCCTGCCTTCTCATCCCCGCCCAATACCTTCCACCCAAGGAAAGGGTTTTAGCCGCTCATCCTCCGAGTTGTCATCCTCGGAGGGTGTTTGGCAGCCGAGAAAGGGAGAGAAAATGAGAGAAAGTGGAGAGAAAGTGAAAAACGCTGGAGAGCCGAAAGCTTCTCCAAAAAAAAAACTTTATTAATTAAGCAATACCTTAATAGTGTCTGGTCTTGGGGATTTTGTAGTCAAAGCCCCTTTACAAAATTAAAAAAATAACATTCCAAAACCTATTACAATGGGGGCAAAAAAAGAAGAAAACCAAAAGAGACAAAAAGAAAAAATGGGCAAAGCATGAACAAGAGCAAAAGTGGTGAATGTTGTCGAGGCATGATCGTTGTCGCTGATGCAATTTCAGAGCGCCTCACTTTTTCTTCACTTCTTTTGCTCTTCTTCCTTCCGATCCGATCCTGCGAACGATGAGTTCAACTGAATTTTTCGTGGTTTTACTCGCTGATTCGATAATTTTGGCCCGATTATCTTGCAAAAACTACAAAATTGAATATAATCGATCACGGTATGTAGGACCTTAATGTAAATCGGGTTATCATTACGCCGACATACACAAAGAGTACTCAAAAACTCAATGTGGTTCAAAATAGCACTTTTGAGCACTAATCAGTAGCTTCAGTTATTATAGTTCTATTTCTCATAATACATATATTTCATGATATTTTATTATGCATGCATTTACCATTCTTATATATTCATATATGCCTATCATTCGCGGTAATGTATCACTATTCCCTGTAAATATCTTATATCTTGTTAACTTATATCTTCATGTACTTTATTATACTATCATGGGTCTTACAGACATATACCTATACATTTCTATACTTATACGTTTTATTTGTATTTATCACCTGTTTCTATCTCCAGAGAAGTGTAATTGATAGATTCTTCTTCTTAATACCCTGTGTATCCTTCTCATGTCCAAACTATTACCTTATAATTTTCTTATTCTGATACACACATATAAACATTCGCTGCTGGACGGAGATAAACAATGAATGAGACTCTATGACAATATATACCCGAAGGTACAAGACTTTTATCTTAAATATGACGGCTCGCCCACCAAGAACTTCAGACCTAAACACAGCATATACAAATTTATGACACTATCACCAAAGGACTATTGTCTAACCCAAGAATCCACGCTTTCATAAAACTTGTTAACCAAACCTAAACACATACATGGTAAATTCTATGACACTATCACCAAAGTGATCATTGTCTAATCCTCGCAACGGCGCCCATCAAACTTGTTAGCATTATGTTTATATACACCACCACTGTAGAGTAATTCATTTTCTAAAGTTTTGTTTCAGGCTCATTTATATTCCGCAAGTACAAAGCCGATAGTAATAAAATGGATTAGAAGTTCGTATATCATCCCAATGTGAGATATCTCAAGAATTTTAAATCAACTACCCCTGATCACTAATTTCCATACTATTTGGACGATATTAGATTCGAAGATATTCAGGGATGTCGAAAAATTGAAAGAACAAAAGAAAAATAACTAAACTAACCAACTAACTGGAAGATAAAGAATAAAGAATAATGAATTTCTAATAAAGAAATGAATACTGAATAGTTATCCTCAAAGACACATCAATAAAAACAGTTATAGTGAACTACCAATTCAGAAGTTAATTCGGACAAAATTTCTCGACATTCAAGTTTCAAAATCTGGTCTATATACATGCCAGGCAGTCGATCTCTCCACACCTACATTTCATTATCTAATTTAGACCTATTCTCTCAAATACAAGGAATTAGATAACTACTTAAAAAGGACTTCCTTAATCCGCTTTTCTTTCGGCAATACTGTCTACATTTTATGACTCAGAACCTTAGCTCCTGTTATCGATCAAGCAAGGATATACAACTCGTAGATCAAGCCCTCCTCTAAATTAGAATAATGATCAATCTTCTCGATTAGATCGCAGAACACTATGGATTGGTCATCATATCCAATCAGGTGAACTTTTGCTTAGCCTAGGAACTCATTCAACTCGTTTCAGATTTCAAGTGAGAAGAGGATTTATCTAAATGAACTTACAAAGCCCACAAGATCCCTATCACAGTTAGTATACCTTCAAAAGAAATGTACATTACTCCTCGTGAATGTCTTCCCTCGTGTCACCGTAGGACCTCCTGAAATCGAGCAATGACGCAAATCTTAACTGCATAAGAAAACCGATATCTCGTCCCAAGACACAAACCCAAAACCGGCAAATTCATTAACCGAAATTAACAAGCCGCGGAAACGACACAGAAAGATAAATTCGACTATAACGCTTCTCATTTAATGGAAGCCGATTCCTCAATTATCGACCACACGATACAAGATTCCTCTTATCATATATAAGAATAACTCCGCAATTTGAAACCTAAACAACGAATCTCCGTAAATTTGTCTCAACTTCAAACATTCCGTGCAGTAATTTGAAAGAAATTGAAATCAGATTCACCTTCTAAATAAACGATATAACATCCCGTAGGTATCTCGAAAATACAACGAAAAATAAAATACTAGAGCGCACTTTACTCTAAAAACGTATGAAATAAAAATAAGAAAAATAAAAGAAAAAAAAATAAAGAAATGAGCTACCATCTCGCATTCTCGGCTCGTGGGTCGCTCGTCGCTTGAACGAAATGGATAGCCGCCGCATTTATAGTAGGTTTTCCGCAATACCTTAACTCTGGTCGTAGCTTGGGGATTTTTGAGTATCCAAAGCGCCAAAGTCATCGCCTTCGCGTCGCGACGCTCGTCAGATCATCGAAGGCGATACACGATCTCACGCCGCGTGATATCATCGACTTAATTTATGTAGCCAGATTTGTCATTCTGATGTCGCCAAGATCATCCGGTCGCGGCACTACTCACGCCTTCGCAGGTCTCACTGTTTTTCTTCCCATGTCGCTGACGCCGGAGCGTGTCTCTGTCGCGATTTCAGCTCGCGTTAACCGCTTCACCGATACCTTCGATGTCATGGACATCAATCTCATATCATGCATAATATCATCTTAACGGAACCACAGCTTCAATCGTCGCCATGTCGCCGCCGGCATCAATACCCACGCGTATCTCCCCATGCTGCGATCTTTGATCCGTTGTTCTTGATGTCACTTACATCAACCTTGTACGACCAATTTTTATGCGAAGCTTCAACCTTCTAATGAAGCGTACTTGTCGCGATTTCGATCTCAAGTCGCCATCGCCTTACGTCAAGGCAAATTCACTGATGGTTTTCTCAGGTCGCGTGATCACTTTCTTGCCAGATGGCACACAATATAAATAGCTTCATTTCCCCTTCGCCTTTTCATTCGGTTCCGAATGTCACGGATCGTAATCTCACGTCACATATCAACTTAGTTCTCTCCTGGCTTTCAATCGTCGCAGGCTCTCGATGTCGCGAATCTTCTATTCTGCAATACGACATCAACTCTTGTCGCGATTCGTAACGCCGTCGCGACATCGCTCTCTTCTTAAATCCCGGGTTACCCTTCACCGCTATTCGTACTTCATCACGTGACTGCGATCAAATTCCTTCAATTTCAAAGGCTTCACGTAATTTAATCGATCGTAAACCCCAAAACTCCGCATCAACACTCAGCCGCTTCTTTTTTACGCCTCGCTTCGCATTCATTCATGACTTTTTCTCCTCCACTTTATTGTCGATTTTTCTACTTTCTTTCTTTTTCTGCCAATAACAATTTGGTGAGTTTCTTCATATTTCTATATTATTTATTCATTTCTAGATGAAAAATCAAACAGAAAAATGGACTAAAAATAGATGACTTTTGGGTTCATCACCCACGAATAAGCGTTAAACACTACAGAGTGCCAAGCACCGGTACGACACGCAATCACGACGGATTGTAGAAGCCACTGAAAGACTACAGAGCGCGAAGACTGATCATATATACGCGCCTGCCCACGTAATACGAATGCTGCTAAATGAACACTAGCAGAGTGCCAAACACTGTCATGTATATGTGCTCATTCACGCACAAGAATTTTCATAAGATTCAAGCAGTGAATACGCCAAGCACCGATCATATGTCTTCATCATTCAATATTCCTACCTTAGTAGAGTCATACAATTATATTGCTATGTTTCTCTGTCTATCATTTTATTCTTTCTTCTATACCCTCTGCACATATCAAATCTACGCCTATTTCTATTTCTTGTTCATATCTATCTCTTTTCTTATCATGTATTCCAATCGACCTTTTTTTTACCCAAGCTATTAGTACACTTGGTACATAACAATCAAATCTTCATACATGTTGATACTCAATGCCATTAAATATAATATGGTTAGATTCTTAGACTCAATGAGCTTCTTCCATAGAGTCTCAAGAACACCCGAAATAGAAAGTTCTGGACGTATGAGTTACGACTAAGTCGAGGTCAAACGTAGTTAAACCCCAACCGAGCCGACCGACTTAGCGACCATAACTGGTCTAAAGAGGTCCGACCAAAATCTATAAGCCAACATCATATTGAATCAATGGTCTTTCCAGAGTCCACAACACCAAACAAGTTCGTAAGGAGTTATGACCTTCCGGGGTTGAAGTCACATGTAGTCACACACCACTGATCAAACCCACGAAACAATCTCGATTCCTAAGAAAAGACTGCGAACTTGTCTGAAAGAGGTTTGAATTGAGAAATTCCAAATCCTAACATCATCTTTACTCAATGGGATTTCCATAGAGTCCAAGAACACCCAAACTGGAGTTCGAACGAAGGATTTATGACCCCTGTAGTGTCGAGAGGTCATACGTAGAGTTAACCCAAATGAGTCGACCGAATCAAGCAGCCGACCTGACCTGAACACCGCTTGGTCTGACATATCACTATCCTCCACACAGGCATATGAATGGACTTGACTCAATGGGATTTCATATCTAAGAACACCCAAAACTGAAAGTTCTGGACGAATGAGTTATGACCTTCAAAGCTCGAGGTCATACGTAGTTAAACCCAAATTCGAGCCGACATTCGGGAATCGCCGAAGGCCATCTCGACCGCTGAGCTCGGTTTTACACCTAATATCCTCCATAGGAATATGAATGGATTTTTGACTCAATGGGATTTCCATAGAGTCTACTAGAACACCAAAACGTAGTTCTGACGGCGAGTTATGACTAAGTCGGGAGGTCATATAAGCAACCATACCGAATCGACCGGAATCGGTCGAGCTGACCTGACATGGCCGAGCTTGGTCTGACACCTACTATCCTCCACAAGAATATGAATGGATTCTTGACTCAATGGTATCGATGGTACCCAAGAACACCAAACCAGCCGACGGCGAGCTTATGACTGGGCTGGAGGTCACATGTAATCATTACCCGCCCGAAGTCGACCGAACCGGTCGGTTGACCGATTCGGGCCGGTGCCTCTATCTCACACCTATCTGACAATCTACTATCCTCCACAGGAATATGAACACTCTGACCAATGGGCTTTCCATAGAGTTCAAGAACACCGAAAACGGAGTTCGATGAAGGAGTTATGACCTCTCCAAGTCGAGGTCACATGTGGTCACACCCGCCAGAGCTGACTTGACCGGTAAAAGGACCATAACTTGGTTCACAGAGGTCCGAATCGTGAATTAAAGCCTTAACATCAAGTTCACAGATGAAGTTCACATTTACCAAAGGACTCACTACTAAATTCTCTTTATTTCTTTACCCAAAATCAGTTCTAAGGTCCAGTTAATGCGTAGGGGATCAAATTCGGGGAAATTTTCGTCTGTAAATTATACAACTGCATCT
The DNA here is from genome assembly GCA_016808115.1 of Tetrastigma voinierianum. Classification (NCBI taxonomy): domain Eukaryota; kingdom Viridiplantae; phylum Streptophyta; class Magnoliopsida; order Vitales; family Vitaceae; genus Tetrastigma; species Tetrastigma voinierianum. Next base: position 545,441 of record JAEQBH010002375.1, read on the forward strand.
ATCCTAAACACATTCGTAGCAGCCTTAGAGCTCTTCTTCCTCAACGCAACCCCAATAAGAAAATGAGTTTGGAGTTTCCAAACCCAAACCACGCTGGCAAGATAGAGGATTCTAAACCATGTATCTATACTTTCTATACATTAAAACTAGACAAATTCATACTATTGTACAAAAATCTGATTACTTTCCATACTAAATCCTTAACAAAGTTCCATACACATAGTTTCATATACAAATAGTTCATAGTTCCATACAAACCACATACTCTCTACCCATACAAACACCAGATTCCATCCTCGATCTTCTTTTTCCTTTCTTTCTTCTTCTTTCTTTCTCTCTTCTTCTTCTTCTTCTTTCTTTCTCTCCTCTTTCTCTTCTTCTCTCTTATCTCTGCTTTGTTTCTTCCTCCCCAAGACCAAAATGAGATATTATTTGGTCTTATCCTTATTTGATCTTATTCCCTTTTTTATTTCTACTTTTTTTTCTCTTTGGAGCATCCTTGACCATCCAACAAAAGGAGAAACTTCCTCATACTCTTCCTTCAAGCCACTCAGGTCTCTTCCACAATTTTCTTCCATTTGATTTTGTACATCTTTCTTTTTGTTACTCTTTGTCCTCACCTATTTTATTCTCAATTCAACTTATCAAAATCCCATTGCATATGAACTTATTAAATTATGACCCCTGTCCTGAATTGTAAATTATTAAGTTGTCTTTAACTTCCTCGATTAATCTCGGTTCTTGTTTATTTTCGAACAATTCCATTTAGCTTTTAATATACCCTAAACAAGTCCGAAAACTGTTAGGGTATATTTCGGGGTGTTACAATGCCATCCTACCGGACATCCCTTTTGATGTAGGGCAGGTTATAGAGGATGCCATCCTCCATAACCGGGATGTGAAAATGAACCCAGTAATTTTTCATTTACTACCATGCAAGCAAAGTTCTCCGGTGCCCTTAGAGACAATGAGGCTTGATACACCTAATTAAGGCTCATTGTGGTTAAGCGCCACAAGCTTCTGCAGGTGTACCACACCCGATACGCCGATGTATGACTGCAATGAACCCCAAGAGGATGAGCTGAGAGCACGTGTCCCGCTTTCTTAGCCTCCCGGTCGACCCCTAAAGAGACGCTGGACATGCCTTCTCTAATCCACCACTGCCACAGACATCCTCCCATCCACCACCGCCACAGACATCTTCCCATCCACCACCACCACATACCGGTCCCTGAGGAGTAGACCCGCGATCACCTCTTCCACTGTACATCCACACGACCCACGCTCAACCTCACTACCAAGCTTCAAGGCCCACTGGATGAGACCCGGGAGCACTCCGTAGTCCTCATCGGGGCCTAGGATGCGTGCAGTCTCCGAGAAAGGACATGCGCTTACGCTCCCGGGCTAACCTGCCAATTATCCTCCTCAAACAACAATGGGCCTCTTAGGACCACAGCTTACCCGGGAGCCTCACCACCTCCACCACAAATTGCCGCCACTGCAGTGATTCGACCAATCACCAGGGAAGTTTCCTACACCCTCTCTCATTCTTTCATAAAAATTGGGGACAATGTCCACACCACTGGGTGGGTGACTGGCTTGGGTGATGCTAGGTTATATTTGTGTTTTGTTTTGTATCATATTTATATGTCAGTCTTCGCGGCTTAGTTACATGTCTTGAGCCAGAAGCTCAGGTGATGATTATCGTAGTGTCATCTCGGTTATCTCCATTTTGTTCAGAGGGTATTTTCCTCCTCTGCTTCGCTCACTGGGAGTTCTGCTTTGGTTTTTTTAGGTTGTAGGATTGCTTTTGGTAGTTATGTGTGTGCAAAGGTTATTCAAGGATCCCTATGGACTACTTCAAAATAATATTTTTAAACATAGTATAAATCCAGAGAGATCCGTGTAGGTCATGCTGGGAGTTCGTGAATTTCATGTCGATGCTGTGTGTGTGGAGACAGAGTGAATCACCTCTGGGATATTCAAGAAACCAATTCCCAACTAGCCTATCGCACTCACACACATATGATTGCTAGGGTATGCCTAGGCTCCAACCCGCTACATTAGGTCCAACAAACCGTGAGGTTTAAACACTGCAAGTGATGAGAATCCATAGAAAAAGAGGATTTCCTTCGAGCCCCAAATATAGTAAGGAGCAGCAGGTATATATATATATATATATATATATATATATAGTTATATATATATATATATATATATATATATATATATAAAACACACACACACACACACACACACACATATAAATATGAACGTATCAAGTGGGATCTTCATCGATCCCAGTAATAGTCCGCGTTCTGGAATCAACTGGTAGGAGCCACCAACGATCCCCACCATGAACACCAACATAAACTTACTGCACTAAGGTCTTTTCTTCGTGTAGGTATTAAGAGAATACAATGGTGCGCTCTTATCCTTCTATAGTTAGCGCCCAAATAGGTGGGTTGAATTAATTGGGGTCTCAAACCGAGTGATACGTTAGAGATCTTGTATTATTAAATGCACATAGGGGTTCTTGGGAATGGCTATTGAAGATTTAGAGGTTGAATACTGTCAACCTAATCAATAATTCACTGAAGTTCCTTCAAAGTCGGAATGATCTCAGATCCTTCCAATTTATGAAAAGGCTGGGATTTGTAAGTCGGTCCATTTTGATCCTTCTTCTAGTAGGGTCTTGTGTGTTGAGTTTGGAGTCAGTTTCTTGCTTAGGGACAAGCAAGAGGCTAAGTTTAGGGGTGTAATGAGTGCCTAAAACACTCATATTATACCTGCGTCCGCTTTATATTTTTAGTTGATTTTACATTTAAATAAGTGCATTGTAGCCCAAGATCTGATTTCTCGAGCGTTTGGTGAATCGGGCAGTCGCGGGTGGTTTTTGGCAATTTGGAGCTGAATAGAAGAAGCAGAAGAAACACTGGCAACAACGTCGCAACAACGTCGCAACGCCTGGTCAACAAAGGAAAGTCGCGGACGAACGCCACGACGCCTCAACGCCGCAACGCCTTCAACGCCGCCACGCCACCGCTGATTTCTACCCTCAGATCATAAAAAAGCGCGGGAGACCCAATTTCGGTGCACTAAGAACGGCGACTGTGAGGTATTTTGAAAGGCAGAGCAAAGAATGATCGAATCATCGGGAGTAGTCATATACTTTCTTTTTGTATTTCTTCTTTCGATAAACTGCTGATGATTTATGGGACAAGATTACGTATATCCGCCCAACATGTTCTAGGATTTATCTATAGTGGTTTTGTTGAACCCTATCACAATGAATGGATTAAGGTTTAAACATAAGGCTATTCGCTTTATTATGTATCTTCGCGACGACATCGCCTTCTATATCTGTGATTTAAATACATGGTAATGTCTGGCCAACATTGGCATGGTCCGGCTGGGTATCCGAGATCGAGATAGTGGCTCTCGTGTGGATCTTATCGTAGTTTATTCTCCGCAACCCAGAATAGATATCCCGATTCCGGTGGTAATTGTGGTCCAACATTTAATCGCCGGAGTATCGGGTCGTGTGGCGTAGATGCACCCAACCCTACCGGGCAGATAGCGGAAGGTTCTCGAGAGCAGGTACCGAGTACAACAATCCTGGGCCATCGAGAAGTTATTAATAAACCGAGCAGTAATCTCTATAGGTACACCATCAAAAGTATGTGAGGAGACAAATCCCTAGTCTTACCCGCGCGCAGTACTTACAAATTGACTTAGGCTTTATTTTTAATCACACATGTTAGTTAGACAGAAATCTGTAGCTTAAGCTCGTATAATATTATAAGAACAATTTCCTCAAGAGTCAACGAACTTCTCCCGTGGACGATATCCACACTGAGGTCATATTTTCTTGATACACGACAATAGCACTCACATAAAGGTGACATTATTTACACAACACATCACGTTTCTGCACGCTTATCAAGGAATCAATGTAAAAACAAAAATAATACTAATAATAAACTGTTTTGAGGTCTCACATTTATAATCATCAAAAAATAATAATGAGAATTTAATTACACAACAAATAGAGAAGAATCTAAACGAAATGCCATAAAGTGTGGAGTATAGGTAAAAAAAATAAAAATTTCAAGCTCAATGAACCATGGTTAAGACACTTATATGTCAAGTTGTAACAGACTTGTGCAACACATGATTAGGAAAGACGATTAACATAAACAGTGGCCTATGACACAAAACTTTTTTAGATATGTTTGGGAATTGCAGCACATTTAGTTGATTGACAATCCATTCATAAGATGCGCCGCTACAGCAAGGCTACCTGTGTTTTCTCATTTTATCTAGAACTACAAACAAACATTTTGAGATAGTGTTCACTACAAGGAAGAACCAACTCCTACACTTAGCTTATCTACATCATGTTTCTTCACTAAAGACGATCGCATGTAGGATGGCAATATCGTAGAGGGATCAAGACAAGGCAAATAACATCCAATCCCATTCTGTTTAATATTAAACAAATTTCATTTGTTTGTTGTTTTTGTGTTAAATGGGGGGCTGTCATGGCATGAAAATTCACATCCAATCCGATTTAGTTTTTTTATGTTTAAAGATATTTCTAAAATTATATCGAATGTATAATATCAATATTTTATAAACAATAAGATAATATTGTAAAGTTAATAACTTATGTTTAAAATATTTATTAGTTATTGATATTAAAAAAATAAATATTTTTATATAATCGCATAGAATAAAAACAATGGAACTTTCGTTCACTGAGAAAATTGAACTCGCTAAAACCTATTAGTGCATTCCATACTGTCTATTGGGGGTATAAGCGCTTCCATTGAAACCCCAAAAAGACCCACTGGTTCATTTCCATCCCTAACCAGACACACACGAGGAGGGTATGTGAAGTATGATATTGAGATAAGGTTAAACCAAATTCAGTTTGAGCTTTTGAATTCAATGGTTAGAGGTATTAGTTGTTTAACAACAATAAGAGGTGATTTTTCAATATTAAAGATGTTGAGAGAAAATGAATAATCTAATTCTCATTAATTTACAAAGAGTGGGAACATACAAATTTATACTCTAGTGTTAAGGCAAAAGAGGAAACAAATTTAGAGTCAAATTAGGAGACTAAAGAGAAAATGAAAGAAAGAAAAGATTCTTAAAAGGACAGAAACTAATCCTAACACTCCCAAGTTAGGGAAGCATACATCAAAAAAGCACCACAAGTTTGTCACACTTATTTTATCCTAGACTTTGAGAGATCACTTAGAAGAAGAGATATCCGCCTTGGTACTTAGAGTTGACAAAACTAGTAGTTATACATCCCAATGTAATCTTCTCTTTGATAAAGTGGCAAACCACTTGATGTGCTTAGTCCCTCTCTGAAAACTAGGTTAGATGAAATATACATTGACATCATATATATAGACTTCATCCATCATCCTTCCCAAATCTTAGAAGGTCTGAGGGAGATGCTTCAACCATATGAGTTCATATGTTGTTAAGTTCATAGCTCGATACTCTACTTCAACACCAAATCTAGCTACTACATCATGTTTCTTACTCTTCCATTAGTTACCCATCAACACCCCAACGAACTCAGATCTCAGCGTGGCTTCTGCCCGGGGCCATACATCACTATAGTCAACAACTGGGGTATGACCCTTGTTCTCAACATCTTGATCTTGTGTTCCTGACATAATTTGCACACAATCTAGATTTGATCCCAGCATTATCACAAGGTGATTAGAACTGCCTTAACCCGCACTACATGTCATGGGTCGAGTGATACAAGGAATAGTCTGCACACTCACAAGTCGCCGATATCCCGACCTAATACAAAGTCACATGAAATTGATCCTTAAGAGAGATTCCACAAAGCTTACAATCCAACATTCCAAGTGTTCATCAATATATCCAATAGCATACTCCCGAGAACAACAACTACATTGGAATTAGACAGAGCTACCTCAATGCCTAGAAAGTACTTGAGTTTCCCCAAGTCTTTTGTCTAAAAGTGGCTGAAGATGTGTTGTTTTACTTTTTGAATACCATCTTGGTCACCGCTTGTAATGACAATGTCATCCACATAAACAATTAAGTAAATACATTGTCGAGTAGAGGTATGATGATAAAAAAAACTGAATAGTCTGTTGTGCTTCGAATCATGCCAAACCAACCACCTAATAAACCGATCAAACTGAAGCTTATGAGGTTATTTCAGACTATATGAACTATTTGAGAGAATCTTGCACAATCAAACACTCCCATGAAATAAAATCGTGCGGTTGTTCCCTTTATATACATTCTCAACGATATCACCATGAAGGAAGACATTCTTGATATCCAGTTGAAAAAAGGGTCATGAGCTCATAATAGCCATATAAAGAAGCAAGCAAACATAGGAAATCATGGCCAGTAGAGAAAAGGTATCATAAGAGCCTCAGTCACATCAAGAGAGTATACCCTAGTAATCAACAGGCCTGGTGTTTCATCTACTAGGCCATCAAGTCCCACCTTCACCTGATAAAACCCCAACTAGAAACCAACATGACTTTCCAAGAGAAGCATGAGCCATAAGCTTCCATGTGCCATTAGAGTGGTGAGTAATCCACATTTCATTATTGTTTTGAGCCAACCCTGATGAGAGCCTCACTAGAAGCTTTGGGTAGACAAAAGAAAAGGTGGAAACACAAAGGCAAAGCAGAGCAGAAGATAAACCATGAAAGCTAGTAAAATTAGTAAACAAAGATGTGTGGTTATGGTAGTGACAGAGAACACTTTTTCCAATGGAAATATAGAAGACACTTCATCTGGCTTATAGAACTGAGATAAGAGATTAGGCAAAGAAATGATTTAAAATAAGATAGTTTCCATAGAGGACGAGGACAATTAACCTGTTATCAAGTCACTAAGATCCTAGTGAGAATGGAATTATATTTGCAAAGATGAAAAGAAAATCCCGGAACAGAGGACGATGCGTGAGAGAAGAAGGAGGAATCTTCAAAGAAGGTGACATCAATAGAGATGAAGTAGCGATTAATGCCAGGAGAATAACAACGATAATCCCTCTGAAGGCGAGAATAACCCAGGAAGACACACTTCGTGGCTTTGTGATAAGCATGAATTTTATGGTTAATTTTTATCCATTTTTGTATGATTTTTGATGTTGAATACTTGTTTTGAATGAAAATTATGGATACTTCACCAAATTTAGTGTTTTCAAGTAGAATATCATGAAAACAAATAAAATGCAAGAAGAAAAGAAGCAAAAGTGGTCAAAAGTTCGAGTCGCGGACATTAGGTCATAAGAATGTCACATATCCACTACTAAAAATAACCGTATTACCACCAAATTGGCCGACTAAAAATCAGCTCCAGAATTACCCATCAAATCACGACACTACATTTAGAGACCAAAAAGGGTTTATCAGAATGGGGCCTCTCGACCAATTTTCTAATATAATTACCACCAAATAATTTTGGTCACACTGGTTCCAGAATTACAGTGAAATGGCGCCATGTACCATCGGTAATCACTCATCACCACCAACTACCAAAAAATACCCCATATGAAAATGGCTCCAAAACAAAGCAATTCAAAATTTAACTCAAGTAATTACCGATCAATTATTTATAAATGAAGTCAGAATTAACACCAATTCCCGATCAATTAAAGACCAAAAAATAAATTAACATTAAAATTGTCGGTAAATCAAAATTTTAATTCACCTAATCAAATATGTGGTTCAGAATATCTACAGAAGCCCTAAACTGCAGAAGCCGACCTCTCGTCCATCCACGCTTCTAACCACGGCCAGGGCTCGAAGTTCGCACCGCTGTCGCTGAGTTCTGCAGACTGCTTTTGCCAATCCCAGAACCTGCTTCTTCATTGCAAGTCTTCTACCCTTCGCTTGTTCCACTGCTCTATTTTTTATCGGGTATGCTGTGTTTTTTTGATTCTACGTTGGTTAGTTATTTAGCCAAACCCGTTCGGTTCCTCCCTTGTTTTCTGGTTTTGTTTAAGGTTTTTCCCTGATTAGATGTTGGTAACCTCGATTGCTTAACCAAAGTATGTGTCGGGGGATGATAATGAACCATATTTGGAGTTTACCCTTTTATTTAGCCAATTTCATTTTCTCGGTTCTATACGCTGCTTCACTCACCACCACTCACTTACTCCACCCTCCTCTCTCATAATCAAATAACACTATCTCTCTTTAAGGCTTACTCCTTTTTTATTTCTTTCTTTTCATTCTTTTTAACTTATTTCACGGTTCATAAATGGGTTAGTGTCCACTACTTCAGGCTCGGTGACTCAAGCCTTCACCGAACCCGTCGCTGGAGCTGGCCACCGCTGGGCCGGGTTTTCTTGCGGCGCACGGAATATCGAGGCGGTCTCGAGCCGTGAAATGCCGTATTTCGCCTACTGCTTTGGTTCCCATGGTGAAAACTCAAGGGAAAATGGGGAGCACAAGGATTATGATGTTTGTTTATTAACCGTATCAATGAGAAGTATAAGAGGAATTCGAGATGGTCTCGGCCAGGGTGCTCAGAAATCAAGGCTATAGAAAGTTAGGTTCTTTAATGCTATACGATTTCTTTTATTTATCCTCCAATGTACACTTGCTTGAATCACTGAATCAATCTCTGCCATGTTAAATGGCCTAACGCTTTTTGTCATTTACTGAACCGCTTGCCTCGACTTTAGCCAATCATAGAACCTCGGCTTCTCCTACAGAAATTCTATCACTAAGAATTACATGGCATATCAGTTGATAGAATTTCTGTTAAAAAACTGGTGATAGCATTTTATTAGTATTTCTTTGTTTTTCAAAGCATATTTATGACTAAACTACATTCGTTTACCTATCAAAAAGTAAAGAAAACATTATGACTAAACTACATCTTTCCATGAATGCAAGGGATTAGCGTGAGGAAGTATTCCTATTTCACTACCTACAAACTGCACGGGTATTTAAAGCACGGGCAAAGCTTCAAGGGATAAGAGGGTCCTTTAGCAATTTCTCATTTTAATTTCTTCCTGTTTACTTCGTGCATTTCATTTTTCGCTTAGTTAAGGTTGTCAGTCGGTGATATCTACTACAGAAAGCAAAGAAGATATAAGGTTGAAGCGCCTTCAAGTTCCTTCGTATAGATGAGGAATTTAATATATTTGACTATGCGACCTATTTCGGCAAATGTCTCACAGCATGTTGCTTTAGTTATTTATTTGCCAATATTTTTGAACTGGACTGCTTATTAACCCATGAAAGGGACTTAAGGTCATTATTTTCAACTGCTGATTTTTCATCACACCATCAATACAGTAATTATTATTTATAACAACTAGAGAAAATGTAATATTAGATCAATTAACTGAAAAAAATCCGTGTGTGTAACTCAAAAGCTGCTTAATATCGCTTAAGATGCAATTTCAATAACCCCGAGGGGTAGCTCAATTGGTCTAAGGCATTGCATCGGGGGGGTTTAACTCAATGTGGTCACCAATTCAGTCCTCTCGTGGTCACTGTGAGGCTTTACTTTGCCATTAACTTTATATAATTATTTTATTTTATTTTATAATCAGAGTAATAAGTCCTCTCGTGTCAAGTCTATCTCCAAAAGTTCAGTTTTTATAACCGTACATTCCAAATACTTTAATTATATTCGATTTCGATTTCTTTTGAGATTTTTCAAAACATTTCCTTTAATATAATTTTTCTATATATATATATATATATATATATATATATATATATATATATATAGATATATATATATATGATGACAAAGAAAAACAAATAAGATGTAATAGAATAGTTTTGATATCTACCAATTAAAGTGTTACCGTACAAAAAGTAGGAAGAGATATTTTAAAACAAAAGGTTGAACTCCATCCTTGCAAATTGGCGTAATACGCCTACGTGTCACAAGGCGAATTTTCCACAATAGCAAAGTCCCAGCTAAAAGAGATCATTGAGTGTGTCCTACACCTTGCAGATAAAGACACAGCAACACTTGGAACCATGTGTTAGCATTCAACATGAAAAACAGTAATTATATAGCTACAAACCTGAGAGGACTTATTACTACAATTATATATATATATATATAAATTCACTTATTACTACAATTATATAGCTATTTAATTTTTTTAGAACATAAACATTGGTTTGAGCTTCATTTTTTTCTCAGATCTCTTGTGTACAACCTTCCTCAACAAATTTCGATGGGACTGATTTTAATCTTTCATTTATTACATTTATACTTGTTTTTAAGATCCGTTTGAGATTTCCAATGCTAGAATTTTCAAGGGCTTTGTCCTCATTGCACTCTTAACTTTTAAATTACCGTAGATTTCATCTTGTTTCCAAGAGATACCACAGGGAAGATGCTCATGAATTCCTTAAAAAGTAGCTCGCAGGTAGACGATAATTTTTACTTGATGAACCGCATAGAGACTCGCTTCCCGTATGATAACTTAAAGGCAAATATATTTTTGGTGGTCGCCTCATCAAGAAGGTCTGACTTGAAACTAACTGCAAATTTCCCTTTCTAACATCCACTTTCTTTGAATACCAATATGAACTTGATGTTAGTTTCAAATAGAGTTTATAGTGTAGTCCTATTAATGGTTTTCTTAACCTCGGCATTTGAATATCACCTTCGATGTCGCAATCAGGCATATTTCCAACCCTTATGAGCCCTTGATAGATTTGAGTTTGGCGACATTGAAGATGATGTAGACACGCTTCCTTGTGTTAAACCCTTTAGTCATTGCAAACACACGTGCCGGCCCGTACATCCACAGTTATAAAAAAAAAAGATGCAAATTTCAATGAGGAGAACCAGAAAAAAGAGAGAAAGATGAGAGTGGGTTCATGTGAGATATGATAAAGAAGTGTGGAACCGAAACCCTTAAAAGAACCCATATCATATAAGTTCATAATAACCACTACGTTCCAATTAAATTGGTCCGGTTTTACCGATGGTCCAAAATTTCTTCGTGCTTTACTCATGGACTATTAATTTCTTCTATATTTAATTTTATTTATGTTTTATTTATATTGCATGAAGATGACAATCTCTAAGTGGCTGATAAGCACCAATTTGAGATGCAAAATGTTTAAGAATACAATTAAGTTGTAGGTGCTTTTTTTTCTTAAACAGAAAAAGGCATTCTCATCGAATGGCCTCCTGCTAGTTTCCTCTAAATTTATGAACAAGCCAGGAGGAGAAAATCAAAGAACTTTCAAGGTGAGCGATGTGCTATCTAAGATCTTTAGGATTCCTCTTCATAACTTATATGCATATGTGGTCTCAAGAGTTCGTGACACTAGGATATGACGTAGTGCCCAACTTCTTCATTATCTTTATAGATTGGTTGGTCTCTTCTTCTTAAAATAGAGTTGTAGCCACTATAGCTGGCTTTTTTTTCGCTTGTCACTGAGATATTCTCATTATATTGTGTTTACGACCTTGGTTTTGCACCCTTGCATTATAATTGATCTCCACTCTAATTAAGAAGAATAACTTGTTCCTAAGGAAAAATTATTACCCCTGCTCTAAAATGGTGGAATTGGGGACAAAATGAGTAGCTTAACATATCGTAATTTAACATAGACGATGATTCTCGCGCTTGGTAGATGTTTTACTTTGGGGGTAACATTAAGTTTAAAAGTGTAATATCTATGAATTTTTTTTTCTTGTTCTTTCACTAGAAATGATTTTGGAATTTGTAGTATTCTGGAGATTGAGTCAATTCAGGCCTGAATTTGAATATTTAAGTGAAATTTCATTTTATTTCTTGATTGGCAAAGTGGAAGGATTTACGTGTCATTCTCTTTAGACTGTCCATACACACTAATATCCCATGTTCTCCAAGATGTGAATTATTGGTGAACTTTATTAACACAAATAGGTTGTTTTTGATGCATTCATCGTTATTCTACTTGTTGATTTCAACTTTTCTTTTTGCCTTTTTTATTGGAATTGAAATGAAATTGCACTTTTTTAGATATCTCGTAGTTATAGAATAAGATTTCACTGCTCCACATGAGAATGTTGTTACTTAGTCATTCCTAGTATTTGTTGGCTAAGTGTGAGGTATATACTTCTAAATGGTATTATTTAGTCATTCCTCCTCACAAGGATTTAAACTTGGATCTGAGGCACATACAATAAGTAATAGTGGAGAACCGGAGCTTTACGCGTGACTGCATTCAAGGCTCGGGCTTTGTCAAGACAACCTGTAAGTTTCTCCTTTACAGCCTTGTTTATTCGCCCGGCTCCCAAGTATCATTCAATATTTCTTTCCTGAACAAGAATGGGCCATTTATATACCTGCACTAGATATATGCAACATGATCATGCACTTTCGAATTTATTTGAGTAGTTGGCTTTGTGTATTTTAAATCACATTCATATCCTTCGAGAACGGGCAATTGCTTGGGTGCAATGTCGTACTTACACAAGTATCGCTCTACTTTGTGTAAATTGTCAGTTTGAGTACCGCAAAACATAATTATTTTACTCCACAATATCTCGTAAAATTAATTATCCTTGACCTTTGTTATTTATGAGTCAAGAAATTGATTCGTGCTAAGAGTCGAGCTAAAATCAACAAAATTTATATACACTCCAAAGCCCTACTAACACGTCGTAGTCAAGCTAATGGGCAAAGATAGTGGTCTAGGGTCGAACACTGTGGGATGGTTTTTAATCTGTGAAATGGTTTGCATAAGTGCATGAAGGTAAGGCTTTCTATTTGGACTTTTTGGATTTGTGTCAAAAGCTGTAAATGGTTTAAACTGGAAATTGCAAAAACTGGAAATGGTAAAAACTGAAATTTAAAGTGAAGAAATTAAACTTTGAAGATTTAGGTCACCAACTTGACAAGCTAGGGCAAAACATATCCTCGTGTTTTGGTCCTCCTATGTGAGTCAACACGTGATGCGCTTATGGCCCTTTGTTTAAACCCTAACATTCCTTTATCATTTTTATAAGGCTATAAAGACTCCATCTAAAGAATCACAAATAAGATCTCTCACCCGAAAGCACCGAACCCTAAAGTATGGAGAGACGGGGCCGAGGCTAGTAAAGACCATCTAAAGAATCACAGCAGATCTCACCCGAAACACCGAACCCTAAAGTATGGAGAGACACAAAAACAATAAAAAGTCAATGTTATTTAACCCTAATTTGAAGAACCCTAACATGTAAATGCCACCCAGAGGCAAGTAAGGACCATCTAAAGAGCCACAAGATCATTACTAAGACCGGATCTAAAGCATGGAGAGTATTGGCCAAGACAATAACATCCTATGTTATGCAACTCGAATCTTGAGAATAAGGGCCATAAATACACTACCCGTGAGCTTTTAATACAAGAGGACAACATGCATATGCCCCACCACCAAGCTACCTTCCTTCCTTCAAAGAAAGGAGGCTTAGCCAAGCATCTCTGAGTTGTCATCCTCAAGAGGTGTGTCGGGCGCCCGGGAAAGGAGAGAAAGAAGAGAGAAGAGAGTAAAATAAATAAAAGAAACTAAAATAAAAGATTTTATTTACAAAAGAAGAAACGAAAAATAACTTACAAATCACCAAAACTCAGATTCCCTTCTATCCACCTCCTCTTATTACAAGACACGAGGGGCATTTATAAGCCTCCTCAAAGCATGAAACTACCAAAACCCTAATAATCAGGCTAAGTTATAGGACAATTGGGTAATAACCAAGTTTGGAAGGCTACTGCATTAATTACAGAGGATGACAAGGCCTCGCAAATTCTCATGAATTTCGCTAATTAGCGAATTTGGCAAGGGTTAGCTAATTTGGCAATGGCTTAGAAATAAATCAAGTAAGGGTCTAGCGACCAAGTGTTTAGCGAATTTGGCAGTGTTGAAATTTCGCTAGCTAAATAAATTCTCGCTAAGCTAGCTGCAATTGTCAAAGCCTAATTTCGCAAATGCACAAGGTAAGTTGGCTAGCGACTTCGTAATTTAGCCGAGATTGCGAATTAAATATGGTCAGCTTTGCGAAATTCGCAGATTGCGAATTGTTTGCGAACAGTTTGCGAAAATCCTGTTTTGCTGTTCCTGCATGCCTCTCGTCCTGCCTTCAACTGCATCTCATTTCCTCCACTTTTCCTTTGTTTTTCCATTGATTTTTGGGCTTGTTGATGGCTGAGACTAAACTTCCAACCTCATGATTGATCATTTGCATTGTGGTTGAAGCCTAGAAGTGCATAAATACCTACAAAACAACCAAAAACATGCTCCAAATGGCATAAGTGTTACTAAGATGACATGAACACTTCAATTGGTTTATATGACATGATTAATGCACAAAGTACTCAAAACCTATCTAATATAGGCCATAATTGCACTTTTTGAAAGCACTAATCGTAAATGCATATATAACCATGCATATATAATCACTGCCCGCTCGCAATTACCGCAGTTGTGCTGATTTTCCATGATTTGAAACATGCATAACTCCTTCATTAGAACTTGGAATTGGGTGTTCTAGACTCTATGGAAGCCCTTGAGTCTAGAATCCACCTATATATAGCTTTACGCTGTATTGAGGTCATATCCTATTCTAAATGAAAAATCAGCGGCCTTGCTGCTACAATTACTGCAGTGTGCTGATTTTCTTCATGATTTGAAACATGCATAACTCCTTCATTAGAACTTGGATTTGGGTGTTCTTAGACTCTATGAAAAGCCCCTTGAGTGTAGAATCCTTCCATATATAGCTTGATAAAAATTGAGGTAATATCCTATCCGAAAATGAAGAAAATCAGTGGCCCTGCTGCTGCAATTACGGCAGTGTGCTGATTTTCTTCATGATTTGAAACATGCATAACTCCTTCCATAAGAACTTGGATTTGGGTGTTCTATGACTCTATGGAAAGCCCTTGAGTCTAGAATCCACCCAAATATAGCTTGATAAAATTGAGGTCATATCCTATCCTAAAAGGAAGAAAATCAGTGGCCCTACCTGCTGCTGCAATTTACTGCAGTGCTGATTTTTTCATGATTTGAAACATGCATAACTCCTCATAAGAACTTGGATTTGGGGTGTTCTAATTCTATGGAAAGCCCTTGAGTCTAGAATCCACCCAAATATATTTGATAAAAATTGAGGTCATATCTCATCTCTAAAATGAAGAAAATCAGTGGCCCTACCTGCTGCTGCAATTACTGCAGTGTGCTGATTTTTTTCATGATTTGAAACATGCATAACTCCTCTCATAAGAACTTGGATTTGGGTGTTCTATGACTCTATGGAAAAAAGCCCATTGAGTCTAGAATCCACCCAAATATAAAGCACGAGAAAAAATTGAGGTCATATCCTATTCTAAAATGAAAAAAATCAGTGGCCCACCTGCTGCTGCAATTACTGCAGTGTGCTGGATTTTTTTCATGATTTGAAACATGCATAACTCCTTCATAAGAATCTTGATTTGGGTGTTCTATGACTCTATGGAAAGCCCATTGAGTCTAGAATCCACCCAAATATAGCACGAGAAAAATTGAGGTCATATCCTATCCTAAAATGAAAAAAATCAGTGGCCCTACCTGCTGCTGCAATTACTGCAGTGTGCTGATTTTTTTCATGATTTGAAACATGCATAACTCCTTCATAAGAACTTGGATTTGGGTGTTCTATGACTCTATGGAGCCCATTGAGTCTAGAATCCACCCAAATATAGCACGAGAAAATTGAGGTCATATCCTATCCTAAAATGGAAGAAAATCAGTGGTCTCTACCTGCTGCTGCAATTACTGCAGTGTGCTGATTTTTTCATGATTTGAAACATGCATAACTCCTTCATAAGAACTTGATTTGGGTGTTCTATGACTCCTATGGAGCCCATTGAGTTAGCCGCCTGACCATATATGCTATTTAATAGCATTGGGTACCCATATTTTTGAAATTTAGATTAGAGCAAGTACCAAGTGTACTAATCACTTGAATGAAATTTATAGGAATATATGAGTTGATTACATGATATTGTGGCGAATTTAAGGAATGATATGGATATAATAACATGTGATAGGATTAAATTGAAGAAATCGCTTTAACATATCTAAACTAAAATCTTCCTATAATACGACGAAATCGCTGCATCTCTCTTAGCAACGATTTGAAAATGCATCATCGTGAACGATTATAGTTGTCGCTTCTCGATGATATATAGTTAGCCGTAGAATACATCCGTCCGAAGGTATTACAACCAAGTTTGTATACACCGGATTGTCCTGAAGGGAGAAGTTTACTTGTATGACGCACTAAATGATCATGATTAATTCTAATTGTATATATTATGTGTCATTTTGGTGCCTCGTCTCGTTTGTTCTCCGTGTACATTAGGATATATAAATAGTAATGCACTTTATAACTGCCGATTATGCATTATTATTTATATATATCTTATTTAGTGTATTTTGGAGAACCACGCCGAGGTAATAAATGCATACATAATGAACATGCAATCGTGATCTTTTAACGTGAATTTTTGTAAAATGGATTAGGACCAAACCTATTAAAGAGAAAAGAATCGTTGGACGGTGGAAGGAGCGGAGGAGGTGGATGTGTAGTAGGCTGCATATCGCCACGCTGCAAATATAACTTTATCGAACCACAATGGATGGTTAATGAACATGTAAAATAATTGAGGACAATCGTGTTTGTTTACTAAATTCGATTTTTTTGTGACTAGTTATGGAAGACGATCGTGAATGGATGTACGAGGGGCGATTAGTGAATGGAATGTTCTCTAATGAATGGGGGGATAAAGTTGATGAATTTGTTGCGTTCGCTCTGAGACATCCTGAGTGTGTGAATGGTGGCACAGCTATAAGGTGTCCTTGCACTTTAGTTAAATGTCTATCACAGTTTTGAATGTCGACTGTGAAGGTGCATTTGTATGAAATGGTTTTGTGCCTGATTACTATGTTCGATATACCATGGTGAGAAGCAAGTCCACCGTAGAGGTGTTCAAGTTCGCACGGATGTCGCTAGAAGTGAAACCGATCGATGGTCTCGTATAATATGAATCACACTACATACCATAGAATGGTTTAGATGCCGCGGTCCCGAATTCAACCCAGGATGAGGAACCCAATGCCGGGCTAAGAATTTCTATGACATGATTCGAAATGAGACAAACCTCAGATATGAGGGAAATTCTAAGCATACTCAACTATCCGCGTACCGTGAGGATGTTAGAAATAGCGCGCATAATGTGTTCGGCAGCATGGTTTGATGATATGTCTAATTTCATTCAAGAACCGCCGCTACAAGATAACTGGCGCTTGGGTTGGATTTCTACAAAGACGGCTATTAGTTAGAGGGTCGGATTACCTCGTACAGCCATTCATTGTCAGAACAACCGTATGATATACTCGGGTGATGACAAAGGGACTCCTTGGGCCACTTGTAAAATGTGGGCATGCTCGATACAAGCAAAAGGTTAGGGTTCTAAATAGATTGTATATACGGAAGTTGAAGGTGCCGTATAAGAAGACAGACTATTTTCCAATAACACCTAGTTGCGTGAGATTGTATGCATCAACCGCAAATAAAATAATGAAATGAGGTGGCATTCGCAGCATCATAAGTGGAGGATCTGGTGAAGATTGTGTCACCCTTTCGATGTTCCCCCGTTTGGAAACATTTTGATGGGTGTTTCCCGATTTTTCATCCGGGTCCGGGAAATGTTAGGTCGGGCTTATTTGGTCGATGGTTTTCACCGCTTGGGTCAATCTCGACAAAGAATATTCTTTGTGGCCTCGTGGTGGTGACGCCAGATAACTTGCCTCCGTATTCTATGTGTATGAAGGAGGAATTTATGTTTTGACTGTGTTAGTGCCGGGCCTACGAATCCAAAGGGAAGATAGATGTTTTCTTTGCAAATACTGATAGCTGAGCTGAAAAGTCCTGCGGGGTGTCAGTTCAAACTATATGATATTTCCAAACGGCAAAATTTTCAGATGCGTCGTCGCCTCATGTGGACCATAAATGACTTTCCAACAGATTCTATGATGTTCCGGGTGGAGTAATCGCCGGTATGTTGGCATGTCCGCATTGTGATGGAAGACTCGATGCTTTAGATTAATTAAGAGCTGAAACAATTCCGGTTCGACAACCATCTGCTTACCCATGAATCCATCCGCACGACGTAACACCAAAGACTTCATTAAGAATTGAAAGGTTACTAAACAATTCCTCGTGTTAGATCTCGGGATGAAATTCAAGGATTTGAATAATGTGAGGGTTGAGGAAGGTGATAGATGTCGATGCCGAGGTTGTGAATGCAATGATATCTGACTTGTGTGGGAATAAGAGAAGTATTTTCCGGGATTTGTTCTACCGGCGTGAACACTCGCTTCGTGCACAATCTTGATGTTATGCATATCGAGAAGAATGTGTTTGACAATATTTTCAATACAAAGGTTTAACATTCCAGGAAACTAAGGACACGCATGTCAAGAGATGAGTTGAATATTGTCAGCTGGGCCCTCAATTTGCACAAAATCTTGTCACCAATAAATACCCTCGATGTGCCATTTGTTCTAATAAATCACGAAGAAGGATGTGTTGGAGGTAAAAACTGAGATTTCCGCATGGTTATGCTTCTAATCCGGGGATGTGGATGCGAAAAACTAAGATGTTTGCATGAAGAGTCATGATTCGGTCATGTATTCATGCAAAGGTTGTTACCAATCGCCTTCGAGAATTCCTTCAAGTAAATAGAATATGGGAGCCGATAACTGAGATTTCCTTATTCTTCAAGCAACTGACTTCTTCATCTTTGACTGATGAGGAGTTGAGGAACTGATTTAACAAATTCCCGTTTATCTTATGCAATCTCGAGAAGATCTTCCTCCAAGTTTTGACTCAATGAACATCTTCCAAAGGCACTTGGCTTACGGCTTGTGGGATTGTCGGGTCCAACCCATTATCGTTGGATGTATCCTCCGTAAAGGTAATATTAATTCACTCAACCAATTTCTTCTTTTCCTATATATATATATATATATATATATATATATATATATATATATACACACATACATGACTTATAATATTCAATAATCTTCTTTATAATATTCAATAATCTTCTTGTAGATACTTGAGGAAAATAAAGCATAAAATCATGAACAAGGCCTCGTGTAGAGGGTTCTATATCAATCGGGTATATTACGGATGAGGCCGCCAAATTCGCATCATTCTATTTCAAAGAAGGAGATCCAACTCTCTTCCACTTGGCGACAAGCGGAATGAGGTTTATCTTGATGACATCAGGGATGATGATATGTTTGAAATTTTCGCTTCCTCCGTAAAGCAATCAGCCGAAGGAAACGGTAGATCTAGCGCATAAATGAATATACCGCACCATCTATATGTCCTAATGAATTGTCCGTGAGGTTCAACCATTCATAAAGTAAGAAGTTGCTAAAAGTCAAATGAGATATATTTAGCATGTTAATTTACTATTTCCTCTCAATGCATCCATTTTCTCTAATTTCATTTCTATTTTAAGTGTATTCGCTACGTAAAAACGTAAAACGCTTCCAAACTTGAATGACGGCCGCCAATGCCTCACTCGAGCAAGAATTTCCATCGCGGGTTTGAAATACGTATGTTTACTAAACATGAAAATCACAAAACAATTGTAATGTTCTGATACAAATTTATAATTGTAATCTCAATAATACATTGATTTCCGATTACAGGTTCATAATCGTGCAAATAAAATTTCCAATCATTATCTTCTAACTATAGCACGAGGTCCCCTAAGAGAGGTTAGAACTAGCAACGGTTACTATGTGAATGGTTTTAAATTTCACACCGAATCGTATGGGAGCACGGCAATGCATACGGGGGTATGCATTAAAGGATCCGTGATACAATGAAATCGAATCTCGACTATTACGGACTCGGGTCGAAGTGATCGAAAGAATTCAAGCCTCCCGCTAAAAGAACTGTTATCTAAATGTGAATGGTTCGACCCAACACCACATGCTCTGGTATGGTTGTCCATCCTCGATATAAACTTGTCGATGTGCACGATAAAAACGATTCAACAAGTATGAACCTTTGGCCTTAGCGCATAAGCATCACAGTTTATTATCGTGGAATATCCGGCCGGACCTGCATTCTAGAATGGATTGAAAGTCAGGTGCAAGATCAAAGCTAGGGCTCAAATTGACATCCCCGCATCACCAAGTACGATGTCATAGAACCAAATTTTTCAAAATGATGACAATGATGTTATAATCGAAGTCAGGGGCGGGATCTAAGACGCCCTTTAACAGATCTTCGAGACGGATACAAGTGGGGGATGTAGATGTTCATGAACATTTAATTGATAAATGAGGAAGAAACGAAAGTGATGAAGAGGAGTTTGAAATGATGTTACTACATCCGAAGAAGAAGACGAACTGGGATGTGATGATTCTCAAGGAGAACGATAGTTAGTGAGTTTTAGTTATTTCAATCGCTAATCATGTTTGTTTATTTTCATTGCCTTATGTATTTATTTGATGCTTACTAATCAATAATGTGTTGTTTATTACTTAACAGATATGGCACGTGGATTCGCAGGTAGAGGCAACACGCTGCTGTGTCGCATGTTCTGGGTGTAGGCAACAATGCCTCAGGTATGCCCGATCCTGTTAGAGGGTCAGGGGTCGATGAGACCCCACAGCAGACAGAGGAGATTGTGAATGTACCGCAGCATCAGGATCAGCAGACTGATCCACATCATGGTCCTGAGATTGTGATGAATGATCAAGAGACATGGGAGGGAGATGATGGAGATGTTGGAGAGTCTTCCTCAGAGCACCCTACAGATGAGACTCTCCCTATCGTCTCTCGCTTTGAGCCGACACTGATAATCCGTAAGATATGAAACTTAACTAATGTACTTATCCATTTTAATTTATTTCTTACTTGCTATGAAATTTTGGGTTACAGACGGTTAGAGCTGCCTGTCCAATTTCTAGGGTTCTGAGGACAATTTTCAGAAAGTCCTTTAAACCTCATAGACATAATTGGAAGTCACTGACAGATAGAGACCGATTGATGATTCGAGAGAATAAGGTATATATTACTACTTAACATTTTTACATCAATTATTTATTCTTTTGTTCAATGGGATGAAATATGTTTAAATTACAATTGCGTAAAGTTTAGTGGACACGGTCCAAGGAGGCGTCAAAAGGGTGTTCTAAGCAAACATGCCGTTAGCCTGCATAAAGACACTGGGTAATGCAGGTCAAAGATAAATGGTTGAAGAAGAAAGAGCAAGATTTGAGTGTCCCCTGATCATGTTTTCCGTGAGATGGCGGAGAAGATGGGAAGATCCTGATTATAGGAAGAGGTGTGAGAAACAGAGCGGCAATCGTCGCCGTAGCTGGCCGAGAGGGTAAGCTGCATGTCTACACACCAGGGATCTCGCTCTATGCGTGAGCACGAACGCAGCATCGTATGATTTCTAATTTACACTCTTATGTTTATTACTTTGTGAATTGTGTTCAATTATGCCTATTTTTCATTTCTCGAAGGATTTTTTTCATTTGAATTAACGTATGTACTGCTTGTACTCAAAGACACGCAAGGAGGGTAAGAAGCCTAAAGGTTCTCGCTTATTCCGTATACACGCACACGAAGGGGCATGATGATCGTACTTTTGTTGACGAGATTCCTGCAGAAGAATGTAAGTTTCTTTTAAAACAAAATTACTTTTTTTTTTTTTTTTTGAAGATAAATTAAAATACTTATTTTTACTCATTTTTATCCGTATGTGGACCTTGGGCAGTGGTTAGGTGAAATGTTGGATTCCTAATACATATGTAAAAAAATATAATGAAAAGATTTTTTCTTTATTTTTTTGAAGATCAATTAAAATTACTTATTTTATATGTTTATTAGACAAGATACGAGGAAATGTTAGCCGCGCGACTCAAGCGTATTCCCTTTGTTGCATCACAGGTTTAATATATGTTTGAATTATTTCCAGATTTATTAACACTTGAACCATGTAATTTATATAGTTAATTGGATATATTTTTGTGAGTAGTGATGTATGGGCCCAAGTGGCCATTTTTACTCATTTTTATCCATATGTGGACCCGGTGTGGTTGGTGTGAAATGTCAGACAGTCAGCCATGTTATCAGACATGTTGTATTTTTGCAGAGCTCCTCGTACAAAGGAGACTCGCCCGATTTTCTCGCTAAATCCGAGTCTTGGAGAAAGGACTAATGAAGTGGTGTCAAGTTACCCGACATCCATGAATATTCGGCGAGTTGATCGCTGTCAACGGACCCTGAAACATGTAAAAAAAAATATAATCCAAAGATCGTTTATACTTCTCTCTTTATTTTTTTTAAGATAAATTAAAATACTTATTTTACATGTTTATCAAAGCAGATATGAGGAAATGTTAGCCACAGATTCAAGCGTATTCCCGCCACTTCAAATATGATGGTGCAACAGTGTCTCATGCATCACCCACCGGTTGATACGAATCAGACGGTAATGAGGTCGTTTGATGGCAAGGAGAAGATGCCCGTCTATGGCGCTTGCCCATCAACATCATCATTCTACTTCACATAGACGCATCAGATTATGAAGCTCCATCTTCAGACCATTTTCGAATTTGTTCTCGACCATGGAGTAGATCTTCAGACGCAAATGCAAATGCGCATCAAATGGCTTACACCCAGCGACGCCCCGAACGACTGAGGATGATAGGGAAGAGTTGCGCTCGCGCTTTGATCGCTTACAAAGAAGTGTCGAAAGTGGACTGCAGCTCAACCCCGATGATCTACCTTGATTGTTCGCGTAATGCCCAGCCTACGCATCTACTCCAAAGACCTACAAGAAGACTACAAAGAACCGCATCAGATTAGCAAAGAAGCAGCATACTCTACCCCAAGAGATCGACATCTCACACCATGCTAAAAATCTAGATACATCTCAAAGATCACGATGATGACACTAGGTTGGATGGATTGGAGTGTATCAGACACTTCTTTTTTTTTTTTTTCTTAGTACTGATTCGGGAATTCATGTTTTATTTTCTCTGACTTATTTACTATATATATGCAAAGATATATATTAGTTTGCTTGTTTTAAAATATATTTTACTCTTTTTATATAATATGCATGCACTATTGTGCTTTTCTTTTGTTTTGTAATCTTAATATGTATATATATATATATATATATATATATATATATATATATATATATATATATATATATATATATATATAAAGCAAAGCAAGATATCAAACTCAAATGGCAAAAAAAATATATATATATATATATATAAAGCAACCAAAAAAATTGCTACCATTTACCGATCGACCGCACTCAAACCGACCAAAAAATTTTTTTTAAAATTAATTAACCAAAAAAAATTGCTACCATTTACCGACCGAATTGCGACCAAAAAAAAATTTTTTTAATTAATTTACCGACCATTTGGAGACCATATACCGACCAATTACCGAAGAATGGTAATGGTCTTCCAAATGGTCGTACTCATCGAATTACTCTGGGAGACCATTTACTCACCAATGGCATTAGGTTCTTTGGTCGGTAATGGTCTCCAAATGGCCTGTACTACCGAATTATTTGGAGACTCATTTACCACCAATGGCATGTATTGGCTCAAGAACGGGTCGCCAATTACCGACCATTTGAGACTATTTGCCACCAAAATTCTTCGGGCGTTGGTAAATGGTCGGTAAATGGTCGGAAAAGAAGTGAAATGGTTTGTCGGTAAATGGTCGGGAAATGGTCGGTAATTTAATGAACACCTGATTTTGGCTCCGAAAATAATTACCGACCGAGGGCCATAATTAAATAATTTGGTCGGTAACCTGCCTGCACGGGTTTACCGACCAAAATATATCATGACCAGCCAAAAATTGGTCGGTAATTCGTGATTTTAGTAGTGATCGTACGTAGTCAATGAAGACGGTGAAGAGAGTCGCGACATCATATCAGAATCATGACATTAGGTGAAAAGTGTAGTGATTTTAGCAATAGCAATCAGAGTCGTGACATCGGGCGAAGGATGCAAAACAGAAGATCAGAGTCGTGACATTAGAATTCAGTGACAACATTTAGAGGCGACACCTACTTTAGAGTCGTGACACCATTTAAGAGAAATGTCGCAACATCATAACAAGGTGGCAACATTGAAGACATCATACCATATTCGCGACTCCAACAGCGACATCATAGCAAAGTTGCGACATTATACATATAGGCAAAATGTAGAGTCGTGACACCAAAAGTACAGCCACGACATCACAGCAGAAATGTCGAGACATCAATCGCGACATTAGGCACAACTATGGCAGATCCTTGGGCTTTTCCCAAGTTCGTATTATCTGCCTCGTTTTCAAGGCTCAATCATTAAGGCCTATAAATAGAAGCTCTAGGGTAGAGTGCCCAGCATTTTGGGAACCAACTTCAGAATTTCTTGGAAAAGAAGGAACTACAAAAGGGAGCTTCAAAGCTCAGCTTACTTAGCTAAATAAGCTCTTGCTGGTGAAGCAGAGCATTAGAATTCTCTTTCATTTTACTTTCTATTTTTGATTTCGAACCTTGTGAACTTGACTGATCAGCTTAGGATTGATGTTTGAGATTCTGGGAACTAAAAGAATTAACTAATTTGGATGAATTAATTGAATTAATTCACATTGCAGATTAATTGATGGTTTGATGATTGATTGAGTTTTTATATGACTGAATCAAGTTTTGTTTTTCTTAAGCGTCATTATTCTTTAAGAGATCTTAATTTTCCCCGTCGTATCTCTTTCATAGATCCCAAAGTGACATTTGGAGATTTAGAGAAATGGATCCCATATTATTTGTTCTTGAGTCGAATATTGGAGTGTTGTTCTTCTTTTAGTTCAAAGGCATCAACCTCTCTGGTCCATGGAGCTGTAGATGCTAACTAATCGTAGAGTAGTGATTTAAGATGTATTGGATGGGATTTATTAACTTGGTTTGAGGATCAAGTCTCATCCAACTCATGGAATTGATGGAAACCTTGGTCTGAGGACCAATTCTTCCTTAAGGGATCCATTTCATAAAAGTAATGGCATGAGCACTTGTTCTTGGTTGAGAGCTTGTGTTTCGAGTTGTGAAAAGTTAGATTTGTTGAAGTTAGCCAGGATTTAACCAAAGTACCCCTTAATTAAAGACCAATTAATCAGATCTAACCATACTTTTTTTGGAACCTACTGTGTTTTGATGAAATTAACCCATTCCAAATTCTATCATTATTTGAAAGACCAAAAACATTGCATAAGAACAAAAGAACCAAAAACATTTATTTTCAATAATAATTTCAGTATCTTTACACTCAGATTTGTAGCTCAAATAGTGATGAACTTGATTAATCAGGGTACTCAATCAAGATTCTGTTAAGTAGATCCTTGTGGGAACAATATCCGAACTCCTCGAGTCCACTTTATTACTTGTACGACTTGTGCACTTGCAGATATTAGAGGACTAGTTCAGTTTACAAAGAAAAATATAATTTGAGAGGAGATAGAATGCCCTATGTTGAATACCACTTACTCTTAATATTAATTTACCCCGTGAAGAGTGGTATAAGTTGAAACCTTAGAATAGAACTAGGTTTCAGTTCATCGAGTTTTTGGTGTCGTTGCCTATGACTGAATAGCCTCTAGTAGCAGTGTCAAAAATTTCGGTTAATCAAGTTTTTGGCACCATTTCTAGGGATCTAAATAGAATTTAAGACTAATATTCAGATAAAAATGAGAGTTGCTAATTTGAGAAATTTTTAAATTTCAATTAGTTCAGTTTTTATACTAGCTAGATGTTGAATTTGTTGCTTAGAGAAATTTGTGCTAATTTTGTTGTATTTTAGTAGAATATTTTTTTGTGTTTGATTTTTTTATAGTAAGATTGTTATGATAGTTAGGTTAAATTCCTTACATTTTAGTTGTAATTCAATTTTCAGCTTATATTCCTTACTTTGTTTTTAGTATTTTATTTTAATGGGTTAGTAATTTGAATTCATTGGGCTATCATTAAATCATGTATTGATCAATTTGGTCAGGATCTAACTATGGTATTAGTTTCTTGCATTTCAGGTACTATTTTACGCATATAAAGAAAAAGGAAGCTAAGTTGTTGTCACTAGATCTTGAAATTGAGAGAACATTAACAAGGTTAAGGAAGTTGAAGATTACTAAACAAGAAGGGATGGTTGAACAAGAAGACATGGGAGATTACACTCAAGAGGCAACTCTAAACAGGCCTAATGCAAGGGAAAGGACTATGGAAGACCTATGGAGGCCAATGATCAAAGAAGACTACTCTGCTGTGGGAGCACCTATTGTGGATGCTAATAATTTTGAGCTAAAGCCAGCCTTAATCACCATGGTGCAACAAAATCAGTTCACAAGGCACCCTTCTGAGGATCCTAATGTGCACATAGGGAGGTTTCTAAGGGTGGCCAATACAGTTACGATGAATAGAGTGATATTAGATGTAATCAAGTTGCAATTATTCCCATTTTCTCTGAGGGATATAACAGCAACTTGGTTTGAATCTTTACCTTATGGATCGATCAATACTTAGGAAGAGATTGTTGAAGCTTTTATGGAAAAAAAATTCCCACCAACCCTTACATCTGAAAGAAGAAGGGAGATAATTGCCTTTAAGCAAAGAGAAGATGAAAGCCTCTACAATGCTTGGAAGAGGTACAAGAAGCTACTGAAGAGGTTTCAAATGCATGGCATTGACCAGATCACTCAAATGGACATATTCTACCATGCCATGAATTACTCTTCCAAGGGTATCATTGATGCAGCTTGTTGTGGTGCATTCAAGAGGAAGAGCGCTGAAGAGGCTAACTAGCTCATAGAAGATTTGGCAAAGTGTAATTAACTCCTGCACGAAGGTTCGTGGAGTGAATAAAGATATACAGCCAGAGGTGTGCTAGAATTGAATAAACGTATACCATCAAGCTTAAGCTCATGCTATTGTTATTAGGCTAATAGGCCAAGAGAGGAGTGGTTCACGTGTAATGAAGTGGGATTGATGCAAGGAGGAGAGGCAGATTAGGAAGTAGCTCAAGAGGGGGCTTATCAGCTTGAGGAGTGCAATTACCTGAATGAGGGAAGGAGTTACCACTTTAAACCAAACCCCAATCTTCCAACCCACTACACACCTGCCTTGAGAAATCATGAGAACCTCTCATATGGAAGAGGAGCCCATCAAGGCCAGGGATCAAGGCCTACACAACAATACAACCAACAGCACCATCAAAGCCTAGCACCAGCAGGTTATTAGAGGCAAAATTAGGGCAATCTAAGAACTGATCACCAAGAGCAAAAAAAGAACTCGGACTTTTGAGAAGTAGATGCTTGGGTATATGGCTGATACTAAGAAAATTCTCAACAACCATGAGCAGAGAATGGCTGACATAGATATCTTTCAAGCCAATACTAATGCCTCACTCAAAAACTTGGAGACACAAGTAGGGCTGTTGGCTCTTTCCTTGCAAAAACAATATCTAAGGACACTTTTCCAAGTGACACTCAGAAAAACCCTAAGGATTGTTTGGCTGTAAGACTAAGGAGTGGCAAGGAACTCCACGAGAGCAAGAAAAATGAGAAGGAAGTTGGGAATGAAAAAGCTATACAAGAATAGAGAAATCAGAAACTAGAAGCTGGGAAGGATGCAACTGAATCATCTAGGAGAGACCTATCAGAGGAAGAAAAGAATGAAAAGAGTATAGAAAAGGAAAAGGCTCAAAAGAAAGAGGAGGTGAGAGTGTACAAACCTTCCCTACCATTTCCCTACAGGTTGAAGCAAGCCAAAATTGATGAACAATTTAGTAGATTTGTCAATATGTTTAGAAGCTGGAAATCAACATTCCTTTTGCTGAAGCTTTGTCTAAAATGCCAAATTATGCAAAATTCATGAAAGACATTATTAGCAAGAAGAGGAAGCTAGATGATTGTGAAACAGAGAACCTTTTAGCAAACTGCAGTGCTGTAATTAAGAGGAGAATGCCTCAAAAGATGTAGGACCCTGGAAGTTTTACTATCCCTTGTGCCCTAGGGAACCATGAATTTGGAAGGGCTCTTTATGACTCAGGGGCAAGCATCAACCTTATCCCTTCATCAATGACAAGAAGATTAAGTTTGGGGGAGTTATTTCCCACCAATCTAACACTCCAATTGGCAGACATATCTATTGTCAAACCTGAGGGCATTATAGAAGATGTGCTAGTCAAGGTGGGGAAATTTATTTTCCTAATTGATTTTGTGGTCATCAATATGGAAGAAGATAAGCATGTTACTCTACTGCTTGGAATACCCTTTTTGGCCACTAGTGCAACTCCGATTGATGTAAAAAGGGGAGAGCTAACTTTGAGAGTTGTGGAGGAGGAAGTGAAATTCAACTTAAACCAAAGCTTGAAGCAACATGACAATGAAGAGGTTCACTGCATGAGAATAGAAGATATTTTTGCTAAGAAAAATGAAGAGAGTGAAACTAAAGCAATTATCGAAAATGAAAAGGAACGAGCAATGTGGAACCGATGGGGCACATAAAATTCATAGAAGTGGTTGAGGATGGAGAAACACAAAAAAAGGAAGAGCTGGAAGCAAATGTGGAGAAGAAGAGTTCAGATGGACTAGTGCTTAAGGATCTACCTAAGCACTTAAAATATGTCTTTTTGGGAAATGAGAGATCACAATCTGTGATCATAGCTATTGATTTAACACTAGAAGAAGAGAAAGAAGTGGTGGAAACACTGAAACAGTACAAGGAAGCTATAGCCTGGACTGTTGGTGATTTGAAGGGAATAAATCCTTTAATATGCATGCACAAAATTCTAATGGAGGAGAATGCAAAGACTTCTATTAAGCATCAAAGGAGATTAAATCCAGTGATGAAAGAAGTGTTAAAAGCAGACACCGAAATGGCGAATGCAAGCTGTTTATGCTATTCAGTCGTAGCACCTCATTCCTGGCCGACCTACTACATCCGAACCGAGTCCCGCTAAGGTCGAGTTCATTTACTAAAACATATACAAAAACAAAATAATCAAGGTTTATTATTCCATTTCCTCAGATATACACTTTCAAATATGTGCGGAAGCGATTTCAATTCGACAGCCTATAAACATTGCATTTAACAAATGATTATAATGAAGGCATTTCATGCCCATTCAAAATAATATACAAAATCGTTTCAGAGTTTAACTTTCACAAGATATTTTATACAAAAAGAGTCAATTCAATTTCATGCATGCGTGCATGGAGTTTTACTTCGCCTCCGAATGGCTTTGACATTGGCTTTGTGCTTGTGCGGTTCACTTTATAATTTATGCACTCTAAGACTCGAGCATTGATAAAATAACACGCTTAAGCATTTTCATGCTTAGTGGTTCTATACAGTTCTATTATATCTTCATTTCATTTTAAATCGAAACATGCAATATTTATAAAACAATGCTTTTGTACAATTTTCAATGACTAATGCAGTACAATATGTATCTATATATTTATTCAATAAATAAATTACAATTCATTGGTCATCTCAAGCTATGCATTTTCATAGGCAGAAAAAAAGAAAAAATAATAATTCAAAGCACAAATCGTGCATTTTTCAATCTCATTATCATTTTGCCCTTAAGCGAATTTAACCTACGCTTTCGGTGCACAGAATAACGAATCACCTGACGATCCCGCTAGGTTGTGTCAATATATATATATATATATATATATATATATATATATATATATGTATATATATATATATATATATATATATATAAAATATGTATTCGGTTGGTGTACACTATCGATATTGTCCAAGGTTACTTGACGGTGATGCTACAATAGTACGCTTTGTTCGACTCTTATTGGTATACCAATTTATCCTTAACTCGAATTCCTAACTAAGCAATAATTTCAAGGGCATTAAAATCTTTATTAATAGTATATATATATATATATATATATATATATATATATATATATATATATATATATATATATATATATATATATATACATTTCCAGGCGTAAATAGAACATTTTCACATTCCATGCAATTTTCTTATGCAAATTGCTTTGTTTCAGCAATTGTTTCAAATCACTTAAAACAAATCATTCAACACAAATCAATATGTATTTTTATTTTCAATTCATTTCCAAAATTCAAAATCATTTCGTAATTATTCAAATATTTTAGAAATAGAGAGAGAGGAGTTTCTGAGAACAAACCAAAATCGCCTTTGATCTCCAATCTTCAAATCTCGACTTCACGCGGGCTTTCGGTCCCGTCATCCCCTATTCAAATACAATGACAATCACATATTAGTCGGTTATTCTAGGAGTTCTATTTTCAGTAGGAATTGGAATCATCTCATTTGGATAACCCAAACTCAAGTTACGGCATTTCAATGCCAAACTAGTCGATATGCCCAACTTACTGGATCACCCACTGTTTTTTTCGATTTCTAGAGTCTTAACTCCATAAATTGGTAATGTTTCCTTCACTCATTTGAATCTATGGTTCTAATGTTTCTTCTCCAATTGGAATCATCCAATTTGGATCACCCAAACTCAAGTTACGGCATTTTAATGCAAAACTAGTCGATATGCCCAACTCACTGG
Source organism: Tetrastigma voinierianum (assembly GCA_016808115.1). Lineage (NCBI taxonomy): Eukaryota > Viridiplantae > Streptophyta > Magnoliopsida > Vitales > Vitaceae > Tetrastigma > Tetrastigma voinierianum. The sequence continues at coordinate 576,149 of JAEQBH010002375.1, forward strand.
ATCACCCACTGTTTTTTTTTTTATTTCTGGGGTCTTAACTCCATCAATTGGTATGGTTCCTTCACTAATTTGAAGCTATGGTTCCAAGGTTTCTTCTCCAATTGGAATCATCTAATTTGGATCACCCAAACTCAAGTTATTGCATTTTACATCTAGACTACTCTAATTTGTAAAACAGAATCTGCACATAGCTCCGCTTTGATAGATTTCTGGGCACTTTGGGGTTACAATTTATTACACTTCCTTCAATTAAAATATTACCCTAGAAGTATAGTTTACCCATAATTTTTAATCACTCAATTTGGATGAGTTAAACTCAACTTATGGCAAAAACACCACTACTACACCCAAAACAGGGCATACCCGTGAGCTACTCGAAACTCACCTTTAAGCTCATATTCGGGAGCCTTAGAGCTACAATTTGCTCCTAGTCCCTTCTATACATTTGTAGCTATAGATCTTATGGTTCTTTACCAATAGGAATCACTTAATTTGAATGATTATAACTTAACCTATTTCCAAAACAAGAATAGGGATTTTGACAAATTTTTGACAGCAACTCCTTTGAAAACCCAACATTTCCTTTTTTACAAACATTCCTCAAAACCAATCCAAACCAATACCAATCAACAACACACTTCAAAAATAAAACTCCAACACAACCCCAAAAACTGGATCTACAAACTAATCAAAAATCACATTTACATAAGGTTAGGGTTTTTTTCCTCAAATCCAAACACAAGAAAAAAAGGTTAGGGTTTAGTTTTTCTTACCTTTAAGCTCTTCTTCTTTTTTCTTTCTTCTTCCTCCTTCTTGATCACCCCATCTCTTGTTTACATGGAGAAGAAATCCCTAACAATGGCTTCTCCATCTTCTCTCTCAATCGATGTCTTCTTCTCTCCAAACCCAAAAATGAACAAATGAGAGTTATTCCTTTTACAAGACCAAATTTGGCCTTAAGTCAAAATCCTTCATAAGGCCTTGCTCGGGGCTCACACTCACTTCATTTCTCATTATTCTCATTTTAAAGCTTCATTTCACATTCATTTTCATTTAATTTCATTTCATTCATATTTTTAACACTACACTTCTCCTTTAGGACCCTTGGGTCCCCATTTGACATTTTTACCAAATTTATTTAGCTCCTGTAAAATTTCCGGGTTGTATATTTTTTTTGTTCTTAGGATTTAAATTCCGAAAAAATTTCATTTACTTTATTTTATACCCTAAACATGTTCTGAAACTGTTAGGGTATTTTTAGGCGCATAACTCTCCCCTCTTAAGAAAAATTTCATCATCGAAATTACTCTTCATTGAACAGTGGGGATATTTACGTTTGATAACTTCTTCGCTTCTCACGTGATTTCCTACTGCGGGTTTCTCCACAACACTTTGACTAGCGGGATTCACTTGTTCCAAGAATTCTTTCACTTCGGGATCCAAGATCTCTACTGCCCTCTTCATACACAGCCAAACTGTCTAAGCTCAATCGTCTCCTCGAAAAATACTACATGGCGGGTCCGACCGTACTTCCTCGAATAACATTGATACATGAAAAGCATTATGGATCTTTTTCCAACTCGGAGGTAAGGCCAATCCAGAGCGCCACTTGACCTAATTTTTCAATCACTCATATGGCCCAATGAACCTAGGGCTTAACTTGCCTTTTCTCCCGAATCTCAATACCTTCTTCCAAGGAAATACTTTCAAAAACACCTTCTCACCGATCTCATAACGAACATCCTTTCTTTTCATGTCGGCATAAAACTTTTTTCTATCTGTGGCCACTTTCAATCTTTGTGATGCCCCAAATCCGGGGTGTCTGTTGACAACCCGTCAACCCGCGGAATAGTCGTGGATGTCGAGTTACCCGACACCACTCACGAAAATCGGACAGAGTCTCCTTTGTATGGGGAGCTCTACCCAAATACAAACCTGTCCCAATCAACATCAGAAGACATATACATGAGTAAAAACGACCACTTGGGCCCATACAACAATACTCATCAATATACACTAACTATATACCATAGTTTCAAGAGTCAATACTTTCTTATACAAATATATATTAAAAGTTTAAACATTCTATCACATGTATCCAACTAAAACACTAAAGCCACAACCCGCCTTTCTTCAATCGGCCTCTAAGATGAGCCGGTTTCCTCGTACGCTCCCGTACCTGAAATATATATATCCCCCACAGGAGCTATCGCCCGCCTTGTGAATCACCCTGCACCGGGTTACTCCCACCCAAGTGCATATGCAATGCTCCAATGTAAACACACACTAAGTAAATGTGATCCTTACTTGAATGCACCACATGCCATCCCCATGTCTCGAGTCCTCACCGACTCTCTTCAATTTTGCCGCCTAATCCATGTATGAGAAAATGATCATTTTCAAAACAAACCCGTTGTTATTGAAATGGCACCACCGAACGTGCCTTAAAAATACGACCACCGAGATTCAATGTGGCCGAGAACTTCAAACAGCCATGGTCCCCATCTCAAGTGATCTGTCAATCGCCTCCCAACCCCATTCTCCGGAAAATCATCTTGTGTTCGCAACCATTTTCATTTTTCCAGAAAATCCATGTCATGCACACACACCTAGTTTCTAGGTTACCCCGATGCATATGAAATGCATTATGTCATTTCAACACAATTCATATAACACATGCAACTATATCATCATGCATATATTTACATAATTTAAATCACACAAACATGTTATGCAATTTCACAATCCATTACATCAAAAATTAGCTCACGTGGGCTAATTTACATATACGAGCAATTCGATTCGAATTACTCAACCAAACACATTTTCACAATTTATTTCGTGGAACACTTATTCACCTAATGAATGAAACCTCACAATGCTCACGCCAATCACCAACATCGGTTCCACTTTGTGAATCCGAATTTCGTAGCCATTTCCGGCCTCATACACATCACAATACAATTTGTTTCACAAATTATAATACAAACACCCAAAACAACCCATAAAACTGTTACGGACTGCACAATTGGGTTTCATAAATTCCTCACACCCGCTCCAAGATTTGATCACCAAACGTCGCTCGGGCGCCTCAACCCAACTAAACATCAACAAAGCTCTTAAACTAAGAGTAAAACAAGTAGGATGAGAAACCCCACCACGGAGTTTGTCGAAACTCCTTAAACCTGAGCCCACGCGCAGGCCCCATCACAGAATGCCTTCTTCCTCTTGCTTCAAGAATTCGATGGTCGGATTAGCCAGAAACTTAGAGAGAAGGTGCTCTCTCTCTCTCTCTAGAATATGAAAATCCTAAGCTACTGCATCCGTTTTCCTCTCCCTCACGTTTTCTCCCCTTTTCAATTTGAAGAGGATGACACTATACACTATTTCATCTTATTATCATTTAACTATTCACCTAATGCCTTCAAATTTTGGATTTTCGACATTTGGCACTATCTCGGCCGTCCATTTTCATCCTCTCTCTACTCATGGAACATGTGTCACATGAGTACATGTTATTGGTGACTTTTGTCACCTCACATGTCGTTTTCCCAAGACCGATACCTATGTCTCGAAAACGTGTACCTCGCGAATCGTTCCTGACCACGAAATTCGACGCGGAAGCTTAGATTTCGCAGACGACATTCAACAAAGAAATCCATTTTGTCATCCAGATCTAGAAAATTTTGGATTTTTACCTAAATTGACATTTTGCCATTTTTCTAGAAATTGCACTTTCTGGCCCATTCTCCTCTTAAAAGGAATTTCGTCCCGAAATTCTGGACAATCGCATCACTCACATGCATATGCAACGTGCACTTATACTATTGCATAAACCACATTTAAATATTAAACGACTAAACCACGTACCTTCATCCTTAAACAAGAAGGGATAGGTGGTCTACATCGTGTCCTCGCGCTCCCACGTTGACTCCTCCACTCCATAGTGCCGCCATAGCACCCTTATTAGCCTCACGGTCTTGCGTCGCAAAACCTGCTCCCGACTATCCATAATGCACACTGGTCCTTCCTCGAAGGTCCCATAAGTGTCAACCTCAATCTCTCCCCAATCCACCACATGAGTTGGATCTCGAGCAGTACCTCCCAGAGTACGGAGACGTGAAATACCCGTGGGACACCCTGACATGTCGGGCGGTGGAAGTCAACCGCACGCACGTCCCACCTCTCGAAAGACTTAGCGCCCGATAACCCATATAACTTCCTCGTCATCGAACCCGACCACCTCCCAGTATCACCTCAAGAAGACATGATCACCAACCCTCGAACTCTAAGGGTCGACGCACGTCCAAGATAGCTCTTCTCCGCCGCCTCGAGCCGTGAAAAGACGATGTCAGACATCAAGCCCACCTTCCTGAGGTGTCTCTAATCAGATCAGACCGTTGATGGAGCCTCTTCCCACCTCTATCCAAGATAACGGTGATCAGGCCCTCCACACACGTGCCTCATGGTGCCATTTGTATACTCGCCTCGATAACCATTGCAGCTTAATTCCACTATGGGCAAATGCTCCTCCCAGCTACCCTTATGATCCAGGACGCATGCTCGCAGCGTGTCCTCTAACACCTGTATATAATCCACACAACACATAACCCTACACAACCCTTGCTTGTTGTGTAAACGCTGACCTCCCCAAGGTCACAATCACTGACAATCCAATGGATCGTCAACCTAGTCCATGTCATGAATGACATCCATATACCGAGCCCTTGCCGGCTTAACAACACCCAATGCAATTTCCAAAGGGGTATCCAAATCTCGAGTCACTCCCGACTCCTATCACTCAACTCTAAGTCTACGTGATAACCATGACCGTGTGTTTTCATCTCGAGTCACTCCCGACTCCTATCACTCAACTCTAAGTCTTTGTGATACTTGACCATGTGTTTTCATCTCTCGGGCAACATAACTTTTCGGCCTACACTGCGAGCCTCTTACATCCACATAGAAATTTCGGATATCTCCACGGGTCTCTTACACCCACACAGAAATTTTTATAATCACCAAGGTCTCTCTTACACCACACGTAGTTCTCTGATACCTTACTCAGGGGCCCTTACACCCACATTTAAATTTCGGATAACTCCACAGTCTCTTACACCCAATAATGCAAATTCAGATACTCCCTGGTCTCTTACACCCACACAAAACCAGGATACCTCCCCGAAGCCCTTACACTCCACACAAAATTCGAGATACCTCCTCGGCCCTACACCCACAATAAGATCGGATATCTCCCGGTCTCTTACACCCACACATAAATCTCGGATACCTCCCCGGTCTCTTACACCCACACGTAAACGTGATATCTCCCTATCCCTTACACCCACACGTAAATTCGGGATATCTCCAGTCTTTACACCCACATGTTCCTTTCTGATACTACCGGGTCTCCTTCACTCCTAACCTGTGCTTCTCACCTTAGGGATTAATGGCCCCTTCTTGCTTTTTGCCCAACACACTTTAATTACCTTCATTTCCTGATTCGAACTATGAGTCTTCATTGGACGTAGTCCCAAAGACAAACTCAACCCACACTCACCAAGAGTGGTGAATGACCATACCGTGCATCCACACCCGACTCGACGCGATGTTACCGTGCACATGAACGTAATGATGCCACACTGTGACACCCCAATCTCGGGGTCCACCATGAGCAGAATCTCGGAGATCCCTAACTCATAATCTCGACCTATCAGGTCAACTCTCACCCTACATCTTAGGGAAGAACATCTATACCTGGCTTCTCTAAAGGCCTTAACCTCTAAGCCCAAATCCATTACACAAGATGAAACAATGAATGAATATGATGCATCCACTTAAACGCTTACTCTAGTCAACAAGTGCAAGAGTAGAAACATACCTACATATCCGGGTCGCCTCAGATGCTCACCAGAGTACCATGAGACTCTCGCTTCCTAGACAATCTCACTTATACGCCCAAGTCACGACAGAATAACATATCGTCTCGCTTTACTCCGACTAGAAGTCCCGGGCCTCGTGAACCCGTGACCGACCCGACCCACACTCTGACCCCTCTAGCCCACCTGTGCTGCCAAAGGTGCTTGTATAGTATCCCGAACTAAACCGGTTCCTCCGACCAGACTAGGTATGGAGGAACAAACTGTGGTCCTCGGTCTTACGCCGCTGATCAGATCGCATTGTCCCAAAGTCCTGGGATCCTTGTCTCTAGGGGCAATCCCGTCTCACATGCTCTAGGCTGCCTGTGGCTAACATATCCTTCGCTCCCGCCGACTAGATGCCCAATCCTCGGCTCTAGTCTTGAAATCATGTGAAGTGCAGGTCTTCCCCGCCTCTTCCCGAACTAGAAGAATGGGCCGATCCTCCCTTGCTACCAACACCAAAGATCCCAAGTGCTCCGTGCATCCCACCCTTTCTTTTATGGTCATCGTGGTCGCCCAACCATGGAGTCCATGGCCTGTAGGCAAAGTCCTACAATCCTACCCCGAATGGACAACTTCAGTCCATTCTCGAATCTCCTGATTTTGGCCATGTCCGTGGCCACGTAATCATCAGCAAAACAGGCTAGCTCCGTGAATCTAGCCATATAATCCATCACGGTCATCTTCCCCTGCTTCAGCTCTAAGAACTTCTGAGCCTTCGCATGCCTCGCAGTATCTGGAAAGTACTTACCTATGAACAACTCCTGAAACTCTGCCCATGTCATCGCCTCTAGGTCTCTAGAGGTCCTTGCCCATTTGACCATACTGGGCCTCACCTCTTAACTGAACACGGCTAGTCTGACCCCGGTCGTGTCAGAGGTACTCTCCATAGCCTCTAACACCTTCTCAACCTGCATGAACCAATGGTCCGCCACCAACGGACTTCCTCCCGCGAAGATCGTGAGGATGACGTGGCCCTAAACCTCCGAAGGTTACTAGACCTCCCGACTACCCGCTTATACTCACCGTGCTATAGCCGCAATCGCATACCTACAAATTTACAAAGGCCTCGCCGACAAATACTGTGCCGGTCTCCGACCAAAGACTTCGTGGACGCCTCTAATGGCCCCGTCTCGACTAGCCATCTACACAGCTCAATGGCAAGTTAAATTCAATGCAGCATCTCTAAGGCATAAACACAGCCCCGAGACACTATTCGTACATAAAATACACTATATACTATGTCCCCGTGATTATATGTGCAATGCGACACCTATCACATGTCAAATCATTTTTATCCACAAAAATTTTATTTTCGAAAATTTCATTTTTCCAAAATTTTGTGTCATTTGATTTGATTTTATTTTACTTAATTAAAAAAAATTTCGAAAAAAAATTTTGTGAACAGTGTTCATGAACAATGTCCAAATAGTGACTCAACAAGAGATCGAGTCTAAACTGGCTGGCGCACCTGTGCACACTCCCGAACTCCAAAGACACGCACCACAAGATGACCGCGCCCAAGCCAGGTGCCCGCTCAAATTCGTCGTGTGCCCGCCAGCTACTGCAGGCCCGCCCAGCCTCCCTCAGCAGGCCCGCCCAGCCACTGCGGTGCCCGCCAGCCTCTTTATATGCCGGCTAATATAGCCGAGCTAATCAGGTGCCTGTTTCAAATTTCTTCTATATGCCACAATACAGCCGAGCCCATCAGGTGCTCTGCTCAAATTTATATGCTACTAATACAAATGAGCCCACTCCAGCCCCGTCAAATTTATATTAAGCAATACACTGAGCCTACTGCGGCCTCGTCACCCTTCTATATGCCACAATACACCGAGCCTCTTACAATCTTGGTCACACACTACGCTGTATCGCGATACACCCGCCCCGTTCTTTCCTAGCCACAATACACTATGCGCATTAAAATACAAAAACTCAAGAACCCGCCCCCCGCCGGGTCACAACACACTCCAGCATTGTGACACACGCCCCGCACCCATCCGCACGGTAAGTTGCAATACAATCTGTCCTATTGCAATACACTTACCTGAAATTTTACCCCATGCCTAAATACACTTCCAAACACCTGACACCCAAAGCCACCATGTCACGATACAATGGTGTGTTGCAATACACCCACAAGCCATTCAAGCCTTTCTCTTGCAATACAATTTGTTGCCTACAAGACTAGGTCACAACTAATTTTACTGGCAAAGAGCTCCAACCAATTTTCTCGTGACCTTTTTTTTTTTTTTCGCGATTTTTTCATCTTATTTATTTCCACTTACTGGAAAATGTCTAATATATATATATATATATATATATATATATATATATATATATATATATATATATATATACATTTTTTTTTTCATTTTTTTTTTCCAATACCAAATAAACTGCTTAAAAAATTTATTTTATTCAATTTTCTTCGCTTTACACTCAGAAACCCTTAGAAAACAACTTTCTTCAATTTCATATTTTTTTTCATTTTCCATCAAAACAAATAAATTTATAAAATCTATTTTATTTATTTTCTTTTCCAAGCTTACATTGTAAACTCCTAAAACTTTTCCTAATACACCAAGTGCTATTTACCTAAGCACCCAATTCATACAACACATAACAATTCATGTTATGCATATTATTCACACAACCATTCATCAATTCGCATAATCACACATAAAACACATCAAACAATCACCTAAAACACATGCATGCAGTGTCCTAGTTTTATTCCGTGCCTTCCTAGGTAATCTCATACCCAAACCTACATCGAACCACACCAAGTGGTGATGGATACCCAACCCGAGCTCCCTAGGTATTCGTATACCTAAACTCTGATATCAAACTGTGACGCCCCAAATCCGTGTCCGCACAACCCACAACCCGCTGAATAGTCGTGGGATGCTCAAGTTACTCAACACCCACTCACGAAAAATCGCGTAGTCTCCCTTTGTACGGGAGCCTACTCAAATACAAACCCTTCCAATCAACATCGAAGACATATATTGAGTAAAAAACGCCACTTGGGTCCATACAACAATACTCATCAAAATACACTAACTATATACCATAGTTTCAAGAGTCAATAATTCCCTCTTATACAACATATATTAAAAGTTAAAACATTCTAATACATGTATCCAACTAAAACACTAAAGCCACAACCCGGCTTTCTTCAAAATCGGCCTCTAAGATGAGCCGTCTCCTCGTACGCTCCCTGTACCTGAAATATATATTCCCTCGACAGGGTGAGCTAATGCCCAGTTGTGGAATCACCCTAAATGGGTTACCCCCCACCTAAGTGCATATGCAATGCTCCAATGTAAACACACACTCAAGTAAATGCGTGATCATACTTGAATGTCTACATGCCATCCCCATGTCTCGAGTCCTCACCGACTCCCTCACACTTGCCTAAGCCATGTATGAGAAAAATGATCATTTTCAAAACAAAACCTGTTGTTATTGAAAATACACTACCGAACGTATCAGAAAAATACTGGACTACCTTCCGAGACTAATGTGTCGGAGAACTTCGCAAAACAGCCATGGTCCTCATCCGGCGATATGTTGACTGCCTCCCAACCCCATTCTCCGAAAATCACTGCGTGAAATCTTTCATGAACCATTTTCATTTTTCCGTAAAACTATGTCATGCACACACACCACTTCTAGGTTACTCCATGCATATGAAATGCATTATGCCATTTCAACACAATTATATAAATACAAGCAAATATATCATCATGCATATATTTACATAATTTCTTAAATCACACAAACATGTTATGCAATTTCACGTCCACATCACCAATTAGCTCACGTGGGCTAATTTACATACACGAGCAATTCGATTTGAATTACTCAACCAAACACATTTTCTCACAATTTATATCTTGAATACTATTCACGTAAACAGTGAAACCCTCGGGTTACTGTTCATGGCCAATCACCAACATCGGTTCCACTTTAGAACCGACCAGTCATTTCCAAATTTCATATGATTACAATACAATTTGTTTCACAAATTACAACACAAACACTCCAAAATGTTCTATAAAACTGCTACTTGACCGCACACCGGGTTTCATAAATTCTCACAATTCGATTCCAAAATTCGGGGACCAATTAAACGGGTCGCTCACGCCCCAGCCCAACCGGTAAACATCAACAAAGCTCTTAAATCAAGAGTAAAACAAGTAGATGAAACTCTCTACCACACGTAGCTCATTAAAACCTTAAACCGGGAGCCCACGCGTAGGCCTCGCCGCCAGAGAACAAATCTTTCCTTCGCTTCAAGAATTTCGATGGTCGGATTAGCCAGAAACTTAGAGAGAAGGTGCTCTCTCTCTCTCTAGAATAGAAACTTAAGCTATCGTGATCCGCTCCTCTCCCTCACGCTTTTCCCTTCAATCTGAAGATGATGATACTATACACTATTTCGTCTTATTATCATTTAACTATTCACCTAATACCTTCAAATCTTGGATTTTCGACATTTGGCACTATCTCGGCCGTCCATTTTCATCCTCTCTCTACTCATGCAATATGTGTCACATGAGTACATGTTATCGTGACTTTGTCAATTCATGTCGCTTTCTCGCACTGATACCAACGCCCGAAAAACGTGCAAATTCGACTATCTCGAATTGGCAAATTCGACATGGTAAATCAGATTTCTCGCGGTGACGATTCCAATGGTCAAATCCATTTCGTCATCAGAGATCTAGAAAATTTTCGGATTTTTACCGAAATTACGATTTTGCCCTTTTTCCAGAAATTGGAATTTTCTCGGGTCTTACAATCTTTCTCTAATCATTTTCACTTTTCTTCAGATCTCAGATCGTCGAGGCCAATCACTTCTTTTCACTTAATTCGCCTCAACACAATAAAGTTCTACATTTTCGTCCATATAAAGCCTTGTAAGGCGCCATTCCAATACTCAATTGGAAACTGTTGTTGTACATAAATTCAACTAAAGGGATGTGTCTATCCCAACTACCCTCATAGTCGATCACATAACTCCTTAGCATGTCTTCCAGAATTTGAATTGCTCTTTCTGATTGTCCATTCGACTGTGGGTGGAACGGTGTGCTAAAATTCAGTCGAGTGCCTAAAGCCTCTTGCAATTTTTCCCAAAATCTCGAGGTAAACCTCGGATCTCGGTCTGAAATAATGGATATTGGAATCCCATACAACCGAACTATTTCCTTGATGTACAACTCTGCTAGCTTATCAAGCGAACAATCAGTTCTCACTAGTAGGAAGTGAGCTGACTTAGTCAATCGGTCTACTACGACCCAAACTTAGTCATGCTTCCTCCCTGTTAATGGTAACCCAACCACAAAATCCATGGTGATTCGATCCAATTTCCACTCCAGTATTCTGATAGGCTGCAATAATCCAGAAGGAACTTGATGCTCTGCCTTCACTTTTTGACACACTAAACACTTAGTCATGAATTCTTAAACATCTTTTTTCATTCTAGATCACCAATACGAAACCTTTAAATCTTGATACATCTTTGTGCTACCTGGATGCATAGCAAAAGATCCACTATGTGCCTCTTCTAGAATGGCTTTCTTTAATTCACTATCATTGGGTACATAAACCCGATCTTTATAATACAAGGATCCATCTTCCTTCATTGAAAACTCGATTTGTTTTCCCTCTCCAATCTGACTCACTATGGCAGAAATTTTCTCATCATTCGTTTGTGCCTCTAGTACTCGGTTCAACAAATCCAGTTTTGCTACTAATTCTGCTACTATTGCACCATCGTCTGATAGTGACAAATGAGCATTCAAAGCTCTAAGCGTTTGTACTGACGTTCTACTCAGAGCATTTGCTACTACATTGGCCTTCTCGGGATGATAGTCAATCACGCAATCATAATCTTTAATCAATTCCATCCATCACGCTTGCCTCGTGCTAAGCCTCGCAGAGGGCAAATACTTAAGACTCTTAGATCGGGTGTAGATGAAACACTTTTCCCCCGCACAGATAATGTCTCCATATTTTCAATGCAAATACAATGGCGCTAATTCCAAATCTTCTCAGAGGGTAATTCTTTCACGCGGCTCACCGCCTCAAGCAGCTACGCTACCACTTTACCCTCTTGCATAAGGACACATCCAAGTCCATTCAATGAAGCATCGCTGAAAATCACATATTCTTTACCATAGGTCGGTTGAGTAAGAACCGAAGCCTCGATTAGAAATGCTTTTAACTTTTCAAAACTAGATTAACACTTTTCACTCCACTCAAATTTCACATTCTTTTGGAGTAATCTCGTCATCAAGGCCGCAATCATCGAAAACCCCTTAACGAACCTTCTGTAGTAACCTGCTAAACCTAGGAAACTACGCACTTTCGTGACATTTCTCGGTGGTTTCCATTCAATAATCACCTCTACCTTCTTTGGATCCACTTGAATTCCTTCTTGATACAATGTGTCTAAGGAGTTATTAATTCTCTCAACCAAAATTCACATTTGCTCAATTTTGCATATAACCTTTCCTTTCGTTTCTAAAGAATTACCTCGAAGGTGTCTATCATGATTTATTCCCGATCCTTTGAATACATAAGGATGTCATCTATAAACACCACTGTAAATCGATCTACATACGGTTAAACACGATTCATTAAGTCCATGAAAGTCGCCGTTGCATTGTCAACCTAAACAAGATTAAGCAAGGAACTCATAATGTCCATACCGTGTTCGAACGCCAGCCTTATGCACATCCGTATCCTTAATCCTCAATCGATGATACTCAAATCAGCAGTCGGATCTTCTAAAAGACACTTTGCACTCTTTCAATTGGTCGAACAAGTCATCAATCCTAGGTAATCTGATACTCGTTTCATCACATCTTGTTCAATTGCCTATAATTAACGCACAATGGAAGCGTACCATCTTTCTTCTTGACAAAGAGCACTGGAGCTCCCCATGGTGATACACTCGGACGAATAAATCCTTTCTCTAACAATTCTTGCAACTGAAGCTTCAATTCTTTTAACTCCACTGGAGTCATTCTATACGGTGTAATGGATTTCGGAGTGGCAGTCGAAACAACGTCAATTGCAAACTCAATCTCTCTCTATGGAGGCAATCCTGGCAACTCTTCTGGAAACAAGTCCGGAAAGTCACTAACGGTAGGGATATCAGATACACTAGGCCTTGCCTTTACCGTATCAATCACATAAGCCAAGTAGGCTTTACATCCTTTCTGCACCATTTTTCTCTCAGTGGTTGTGGATATCACATTAGAGAGGTGATTCGACCTCTCGCCGATGAAAATAACCTCATCGTCATTCGGTGTCCTTAAGGTCACTCTCTTCATTTTACAATCACTACCACTTTGTGTTAGGACAACCAATCCATCCCCAATATCACATAAAACTCTCTAAATGACAACTCTATCAAATCTCTCGGAAACTCATACTCTCGTATTCTAATGAGACAATCTCTATAGACTCTCCCTTGGTCACCCTCGACCCTAAGGGGACTTATACCACTCATGTTTGTCCTATTAAGACCAACAAGATCCGCGTCAAAGTCATGTCATCCCTTTATATGAAAATGCAATGTATGTCAAATACCATTTTCAAAATCCTTTTACAAAATCGTTTAAGGCCCTTTTTTTCCAAAAACACCTAAACCTTGGCTCTGATACCACTAAATGTGTAGCGCCCCATTCCCAGATTCAACCCATTTAGCGAATCCGAACCGAGTCCGGGTTGCTAGCTGAGTTCATTTGCCAAAACATATACAAAAACAAAATAACCGTTTAAGCCGACATTCCATTTCCTATAAACACTTTCAAATATGTGCGGAAGCGATTTCAATTCGGTAGGCCCATAAACATTTACATTTAACAAAATTCATTTACAATGAAGGCATTCCATGCCCATTCAAAATAATATACAAAATCGTTTCAAAGTTTAACTTTCACAAGATACTTTATACAAAGAGTCAATTCAATTTCATGCATGCGTGCGTGGAGTTTTACTTCTCCTCCGAATGGCTTTAACGTTGGCTCTATGTTTCTGCAGTCTTCACTCTTATACCTATTCACTCGGTACCTGAGCATTGATAAAAACAACACGCTAAGCATTTTCATGCTTAGTGGTTCTATATAGTTCTATTCTCTCTTCATTTCATTTTAAATAGAAACATGCAATATTTATAAAACAATGCTTTTGTACAATTTTCAATGACCAATGCAAAGATAATACGTATCTATATATTTATTCAATAAATAAATTACAATTCATTGGTCATCTCAAGATATGCATTTTCATAGGCAGAAAGAAAAAAAATAATAATTCAAAGCACAAATCGTGCATTTTTCAATCTCATTATCATTTTGCCCTTATCAAATTTAACCTATGCTTTCGGTGCACAAGATAACGAATCACCGGTACGATCCCGCTAGGCTGCAGGTCAATATATATATATATATATATATATATATATATATATATATATATATATATATATATATATAAAATATGTACTCGGTTGGTGTACACTACCGATACTGTTTCGTTGGGCTATGGATCGGTATGCCACAATAGTACATTTGTTCGACTCTTATTGGTATGCCAATTTATCCTTAACTCGAATTCTAACGGTTAACATTCTTTTAAGGGCATTAAAATCTTTACAATAGTATATATATACATTTGTATGCAAATAGAACATTTTCACAGTCATGCAATTTTCTTATACAAATTCGTTTCACAAGCAATTGTCTCAAATCACTTAAAACAAATCATTTCAAAACAAATCAATATGCACTTTTCAATCATTTCTAAAATTCAAATCATTTCATAATTATTCAAATATTTTAGGAATGTAGAGAGAGTTTCCGAGAACAAACCAAAATCGCCGCTTTGATTCCACCTTCGAACCCGACTTCACGCGTTTTCGTCCTCGTCATTCCCTATTCAAATACAATGACAATCACATATTAGTCGGTTATTATAGGAGTTCTATTTTCAGTAGGAATAGGAATCATCTCAATTGGATAACCCAAACTCGAGTTACGGCATTTTAATGCCAAACTAGTCGATATGCCCAGCTCACTGGATCACCCACTGTTTTTTTCGATTTTTGGAGTCTTAACTCCATAAATTGGTAATGGTTCCTCACTCATTTGAAGCTATGGTTCTAAGGTTTCTTCTCCAATTGGAATCATCCAATTTGGATCACCCAAACTCATGTTACGACATTTTAATGCAAAACTAGTCGATATGCCCAGCTCACTGGATCACCCACTGTTTTTTTTTCGATTTCTGGGGTCTTAACTCTATATTGGTAATGGTTCCTTCACTAATTTTAAGCTATGGTTTTAAGGTTCTTCTTCAATAGGAATCATCCAATTTGGATCAACCAAACTCAAGTTATTGCATTTTACATCTAGACTACTCTAATTTGTAAAACAAAATCTGCACATATTTCCACTTTGACAGATTTCTAGGCACTTTGGGGTTACAATTTAATTACACTTTCTTCAAGTAAAATATTCCCCTAGAAGTCTAGTTTACCCATAATTTTTAATCACTCAATTTGGATGAGTGAAACTCAACTTATGGCCAAAATACCACAACTAAACCCAAAACAGGGCATACCCATGAGCTACCCGAAACTCACCTTTAAGCTCATATTCGGGAGCCTTAGTGCTACAATTCGCTCCTAGTCCCTTCTATACATTTGTAGATATAGATCTTATGCTTCTTTACCAATATGAATCACTTAATTTGGATGATTATAACTTAACCTATAGCCAAAACAAGAACATGGGTTTTGACAAATTTTTTACAGCAACTCCTTTGAAAACCCAACATTTCCTTTTTTACAAACATTCCTCAAAACCAATCCAAACCAATACCAATCAACAATACACTTCAAAAATAAACCCAACACAACCCCAAAACTGATCTACAACCAATCAAAATCACCTTTACAAAAGGTTAGGGTTTTTTCCTCAAATACAAACACAAGAAAAAGAGGTTAGGATTTAGTTTTTCTTACCTTTAAGCTCTTCTTCTCTTTTCTTTCTTCTTCCTCCTTCTTGATCACTTCATCTCTTGTTTACATGGAGAAGAAATCACTAACAATGGCTTCTCCTTCTTCTCTCTCAATCGATGTCTCTCTTTCTCTCCAAACCCAAAATGAACAAATGAGAGTTATGCCCTTTTACAAGACCAAATTTGGTCTTAAGTCAAAATCCTTCATAAGGCCTTGCTCGTTTACACACTAATTCCCATTTCTCATTATTCTCATTTTAAAGCTTCATTTCACATTCATTTTCATTTCATTTCATTTCATTCATATTTTTAACACTACACTCCTCATTTAAGACCCTTGGGTCCCCATTTGACATTTTTACCAAATTTATTTGGTTCCTATAAAATTTTCGGGTTGTATATTTTTTTCGTTCTTAGGATTTAAATTTCGGAAAAATTTCATTTACTTTATTTTATACCCTAAACATGTTCTGAAACTGTTAGGATATTTTTAAGGCGTTACACAGACAGTCCTTAGGTGAGTCCTATCCATGTTGTGCCTAAGAAAGATGGAATTACAGTGATAAGGAATGAGAAGAATGAACTCATCCTAACTAGGACAGTTACAGGCTGGAGGGTGTGTATTGATTACAAAAAATTGAATACAGCCACCACGAAAGACCATTATCCCCTAGCCTTTATTGATCAAGTGTTGGACATATTAGTTGGACATTCCCACTATTGCTTCCTTGATGGCTATTCTGGGTACAATCAAATAGCTATAGCTCCTGAAGATCAAGAGAAAAACATATTCACTTGTCCCTATGGGACTTTGCCGTATGAATGCCCTTTGGGCTATGTAATGCACTAGCCACCTTCCAAAGATGCATGATGTCAATTTTCTCTGATCTGGTAGAGGAGATCATGGAGATTTTTATGGATGACTTCTCTGTTTTTGGGTCAAGTTTCAGAGTCTGCTTGAAGAACTTGGTCGCTGTGCTTCAAAGGTGCATGGAGAAGGACTTAACTCTAAATTGAGAGAAGTGCCACTTTATGGTTAAGGAAGGAATTGTGCTTGGGCACAAAATATTAGCAGCTGGGCTGGAAGTGGACCAAGCTAAAATTTCAGTCATCAACACTCTACTGCCACCATCTAATATCAAGGGAGTGAGGAGTTTCTTGGGCTATGCTGGCTTTTACAGAAGATTCACCAAGGACTTCTCCAAGATAGCAAGATCCTTGTGTAGATTATTAGAGAAGGAGGCAGTTTTTGAATTTAGCAAGGAATTCTTGGAGGCATTTGAAAGCATCAAAGGAAAGTTGATCTCATCACTAGTCATAGCAACACCTGAATGGGGGAAAGTGTAACACCCCATCCCCCGCCTAGGCAAATGATGGGACGCCACATGGGATTGTGACTCTTTTACCTGATTTTCTGACATTGGTGGGCTCATTTCGAAATATAAATCCAAACTTGTACATATTGACATAACTTAAATCCATGAATTCTTCCAAAAGATATAACTTGTAATACTACTAAATTTAGTGGTGTTTAAAATGTTCTATACATATATTCTGAGTCCTACTTACTTGTACTTATATAAGCTGCACTATCTCCAAAATATTACATTTACATTACAAAACATAATCAAAAACCTAAGCATATAGTGGATCTCCACGTCGTGGTTGGCCCCGGGCGAATGCACGCTCTCGTATGTCATTTCCAAGACTCTACACGTATGAAACAACCTGCAAGGTTTATAGCTTAATGGAAAAACGGATAATATATATGACCATAGCAGTGGTTCTCAATTATAGTATACGTATTCACAGTTCATATATCACTTTCATATCTCTGTAAAGAGTGCATACGTAAATTCAGATAAAGGGTACCCGTAGGTACACTACAAAACAGAATTGAATTATGCTTAGCATCAGAGCTGATTATTTTTGCTTTTTTATGCTTCATTGTTCATATACTTATCATATAAATGTTTGCCTATATAAACCGAAAATAATGAATGAGAGTGACACAACACAATAAGTACCCGAAGGTATGGTACAAGACACAGAGGTGCCAAGCATAATAGATATGTGTCCTGCCCACGCACGCGGGCTATCGTAGTTACTACCGTGAGTGTCGTAGCACTGGTCAGAGGTGCATATTCATTCGTTATTCAATCTTAGGCAGGCATACAATCATATGTATTACTGAGCTTATTATATTATTCTTAATCACATTAGCAATTAAGGGCAAGAAACAATGTCTGTCCAACGACAGGATCGCTGAGTTTCAAAGCATTTTTCATATCACTTGTATAC
Source organism: Tetrastigma voinierianum (assembly GCA_016808115.1). NCBI lineage: Eukaryota > Viridiplantae > Streptophyta > Magnoliopsida > Vitales > Vitaceae > Tetrastigma > Tetrastigma voinierianum. The sequence goes on from JAEQBH010002375.1 coordinate 594,412, forward strand.
ATGTACGAACCCTTTCATTCACTTATTAGGATCCTCCATTAATCCAATGGATGATTGCTAGAATTAATAGAAGAGGAAAAACAAAACAAGATTTGCAAGTACGCCTGCATTTAAGCAATGCTACACCCAAAGCGGAGGTTCGCCAGGCGGCACCGCTACTCCTAGGCGTATCAAAGTTCAAAATCAGCTCTGGGTTTGCCTAGGTGTGGGTTCCTATGCCTAGGCGAAGACCTACGTCTAGGTGAGCGCTCCTACGCCTAGGCGTAGAGCGTCGGATTTGCCAGAAATAGGCAATTTCCCCTTTTTCATCATAAATTTGCCAATCAAAACCAAAGCAAAGCAAAACAACTCCCAAATTTGACTTAAGCCAACCCAAAAATACCTTTATAATGAAAGTTAGGGTTTTCCCTAACCCAAACATAGACAAAGAGGGAGTTAAGTTAATTTCTAACCTTGATCTTCTTGTAATCTCCTCCTAGCTTCCTTTTCTTCCTTTCTTCTTACTCGAACCAGACTAAATCCTTGAACAAATGGAGAACAAGCAAACCAAAATTGGTTTTCTCCCAACCGTAGCCCTAACTCAAAGCCAACAAAATGGGAAATTTTCCCTTTCTAACAAGGCCATGTTTGGCTTTAAGGCATTTGGCCCTCAAATTTTCCCCTTTTCATTTTAAATTCACCTTCTATTTGCAATTCATGTTATCATATTTCTTCTTTAACATATCATCTTCTTGTGTTATGACCTTTGGGTCCTTAATGTCAAATTACCATTTTCACCTTTACTTCTTCAAAAATCCCGGTTACATACTTTTTCACACTTAAATTTCCAAAAAAATCAAATTTGACTTATATTATACCCTAAACTCTAACAAACTACTAGGGTATAATTTGGGGTGTTATAGAAAGAGTTTGAAATCATGTGTGATGCTAGTGACTATGCCATGGGGGCAGTCCTTGGACAGAGGAGAGACAAAGTGTTCAGGGCAATCTACTACTCAAGCAAGACATTCAATGAAGCATAAGAAAACTACTTAACAATAGAGAAAGAAATGTTGGTTGTAGTGTTTGCTTGTGAGAAATTTAGACCATACATCCTGGGATCCTAATGCATAGTTCACACTGATCATGCAGCCATAAGATACCTAATGGGTAAAAAGGATGCAAAACCAAGGTTAATTAGATGGGTCCTATTGCTGTAGGAATTTGATTTGGAAATCAAAGATAAGAAGGGGAGTGACAATGTGATAGTCGATCACTTGTCAAGGTTGGAGATAACCAAGGAAGAGAACAGAGGCAAGGAAATACAAGAGAGCTTTCCAGATGAACAACTCTTTGAGGTGAACATTCAACTACCATGGTTTGTTGACATGGTAAACTACTTAGTTTGTGGAGTCATGCCTCCTAATTTCAATTTCCAGCATAAGAAGAAACTAAGGTATGAAGTTAGATATTTCATATGGGATGATCCCATACAATTCAGGAGGGGATCAAATCAAGTCATAAGGAGATGTGTGCCTTAAGAGGAACAATAAATTTTTTTGAGAAAAATGTCATTAAGCTCAGTATGAAGACCATTTTGCTGGTCTAAGAACTGCCCATAAAATACTTCAATGTGGATTCTATTGGTCCACCCTATTTAAAGATAGTTTTGAATGGATGAGGAGATGTGACAAATGCCAAAGAATGGGGAACATAAATAAGAGACATGAGATGCCTTTACATGGAGTATTAGTGGTTGAATTGTTTGATGTATGGGGTATAGATTTCATGGGTCCTTTTCCATCCTCATTTGGAAATTTATACATATTTCTAGCTGTGGACTATGTATCCAAGTGGGTTGTGGCACAAGATGTCCTGCAAATGATACTAGTATCAGAGTGAACTTTGCAATAAAAGCATATTTTCAGGAAATTTAGGACACCAAGAACCATTATCAGTGATGAGGGCAGCCACTTTACAAATAGACTTTTTGCAAGGCTAATGAGAAAGTATGGAGTCAAGCATGCCATGGGCTTAGCATATCACCCTCAATTTAATGATCAAGATGAGATCTCTAATAGAGAAATCAAGAAAATTTTGGAAAAGACTATCAACACCAACATGAAGGATTGGGCAGTAAGGCTGAATAATGCATTATGAGCATACAAAACTGCTTACAAGACCCCCATTAGGATGTCGCCATATAAAATAGTATTTGGGAAGCCATGCCATTTACCTCTAGAGCTGGAGCACAAAGCCATGTGGGCGATCAAAAGACTAAATTTTGACTTGAAAGATGCAATTGAGGAGAGAATGCTCCAACTAAGTGAGCTGGAAGAGCTGAGAAATGATTCCTATGATAATGTTAGAACTTATAAGGAGAAGATAAAAAGATGGCATGATCAAAGAATCATCAGAAGAGGGTTTAGAGTTGAAGAAGTTGTTCTGCTATATAACTCAAGGCTCATACTATTTCCAGGAAAATTGAAATCATGATTGAGTGACCCTTTTACTGTGACATCAGCAACACCATTTGGGGCAGTTACAATCAGAGGTCAAGCTGGAAATGAATTTAAGGTCAATGGGCAGAGATTAAAGCATTATTTTGGTGGAAATGTGAATGAAGACTAAGAAACAAGCTGAGAAATAGGATGGAGGGTATTGAAGATCTATGGAAGATGCAACCAAGTCCAGCTAAGGACTTTAAACTGAGCAGTTGTTGGGAGGCAACCCAAATGTTTGTTATTGTCAGAATTGATTAGAATATTCTTCAATATAAGAAATGCTTGTCAAAAAATGATGAATTCAAATTTGAGCTTCAATGAAATTTCTGTGATAATTTTCCAATTAATTTTTCTTATTTATTATTATTTTTTATTTACTGTTATTTCCTTTCATGTCAAGTTTATTTTTTGTGTTTGATTGATTGAAGTTCCTTTGATTTCTCTTAGTTTAGTTAGATTTAATCAGTTGAATCGTTGTTAAATTTCTAAGATGATAATCTGTGTTTCAATGATACAATTGTGATAATGATTCGTTGATAGCTTCATGAATTGAGTATGCTGGAATAAATAAGATTGATGAAAAAAAGTAGGAATTAAGAAGAGGAAAATGCCATCTCGGAGTTGTGACACCATTTCTTGTTGTCATGACATCAACTCCAAAAAAATTTCGAAGTCACAACACTGGGATTAGAGTTGCGACATTCTTTGCGAAGTCACGACATAATGTTTTCAATGTCGTGACATTCTCTCGGAGTTGCGACATCGCTTCTACAATGTCGCAACATGGGGCCAAATCACTTAAAAAAATTTTCCAAAGTCACGACATCTATCCCAATTCTAGGGCATCCTCCCTATTAAAGAGAACACATACTGAAAAGTTTCAAATTCAAACCAAGGTCCTCAAACATCTGAGCCCTAATTCCTTCCAGTCCTTCATTTTTCGAAACTTTAGAAGCAATGTCTAGCCCTAGCTCTCCCACTTTAGACGAAGTCATTGAGAAAATCATAGAGGATGTGCAAGGAAAGAGAGCTAAACAACTCGAAAACTAGGAGACTACTCCTGCAGAGGAAGTAAGGGAGGAAGTCGAAGAGGTGGAAGGTGATTGAGGAGGGGTTGAGAAATTCTTAACTGATAAGGGGGTAGAAATTTTCAAGAAAACTCTCGCTAAGAAAGGATTGATTAGCGAGAGGGGGTTTAAAGAACTGGTGCCACCCTTCAAGGAAGAAATTGAGAGAAGAGGCTGGGAGTTACTCTGCAAACACCTAAAGCCAAGTAGGAACTCTCGTCAAAGAGTTCTATGCGAACTTGGGAGACAGGAAGAACCTGACTTGCTATGTTAGAGGGGGATGGCTGCCTTTTGGAGAGAGGGCGCTCTCATAGTGGTTCAAGCTCAAGGAAGGGGAAGATTGCTCAGAGTTTGAGAAAATCAAGAAGAATCCCCACTTCGAGGAGATTGCTAAGGAGCTCACTGGTGGCCAAGGAGAGTGGTAGAGCACACAGACTATTTCCCATGCCTACATCAATAAAGGAGACCTCATAGAGATAGGTAAAGTATGGTTCTACTTCATAAACTTTGTGCTAAAGCCCTCTATGCATGTCTCAACTATAAGACAGGATCGCGCCATACTCCTGTATGCGTTGTCAAGGGCTATCAGGTTGATTTGGGAAGGATTGTTGAGGAGTCCATTTTGGAATATTCAAAGGGGAATTTTGCTGGAAATATCCCCCACCCTTCCTTGATCACATTCTTGTGCATCAAGGGGGTTGTGAAGTTTAATGGAGAGGAGGTGTCCCAAGACCTCACCTCTAACTCTTATTGGAGTCCTCAAAGATCTAGTGGAGAGTGAGGAGGGAGAAAGGAGAGAAAGCCCACAAAAAAGAAAAAGAGGGTAAAGACTGAGACAAGAAGGGGAGTAAGTACTTTTAGGGACCAAGCCCCTACAAATGTTTCTGATGAGGGGGACAACAGTGAAGAAAATGGAGGTTTTGAAGCAAAATTAAAGCGACCAGTACTCTCCCCGTTGCAGACCATGGGGTACTAGCTTAGACTAGAGCTGAGGAGAGAATAGAAAAGAGTAACAATGAGAAAAGCTCTAGTTGTTTACACTAAAGCAAAGAAGTAAAGGAAAAAAGAGAGCCACCACTAAGGACAGTAGCAACTCTAAGTTGCTATCTATGCTTAAGGAAATGAAGGAAAAGATCAAGGAGAGGGATGAGAAAATTAGAGAAGAACTGAGGTGGAGAGATAACTACTTAGAAGATCAAATAAAGAAGAGAGAAAACACCTTAGCAAAGAGTCTCTCAAGCAGAGATGAGGAATGGATAAGAGCCGAAAACAGACAAGGCTTTTCTGGGAGGGACTGAATCAAGGAGAGAGAAAATTGTTGTGAATGAACAAATAAAAAGGGATCAAGATTTATTAAAGATGCTAGAAGGGTGGAAAAGTGAGATGGCAATATATTGTGTTGTTGATGCTTTGGTTACCCGCATGTGGCAAGTACTACCTCAAAAAGAAATCAGGGATACAATCCAGAGGAGAGATGAAAAGATGGAAGCCTCCTTGAATTATAAGGAGAAACTATGGATTGAGAGTTTGGATATCTGCAACTCCTACTTGAGAAACATGTATAATGCTCAAGTGGAGTTTGAGGGTACACTCAACTCCATTGGAGAGAGACAAAATGAGCTAGTTAGGAATAATGCAAGGATGCTAGAATGGGCCACAAACAAGCTCCTAGGAGATAAAACAACAGAAAAGCCCTAGGCTTCCATCCTTGATTTTGTTCCCTCTCAAGCCGATTATCAATTTGAGCCAATTAACCTCAAACCCTCCAAATCCCATTATAAGAAAAAGAAGTGAACTAAATGTATCTCTCTTCCTTGTAATTCTATACCTTGTAAATGAAATTATAAATAAAAATTCAGTTTCTAAAATCTATGTTTAATTGTGTCCATTTCTTTCCTTCTATTCTATGATGTTCTTTGTAATATGTATACATTACTTAATTCTGTAATGCGATTGCAAATATAAATTATTGGAAATTCAATTATACTAAATGTACTGGATTGTTGAGCTGAAAATAATAACGATGAAAGGCTGAAGAACTTGTGTGTGAACGGTTCAGATAGAAAAATGGGAACTTGAAAATGAGGTGAACTGAGTTTAAAGAATTTGCACCAGTTATGAACCAATAAACTGGGTCAAATTATAGTATCAATAAAACTTGAACATAATGGGGTGTTCCATACTGCTAATACACATGGTTTGTGCCTTAGAACTGAAACGTTAATTAGGGAAACATTATGAAATCAACAACATATTCCATTCCACAATTCCTAGAACTTGTTAGAAGATTGTCCAAGACCAAATCATAAGCTGCATAGCTATCAAGAAATGATTTAGGCCATCCAGCATTGAGTCTATTATTACGACGTCGAGCATGTATTCGTGATATTTTAGTACCTCATTTTGTTTCAATAGCCTTATTTTCTTTCTTGAAACTAAATTCACACATTAAACTACTCTCACATCAAGAACCTTCAAGAAAGAACCTAACTTACCCAAAATATGTCGAAAATAAGGAATTAACGTAAATGGATGTGGGAGGTGAAATAAGTTTTGGGGGAAGTCTGGAATGTCAAATGCAAAGAAGCTAGAAGTAAACTGATTAAGAAATTTGTTGATGCAACTATGAAAGGAATACAAAAGAAGGCAAAATGTAAGACAAAGCAGGTTGAGTAAGTCAAGCCTTGTAGCCTTCCTAGAGTTATTAAGTCTTTAGGGGTGTTTCAACACCTAGTACCCTAATGTCAACTAGCATGGGAGTTGCTTACCCAAAGCTTGCTATAAGGGTAGGTGGAGAGACTAATAAGGCTAGACATTGCACTACTCACTTGAACCTTGATGAAAAGTCAATAAGAACAAGTTGTGGTTTTGCGAAGAGAATGTCATAAATTGTGAAAATTGAATGGTATAAAGGAGATAACAAGAAAGATGTACCCAAACAAGTTTGGGGAAGTATATTTGACAGTATAAGGAAAAAGATTTGAAGAAATGAGGAAATGCAACTTGGCAGTTGCAAGAAAGAATGTGTATATTGGGTAGAGTTTAAACTCTAAAATTCCTATTCAACTCATTTCACTAAGATTACAAGCTTTAAAGACCTATTTGATTTTAAAGGTTGTGTCATACTTATATTAGTGGAGGACAATCTAGCCAACAAGCCTATGGGACCTAAAATCATATCAGAACATCCTTAACAACCCCTAGATCTCATAAAAATACCTAACTTGCTAATCTTTTTCAAATCCAAGACAAATCAAAGACACACTCAATTATTCAAGAACAATGAACTAAAGTCAGAAAATATAAGAGCTATCCGGTATGTGTTTAAACTCGAAATACAAGTAACTGATCCTCGATTGAAGGTGTGGTGTTACAAATTCATCATAATTTAATAATCATTAAACTTAAGTGCCATCATTTATGCAAACTGCTGTTGGAAATAATAAGCCATAAAATTCATTGATTTTGGATTGATTGTGGACAATCAAATTCTTCTTTTCTTTGCTTGAGGACAAGAAAAACTTTAAGTTTAGGGGAGTTTGATAAGCATGAATTTTTTGTTTAATTTTTATCCATTTTTGCATGATTTTTTATGTTGAATACTTGTTTTGAATGCAAATTATAGATACTTCACCAAATTTAGTGTTTTTGCAAGAATATCATGAAAAACGAATAAAACAACAAGAAAATAAGCAAAAAGTGGTCAAAAGTCCAAAGTCGAGACATTAATTGAGGAAGAATGTCGCGTTGGGTGAAGAGAGTCGCGACATCAACAATAGCAGTCACAGTCGCGACATCAACATCGGCTGAAGGATGCAGAACAAAAGGATCAGAGTCATGACATCAGAAAGTCGCGACATTAGAATTCAGAGACAACATTCAGAGTCGTGACACCTACTTTAGAGTCACGACACATTCAGAGTCACTACACCATTTCAGAGAAATGTCGCGACATCAGAACAAGGCGGCAACATTGAAGACATACCAGAGTCACGACTCCAACAGCGACATCATATTAAAGTCACAACATCAATACTTAGAGTTGTGACATTATACATATAGGAAAAATGCAGAGTTGCGACACCAAAAGTACAATCGCGACATCACAACAAAAATGTCACAACATCAGTCGCGACATCAGGTGTGACTATGGCAGATCCTTGGGCTTTTTCAAAGTCCACATTATCCGCCTCGTTTTCAATGCCCAATCATTAGGGCCTATAAATAGAAGCTCCTAGGGTAGAGTGTGTAGCTTTTTGGGAACCAACTTTAGAATTTCTTGGAAAATAAGGAACTACGAAAGGGAGATTCAAAGCTCAACTAACTTAGCTGAATAAGCTCTTGCTAATGAAGAAGAGTATTAGAATTCTCTTTCATTTTACTTTTTGTTTCTGATTTCGAACCTTGTGAACTTGCCTGACCAGCTTGGGATTGATGTTTGAGATTCTGAGAATTGAAAGTCTAACTAATTTGGATGAATTAATTGAATTAATTCATATTGCAGATTACTTGTTGATTTGATGATTGATTGAGTTTTTATATGACTGAATCGGGATTTTTTTTTTCTTCAGCTTCATTATTCTTTAAGAGATCTTAATTTTGCTACTTCAAATCTCTTCTCATAGATCCCCTCAAAGTGATAGTTGAGGTGTGATTTAGAGAACTGGATCCTATATTATTTTGTTCTTAAGCTGAATATTGGAGTGTTGTTCTTCTTTTTAGTTCAAAGGCATTGAACCTCTTTCCATGGAGTTGAGATGTGAACTAATCAGAGGGCAGTGATTTAAGCTGTATTAGATGGGATTTGTTGACTTGGTTTGAGGATCAAGTCTCATCCAGCTAACGGAATTGATGGAAACCTTGGTCTGAGGACCAATTATTCCTTAAGGGATCCATTTCATAAAAGTAATGGCCTGAGCACTTGTTCTTGGCTGAGAGCTTGTGTTTCGGGTTGTGAAAAGTTAGATTTGTGGAAGTTAGCCAGGATCGAACCAAAGTACCCCTTTAGCAAAGACCAATTAATTAGATTTGACCATACTTTTTTTAGAACCTGTTGTGTTTTGATGAAATTAACCCATTCCAAATTCTATCATTATTTGTCTAAGAGTTAAAAACATTGCATAAGAACAAAATCACCAAAAACATTTATTTTCAGTATCTTTACACTCAGATTTGTAGATCAAATAGTGATGAACTTAGGTAATCAGGGTACTCAGTCGAGATTCTATTAAGTAGATCCCTGTGGGAACGATATCCGAACTCCTAGAGTCCACTTTATTACTTGTACAACTTGTGCACTTGCAAGTATTCGAGGCCTAGTTCAGTTTACAAAGAAAAATATAATTTGAGAGGTGATAGAATGCCCTGTGTTGAATACCACTTGCTCTTAATATTAATTTGCCTTGTGAAGAGTGGTGTAAGTTTAAACCTTATAATAGAACTGGGTTTTCGATTCATCGAGTTTTTGGCGTCATTGCCATTGAAGAGTCTCTGGTAGTAGTATCAGAAATTTCGGTTCATCAAGTTTTTGGTACCATTGCCTATGATTGAAGAGTCTCTGGTAGTTTCCTCACTTTGGCTAAGAGTTTGTCTTACCCAAGAGTGAGAATATGAACAAAACAGACACGAGGAATGAGGCAAAAGAGATGTTGATTAGGTAGTAGAACGGAATGAGGGATCTGGTCATGTAAAACAGAGGATGGCATACGATTAATCAAATAACATGTAGCTAAGATAGCATCCCCCCATAAACGTTGAAGAACCTTATGGTGGAGGAGGAGAGTGTGAGCTGTCTTAACTAAATGATGGTTCTTACACTCAGCCACTCCATTTTGTTGAGGAGTGTAAGCATAAGATGATTGGTGAAGAATCCCATGGGAAGACATAAAAGAAGAGAATGGCATAGAGAAATATTCCTTTACCTTATCACTTCTTAAAATACGAATAGAAGTATTAAATTAAGTGCAAATTTCAGTATGAAATTTTTGAAATATAGAAAATAACCAAGTACATCGAGAATAGTCGTCTATAAAAGCAATAAAGCAACGAAATCCCAAAGTAGATGCAAACCTAGAAGGACCCCAAACATCATTGTGGATAAGCTCAAAAGGAGACTTTGTCCGAGGATAAACTTGAAAAATGAGGAACTAGCTTCCAAAAGTTAGAGAGGCTTGGATGACCGAGATGATTGTGGAGGAGGAGAGGAGCTTCCGTGGAAGTGCAAGCAATGGAACAAAGAGGCGAGATGAGGTGAAAGAGGCCTTGTGACTAATGTCCTATGCTAATCGTCTTCCCCGTACTCTAGTCCAGTAAGGTTACAGAGTTGTGAGAAAAAGTAAGGTAATAAGACATGCTAATGCCTTTAGCTATGGTTTGAGAACCATGAACATAAAGTAAAATCACGAGTCAACTTATTAATGGAAATAAGATTAAATGGAAAATCATGAACATAAAGTACAGAAGTAAGAGGCAAGGAAGGGAGGGGACAAGATGAGCTAATGCCTTTAGCTATGGTTTGAGAACCATTAGCTAAGGTAATAATGGGTAAAGGAGACAGAAAGGTAAGAGAAGATAAAAGATCTTTATTGCGGAGAGATATGATGAGGCTGGTATCGAGGATCGAATACGGATGAATGTGTAAAGCCCAGTAGAGGCGTTATCGGTCACGAAGCGGCAAAGCAATGGAGGAAGATTTAGTTTTTTTTTTTGAGTGAGACTAACGCCACTAAGGTGTGGATGACTCGCGAGACAGGGAACTTCGAACTCATTGAAATGATCGAAGACTAAGCGAATGGGCATTGCGGGAGGTCGACCATGTAGCAGATTATCATCGATCACAGGTGTGGCCAAGCCTATGATAGTATGTGTAGTGAGGACATTGTCCTCTACCTCAGTTGCTATCGCGTCCACCTTTGGAATCACTTCGAGAATGACTGTCATCCTTAAGGGCCATAGATACAATTTCATTCTTAAGGGCAGACATTTGTCCACCATAAGAAGATATATTCATGCCGAGCTGTTTCAAATTAGCAATGGAGGATATTACCCGGTAGAGACTCTGAATGTCATTAGTGTATAGTTTCTTCACCTAATTCCAAAGAGTATAGCAAGTTTTATAGGCCCCAATATTATATAGAGTCTTGACATCAATAGATTGTCGAAGAATATTGCATAGTAAAGCATCAGTTTTTCGCTACTGAGGACGTTTATCTTTGGGGATACTTGTGTCTGCAGTAGTAAGTTGATCCTCACAACCATTACCAATAAACCATTGGTCCACAAAATCCACCCATGATCGATAATGTTTGCTTCCCGTGAGTTTATCCATGGTAATCATAGGAGTTATAGATACAAAGGAATTAAAAGTCTAACATTTCTTAGCCATAGAGACATATTTTTTAGCCATAGAGATGAAAAATCAGTAGAGAGTCATAGAATCAACGGAACCAATACTTTCAAAAGGAACAAAACAACTCCAGGTGGTGAGAGAAGCTTCAGAGGTGTCAGACTTAGAAGAAAAATCAAGAAGAAGTTGAAGGTATATGTTATTGGAGAGAAAAATGGATAAAAGAGGGTGATGCAGGTGTCGGGTCAAAAAACCAGGTACTTAGGCTTGTAGATCAGAGATAGGCGACTTAGGTTATGAAGTCCAACGACATAAGAAGAAGCCACACGCCATCATGTGCCAGCGCGTGAGGGACACTGGCGAAGGGCAGAACTACCCGTGGCAGCGCTTGGGATACCTATTGCCGGATATTCTTCCACCGACGAGGAGAGCAGGCTTTGGTTATCCTAGTGGAGTGTCCACGCGCCGGAGTTAGGGTTGCCAGAAAATCTCGCTGGAAAAAGTTATCGGTGGTGGGTTGTTCCAACGATGGTTGTGGCTCTTGAGAGGCTTTGCCACGACTGTAACGCGGCCGAAGTGAGACACAATCGTTGGATGGGTCACCAGAATTGACCTCACAACAAAACCCTATCCCTAATATTCTCAAACTCTTCTATGGCTCTAATATCAGATTGAGAGAAAATGAATACTCTAATTCTCATTAATTTACAAAGAGAGGGATTATACAAATTTATACTCTAGTGTTAGGGCAAAAGAGGAAACAAAGTTAGAGTCAAATTAGAAAACTAAAGAGAAAATGAAAGAAGGAAAAAATTCCTAAAAGGTTAGGAAACTAACCTTAACAAAAGAAAAAACCAATATTATGTTTTGTGTTAGCTTGTGTGGTACAAGGAAGAGGGTGACTTGATAATTATAAAGGTGCAAGGCATGTTTAGCTAGAGCAAGAACTTGATGTTAGTTGAGTGGTATCTATGAGAGGTCATCTACATAAGAAGAGCACAAAGTTGCATGGATTCACAATTGATGCATGTAGAAGGGATGGGTATGATAAGGAAGGATCTAAGATTGGAAGATTGCAAAAAGGTAAACAATGGTCTAAAAAGTCGTTTTAGAAAGAGACCAAACTATGAAAATTTTAACAAAGAAACCCAACCATGAATTTAATAAAAATATATCCAAGACAATTTTAACAAAGGAACCTAAGATTTAATGTTTCCAAATAACATTCCAAAGAAAAATTAAAAAAAAAAACCTAAGAATTGATCTAACGAAACAATATTCTAAAAACTTTTTTTGAAAATGAATTCAAATCATGAAAGTTCTAACAAATGAATTACCTAACTTCGAATTTAATTAAAAAGGTATTTGAGACATTTACAAAGGAACCTAAGCTTTAATCTAACCTAATAGTATTCCAAAGAATTTAAAAAAAAAAAAAACACAGCATTGATCTAATAAAACAACATTTTTGAACTAAAAATTAAAAAAAAGGCTAATCAATTATTCAAACTCATAACCGAACATTATAAAAAATGCTAATCACTTAATCTTCTACAAAAATACATCAAAAGAACCAATCTATCTACTAAACGACCAACTATCCTAAAAACTCAAATTTATAGGATTTGAGTTTTAATATAAATATAATACTCCATACCCTCCCTCACATGCATAGGGCTCCATACCCATGTATGTGGAGAGTCAGAGTCCGTTATGAATTTTCAAATCAACAAATGAGGATCAAATATTCAAATTTGGAAGGATAGGGTTCGAACCTCAAACCTCTTACCAAACCAAACTCTAATACAATGTTAAGCGATCAATCCTCCTAAAAGCTCGAGTTTGTAAGATTTATATTTTAATAAGAATATAATGCTTCACACTATCATAATAGAAAATGACAATAAATTATAGGTGGTTTGATTAAAAGACCTTTTGAATTTTAAATTTTGGAAATCTAACCCCCTTTATTAATTTTTGAACTTAATTTAACAAAAATGTCTTTATTGTTTTCTAATAACCATTTTTTTCAAAGACATATATAAATACAGAAGGTACAAAAGGTACTTTTGTCTGCAATAAGTCATCCTTCGAGAAAAAACATGAAGAGGATTACCTAATTAGCTTTACAAATTTTAAGTTATTTGATGTCTTTAACCAAATATGTCCTAAATTATTGAGAAACTAACCCTAAAAGTTTTGAATAAGAACCAAACACGGAAATGGAAACAGCATGAGGAAACTAAATACATTAAATGAGAAGAAATTATTAAGAAGCTAATCAGAACAAACATTCTAAATAAGGAATCTAACACCGAAATGATGAGACTTTCAACAAATACATAAAATGACAAGAAATTATTATATAGGAAATAAATTAGAAGAAATACTTTGGACAAGAATCTAACACTAAAATAATAAAGCTATTCACATGCAAAAACTAAATGTTTGAATGACGAGAAATTATTATGGAACTAATAAGAAGAAACGTTTTGAACAGAAATCTACCACTAATTAAAGTAATAAAACTTACATCATGAGAAAAAATAAATAAATACATGAAAAGACAAGAAATTATTATGACATTAATTAATTAGAAGAAACGTTCTGAATAGGAATCTAACATGGAAATAATGAAACAACATAAAAAAAATTCTAAATACGTGAAAGGACAAGAGATTATTATGAAACTAATAGAAGAGACATTCTGAATTGGAATCTAGTGTCAAAATAATAAAGCTTAATACATGAAATGACAAGAAATTATTACCAAACTAAACAAGGATATATTTTGAATATATAAACATCACAAGATGATCAATTTAGAATTTAAAAAAAAAAAACCAAAGAGAAAACAAACTGAAACCTACGTACCTGTAATTTTCCAATGGTGCCCCCAGAAGTCCTTTAATGAATTAATGGTATATGATTCTCTCTCTCTCTCTCTCTCTCTCTCTCTCTAAGCAGCCATAAAAAAATTAAAAAATTCAGACTTTCTGAATTAGTATCTTTAGATAGACATCACCTAAAAGGTATGTTCTCTGAAAGATCAAAGAAAAAAGAAAAAAATATTCATGGAGATAAGATACTGCCTCTTTTTTTTCAATACTATTAGGGGCATGGAATATTTCTTTTTTGACTTTTGAGTATCAACATTGAATGTAACCATACAACCCTATCTGTTCACAGGTTTCTCCTATAATTTTTGTTTCAAGCTTTTTAATATCTTGCATGTGTGTTGATAGTGTTTTTTCTTCACAATCATGTAAAGATAAGTTAAACTACTTCCTTATGAACTTGTACAATTTGTGTAGTACTATGCTTTATATAGAGATTTTAAACTTTATGGAACTTCATATGATGGTCCAATTCTATGATACGAAGACTTTGTAACAATTTAATAATGTACTTCAATTTACCATCAACTTTTGTAATACCTAGTGGTAATTTAATAACAATAATAATAAAAATGTCACATCCCATATCGGATATGGGAGAAACTTTAAGACATTATATAAGCATGGACTCATCTTAACATAGTAGACGTGTTTTAAAGTCATAAGGGCTCCGCGAGGTACCAAGCCCGAATAACTCTCTACGCGGTTGGGTCGGATCGGTCACAAATTGTATCGAGTAGATCTTCAACCACGATGTAGAGTGCATTAGTTTGGCGCCGTGTTAGGGGTGTTTGTTTGTTTGACCCTAGTAACTCTGTAGGATCTGAGGACGTTGTGTTTACGTGAGAAGGATGTTTGTCGCATCACATCAGATAAGAGAAAGTTCGTTTCGGCTATATAAGTATGGGCGCTATACCGACTTAGGTATTAAACACATTTTAAAGCGGGTAGGGGCCCTTTGAGGCTCCAAATCGGACAATATCTACTGCATGGGTTAAAAAGGCAAGTTCAGTCTAAACCATTAACTTTCTTATAGAGGTATTTGATATTATCAAATTCTATTATTGGCCTAAAAATCCTTATTAATTATCTTTAATCTTAAATAATTTTGTTAAAAGAAATATCTAATCAAACAAATTCAATTTTCATGTTTTTTGTATTTCATCTTATTGATATTCTTTATTCTTTTCAATTTTTTTCATTATCTAAATTAAACATAAAAATGATCATCATTGATCTGTTTTTTCTACAAATAATGGACAATCATAAGCACTATAATGGGTGTAAATAATGGGTGTAAAGTCCCTAATTAATAATAATATACATCATCTTGCATTATCCATCTTGTATCATGCATCCTCATCACTATACGTCATCCTCATAATCTTCATCATCTTGCATCATCAGCACTTAGTGATTATTATAGAATGATATAGAATCCCCTTACCTCACACCTTGATTAGGGATGGCAATAGAGCGGATTTGAGATGGGGTCGTCTCGTCCCAAAATACCGTCCCCTTGATTTTTATCTTTTCTTATACTCATCATGTTTAAAAAATTAATATATTTTTACAATTTATTTTATTAAAAAAATATTTTTTTATTGTTATTATATATTAAAACATATATATAATAACATTTTTTAAAATGATTTAAAATTATTTTTTATACACTAGATATGAGAACCTAATAAAACCCGTTCCGTTGTCAACCGTAACCTTTGACTATTACAAGGAACTAAAATATACTAATACATTTTAGGTTCTCTAACCATAAAATTGCACAACTATTCCCTTATCACTATTTTTAACAATTTTATTACTACCATTATTAAAAAAAGAAACAATTGAATTCTATAATCTACATTTGCATAAGTTTCCAAACCAAATTTAAGGTCTGTCCACAAATCTAACTCAATTGATTAGAACGTCAACGTTAAAATGGTTAAACATGAGGAGAGAAGGGATTCGAGTCTCAATGTAGGTAATTTACTATATTATATTAAAAAGTTATTAGCTTTGAAAAAAAAATATTTAAGGTCTACTAACCGTCTTTCTCTTATTTAAGCTCATGAACATCATTTAAATTTTCAAATTAAGCAAACTAAACAAGAAGCATGGTGTCTATTTTGTCTAACTCATGTGATTAAGCATTCAATATTTCAAAACAGCAAGACAAAGAAAAAGAAGGAATCACGGTTCAAATCCCAATGGGTACAGTAATGATGTTGATTCTTTCAAGGATTTTGAAATTAAAATGCCTGAAATCCTGTTTAATGTTAATTTTTAATTAAAACATAATTATGATTAATTTGAATTCAATTTTGAAACCTTTTTTACCAATAACTTAATTCAATTGGTTCAGTTATAAAAAGTTTGTTCTTATATGAGAACGAGTTTTACACCGTTATATAGTAATTTTATTTTTTGAGATTTATGTTTTCTCAAACAAAATTTTGATCTACATAAATCTCAAAAGATAAAATCATCATCTAACGATGTAAAACTCATTCTCATGATAACAAGTTTTTTATTTGCTTAAACTTATTTCAAAAAGTCATTTGAAAACTAAAACTACCAAATCACTAGCCTTTTCCTCTTCCTCACCTTGATTTCTCGGTTTCTCCTAATCTCACTCTCTCTAACCCACCAAAGGTGGCAACCTTTCAATTAACTCCATGATTCATTATTGTAGCATATAGGATAATAGTTATTATAGGATTTATTTGTTCAGTTATGCCAATGAATCAATAATTCAAGCACAGAGCAACAAGCGATTAATGAAGAAAGGATTGAGAAAGCGTTTCCTAAGAGAAAATAATTCCATGAAAAATATTTAAAAAAGCAAATAATGTCTAAGGCGTCTAAAAAGTTCTGTTTTTATCAAGTCCTAAATCCTAATTGATGTCCATCCTGCTGGATGAATAAAATGTTGATGAAAACTACAAGAGAAAGTGCAGAGAAAACCATACAAGAAAATAAATAATAAATTAAAATTTATATAAACCATTTTAAATATACATATATATCGTTTTTAATTAATTTCAACTACATTTCATTTTGCCAATGAGGCCTCAAGTGGTTAAGAGTTGGGGATATGGTAAACCAAACATAAAAAATTAAACAAATCAAAATCATTTTTCTTAATTTCTTTTCCTTTTCTTAAATATAAAGATGACATGTCCAAAAAGCCCTATAAGAGAACTCAAAATTACAATAGCAGCATATCAATTTGGGCTATAATATAAGCCAAGTCCCAAACAAGGACCAAGCAAAATAACATGGGGTGGTTTAACAACATAATGACATTTTCAAGAACTATCAAAAACAAGGACCAAGCAAAAAACTAGAAGTTTAGCTCACATTCTTCTTCCAACTAGCTAGGACGTAAATTGCAGTCACAGGAAGTCTGAGGAAGCTGAAGCCGGCTCCGGCCAAACTCCAAACTCCGGGATTAGATTAGAAGATCGAACTACTGCTGCAAGGTACAACCATGTTAATATTCGAGGCAATAATTTTCACCAGATTAGGATAGAAATCTATTGCAGAGAAATCACCTGTCTATACCCAAGCTGGTGAGAGTCCCATCCTCCATCAGGCTCCCTCCTCTTCATGTGTGTAGCAGCAGCAGCAGGAGGCAAAGCAAATTGCTGGAAAGACTTCATTTGCTCCTGCACTAATGAATTGCCAACAGGTACGAAAAGCTGTGTGGTAGCATTTCCTCCTCTGCTTCCATTTTCTGGGCGAGCTACCCCACCATTCATGATGGCTATGTCACAGGGGCTCGGCCCACCTGCGACATTCATGAGATGCGGGGTCATGGGGAAGGTCGGGGGAGTGCCGGAAACCAAGGCGTGAGGGATGACAGCAGTTCCATGTGGGTCTGTCATGCATGGTACTACACCAGGATGGCATATGGTGGGGTCGAAGTAGAATCCCTTGTTGTAAGGGAAGGGATGAGCTAGAGATTGAGCTGACAATGGGGTATAGCTCATATTGGGCGGCTGTGAGGGAAGAATCGTCCGCATGTTATCCATACTTGAGAACACACGAGGCGCAGCCACCAGAAAAGTTTGAGCAGGACCGTGACTAAAGCCGGGATTGGTACTCAGGTCTGCCCTATATACAGGTTGGGAAGGTTGCATACCTCTAGTGCCTGGTTGCCTAACATTTCCAGTGCAAGAAACAGAAGGATACATAGCACTGCCTCTCAACAGTTGAGAAGCTTGACCAGAATCTTGACGGTCTTCGCAAGTGGAATCAAACCACTGGTTGTGATTCAGATCGATATCCCTGATACAATTTCTTGGCAAGGATGGTAGAGGAGATGGTTCACAGTTATCTTCACTGAGACAATTGAGGTCAAAACTAGGCCTTTGGGTCTGTTTTGGACTAATTTCCAGGGAAGGAGGCTCTTCAGCTGCTATATTGAGGTCAAACCCCTTCAAACTCTGGGAGTGTCTTGAACTATGATTATCATCACTGTTGGACGGTGTCTTCCTTTTATAGGGATTATATAAAACAGAAGCTGGCCGAAAGGCGCTAGTTGCTGCAGAACCCTTCCAACGTATCTGTCCTTCAAACTGCAATGGAGGCACGGGTAAGCACAAGGGAATCCTGGATTTAGCGACCACAGGTATTGGTGCTGACACGTGATAAGACGGTGAAGTCTCGTTCACCGACTGTTTAGGGTACTCCACTTCATCTCCCAGGATACCTTCATTTAGATCAAATCCACTACCAACCAGATCTTTAGGTATAGTTGAGGGAGATAAGCCCTGACCACAAAGGCGACCATCTTGTGACTGCTCTTTCAGCTCTATGCACAGCTGCGGATTTTTCATTGACAATTCTAGATCCTCCCCCACCATCTGGGCGGAACAGAGATCTTCAGGCTTACCTTGAACATTATACGACATGCTGCTAGGTTCAGTTTCCTTCAGGTTATCTATTTTAGCTGAATATGAAGAGTTAATGGAATTCAGATTAGCTATATCAACAGTTTTCTCTTCTATTGAAAAGGAGCTTCCTGAGGCCTCCCTATGCAAACTAACCTCTGGCTCTGTTTCTCTTGCAACTCCTGAAGCGACCTCCAATCCATCATCCACCTCACAGGGAAGCTCTAGTTTACCTTTCCGGGTAAGGTCTTCATTTTTCATTTTGAGCAGACTGGAGTTATGAACATCGATCCTCTGTTTCATCAGGTCAGCAATCATTCCCAGAACCTTTTCGTCACCTCTCTCACTGACCTGCCAACAGTTTCTGTAGCTCTAACCGAATTTCCTTGTTTCCTAGGCAGATAAGAATCCAGCACTTCTCTGGTAGCAACTTGTGCTTTGGTACCTGAAACCATTGTTTTACCGGTAGGCTCTTCCAAGCTACACTTGAAGGGAGTACAGAAACTGTTCATGCCACTACTTTTACCTGGCTTACAGGATTTCGCATCCAATGATGTTTCCTGACAACTGTCATTTGAGGAAGCTGGAAGAAAGACATGCGATGAGTTAGAAGAGGATGACTCTGTTTTCAGTTGCTTATCATGAAAGGTTGCCTGCACAATGGACTTTGAAACATTCTCATCAGCATTTAGCATATTTCCTTTTCTTCTCCCTAGATCCAACTCATTGAGTTCCTTCTTAAGAGGCCGGCCAGTATCTAACTTCATGCCACCATTTACGCAAATCTGCTGCAGAGACTCAATCCCTCCAATAAAACAGGCAGATGTCTCACCATCATTTCCTGCAAATCTATTCTGACAAGTTGAAGAGGGAACTACTTTATTACAAAGCATGTCGCCAGAAGTTCCTTCAGCACCACCTTCTTTTTTATATATTCCAACCTCAACTGTTGAACTTCTTGAAGTTGAAACAGCAGAACATGGTTGCTTTGAATTGTTTGCATCTGTGGTGATACAGTCACTGGAAGAAACATAATCATAATTTAGGCACTTAACTTCCTTTTCTGTCAAATTTACAGCTTCATAACTGTTAATTTCAGGGTCAGATTCATGCTCTTGCTTCTCACTTTCAGTGTTAACTTGAGAATATTTTCCATAACAATCAAATGAGTTCTTCAACTTCCCAAAGGTTTCTACCTTTTGCTGATCATGGAGGTGCCTCATGTTACTAGGCATTCCATGTGCTTCTAAATTTTTTGGATTCATGTTCAGTCTTATGAATGTATATCGCTAATGGGGTACTCAATGACTGCCCATAATGACTAATGAGTTTCCCAAAATAGAATCCAATGAGCAGCCCGACAGTGCTGTTCTTAAAATTTCTGCTCACTGAAGTTCAAACCACCAATATCAAAAGACTTTCCCACGCAAGTGACCTGCAAATCATAACATTGTGAAGGTTGGTAAGCTTCAAAATCCTTCAAAATTACATTTTTAAGTACAAAATTCAAGCATTGTAAGAGAGACCATCTTTGGAAGCATAGGAAGACCAGCAAGTCAGCAACCATCTGATCTGGGTACAAAAGTCTCCAGCAAGTCTGCAACCATCTGATCGAGGTAAAAAAGTCCTAAGCAGTGGAACTGCACAGCATGATGTTGTCGAGTTTCAATAACTTCAACATTTAGCAAATTATAGACCATATTCCTGCAAAATTGACACTCAATTAGTTATAGGAATTTAGTCAAGAATCTAGAAGGATATTTGCAGATACAAAAAATAAGCACTATATTTTATTTTTCAAATTACAAGAGGAAACGTGGCATTATTGGGTCTCAACACCACATTTTGAGACTATGATGGGATTATTGATTCTCAAAACCAAGATAATGAAGAATTAGCATTTCTTTCATTATGAGTTTCTAAGCTATATTTTGCTAGCAAATCATGTGCTAAATGAATACAGGAGTAAATGTTAAAAAACAATATATAAATAAAAAAACAAAGGAATGAATGGGAATCCAAAGATTTCACTTGTTTGTGTTGTTTATGGCTATTAGCCAAATTGCTCTATAAGATAAAAGAAATGTATCTTATAGAGACAGCTAACATCCAAGAAGCGTCCAATATTTGAAAACAAGAATATCCATCATCAGGGTATACAAAAATACATAATTCTGATTCTCCATTTCACATTCTTCACCTTTGTCCAAAATTACCTGGATTATCAATGGGAGAAGGTACTCAAAATGCCCCAAGTCGGATTACATTAAAATGTATATAAGGCTTCAACCTAGATATTTCAACTTCACATATTGCATTGAAGATAACAAAGTTTGGCACGAGAGACTTTGGAATTTGAGTCAAAAGGGGGTCATTTGAATTAGCAAACAGAACAATTTTTTGGAGGCAAGGTAAGTTGGAATTTCATGAAGATTATATTAACAACAAGATTTACTGGCTAAAATTCAATAAAACAACTACTAGGACAAAGGCAGCACAGGATTATGCCCATTCAGATATCTCAGGGCCAACAAGGGTTGATTCTCAAATGGTGGCAACTATTTCCTTAATTGATGATTGTTCAAGAAAAATATGGGTGTACCTACTGAAAGTAAAAGCAAAGCCTCTGAAAGGTTCCAGAAGTGTAAGACCTTGGTTGAAAAACAAACTAGAAAGAAGCTTAAGAGGTTGAGAACTAATAAAAGGCTCAAAGTTTTGTTTTGAGGAGTTCAATAAATTCATCAAGGAGTGAATTCAGGCATCTAATAGTGGAGGCATTTCCACCAAAAGGAAACTTGGTCCTCCCAGAGGATGAACAGGACAATCATGCAGAGAATGAGAAGCATGTTGTCCAGTTCTGATCTTCCTAAAATTTTTTGGGCAAAATTGTCACAACAGAGCATCTTATTGATAAATGCGTCCTTCCTTTACCATCGCTTTAAAACACAGATGTAGATGTGGTTGAGTTTTATTGGTGGAAATGCCTGAATTTTCGCCTAGTTGAATTTACGCCTAGTTGGCTGAGTTTTATTTTTTTTTTTTATAGGTAAATATATATATTCATTTTTTCTTTCCCATTGGGACCTGAACCTAGAACCCCACCCCAATCCTTTACCACTTGAGCCAAGCCTCAAGGGCACGTAGTTGGCTGAGTATGTTATGCATTTAAAGTAAGAAAAGTTTAAAACGTCAAGCTAAGAAGTGCATCTTCTTAGGGTATCAAAGAGGGGGTAAAGGCTACAAGTTATAGTGTTTGCGCTAGAAACATCCCAAAGTCATCCTGTGTAGGGGTTTCGGTGAGGATATGATGTATAACGGAAGCATGGGAGAAATGGTGAACCTGAGAAAGAATGGTTTAAGCTCAAAGTGAAGCTTGAGGTAGAGCCATTACAGAAATCAGTCCAAGATGAGCATGCGTTAGGGAATAAGATCCATTAAACACTTAATTTTTTAGTGATTGGTAGAAAAGAAGCAAAAAACATTCCTAACAAGCATAATGATACTGATACGATCTTATAACAGTATTTGGAGATATGGAAGATGAGCAAAGATTTTTCATGAGCCAAGATTTTTCAATGAGGAGTTAATGCGGCTGCCATGGCACTATAGGTTTATCCTAGATGGAAACAAACCCACCCTAATCAAATGGAAACCTAAGAGTCTAAAATTGGGCAAGGTAATCAACACACAAAATATATTAAAAACATTTCCAATATTATTCTCATATTGCCTCAAATTTGTTGTTCTCACAAAAAACTAATGGTCCGTATGTTCAGAACAAAGCTCTAAAAGCATTTCATGATCTCGTTTTCCAATAGTTGTTAGGAAAGCTACCAAAATCTGCACTCAATTCCAATTTCGCTTCATTTGAAAAGGTATCTCCATCACATAAAACCTTCCTAACCCATCAGCTCCCACTGAAATTCCTAAAACAATCCAAAGCATTTAAAAGTGAGAATTTGAGGTAAGCTATGGAAGAGGATATGTTAGCCATCAAGAAAAAACCAAATTTGGAAAATATTTGAATTACCAAAGTTAAAAAGTTATTGGATGTCAATGGAGTTAAATATTGTGCTGATGGGACATTGGACGGATATAAAGTTACGTTGGTGACTAAGGGGTATACATAAACTTAAAAGGAGGAGTACCAACAAAATATTTGCTCTGGTAGATAAATGAGAACCATCAGTATATCATTATCTTCAGCGGCTAGCTCTGGTTGATCTCTACAGTAACTTGATCGTAAGAGTGCATTCTTTCATGGTGTTTTGTAGGAAAATGTATATATGGAGACACCATCAAGTTTCAACGAAGACTTAATGAGAATAGTGTGTCCAGGCTAAGAAAGGCACTTTATGGCCTTACACAAACTTCCAGAACATGGTTTGGAAGATTTTCAAAAGTCATGAATGATATGGAGTTTTGAAAAAGCCAAAGAGATTATACACTCTTCATCAAATGCTTACATTTAGGTAAAAGAAGCTCCCATGATTAATATAGATCACATAATTGTGACAGATGAATCTGAAGAAATAGAAATATTCAAGAAGAAACTCAGCAAAAGACTTAGGAAAACTCAAGTACCTTTTGGGAACTAAAGTAGCTCACCCCAAGTAAAGGTATCTTTATCACTTAACAAAAGTACATTACAGATCTTCTTACTGAAATAGGTACGCTCATTTGTAAGCCAGTTGACACTCACATTGAACACAATCATAATTCATAAGCTAGGGGAAGCTTGAGAAGATAAAATGTATTAACATCTAGTAGGAAAGTTAATATATTTTCCATATAAGATGCCAAAGATAGACCATGATATCAACACAGTAAGTCAATTCATGCATTTTCCTGGGGAAGTTCATCAAAAGGTGGTGTGCAGGATTCTATGTTACTTGAAATCTACTTCATGAAAGGATGTTTTATTTAATAAAAACGAAGAGTTAGGCCTAGAAACATAAACTGATGTGAATTGGGAAGGATCAATAGAAAAACAATGATTTGCCTCTAGTTAATAAAAACTCTAGGGTGGTAACATAGTGACATAGAGAAGTAAGAACCACAGATAGTGGCTTGCCTAAGTGTAGCATAGTTTAAAGCTATGGCACATGAGGTTTGTGAGCTATTATGAATAAAAGTTGTCCGTAATGACCAAGGAATCAAGTGGAAAGGGACAACGAAGCTACGTTGTAACAATTAATTAGCAATAGATGTTTTTTTTTTTTGGTAAGTATTAATTAGCAATCAATGTTGTGCACAATACAAAATAGTATGATCAAATAAAGCACATATAATTAGATCAACACTTCGTCAAGGAAAAATTTGATAGTTTTCATTTGCCCTACTTATCAAATATACATATATTTATAGTTTTCATTTGCCTAACATATGTTTCAATGAAAGATAACCTGTGGATGTACTCACCAAAGGATTGGCTAGTTACCAACTTCAAATAGTTAGATGCAGCTGGGAATGGATAACGTAAATTTTCTAATTTATGGAGTGTTAGTGAATTCTTAGGAATAAGATTGTGATCATAGTCAATGAAATGATTTTGCATTATATGCATTTGTTTCTTTCCTTTTTTTTCTCTCCCTTTGATAGAATTTGATCCCTCATTGATTGAAAATATTAGAGGTTGGCAGGTGTAGATAAGTGTAACTTTCCTATTTTAATCCTAGGGTAAATTCTCTATAAATAGAATGTAAATTTGGTATTCCAGTTTAATGCAATTTCAAGTATCAGAAGATTTATTTCAGTTTCCTATTCAAATTAGGACAACCATTGTAACAAATCATAGAATTGTACATCTATAAAGTCTACATATATTATGTATCATTTGTCTTCAATTTTTTAGCAACAAAAATTAAGTTTTTCCCAAACTGTTCTCAAAAATAATGACCCCATAAAATATCTAATAGATAAATTAGAACTGCTCCAATCTTCTCAACGGTTGCTAACTGCTAATCTCTCTCTCTGGAAAGTGTCTTCGTCTTTCCTCAAAATATGAGCAAAAAATGACTTGTGTAGTTTAGCTTAATCGAAAACAAAATCACAGAACATAAAAGAGCGTTTGCTTGATGGACAAGGATTTAATCATCAAGAGATAAGAATTTTTCAATGTTCATTGTTAGTGATATGTCTAAATGAATTTTCAGAAATAAATGGATAAATCAAGGATTCAACTGCTACAATAGAACTAGTAAATTCCTTATAAAGTAGTTAGCGAGAGCAAATCACTTTACATCTCCTAAATGTGAAAACTAGTATTAGATTAAGAAGTTTACGTCATAACTACTGGACTTGTAGATGAATCCCCAATAGTGAATACAGAAGATAGAAGCATGTGAATACACAAAATGGTCCTTATCCAATTCCATCCATGGGACACAAAAACTAGATTGCCCTACTGCTACATGTAAAAAGGAGCTTTTAATGACAAGATCTACGAGTTTCAAGCTCCCATATTGTATGTAACCTAATAGAACTCAATACAATAGAGAAGAGAAATAAAGCAAAGCCCAAAAGCAGAGCAAAAAACCAGCTAATAGGAATTCGACATCACCTGGGAAACAAACAAAGGATTAGTCTCAATCTCAATTAAGACTAGCACAAAAATTGAAACCACACAATGACTAACTTTAGCACGAAATTTGTCTCACCAACCCATAAATGAAGTACACTAGAGTATCTCACTAAAACTACCCCTGGTCCTAGATAAGAAATGGAAATGTTTGGCATAATTTCTACCATTGCAGTAAAAGAAATACAAATAGAAGTCATTTTTGTTTTATGATTCATCTTATTTTCAAGAACTGTATTATAAAAATGTTTTTTTATTAAAAAAAATATATAATTTTGATATTTTAAATTTTGAATTAGTTCAATCTTAGCTTCTGGCATCTTTGATTAACCAAACACAAAAGTCTTTTTTTGGCCAAAGCAGGATAATATTTGAGCAAAAGCAAGAGTCTCCTACTTTGCCAAAACATAGATGAATCAGACAAATGTACTAAAATAGACTGCCAGAAGCCAAAGAAAATGCACTACCTAAACTGATAGTTTCACAAATTCTCCATTTGATTATCTATATATATAGAAATTGAGGCCCCGCTCAATAACTATTCTGTTATTAAAGATAAAAAATAAAAATAAAAAATCTTTAGGCTGTTTTCACATTTTTTTATAGGGCTATCTTAAAAAAAGTAATTATACAAATAAAGAGAATATATAAAAATGAAAGCATAGAAACCAGGTGAAAAACAAATGATAACAATTTTCACAAGAACCGGTTTTCAGAACTATTTGCGAAAACACTTCCATTCTTAGGAAATCAAAATAACAAGAATCACACGGACTCTGAAACTCCATCAGTTTTCTCTCCTCATTTTTCTCCCACTAACATTACAAAGGTAACAGGAAATGCGAATTATTCCCGGAAAAAGAAATCTACATATTTCACTGGAAAACCCCCAAAATAAGAGAGAGAATACAACATGTATGAATGGATATTCCCAGAATTCGTACGCAGCGAAAAATGGCAACACGATTTCAGGAAACCCTAACGATCCGGTCGTTGTTTAGAAAACGTCCAGCCAAAGCCAAAGCCAAAACAAGAAAAGAAAATTCAGAACCCACGTCATCACTACTCGGCAGAAAACAAAGATCAAACACTCAAACAATCAAACAAAATCTGCTCTCGATGCTCAATAAACAAAAACAAAAACCTTAAAAGCCCCGTCTCAAAGCATTCCCCGCATTACCCGAGAACCAAACACCGAAAACTCGAAACGAGACATTCACACAAAACTCCAACAAGCTACAGAACTAAAAAACCAAACCATCCTACCTTCAAATGGCGTAGCGGCAAGATCAAAATCCAATCTCAGACCTCCGGATCGATCACAAACAACAAAAACACGTTAAGGAAGAGGGAAGAAGCAGGTGGGAGTAGTACAATGAACAGGGAAGAAAGTGCGGACGGTAATCTTTTAGAGCTTCCCGAGCAGGGAAAAGAGATCTCCAGGACTCCACCAGCCAGAGCCTGTGTCTGTTCTGTCTGACAGAAGCAATGGGTATCCTGTTCTGTATTGTAACAGTGAAAGGATGGAACTGATGAATGAATGGGTGGGGTGGAGTGGGGTGGGGGAAGCAATCAAAGGTCTCCTGAAGGGGAGAAATGCGCAGGAGTGGGGGCCACCAAGGGTACGGATTGAGACTGTTATCTACAGCGGCCTCCTTTTCTGACGGAGTGGCCCCCACCGCCCCCGCCCCCCTAACATGGCTGGTCCAGTTCGTGGAAATATGAATCGTTTGCCCATTCACCATTGTGGACCCCACCCGACGCTTTCTTTGCATTTACATTTAACACTATTTTGGAACAATAATTATATTTATATGCATTTCCATATTATTTTTCAACCATCTTATTATTAGTTATCAATTATCATCATGGTTTCTAATTTCCAACTTTTTGTCCTATCTCATAGGGGAAATGCCCTTTTGAAAATCAAGAAAAAAATATTTACTATAATTAGACATAGTAAAATTTGGCGTAGCATGAACGTAATCCTGGCTTTAATATGATTTTCTAAGGTTTGAATTAAGTATAATCGTGTTTAGTCGTATTAGGTGTTGGCCATCCCCAACACATTTAATAAATGGTGTAGTGTCGTGTTGTATTAATACATGGCAATTTATTATAATTGATCAGTTTTAATTATTATATTAATTAATTAATCGATTTAATAAGTTATTTGTGTTAAGCATGGGTATTAATTATAACTTCTATTAATTTAAATAATAAATTAATAAACTTGTTAGAATATGTTATTTGTGTGTTAGAAAATATGTATGAATGATTAATTATAATCTTATTATTTTAAATAATCAATTAAATTAATTCATTATTAGAACATTATTTGTAATACAGCATGTGAAATAATAAATGAGTTGGGTTTAGTTAAAAAATGTTAGCATGTTTATTATTAGGTAATAGAGGTTTGGGTTGACAAATATTGATCATCAGATGCGCGTTGACGATCTGAGCATGTGGCTAAATTCTTAGCGGTGTCGGCTCTAGCCCCATGTGACTGAATTATCATGCTGGCCCCGTCCCTTAAAGATATTTATATCATTTTTTTTTTTTTGAAATAAATCACTACTCTTGATCATCTTATTCGACACATTGTTAGCTGGATACCGTTATTATAATTATTATTCATATTCAAAAACCTTGTAATTACTATTTATTTCTTATCAATTATTTTTATTATGTTTAATTGTCAATATTCAAACAATAATTTTTTTTTTTTTGATATTAAATCATTTTACATTATATTTGTAGTATTTTGTATATTTACTAAATAGGGCTATGGGCAAATGCCCTCCTGGAAAATTGGGAAGAAAATATTTACAAAAGTGATTAGAGCACTTGAGTAGAAAATATGATACTTAACCATTAGAGTATCATGTCCTTAAAAATATTTATACCATTTTTTACTATATTTTCTGACTTTGCCATTGCTCTCAATTATCTTATTCGGCACATTGTTATCTGGATACTGTTATTGTTATTATTCAATGTTTCAAAACCTTGTTATTTACTATTTATATCTTATCAATTATTTTTAATATGTTTAATTGTCAATAGTCAAACAATAATTTTTTTTTTATGTTTAATATGTAACACCCTTAAAATACCCTAACAGTTTTATAATATATTTAAGATATAAAATAAATTAAATTATATTTTTTTCTTTGTCTAAATTGCTAAAAACGAAAAAATTGATAAGGCACAGAAAATATACAAAGGACAAGGGTTAATTTGGTAAAAATATCAAAATGAAATTTGATGAAAATGAAGTGAAACTGAAAAAACAAACCTAAAATAAATTGGAAATATAGGAGTGTCGTGTAAGCCAAACTGCAAATCTTCTGAAGTTTAAAGTGTTAAAACCAAATTGGTCTTTAGAATGAGAGACTCTCTCATTTAGGCATTTACGTTTTGGAAAAGCTAAGGACATCCAGTTGAGAGAAAAGGGAGACGAGTGAGTGATTTTGCTCCATGAAATCAAGAGTTTAAGTGATCAAGAAGAAGAATGAAGAAAAAAAGAAGAGAAAATAAGAGATTTAAGGTAAGAGACTAACTCTTTAATGTTTAGACTAGAAAGAACCCTAAGTCGGTATAAAAATGATGTTGATCCAGACATTTTTAATTTTGGAGGTTGTTCTAAATTATATATAGTTGTTGAACTAAGTGTTAAAGAATTTTTGTATAAAAGAAATGTTAATTGAGGCTCTTGTTTTTAAGTGAAATTCAGTTGATGATACGATTTTGGTGTTTTTAGGAAAGTTTTGTTATTAGTCATAAGTTGAGTTTATTATTAAATTAGATGAATTGCATTTTGGGTAAACTAAGAACTTAGAAAAATCTCTTAAATAAATGTCAAATTTGGATTTATCTGGCTTAGAAGTCAGTTAACGTGTTTCTATTTTGTTGATTCTAGTTTGATTCACGATATGGTTTGGTGTTTGAGCAGTTTGGTATTCAGCTACCAGTTTGAGTTTTACTCATGTTAGATGATTCAAATATTTTGGGTAAGCTAGACTTTCTAACACTGTAAATTTCGAGAAATAAGTGTATCCAAATTTAGACCCATTACACCCATAAATTTTTCTAAAATGAGCTTTGTTTTTAGGCAAATTCTGGTTATGTGTTGAAAATATAATAGTCCCGGATGTTTAGGACATATCTTGAGCTTTGGTGCTCCGAATTGGATGATTAATTTAAGATAAAATAGGTTATAGAGGAACAATGGACTTGAGAAGGAAGTTCTGGGTAAAATATATTAATTTGTTCCATAATTTTTACAAATGAGTGTGTTGGGTGAAAAACATAACTTCAAAGCTAATCAGCTGCATTGATATTTGTTATCTAGTCATGACAGTTGGGGACGTGATAGGAAAACTCGAAGTGCAACAACCTTTTTGGTTCGTTCTCTATTCTTCTTTGTATTTTCCAAGTATCAAGATTGTTTGTGCAATTGTTGAAATGATTTTTCACTAAGCTGTAATATTTATTAATGATTTGAAAGAGTGAACAGAAATGATTTGTTATAAAAATTACATGAGTATTAAATCTATTCTTTGAGTATAAATGTATACCCTATTGTGAATTTTCCATGTTGATTTTAATGCCTTTAATAGAATGTTATATATATGTCCAGGTTAAGATATGTTGAGTATCTTAATAAGGAAGTGTTGACCCGCGATATTGTGGAACCAAACATAATAATATAAATTATCATTTCGATCGTGCACAGTAGAGACGATATAGGTTGTGTTTACCAATAATTTTTATACAACCCACGATCGACTAAATAGAGACCGTACTATGTTGCTAAAAGCCTTTTATCGACATCTGCGACCTAGCGGGACCGTGTCGGTGATTAAGATTCATGCGCCGAAAACGATGGCTAAGTGGACTTTAGGCGAAATGTTAAAGTATTTGTGAAATGCATTATTTGAGTTTGATTACCATATGAAGGGTGCATATTTGGAACTGATAATGATATGAAGCGAATATATATATATATATATATATATATATATCATGTGTATTGCATTGATATTCAATAAAGTTAGCATTATTTTAAAAAGTCGCATGATTAGGTGTTAAAATAAAATGAAAGAAGAAGCTGTATCATTCTGCATGAAAAATGCCAAGCGTTTCTTTATCAATGCACAAGTACCGATGGACAAAAGCTTACAAAAAGCAGGTACAGAAGAGTCATCGTCAAAAAAGCGGTATCAGATAAAATGCTAACAAAGCCAGCTATGCACATGAAACCCTATGATCGTTTTTTGATACTTTTTGTATTAAAACTATGTTGTGAAAATTGAACTCTAATAAATGTTTGTAAATGTTTTTTATATTTATAACGACTTATATTTCCGTAATGTATAAAGGTGGGGAATTGAACAAATTAGCATATATTATCATAACTGAACAGAAATGTGTGGAGGGAACAAAATTATGGGGCCTTTAATTAGCATTGATCCTGCCTCCATTATATATTTTATAAGGATAATTATCCTTTACAAATGAGTATTTGAATATGTTTTGTTGAAGAAAATGAATTGTATAGGAGTTAGAAGTAAAAAGAAAGACCATAAATAAGATCAGGTTCGGTACTCGGGTCGGGTCTGAATTATTGGGGCGTGAGCTCCTCCACCATCCACCATCTACATTGTAATATTTTGTACATTACATTTAACACAAATCATACCATTAGGTCATTAGCTAAAAATAAAGATTTAATAATTATAAATAGTGTTTTTAAATGTAAAAATATCATAATATTTTTAATTTATCTTTTATTTTATAGGTCTATTGTTGAACCATGCCAAAAAGGCATAAATCTATTTTTAGTTTATTATTTATATAAACCAAAAACCTAATCATTAATATGATTAACCTGCCCTTGAGCCCTTAGTCAAGTAATAAAGGGGTGAGATTGGTTACCGGGGATATCCTAGGTTTGAATTTAAGAACAAGCTATTATAGTGAATAAAAGTAAAAAAGAAAAAAAAAGGATTAACCAAATCTTCAATTAACCATTATTCAATTAACCAAATATCAATTTTTCAATTAACAAAAATAAAAAAATAAATTTGCAATTCCATAATCATATGTTAAAGTTCAAATTACAATTAAATACCAGCCCCTTCAAAATATTCTACTAATAGAAATGAATAAATTACTAATCATTCATTTGCCAATCTCATGATACTTGGGGACTCTAAAATAATATATGAAATATATAGGATTATACTAAAATATAATATAAAACTTTTTTTATTTTTTTGTTTTTATTTTCAGTTGATTAACTAAAATCATGGTTTGTTTTTAAACATAAATAGACGATATTTATATATAAAAGCAAAATCAAACTAATTGATTCAAGTAACCTATTTTTTAGTTCGGTCTCGATTTAGTTTCTTTGGCTTCTTAAACCACCCCTAAATAATGTTCATTCATTCTATATTATTAATTCATTCACTCTATATTACTATTTATTTTCCATATTTATGTTGTTAGTAAGTATTTATAAAGTACTATTATTTTCCTTTCTCCATTCTTTGCATTAAAATGTTATATCATGTCTTTTTCTTGACATGAGTTCAACCTTTAGTTCGTCGTAGGCATTAGATAAATCAACTTCGATTCGATATAAATCACGGTTTTTTAAAACATTAGTATTTAACATATGAATTTATTCAAAAATCTATAAAGAAAAAATTGACTAAAGTTTAAATACTTTATAAATTAAAATTATTATTATTATAATTTTGAATGACTATATTTATTCTAATAAATTTATGTTACTCCTAAAAAGTTCTCACCCCAAATTTATGATAAATTTTTTTAAAAATGCTTAAATAAGATATATTATATAAATGGTTTGAAATGCGAACAAAATATAAGTAGCTTTTATTTTTAAAATAAATAAAAATATATTTAAGATAATTTTTCTTTTTTCTTTTTTATACCTATTCACTTTGCATATCATATTCTAGTATTATGTTCTTACAATAATTTGAGTCTAGAATCTCTAGTTTTCCATCTTTTACCACTTGAGTCATACCTCAAGGGCTTAGAATCAAAGTACTATAAAAATTAACCAATCTTCATTTTCTTATATCAGTCTCCATACATTTACAAATAAAATAAAACTAATTGATACATTCTTACTCATTTTATCTTTCTTTAACATAAAACTAAAAATAAAAAATTCCAAATATATGTGAGAATTTTGAAAAAATTTCTTCTCACCATTATTTTTATCAAAATATTTATCACATTTTCATCCATATAATGACTTATTGACACTAAGAGTATATCAAACTAACATTATTTTTCTATGATAGATTAAGAATGAAGAAACAACACTAAACATATTTTTTTCGTGAAGGCTTTTTAGACGGTTCATATCATATCGGTTTTATGGTATATTAAAAATTTATTGATTTAATATTATAATTTACCAAGAATGTCACGCCCCGAAACCCGGTCCATGGGCATGACTGTCATTTCCCACCTCAAACTCGAAAAGACTCGAAGTGTGAAAGACAATTTTTCTTTTGTAACTGGATGGTGTCTAATTACCAAATTCTTAATTTAATGTACTGACTTTCAAATTCATCAATTCTTAATTCAGATTACATTATAAAAAATTTTCTTCAATCTCAATGTTCAAGTATTGTTCCACACAATTCTAAATCAAACAATCCGAATGAGCATAAACTCATTAACTAAACAAAGTCCTGTTAACTTGAAATCAAAATCCTAGATGACTAAAATCATCATCCCTAACCGATCCTTGCTCGAACTAAGAATTTTTGAAAAATTATGATAATGATGAGCTGCAACTAATAAATCTAAACAAATTTCAAATATCAAGATTTCTAATCACAAAACAATCTTCGAATGTTTCACCAAACTCTAACAAAAATAAGTTGGAACATTAAAAATTTCCTTGAAAACATTCTAAATTGTTTCACTTCATCAAATGTAGTCAGAGCATTTTCATATCAAGTTTTGATTTAAACACTTTCATATCAAAGTCAAAATCAAATACATTTCAAAATATATTTTCTCACAGTCGTCAAATATCAAATACTAATTATCAGTGAAGACTTTTTCAAATGATAGCTAGCATAGATTATTACCTAATTAGTGAGACATTATTTCTTTTAATATTAGTGACTTTTCTGGCGAGCCATGAGGCGAGGTTGATAAGTCAGTGCCACTAAGGGATGAAGTTGATTGATGATATAGTTGACAGTTGAAATAATATCTGTGGAACCATGAATAATGATATCCCAAAGGTGTTAGTGGAGCTTCACTTGGTTGCGAAAAACCAGCTAGTTAACTAAGATTTGTATCGTGCTGGGACGAAAGACCAGTGAGATGATGTTTGTTCTTCGTCATACTCATCTATCCTGCTGGACAGCTTCAAGCAGGGTTCCCTTCAGGGATCAAAACCTATTTACTCTGAGTACCACTCTGTTGTACCCGAAACACAGTTGTGACATAAGCATCCATTCCACCTCAGAGCTGAAGGGCTTGATCGAGACACGTTTTTCTTTAACTAAGATTGATAAATTATGAAATTCATATTGACTGATTACTTTGCAAGTTAATGATTATAGTTTTAGTTAGCATTGGCAAAAAATTTTCTTTAATCTCGATATTCCAAGTAGTAATTAACACATTAAGTGACGATCGAATGAGCATAAACTCATTAACTAAACCAAAGTCCATATGACACTAAAATCAAATTTCAAGATGACCGTCTCATCTACATCTAACACTCTGTGCCAAGTTAGATTATTAAAGCCAACTACGGGGATCGTGGCAGTGCTAAGTGATGGGAAGGCATAAGGCCAAGGGAAACGTGGCGAGCCTTATTAAAATCATTTGTCTGGAGCTATCATGGATCTTTAACTATATATCCACACATATATAAATATGGGATGCCCAGAACATCGATAGGGAGAAAATAAAGTCTGGAGATTCATGCTGCAGTGTGTACAAAATGAAAAGGATTCTCAGATTCTAACCACTAATATTCAAAGTACTTTGCGGTGACACCTGGGTAATAGACAAGAGATTAATAATATGTATGGTAATTACAGCCTACTTAGTGAGGAGAGGGAGGAATTGAGGCTGGTTTATCAGAGATCTGGAGAAGGAGGGATGACGAACTGAAAAATCAGTGAGGCTGTCAGTCTTGGGGAGTGATTAATTATCATATAATTATGCACATCCACACAGCAAAATGTTATACGCCCACTTGTGAGTCATAAATATAAACATGGTAATGAGAATTATATTATTGAGGAAATTGTAATCATGTATACTCACAGGCTCGTTCATGTCATAACACAAATATCACATCAATCGAGACATTAGTAGGACCCTATATTTCAAGCGCCACTATGACCCTACTGGCTCACTCTTTAAATCAGTGAGATGGCGCGAAAGGGTAACAAACTAGGATCATACTCCAGGTGACAGCAATCGACACCACATTGGCGTGAGAGTGTGCTCAGCTTGGGGATCCTTCACTCAAAAGCCTTCTTGTCTGTCATAGCGGCGCCAGAAGTAACATGACAGGGGGACATACCATAAAGCCATCTTGGAAGAAAACAGCTCAGGCAGGAGACTCATCTTCATAACCATAAACCTATAACAAAATATCTGGTGTCACGGTGCTTGCGAGATCTTTGATCTAACCCATTGGGTGGTATGTCTCACCACTCGTTCCATTACGATGTTTCAAATACAAATGCCACGACGATATCCTCCAACAATACACGCTCCATCCATCATCCTGCGCGGTCTCATATGGAGTATCTTTTAACAGCTAAAATAATTTGGTGCAACTATTAAATAGTTCATCAATAATAATCGCCTTCAATGATGATGAGGTGGCAGCTATTATCAACATAATCAACATTACCAATACTTGCGAGATGATGCGTAAAACTATAATGTCGCTCTTGAGAAGAGATGAGATTCTGGGCGCTTCTACACCTCGAGCTGCTGCTGGCGTGGTTGTTTGGACAATGCGAATAGAAAAGACGTAATCAATGTCCAGAGATTGAGGTTTAACTAACTTAGACTCATTAGACAGTTCTAGGCTAAACCGATGTAAACACATTTGAATTCTAGAATTAGTGAGAACCCTCCTAAAAAGCTGGACTTAACTCACATCAAACAATTAAGGAACACCTTTAAATAACATTTCCGATATACTAGTAGTCTAGGCATTGGCTGACACATGATTACGTTTTTATTTTGACTAGATCTGATCATCAATCGACTTAATTTGTATTCGCAATATACCCCAAATCTAATCATTAGCTTCTTTTTTGGATATTACAATACTGATGGCTTCAATTCAGCGTAGTAGAAATAGTGGACATATTCAACGTACATCATTGAATTAATTAAAATGATTCTGGACCAAATTTAAATTCGAAAGTTCCGTTTTAGGGTATAGATTCCTTCACCAGAAACTCGAATAAGAAAAGCCGTCTGATGAACCGCGGACGGGGACGAGCGCGTTACATCACTGTTGCATTTAAGGAGTCATGGCCGACGATGGCGAAGGAAAATTGATTGCAAAGTGCGATTCTAGGCATCCACGCGAAGCCAAGCTCGAGGACCCCGAATGTGATAACTTCGTCGGAGGAGCAGGGTGGTCGGAATGCGAGCTGACAGGTCCCCCAACTCCAGCGGAAACCAACGCCGTTCAGAGCAACAGCCGTGAACCCGTCAAAAAATTCGTTCTTAAGTTTTGGGGCGAGGAGTTGAATCCCAGTGGGTTTGGCGGAGGTGGCGGGAAATGGCCAGGTAGACAAGGGCGAGGGAGAGAGCCTTGCGGGGCGCGGTCCGTGAGGCAGTGGCATGAATGAGACAGCCCGGGACCAGTGTGTGTTGTGGGGTTGCCTTCACCCGTTAATCGGACGACCGGATGGGGTGGTGGGAGGAAATGGGCATTTGAGACCCAGAGTGTGGTGGCGCCGGGAGGAGAAGAGAGAGAAGGAGTACAGTGAAGGAGGAAGAAGAAAGGGCCAAAAATGAAGTTTGCATGATTTCCAAGAGTACCAGCAAATCCTTCATGTTTTATTACCTCTGTTAAAATTTCATTGTTTAATTAAATTTAAAATTTGATGCAAAAACTTAATTAGGGTATAATTAATATATATTTAAGAAATATTTACTTGTTTTTAACATAAATTAAGCCATATAACTATTAAAATAATTATCTATATAATTTATGTGGCGAAAAAATAAATTGTCAAGACCTAAAAATAAATACTTAGGAATCATATAAATATATAATTAGGAAAAATTTATATTAATAATCCGTTTAAAGCGGCTTAATTTTCGAATGATACGGTCCTCTCCCCCCTTGAAAATTAGGTCTCGAATTTAAGAATAAGAAACATACCTCATTCTTGGAACAAAAATGTGGGCATGAGACGTGCGCATCTCTTTACTGGATTCCAAGTGCACTCTTAATTGAATGATTACGCCATAGGACTTTGACCATTGGAATGACTTTTGATCGGAGGTTGACGAACTGAGTATCCTGATAGCTGGTCGCTCCTCATCACGATAAATCCTCGGCGATCTCTACTTCTTGGGCCTGGCGTGTGAAGGATCGCGCGTGCTTCCTCAGACATAGATGTGAAGGCCCAGAATGAATATTGGCGAGTGGGTGGCAACTCAGTCGTGGGCTGCATCCTGACCTATCCACAAAATCTCAAAAAGTTGCGTGCGCTGGGGTCAACTCATTTCCTGTACAAATCTCATGCGCCACCATAACAAGAAACCTTAGAGTACATACTCACCTACACCTTAAACTCCATGTTTCCTCTTGGAGATTACAGGCACAGTGCTCTTCTACATCTCTTGGCGGTCCTCAGCAGACCTCGAATATGAGGAATCTTTTAAAAGTGATTTGGACGGTCGGGAGGACTGTTAGCTTCCTCTCCTGACTTCTTCAGCAGGCGGCGATCTACACTTCCACCATGTAATGCGCAAATGGCGCCATACGATACTAGCATGATATTTGTTATTGTCTTGTGAGCTCCACTAAGGTAAATGCGATCCGTTATTTATAGAAATCATCCACACACATCACCGGCATGTCCTCCGGCGTCGAGATAGTCCTCTCGGTGTCCGCCGTCACGGTGAAAAATTTGTCACTAAAGTCAATCAGTACCAAGCTCCTTCATGAAGTTTCCGCCAAAACCTAAAGTAGGCTGGGGCCCTCTATCGAACCTGATGGCAGGATCATGAAGTACCAATCCTCTCATTATATACACCCTAACATACTGGCTACGGAAAAGTTGTCTTCACGAGGTAAAAGTGTGCGGAGCTTAGTCATTGATGAGCTATCACCCAAATGGAATCATACCCTGCAAGGAAGTTCTAGAGATACTTGATCCACAAAAGACCATGGTAATATTCTCCGTTTCCCTCTTGGAATGGGAGTGGGCTGCAACGACCAGACGACCGTGCTCAAGTTTGACTGCTTGCAAGTCAGTACTTGGACTCTAAACTGCTACATCTTCTTCTTTACTCACCAATAGTTGCCCCTAAGATCATGATACATCTTAGTAGGCAGGGATGAATGCGTAAGTTTATACTCATTAGACTCTTACCATAATCTCTTCTAAGTCCATCAACATCGGGGACACCTGATCTGATGCCCGATCTCAGCGTGCCATCTTCCCCCGATCACAAAATCACCTGCTGACCTGTGAACCTCATCCATAATTTTCATCAGCTAGCTGGTCTGCCATTAATTGTCTTAATTTGTCATCGAGCTGATTTGACTCTGCAAAATAATGCTAAAGTGCTCGAGACTCCCGACACCTCTGAGGCGTAAACCCTAATCATACAATTCATCACAGGCTCCTTAGTCAATTGTAAGCTTTACGCACTAATGTAGGCGAGGCTTGCTTGATGATTTCCTACTCAGAAGCATACGCCACATTAGCCTTACGGGTGATATTGAATCGTCTGATCATAGTCCTTAAGCAACTCGACCATCTTCTCTGTCTCAAATTTGGCTCATGCATTTGAAAATATATTTTAAGCTCTTGTGATCAGTGAAATCTCCACC
Organism: Tetrastigma voinierianum; assembly: GCA_016808115.1. Lineage (NCBI taxonomy): Eukaryota > Viridiplantae > Streptophyta > Magnoliopsida > Vitales > Vitaceae > Tetrastigma > Tetrastigma voinierianum. The sequence goes on from JAEQBH010002375.1 coordinate 632,808, forward strand.
GTCTCACCATACGGGTAATGTCTCGAGATCTTCCAATGCAAGATCTGCCGCCATCTCAAGTCATGAGTTGGGGGATTACCCTTTCGTGTCTCTTCATTGCCTAAACATAAGCAATCACCTTACCATGCTGCATTAATACACGATCAGGCTGGCGTCACAATACCTTATAACCTCGTACCAGGAAGGTATTGCCAGCAACTGGACGAATTCGAACAATCCTTAAGCTTAGAAAGCACAAGCCTCCTGACCTCGTCGAAACTTCACGTTCTTACGGGTTAGCGAATTGTCAAAGTCGCGGCGATCTTGAAAAATCCACGCGAAAGCGGCTACGATAATAACGGCTAAACCCAGGAAACTTCGAACCTCAATCACCGTGGTTGGTCTCTGCCAATCCATCACTGCCTCTATCTTCTTGGGTTGAATATTAGTTGATTAATGTGATGTCGATTGTGTTGAAGACTCTTGTTGTGTTGTGAGTCATCATGAATACCTTCCCTCGATGCACTACATGTCAAGAAGGCTACACTATCGACCAAATTCACACTTGGAGAATTTGGCATATAGTCTTGCTCCTCAAGGAAAGTCTGCAATACTATCCTTAAATACTCTCATGCTCCCTCCTCACTCAGAGAATATACTAGATATCATCAATGAACACAATTACAAAGCGATCCGGGAAGGGTTTTTGAACACTACATTCATGATCCATAAAGAATTTCTTAGGTGCATTAGTGAGTCCAAAAGACATCACTAGAACTCATAATGGTAGTACACAAAGTCAAGATATTACGGAACATCCTCATGTCTTATTCGACTGATGATATCGACCGTAGATCAATCTTAGAAAAACATGATCGCCTGGTGATCAGAAACGAGTCATCCCAATTCAGGAAGACCAGGATCTTTATCACGTGTTATTAGCCCAAACCTGTTTAAGTGTCATGAGTCTGTACATATGACATGAGGAACAATGCTTTCTTCCTTACAGCCTGCAGGGAGCACCCGGGAAGTACTAGGCCCCATTGAGCCTTTGTCTGGCTCAGATCACATGCTTGCTCCTTGACTCACCTCAACTCTCTGGGAGGTGTAATCTATAAGGTGTGGAGATAGAGAAGAGCCGTCTTGAGTGCAACATCAGTAAAATTCTATCTCTGATGATTCAGCCTAGGCAGCTCTCAGAAAACATGGGAAGTTCTGACGGTAGGGACGTCAATCAAACACTCTATCTTTGTGTCCATGAAGAACGGAATCAAACCTTGCTTAGGCGTAACATCCGCCTAGGTGTGTCTGTTTGGGAAGTTAAGTCAAAGGAACATGTCTGCGCTCGCCAAACCACAAACTACGAATCCCACAGAATCCGGAAATCACTTGTTTCTCTCGGCGATCCGAGTGGCGTGGTGCTGGCGGCGAATCCATACGAATAACGCAAGTCGCCACATCCGATAAAATGATCTGCGGAAGGTCTCACTCACTCTGTGAAATAGGACCGATGGAAGGTAAATATCTGCCTCTGAGGCATCGCTCGAAGGTAGTGGCCCGATATAGTCTCAGTCGATGTTTGAACACCCGACCTATCACAAAACTAGGAGACCTGAGGTGTGGCACGGGATCTAATAACACCTATTCAGTATATGAGTAGGAATAGTGCATCCAATAACATTGTATCTTTGGCGTCTGAGGAAGTGGCGTAAAGCTGCGGCGACCAGCGTCAGGCCCGGTAGGAATTTCGAGCGACCACCTTCCCCAAATCGCACTCTCGGGCTCTGCCTCCATATCCGCGGCCTGGCGTCACTATCTTTGCACCCTTTGAAGGACTAGCCGACATTGATGAAGTTTGGGCGGGCAACACTGGCCGCAGAATCCTGGGAAAAGGCTCTTGGGCAGGAAATCTGGAACGGTTGGCCGTATGGCTGACTCTCCACACACAAGCGATCTTGGCCTCTGAGATTCGTCGTCTTCCACATTGGCTATCTTAGTCTTGAACTAAGTATTTCTTGTGCCAATTCGAACTGCGTCCCGTGGACCCTACTGCATTTGACAGGCTTTGAGCCCTGTCGTCAGGAAGCCTCTATAACCCTTAAGTTTGCGTCTGCACTAACGACCCTCCAATTCAGCCTGCTCTGTCTGCGGACTGTACCACGAGAGGCTACTTCTCACCCACCCTTGTCTTCTATACAGCGATTGGCATAGATTTACTCCCTCTATGGGTCTTCTTGCACCATCCTGCAGATACCATGAAGGCGAAGATTAGGTCTCCATCATCTTCTTATCATCGATACAGCCCTCGAAGCACACTTCTCATTGTGCAAGGATATGAAATGTGGTGCAGAGCAGGGTGAATCATACCACTAAATCTTGCGACCTCGGCGCAACTAACTCGAATAAATTTACTGAATACATGAACCTCTTGAAATTGCATATCAGATATTATCATCTCTCTTCAAGAAAATTTATCAGTGATATTGGTGCTCTTGCCTCATGGCAAAGAAATGTAGTTATCTTCAAATCTCTCCACGAGGCCCGAGCCCATGTCTTCCTTATAGAAACGACGATGTAATCCTTGTACCCTTTGCAATGCTAGTAACGAGGAGAAACACCATCTCGATAGTCAAAGTCTATGGATCTCTCGGATAAATATCTCTTTCTCCATAGATCCGGAAAATCCATTGGGTCACGGATACTCCTCAATCAGCTTCACCTCATTAAACCACGGTGTCTTTGAACAAGGAATGTGATGCGGGTCAAAATCTGAGTCCCACCGGTGAGAACTACTAGCGACTGCTGCATTGATGCTCATTAAGTTCTTTGGAAGTGTCTTGCACCCAGTCGTACCATATATCACCAATCATTTAACCTTAAACATCTCTTGTTTTTGGCGTGCTGGGGCATATTGGCTGTGGCTCCTCGGCTGTGGCTCATCGGCGGTACACCTTCCGCGGCGGCTAGCACCCAGGGCTGCCGGGTGCGCCTATGCCTCTCAGGGAGCGGGTGGATCGGTGAAGGGATACCTCATCTTGGGCCTCTGGGCCTCATCTTAGAAGCTTGTGCGGTCTCGGCGGCTCTTGCGTGCGGCATCGGCCAGGCTGCATTGCATTAACCCTCGATCTCAGTCTCATGCGAAAGTGCTGCCAAAAAAAGACTCGGATGTCATAGAGACGATCTAGCAGATGGCTTGACCCAGATGCCGATGGTGTGGACGGGGACGAACTTCAGTCTAACTCCGCGTCTTTGGAAACTGAACTCTAGGCCATAGAAATGAGCCTAACCAAGCTCTGATACCAGCTTTTATCACGACCCTGACTAAGGATTAAGCGCATTGTGAGTGGTGTGGAGGCATAAGGCCAAGTAAGTAGCAGGCATATTGAAGTATTCATGCATTTATCATCGATCACCCTAACTATATCCACACCCATATATATAATAACCGGATCTAGAACATCAATAGGGAGAAATAAGTCTGGTTCCCACATACACCGTCATCCTTTACTAAATGAGTTATCAAAAGTTACAAAACATACTAATATTCAAAAATCTTTATGGGCACCTAGAGTAAATAGACAAAGATTAATAATATCATAGTAATGCATTAACGCCGTGAAGGAAGAGAATTAAGCGGTTTTTATCGGATCTATGAAGAAGGCGTGAACACGAAAATAAATTGAGGCTATCGATTCTAAAGTGAATTAATTATCATATAATTTATACCACATCCTGACCAAAATGTTATATACTTAGCAAATTCATAATATAAACATGAGCATTAGAAAAATTATTATGAAATTCACGTAATCATGTATATACACGGCATAGTTCATGTCATAACACAAATATCACATCAATGTGAAGGTAATTAGTAGGATGCACATGTTTCAATACTATAAGCCTAGAAGCTCTTCAAATCGATGGGCTAAGGCGCCCGAAGAATGCTCGACGGATTATAACTCATTCGACACTTAATCGATACCACATGGTGGCGCCGAGGTGTTAATAGCCTTCGGGGTCCGCTTACCTCCTGCAACTAACATATGCTAAATCCATGGCGAAACGCCGCGATGCGCAGCTGACGGGACCTCCGGCATCCAGGAGAAAGCGGCTCGACGCCGGGAGGAACTCATGACCATGACCATAAACCTATAACATAATCGCGATCAGTGCGGTGCGCGGCGGTCACGTGTAACCATTGGGTGTTATCTTCTCGCTGCCAGTTCCCATTACAAACGGCACCGTCACAATGCTGGCCGATATCACTCTGACGATACACATATCCATCATCATATGAGTCTCATATCTTGGAATATATTATATCTTAAATGGTGCTGGTTACCATAGTAAACCAATTAATAGTAATAATCATGTCGTGATGATGGGGTGTAGCCTAATGCCATAAATGCTATGCAATGCTTACTGAGATGATAATGTCATAAACTATAACAGTATCCAACTCCTTTGAAGAAGGGTAGTCTGGAAGCCTCTTCTACACCTGTTTGCCACAGGCGTAATTTGTTGGACAATCTAAGAATGAAAGACCTTAAATCATCTCTGAGATTGGGGTTAAAAACCAACTCTGAACTCGGCTGAATAATTTAGGCTGAGACCGATATAAAGCCACATTTAAATTCTCACAGAAAATTAAAATAAACCTACCACCTCACTTGGACTTAACTCACGTAAAACAGTCGGAACTGCTAAATAACATTTCCAATCTCCCCATTAAATCAGCATTGACCCAGCCCTAATTAATTTTATTGCCCGAGCTTCGTCCCCAAATCCATCAAATAATAATTTGTATTATGGCCATCTACAATCAATCTTATTAACTTTACTTTGGATCATCTGATACCGGTAACTAATTCAACGTAGTCGAAATACGATGGACATATTCAGCATACATCATTGAACAATTAAAATAATTCTGGAACTAAACTACCACAGAATTTAAGTTCCACCCGTTTGGTATAGATTCGCTAAGGCTTCGAATCGTGACCCGTCTGCAAGTGGAACCACGGAGCGAGGGGCGAAGCGTCTGCATCACTGAGCACAGCTAAGAGGTCGCCGCCGCCCGATAGTGGCGAGAAAAGTGAGGTTGCGAATTAGATTCTAAGGACATCCACGCGACAGCTCAGGGACCCAATGCGCGGTACTTTGTCGAGGAGCACCGGGTAAGTGCAGAATGGCCGTCTGACTCGTGACTCCACCGCCGTTCTGGCAAAACGACCTTGGAACCGATGGTGGATCCTTAGATTTGGCGAGTTTAGGTGCGGTGTCGGTTTGAGGCGGTGGCGAAATGGCGGCGGTAGGTAGTATGAAGGTGAGCGAGCCTTGCGGGCGCGATTCCGGCGAGCCGGGTAGCAGCGAGACTGGCGAGACAAAGGTGGCGATGGCGAGGTGCCTTTTCCGGTGTCGGGCGGCCGGATCGGTGGCCAGGAAATGGCTCAGACCGGAGGTGGTGGCGGAAGGAGAAGAGAGAAGGGGCTGTGAAGGAGAAGGAAAGAAAAGAGGCAAAATAAAATTGACGTTTCCAAGTACCCTTAAATCCTTCCTTTTTTTAATTACTACAATTAGGTCTAATTTAAATTCATTTAGAATTCGCATAAATAAAAACTTAATTGGGTATAATTAGTATATATTTAAATTTACTTTATTTTAACACTTAAATTAAGCCATATAACTATTAAAATAATTATCTCTCCTATTCTTTGGCCCCAAGCAGAAGAATTCTATTAAGACCTAAAAATAAATACTTAGGGTCAACATATAAATATATATAATTAGGAAAAATTTATATTAATAATCCAATTTAAAGCGCGGCTTAATTTTTCGAATTATTACATAAGGGTACTTGAAAAAATTCTTGAGATAGGATAAACTCTGACTGGCTAGAAATACTAGAGCAATTTCAAAAGATCAAAGATTTCAATCTAGAAAATAAAATAAAGCTAGATGTTTTTCACCAAACTTTCTATTCAAAATAAGTTGGAGACATTAAAATTTCACCAAAACATTCTTAAATCCATTTCACTTATCAAATGTAGTCCAAACATTTTCATATGAAATTTCAATTCAAACACTTTCATGTCAGAGTCCCAAAATCCAATACTGTTTAAAATATTTTTTTTTAAGTTATCAAATATCCAAATGGTACTTGACTAGGAACTTTCAAATGGGTGGCTAATAGCAAATTGTTAAATTTAAGGTGGACGAACAGCATAAGTATTAGTAACATCAACCAAAAGCTCTCAGAAAGTGGGTTCAATCAAGTCTCTTAAATTAGAAGGAATGTAAGGTCATTATTATTGTTGACAGGCAAACCTAATTAATTCAATGTTTATTTCAAAAATTCAAATTACAATGTCCTTATCTGTATTTTCTTTCATAACCAAAACAAATCTAAGTACTATCCTTTAAAATACTTGTTTGATCAATGGATAATCAAGTAAATAAAAGCAAAACTTTTCATAAGCCTAGATTATATGTAGTCGATTAAAAAATTTTCATCATTAAAATAGCGTAAAAACAAACAATTCTCTTTTGAAAATGCTGCATTAATATACACTTATATATATATATATATATATATATATATATATATATATATATATATATATATATATATATATATATATGCTATATATCACTATATATATATATATATATAAATAATAATTTTTAAAAATTTATTATTAGAATCACTTACCTTAAAAAATGCGAAACAGCGAAGTAGTAAATCCAAGCGATTTTCTAAGGGAAAATATCCCATCCTAATATAATAAAGGAAGAAATATCATTAATACTTACTGCGTAAAGGTTATAGTTAAAGAATATAAATTCTTTTCCAGTGTCATCATTCCCAATATTAATAATAATAATAATAATATTATTATTACTTTTAACTTTCTAATCATTCCATAATGGCAAAAAGTCATAAATTTGCAAAGTTTTTTATAAGTTGTATTCTTTCCAAAATTCATTCTCAACATTTGTGAAAACTAGGATAAATTTGAAATTGTTTACAAAACGGTAAATTGTCACTATAGTATAGGTTGGAAACTTGAAAATTCTCTAGATATTGGATAGTGGCAGACTCATTGTGGATTAAGTATAAAATCTGATTCTGTCTGAGTGATTCAGTTTGAGAAGGTCAGAATTTCACGTATTTCGAGGCAAAATGGACGAATGGGATGGTGACATGTGGCATGATGCCATATGGCACCACGCCCATGGCATGAGGGCCATGTGTACGATCACATGGCCTCATGCATGGTTGAAAGAGTGAGGGGGTGACACATGAGAGCATGTGTCACCATACTAACAAATCAAATTGAGTGGGGAGAAAGAGTTGGAATTGGAGAAGGAGAATAAAGAAAAAAGAAAAAAAAAAGAGGAAAGAGGGAGAAGGGAAAAGGAAGGGAAGGTGTGCGTGGGAGAGAGAAGAGGAAGTGAATAGGAGAAAAAACGAGAAGCTTGAGGAGAAAAGAAAAATGGAATGGAAGAAGAAAGAGAAGAAAAATAAGGAAGGAAAAAAGGAAAAAGAAAGAAGAAAGAAGAATGAAGGAAGTCGTGATGCCATTGAAAAGACCCGAGAAGTGAAGAGCAGGCTAACGCTACAAAAAATCAGATTTCCTCTGACTGGTCATTTCACGCTAAAGGGCGATGCGAGCGCGATTTAAGCCTTCATTGGAACGAATGTTTCATTATGTGTCTGTTTTTTGGTTGTGGGGCAGTCATGGACTAAGTATAACAACGCAGAGTTCTGCCAGGTATCAAGGCCTTATGGCATCTCGGGCGAGCGAAATTTGAGCAGAATGGAAAACAAGGGTATGCTCGAATTTCTGCACCACCCTTGCGAATCAGTAGAGTCAACTTCGGATGACCATAATTTCCCGTCCGAACTCCGATTTGCGCGTTGCGGGCTCTCCGAAAATATTGTTGGTCTAAGAATTTAACCGAATGAGTGCTGGTCAGGCTCCATGACCCGAACGATTGGTCTGAGTCGCAGACGGTTGAGGAAGCAATCCGTTACGGTTCGAACTTCTTGTTTTGAATCGGGTTGTATCACGAAATGCCCAGAGGCTTGCGTATGGCATGGTAAATCGTGATATTTACAATGCTGGAATTTTCTGGACTAGTCTAGATTTTTCAAAAGCTAATCTCATGGATTTATGATAAAGAATGACTAATGTGTTTATTACGTAAATTGACTAATATGTTTATTAAATTATGTGATATCTCTCTTCAGGATAAAAATAGAAATAATTCTATGCATTAAACATAATTTATCCATGACACTTGAAGGCATGTAATCCTTGTGATTTATATGTCGCATGTGACCGCGTAACGTACATGTAGCATGAAATGACCTTCCATTGCATTTATGCCTGCGGGCATTACATGACATAAGGTGTGAGTGTATGAAATGATGAACTACTGTGTTTGGGGTTCCATGAAAATTTATCGAATACAAATGATTTTTCGGAGAGTGTCGCGATCTTACCAGAGATTGATAAGTGTATCGGGTGTCCTGGTGCCTGGGGCGAAGCCAAATGCGTATTGAGTTGTCACGGTACTACTAAAGTGATAAAATCCCAGGCCAGGCTTATCTTCCCATATATCCTTGGCTTCCATCGATAAAAAAATAAAACAAAAAGATTTTGTTTTGGAAAAAGGTGTCATCGATGGACGCCCGCGCGCCGTCATTCACACTTGAGTATATGCATGTGTGGGGGAATCGATGAGACTGGGATTAGGTCATGATTGAGGTAGCATCTTATTTATGACGTAGGCATTCAGAATTGTGTGATTGTGTAACTAGCATTGCATGTGCACTTAGGTGAGGAGTAACCCTTGTATGAGATATATTTACTAGGCTTTGCTCACCCGTCATGGGATCACCCTTTCAGATACACGAGAGGACGACGCTCCTTCAAGGCCGTGAGTATGAAGAGGGCCAGGTTGTGGCCTTGAACACTATGTTTATAAAATATATTGTGACAATCTATTTTGATATATTTTGGTTTGTAAAAGAGTTGTATATCAAACTCTTGTATACTAATATGAAATTTAACCATGTTTTGCAAGAAAAATATAAAGAAATGAGTCACTGTGAATAGGATGACCGACTGGCATGGACATGGTTACCGCAGATATTCGGCGGGTTGACTGGTTGTTAGCAGGACCTCGAATGAGGCGTCCTGATATTTTATCCTATAACAGTTATTATTGATAGCATGGGTATTTTTAATGTTCTAATGACAATAATTTAAATTTGCTGTGTCATGCCCCGAAACCCACCTTAGGGGGCATGGTATCCAATCACACCCTCGAACCTTCTTTGAAGGTTTGAAGTGTCTTGACACTAACCTTCCTTGTCTTTAGTTTTGTCCAATTATCATCATATGTTTTCGAGTAAATCACATAACCTTCTAGTCACAAATTCTCCCAAATTAAATTCAATGCCGAAGTAAAAATTACTTCAAATATTCAAATCTAAAATTATGCATGTCATATAAAGTTGTTCGAGAAATATAACAATATTTGAGATCTCTCATATCAACTTTGTACTAATATAAAAGGAATGTTCATCAGTGACTTTTTCTCAATTAACTTTCAAAACCCAACATTTCATAAACATGAACTTATAAGGTTCAACATGATCCAACATAAAAGTTCTAATCAAATCCTAATGATGACGAATCCCTGACCTAGCCATCACTCCTCAGCGAAACTAAAAGTACTGAAATATGTCCTTGGAGCTGGGAGTGAGCTAAAACTCAATAAGAAATACTAATACGGTTTCATGGATCAAAGTTTTCTAATCATATAACAAATGAGATGTTTTCAATAAAACTTGATTCAAGCATTGAGAGAACCTTCATTTTAAAATACTTCAAAAACATTCTCACATTCATTTCAATCGGTTTCATATCTGAAATGTAGTCCAAAACATTTCATATCAAATTTAAGTTCAAACACTTTCATATCAAATCCAAAATCAAATACATTTCAAATGTTTTTTCTCTTGGTCATCAAATGTCGAATGGTGCCCCGAGTTATGTGGGACTAATGGGTGTGCAATTGCACCCAAGATTGAATGGGCCAACCATACTAATTGCTAAGTAACCTCTAACCAAACCCACAGAAGGTGGGACAAATCGGTCGATTAGAAAATGTAAAGATCGACTATTTATATCCGGGTTTGACAAGGGCCAAATAGTGCCAACTTTATTATATCCAGTTGACAAGGGCCAAATAGTGTCAACTATTATTCTGAGTTGACCGGGCCGGGAACTAACACAGAGTCGATATTTCTTCAAGAGGTTAAATTACCAAAACATCATATCTCCACATTCTTTAAGTAAACAACATTAAATGCAAAGTACGGTAAATAGCTAACTGATCACTGGAATAATAAAATAAATAAAAAGTAAAACTTTTCATAAACCAAGATTGCTTATCTAATTCTAATTAAAACAATTCTCATCCTCGAATGAAATAAAAACAAACAATTTTCTTTTAAATGCATTAATATCCCTTGCATTTTTATATATAAAAATAGCCAATTTTTAGAAAGTTGTATTAAGTCCTTACCTCAATTACTCAAAACTTTGAAGAGCTAATCAGAAGAATTCACCTCAATGAAATATTCATACAAATAATAAGGAAGAGACTATCATCATTACTTATTTATTCTTAAAACTTTCTAATTTGATATTCTTAACAATTATATTAATTTTTGTTACCTCAAACATATTGACAACTATTATTCAAAATGATAACTATTTGAATTAGAGTGATTTTACAAATTTTATAAAACTCATATTCCTTTGGATAAATTCTTTAATAATTTATTTATTTTATGATCACTATAAATATATGTATTTATTTCCTATAATTGCTAAATAATCATTCTAATCATTCCTTATCTAATAAAATCTCAATCCTTAATAAAATATTTACCCTTAAATACATATATATTTAATGCTTATCAAATACATATATTCTCTAAATTGACATTTTCAAATTTATACCTATTTGTTTATCATTATTTTCTTTCAATTATCCTTAAATACTTTTCTTTTCATATAAAGTAATTCAATATGTACATAATCATATTTTAATTTATTTTTTTTTTTCATTTTTTTTTAAGGAGCAGTAAATGCAAATCGACTTTTAGGGTTGATGTGAAGAAGGTGAATCTACATCCAAAGAAATCTAGAAAAATAAATAGGAAGATCTTCTATAGAGGAATTTGCAATTCTTCAAACCACTGATCAAGCGTGTCCTCTGAATTCTAGATCGAGAGAAATTCAAGAATAGAAATGATTTTCTGCTGCCACTCAAGTATACCTGAAGGGTATCTATTAAAAAAATTACCTTTTTACCTCTGTTAAATTAATTAATTAATTCTTTAATTGAATTACCATTATTATTTTCATAACGTCCTTTCATTTAAAATGATTAATTAATTACTAAATTGAATACATTATTACACCTTGATTTACCATTATATTATTTTCAGCAGTCCTTTCATTAAAGTAATTAATTAATTACTAATTGAATTACCATTACTTATTTTCCTGTATATCACCTACTAAATTCTAATCATTATATTTTAGTAACTTATACCTATACAATTCTGTCATTATTATTTTCCTAACTTATATATACAAATTCTAGATGTACACTTCTCTCATCATATAAGTTAAGTCTCTAAACTTGACACCAAAATCTTGAAATAATTGATGTTGTTTTCTCTCTCATGCCTATAACTCCCAAGTGCTCTTGGATACTATGATTGCTCCGATTAGACTTTCTTGTTTCAAACCTTGTCAATGACATGTTTGTAGACCTTTTAATAATCACATCTACAATTTGAGCAGGGCACCTCTTCATAAGTCCAAGTCCTCAAAAATCTTAAATAGGCTCTGACTCCCACAACATGAAGGAAACAATGTAACCATAGGCCCCCTCGAGGTCGAAACAAAACACATTATGAATCTTAAGGTAAGGCCCACGAGGCGAGCTACTTCACTCATGGTGCCTCTCTCTCTAATGTTTCAAACAAGCCCTAAATCGAAGCGAGTTTTCCTTTTCTCAAGATTTTCAACTTCCAATATAAATTCAACTCAATAAGAAAAATTTAAGATAACATAATCTTAAATTCAAATACGAATATTACTTGGGATTATCAACATAACTTATTATTGTACCTTGATTTTCTTCCAAATTCTCTTCAATCAAGACTATCCTTTAGGTAGTCAATTACACAGTTCATATATTTAATTTTTTTTCTCCAATATGATCATAACACATAGGGATCATAAACTTCTACCATAAACCTTTAAGAAGATATATAATCTCATTGCTAAAACAAAACTATTCTCTGAGAAAAATTTAACTAAAGGTAAGAACTCTAATTCACGATTTGCTTTTCAGTTTAAACAATATATCTCAACAAATATTTTAACTTCTAGATTCTTTCCTCTCGAATTAGTCATTAGTCTAAGTATGAGAAGCTACTATCGATACTAACTTAGTACTTGTTTTTTTTTGTGAAGTCTGATCTCATAAAATAAGAATTCTTAATACATACCATATAATCAATATTTCATACATTATCAAAATCTGCAATATAGAGGAAGCTAATCCGATAGAAAAATTATTAGACTTTATCTATAAACATAAACCATCATAATGAAACATTGTCATCAACTAAGGTTACTTAGTAACCACACTCCTACAAAATCCATAGTAATAAGTTTCCACACTCATTTAGAAATAAATGATTGCAAAAATTTGCTATTAGGTATTTGATAACAAAAACCTCCATATCAAGTCCCACTAAACCCAAAGTCTTAATAATCCTTAATACCCTTATAACCTCTGATAAGTAAAGTCTGTCTTAAATATTTATACTTTTGCATCCTTTTAGGGTAGATAAGTAAGCAAAATATAGTAAACCTCCAGCTAAAGTTGTCTCCTTTATGTCTCTCCATTATTTAAGACGATGATAATTATCCAATTTCAGATTAATATCTTATTAAACACAATCAATTGTTCCAAAGATTCCAGTGTAGTTTCAAATAATTCCTTACATAAGATCTTGAATTCTCTAAACAAATTTAGTTTGCACTATAATGCTCAACATAAGAACTCTAAAATCCAAAGGTATGACATGGACTTGCAAATATCTCAAATCATACAATAATTGTTTGCGACAACCTTAAATGATTTCAAGAATCTCATTTGTTTTCTATTTAGGCATAGTCTACAGACTTCTCTCATTGTTTTATTAGTACTGAATAAGGTCCATCATAATCCTTAAGTAATTGTATCAATATCTATTTCTTGCTTAAAAATCATTTAAGAAGACAAGACTTCAAACTCTCATAAACTACATGAGTATATCATAATAAAAAAAATGTCTTCATATCTTAAGTGAAAAAATCATTTTACCTAACTTCAAATCATAACAAGGTAGTTTTCTCTATCTTAAAATTTCAAATGTCTATAAGTATATATCAAAAATTTTCCATGTTGCATAAGAACACAGCATATCCTAATGAAAGACATCATTATGCAAAACAAATCTTTTTGAACCTAATGAAATAATCAAAATAAGAGTTGCTACTAATTTGCTCTTCAACTCTATGAAGCTATCATTATAGTTATAAGACCAATCAAACTTAACTTCTTTCTATATCAGCCTGAAAATATAAGATAATCTTAGAGATCTAACCATTCTTGTGGCTAATCAATAAATCCCGAAACTTCACTTTAATAACAATATCAGATCCTTTCAAATTTCAAATTGTTTTCATCACTCATCACATTGACTTAAAGACTTAACAACATTCTAAGCAAATAACTGCGCGTAAAACTTAGCTTATGAGTAACAAAGATTTATCCACATGTTTCCCTTCAACTAAACTCAGATCTAACTAGAATATGGAAAGATAATATTTTGAAACAATCAACAATTAAAGGTAGTAAGCTCTTAATTCATCCACCAAATCAAACAAACACTTAATGTTTAAGAATTATTAAGTCAATTCAATATTCTTCTTACTACTCATCATAAAATCACTTTAAACCACCGATTTGTCCATAATGACATGTCCTGAGTGACAAATTCTCAAATCGCCATCATATTGATTAAAGTATATTAGTTAAACCAACAAACAATACGAAAGGAAAAGAGTGCTTAGTGAACTTTTAACTAGTCATCAATCATTTATAACATCCTTTGTACATAATGCTAAGAATACTCAGAAAGCGGATATGAACCTCAACTAACATGTCACTCTAACTATCCCATGCACAAACTTAAAGCAAGTTCCGTTAAGATAATAAATCTTGCCCTCTGATTCCACTTAGTCGAGCTTTTTACGTAAATTTACCATGAGCACCATCTCTCTTCTCCTTTCCTTTGTTGTTCCTATACGGTGAAGCTCTTGTTATCCTTCTCTTGCAAACTAAGGGCTGTCTCTACCTCTAAATAGGCTTGCTGACTTCTAAGTAGTATCTTATTCTTCAAATGGGCTTTGGTCATCTGACTTGCAGTAACCCCTCCTCTGCTGTGATCTTTGTGAAACTCAACATGATAGATTCAAGTGGCACCGCCTCCCTCTGTTATTTATCGTCTCTATTTCGCTGGACAAACTCTCCACCTTTGTGTCGAACACTTTATCAGGAAAGAACTAACTAAAAAGCGCCTCCTGCAACTATCTTACAAGCAATAGGCCCTTGATCTCAAATCCTTTTGATCATAGGCCACGATGATCGCCTCTTCTTCTACAACACTTAAATCTTTTACATGAATGCTTTTTTTTTTCTTGCTCCTCAAAACAATCCAATGACAATAAAGAGTTTTCTATCTTCATAATCAAGCTCACCCTCTGCTTGGATGAGAGTACGAAAAATAAGGGGACTCAGCTGTTAAAGTCGTCGAAGGAGCTGCCACATACTAGATGAGGATTGTCCTTGATATTACTTCAGTTGCCTCTAACCTTGCCTCCTGACCAATCCAACCAAAGTCCCAAATATCTATAAAGCCCTTGATGCTCTATGGGGAAAAAGCCTCGGGTGGAGGAGGTATATCATCATTAACGCGACTATTTTGGGAAGTTGTAAGGTCTCTATGTAATCTCATTATTCTACTATAAAGCAAAGGTATAACTAATTTAGTCATTAAGAAAAGCCAAGTAAGCAAGTTAAATTATTTAGAATTAAAGAATCGAACTAGATGAAGTTGAAACTTAAGCTAATGCATCACTCATCTATTCCCAAGGTAAACTAAATGAGGTTTCATCAGATCATAACTATAAGCTCTACGTCTATTTCTGTCACGCCCAGAAAACCACTTTAGGGCATATTTATCTAATTCCACCTCAAGCGCCGGCTGAAAAAGTTTAAAATGTAACATTCTATTCCTTATGCTTGGATTTTTGTCCAATTATCAATCACATAATCGATAAATGCGCAACCTTCTAAATTCATAAATTCTCCAAATTCAAAAAATTTCGCTCTTAGATAAAAATTCTTCTAAATATTCAAATCTAAGAAATTATGCATGTCATATAAAGTTGTTGAGAATATACTTGATATTTGAATCTACCATGTATCAACTTTGTACTAATAATATAAAGAATGTTCATGATGACTTTCTCAATTAACTCAAACTAGCATTTCACATAAACATGAACTTATGAGTTCAAGCATGATCCAACATAAAGTTCATCAAATCCCTATTGATGGCAGATCCCCTAACCTAGCCATCGCCATAGCGGGAAACTAAAAATGCAGGAAAATATAAATCAACAGAATAGGGAGTGAGCTAAAAACTCAATAAGAAATACAATAAGTTTAAAAACTGGATAAAAGTTTTCAATCATATAACAAATAGAGATGTTTTCATGAAACTTTTGATTCAAAAATAAAGTTAGAACATTAACAAAAATACTTCAAACATTCTCATTCATTTCAAATGGTTTTATATCAAAATGTGTCCAAACATTTTCATATCAAATTTACTGGATTCAAAACACGCTATATCAATCCAAAATCAAATACATTTTAAAATATATTTTCTCACGATTAAATGACCTCTCGATGGTACTTGATTATGCTGGGTTTCAACAAATTATTCCTTTTAAGGTGGGCCAGACCAAGCACTACTAGTACTAGTAACCTCTAACCAAACCCCTAAATTTGGGGTTCAAATCAATTACATTCCCCACCCAGAAAATGTAAGGTCAACTAATATATCCAGATTAGTAAGGAGCGAATAGTATCAACTATTATTCCCGTTGACATGGGCCAAATAGTGTCAACTATTATTCAGTTGGCCGAGTAGAACTAACTTGAGTAAAATATTTTATTCAAAAGTTCAAGTACAAAACATCCATATCTCACATTTTCTTTAAGTAAACAAAACAATTAAATCTCAAAAGTACAATCATACAAAACTACTTTTTTGATCCATGGATAATCAAATAAATAAAAAGTAAAACTTTTCATAAACCAAGAATATATATAATTCAATTAAAACAATTCTCATCCTCAAATGAAATAAAAACAAACAATTTTCTTTTTAAAAATATGCGGTAATATCCCTTACACGTACATGTACATATAAAAATAATAATTTTGTAGTATATTAGATCCCTTACCTCGAAGGAGTACTCAAAGGAAACTTTGAAGAGAGCTAATCAGAAGGAACTCACCTGTTAAAATATTTCTCCTAAAATAATAAGGAAGAGACTATCATCATTACTTATTTATTCTTAAAACTTTCCTAATTTGATATTCTTAACAATTATATTATTTTGTTCACCTCAAACATATTATTAAATTTATTCAAATGATAACTATTTGAATTAGGTAGTTTTACAAATTTTATAAAACTCATATTCCTTTTGGATCTGATTTTAATAATTTATTTATTTTTATGATCTTATCAAATATATGTATTTATTTCCTATAATTGCTAAATAATCATTCTAATCATATTCCTTATCTAATAAAATCTCAATCCTTAATAAAATATTTACTTGCCAAAATACATATATATTTAAATACTTATCAAATACCTTGCTATTTATAAAATTCAGCATTTTCAAATTTATACTATTTGTTTATCGTATTTTCTTTCAAAAATTATCCTTAAATACTTTTCGTTCTCATACTCAAAGTAAATTCAATGTGACACCACCAATCCTTATTTTATTTTATTTTATTTTTTTTTTTAAGGAGCGAGAGTGAAATCTAAATCGACTTCTTAGGGGTTGATCTAGGCGAAGAAGATTAAAAAGAATCTACATCAAAAGAAATCTAGAAAATAAAATGAGGAAGATCTTACCTAGGAATTTGTTCTTGAAGCACTCAGATAAGCGTCGTCTCTGGAATTCTACGTCGGAGAGAAATTGAGAAGAATAGAAATGATTTTCTTTTTCTTACTCAATTTATACCTAAGGTGTATCTATTAGGAAATTACCTTTTACCCCTCTTTCATTAAATTTAATTAATTAGTACTAATTGAATTACCATTATTATTTTCATAACGTCCTTTCATTTAAAGTAATTAATTAATTACTAATTGAATTACCATTATTATTTTCTTGATTTACCATTATTATTTTCATAATCCTTTCATTAAAGTAATTAATTAATTACTAAATTGGATTAAGATTATTTCATAACATATGCACATAAAATTCTGTCATTATTATTTTAAATAGCTTATCTTATCTGAGTCGCATCGTGTATTTTCCCTAACTTATATCTATACAAATTCCTGGGTGTTACATGCTGGTTTTCAAATTTTTATTGAACTCAAATTCCTTTCAAGTCTTACCTCAATAATTTATTTGACTTATATTCTTACTTTGAATTAAATTTCCTAATATAAAATATCATTGTTATTATTTTTTTCAAATGTGGTCCCCTACTTTTTTCTTTTTAAATTTCTCATACTTAAAGCTAGTGATCCCCTACTCTTTTTATTTATTTATTATTTATTTTATTTTATTTATTTTTATTTCAAGACTCAATATCCAACACTTTTAACTTTTCAAATTATACCTAAAACACGTACACTACCTCACCATCTCAATAATTCTCCTTTTTCTTTTCATCCAAACATGACTTTACCTTTAAAGACTTCTTTTCATTTATTTACTTCACTTTTTCAATCTAAGATTTTATTCCAATCTACCTATTTGATTTTTCTTCCAAAAGATTGATAATCTCTACACAAATCTCAAAACTTTTTTTTTTTCTAAAAGTTATTGTCCTTTTCACCCCAAAAATCCCATTTACAAAGTTATTTTCATCATCTTTTTTTTTTTGGAATAAAACTTAATACAATTCTGACTTTTTCAAGGTTGATCAAAACATAAAGAAAATCAAACAATCTACAACCAAAAATCTAGAAAAATAAATAGGGAAAATATCTTACATTTCGAATTAATTCTTTCGACCCTAGATCTACCGAATAAGATTTTCTTTTTTCTTCCTATTTTTTTTAATCAGATTTAGGACAATCTTACCGTTTGTAATCCATGCTTCAAACCCTAGGTATGACTTATTGGAAAAAATGGGTTTGAGCACAATAAATTAGCTATATTTAAGATAAAATTAAAATGGGTCCCACAAAGCTTTTCGGTGGGTCCACATGGGAATGTGTTCTCCTCCATGAGGAGATAAAGATATATATTGAGTTGCTTAAAACCATTAAGGAGTGAATTAGAAATTGCCTCCAAACATCACCCCTTGAAAATGGTAACTAAAGGTTTAACCTTGTGGAAAAGCTTGTGTCCCACATCGGATTGGAACAAGACTTTTAAAGGGTACTCATCACAACGCTATGTAGTTGAGTTTAGACTGAGCACCACTAGTTTTGTGGAAGGGGAGGACCTAGCTCGTCTTGGTTCACCACACACCTTGCGCATCATGCCTTAGCCACTCGGCGGGTTCGGGTTCGGGTTCGAAGCTAGCTTAAACTCACCTTTTGGCATCAAAATGCTATCTCGTTTCGTTTCCATTGAGGTGTGCGATCTCTGCGGCCCAGTGTCTGTTTCGGTTCATAGGTGTCATAGAAACCGAGTCATGGCTTGGAGTCTATATAAAGGCCACACTTCTCTCATTTTAAAACACATATTCATTCATTCATTCATTTCATTTCATACGTTTGAGAGAGAGACTGAGTTATGCAAATAGTTTGGGTTCGACAACCAACAAAGAAAGTGCTTTCTTACTGTTGGGAGACCATTTCATCATGGGAGACAAATTGCCATTATTCTCGAAGCACCACTGTGAGGGCAATATTTGTCTTAAGGAGATTGTGTCCAACACAAGACTTGATCTACAAACAGGTTCAGATTACTTTTCTGGTTTTCCTGCAAACTTGTTTTATGTTCATCTCTAGTTTTATTATGTTCTATTAATACTGCTTAACAATCTTAAGACAAATACTTTTTTTTGTTTTTCCGTTTTTACTTAAATATGCAAACATAATGTTCTGCTCTGTTTTACTGCATTGGTTTTTCTGCTGCAATTTTTTTTTGTTTGCAAAAACGTTCTGCTTTTGTTTTTTTTTTATATATCAATTCGTTTTTTTTATATATATAGATATCAGTACGTTTTTATTGTCATCAGTGCCGTTCTGAACTGCTGCACTAGAGTAGTTCTGGAATACAGAACTACTTGCATTGGACTTGTTCAGTTTCCATATATATGTTTGCACTGGATTTGTTTGCACTGGATTTGTTTATTTTAAATAGTGATATCAGTTTACATATATATGTTTGCATTGGATTTGTTTATTTCAAACATTGATATCAGTATAAGTTTGCATTGGATTGTTTATTTTAAATATTGATATCAGTTTACATATATAAGTTTACATATCGGCTTCTCGGTTTCTTGGTTCTAATATCAGTTTATATATCAGTTTACATATATCAATTCTGGAATTGTTTTATTGCTCAATTATGAAAAAACAATAATCTGTTTGTTTTAATATATTTTATTCAGATTTTGGCAAAGTCATGATTTTTTAAAGAAAGCTGATTACGTGAGCGATAGCCACTTTAGTTTAATATTGGTTTTATTCAAAGAATTTGGCTAGTCATTTTAAATTTTTTAATATATTGTTTCTGAAACGAAATTGGTTCGAGTAGAATGACTACGATTATCCCAACGTGGTGCCTCCTCAGCCGCTGTTATAGGCGCGCCCGATGGCTATAAGTCATGGAGAGAAGCAGAAAAGTTCAATGGAGCAGAATTCAAAGGTGACAACAAAAGATGTTGATTACGCACGACCACCATGAATTTGGCGGATTTCCTTGAAGGATGCTCCGCATTAGGGAAGGGAAAATGAAAGCGGAAATAGGCAAGTGGTTGCATTTGTGGAAATATGGAAGCATGCAGTTTCTTGTGTCGGAACTACCTCTTGAATGGCTTGAATGACACAACGTATAATGTGTGTGCGCCTTATTCTGAAGAGCTGTGGGGAATCCTTGGACAAAAATCTGAGACCCGAGAGGATGCATGGCTCAGAAGTTTGTGGTGGGAAAATTCCTAGACTACAGATGTCTTGATTCAAAGGCAGTGACCGGTAAGTTCAAGATGCGCAGAGTGATTTTGCATGACATACATGCCCAGAGGATGTCTCTCAAATAAATCCCCTTCGAGTGGATGCAATTATGAAAAATTGCCACCACTATGGAAGAATTCAAATTACCTAAAGCATAAAGCGGAAGGAAATGAGACTTGAAGACTTAATAGTGAGGCTGAGAATAGAGGAAGACAACCGTGCATATGAGAAGAAGGCAGGCAAGGCCATCATGGAATCGAGGCAATGTTGTGGAGCAGAGGCGGACCTCCACGATCACGAAGAGGAAGCCTGATAGCGGCGGTCTTATGCGAGGTCTACGAAGAGTTCAAAAGCTAGTGCTATGTATTAAATGACAAAGAACAGTGCTAAGGACTATCGTGGTCGCAAGGGAACAAAGGGAATCAGAAGAAACACCCTCGAAACCCGATGTGGTGAGTGAGCGATGTCTGGGACATGAACCTCTCGGTAGTGGTCTCAGGGTGAACTTAAGATTAAGCGACGATACCCGGGTGGTGGGTGGACCTGGGGGCTACTCATCATGTTCTTTCAGACGAGAAGATGTTCTCATCATATCAAACCATAGATAATGGAGAACAACTCTTTATGGGCAACTCCTCTTCTTCCAAGGTTGAAGGCTAAGGGAAGGTAGTATTGAAGATGACATCGGGCAAGGAACTTACTCTTAATGATGTATTGCATGTGCCAGAAATTCGAAAGAATCTAGTGTCTGGATCATTGTTAAGTAAGAAGGGCTTCAAGTTAGTGTTTGTCTCAGACAACTTCATCCTCACCAAAAATGGGATGTATGTGGGAAAGGGTACATGAAATGATGGGCTCTTCAAAATGAATGTAATAATTTGTTGTACCTCCCATTAAGAATATCAATAAAAGAACAACGTCTTACGCACTTAATGCTTGAATCTTGAATGTGTGGCATGGTAGACTAGGACATGTTAATTTATGATACATTCTGCGAGTTAATTAATATGGAATGTTTGCCTAAATTTCAAATAGATCCAAATCATAAATGTGAGATGTGTGGAATCTAAACTTCTGAGAACTTCTTTCCAATCATTTGAAAGTAGTGAACCTCTAGAATTAATACATTGAGATATACGTGATTTGAAATTTATTCAAGCGAGAGGTGGTAATAAATATTTTCTTATTAATTGATGATTGCACAAGATCTTTATTATGTTTACTTATTGAGAAATAAAGATGAGGCATTGAAATGTTTCTTGTTTCAAGAATGAAGTGGAGAACCAACTTGATAGAAAAATCAAGGTAATAAGAAGTGATAGAGGTGGTGAATATGAAGGCACCTTTGGTGATTTGTTCACAACATGGTATCATCTGGCTTGATGCACCCTATTCACCTCGACAAAATGGGGTTTCTTTGAAACGTAAAACAGAACTTTAAAAGAGTAGTAAGATACATTACTATTAAGTTCTGGACTACCTCAAAATTTATGGGGAGAAGCAATTCTTTCCACAAATTATATTCTCAACCGAATACCTCACAAGAAAACCAATAAATCCCCCTATGAGTTGTGGAATGGTTGAAGACCTTACAAATACTTAAAAGTATGGGGGTGTCTAGCTAAAGTGGCGGTACCTATACCTAAAAAGGTTAAAATAGGACCAAAAACAGTTGATTGTGTTTTCATTGGATATGCACATAATAGTAGTGCATATCGTTTTCTGATTCATAAATAAGAAATTATTGATATGCATACCAATACTATTATCGAATCCAAGATAAATCTTTCTTTGAAAATGTATTTTCCTTACAAAAACCACCGCAAAGAGTCGAACTGAGTAAAAGGACTCATGATCTTTGCAATAGAGTAGTAATCCAAGACCCAACAAGATGATGATGAACCAGACGCGTAGAAGCTAGAGCGTCAAAAATCTTTAATTAGGATTTTCTAACGTATCACATTGGAAAGATGAGCCTTAAAGCTTTAAGGAAGCTATGTCGAACACGAAGCTCCATGTTGAAGAGGCTATAAACGATGGTAAATCCATCTTACAAAATCATTTTTGTAGAACTAGTGGGTCCTTCACTTGGGTTAAACCTCTACAGGATATAAATGGATATTCAAGAAGAAAATGAAAGCGGTGGATCTATTGATAAATATAAAGCCGAGGCTGACATCAAGGTTACAAGCAAAGAAAGCAAGATATTTTGATACTATTCTTATTAACAAGAATATCCCCTCCATTCGAATGTAAGCTATTGCAGCTATACGATCTTGAGATACATCAAATGGATGTAAAGCAGCTTTTAAATGGTGACTGGATGAAGAAATCTACATGGAACAACCCGGGGTTTATTGTTCCAGGTCAAGAAAAGAAAGTTTGTCGGCTTGTTAAATCCCTTTATGGATTAAAGCAAGCACCAATGCAGTGGCATGAGAAATTTGACAGTGTAATGATGACAAATGGATTCAAAATCAACGAGTGTGACAAATGTGTATGTCAAGAACACCGAGCGTGGATTTGTCATTATTTGTCTCTATGTTGATGATATACTCATCAACTGGGTAGCAAAATAATGAAGTCATTAAAACTACAAGGAAATGTTCAACAATAAGTTTTGACATGAAAGACTGAGTCTTCAGCGATGTTATACTTGGGATAAAAGTCTCTGAAACATCGGATGGACTAATATTATCTCAATCACATTACATTGAGAAAATTCTCAAGAAATTTAAACAAAATGATAGCAGTCCAATGAGAACACCTGTAGATGTAAATCTACATTTATCCAAATATAATGGCAAAAGCCTTTCACAACAAGAATATGCATAAACAATTGTGACTTGATGTATGTCTCATGAGCTTGTGCGAATCGAGCACGCAACTACGGTATCGATAAATTGAGTAGATACACAAGTAATCAGTGGGACCATTGGAAGGAAATAGTTAGGATTTTGAGGTATTGAAATACACCCAAAAATATGGATTGCACTATTCAAAAATCGGCGGTACTGAAGGATACTATATTGTAGTGGATATCCAGGCACAGACTGAAGTCCACAAGTGGTATCATTTGCAGTGGTGGGCGGTGTCTTGAAATCTTCTAAACAAGCGTGCATTGCTAGATCCACGATGGAATCACGGAGTTTATTAAATTGGATAAAATTTGGTGAAGAAAGCAAGTGGCTTCGTCATTTCTTAGAAGATATTCGATATGGCCCTGACTGTGCCTACTATACGCATTCATTGCGATGATCTGTCAATGATGGAAGAGCACAGGAGTCATATATATATGATGAATCGACATATTAAGTCGAAGACATGTCACAGTAAGACAAATTCTCTCTAATGAGTATTATGACCATTGAATACATAAGATTGGGAGCATTGCGGATCAGTTAACGAGGTTTGACGGAAGAGCAAGTAAGTAAATCATCGAGGGGAATGGGATTAAAGCCTATACACTAAAGAGTCGCTAGAATGGCAACCCAACCTAGCTGACTAGAGATCCCAAGATCTAGGTTCAAAGGGACAACCAAGTTTTGTGTGACTCATTGAAGATCACTACGGAGAACAAATCTCATACTCATTCCTATAATTAGAATAGTGATGCAACGTTGAACGAGGGTAAACACACTTTTAATGGATTCTTTATATCTTGTAAGAAGACAAGTGGGGTATATGAGAATACCTTCCATAAGAAGTCACTATGAGTGAAGCTGGGGAGGAGCCCAGTTCTGAGAATATTAAAGGCTACATTCTCTAGAGCACTCATGAAACTAGGAATTGTTCAAGGCGAAATGAACTGAGTGGGAGCTCCAAGTGTTAGGAAAGATTCTGCGTGAATGTTATTGTCTTGGTTTACACAAATAATTGAACAGTTCAAGACATCATGTTCAGCGATCCAATCGGTAACCAGATGTCAACATTTCCGCAAGGGAAGGTTGAGACCCGCAGCTACCTTCCTCTATCTGAGAAAATTTCCAAGCGAACTCTCTCTCTTAGTGTCGGTGTATGTCATTCGCATTAATTTGATCAATTTCATTCATTAGCAGAGTTGTTGGAAAAAATGGAGTTTTGAAACCTGATAAATTAGCTATCTTTTGAATTAAAATTAAAATGGGTCCCCACAAAAAATTTTTGATTGGGTCCACATGGGAATGTGTTCTCCTCCAGCAGGAGATGAAGATTATATATTGAGTTGCTCGAAACCATTAAGGGTGAAGTGAAATTGCCTCCAAACATCACTTATGAAAATGGTAACTAAAAGGTTTAAGCTTGTGCAAACTTGTGTCCCATCGGGATCAGAGATAAGACTTAAAGGGTATAAATACACCTACCTTGTGGTTGGGTTTGGAGCTGAGGGCCTGGGTTTGTGGAAGAGGGAGGACCTAGCTCATGCTTGGTTCACCACACACGCGTGCGCACCGCCTCCGCCACACCTAGCACCGAACTGAGCCGGGTTCGGGTTGGCATCAAAACGACATACGCGACTATGTCTGTTCGCCGTGAACCAAAACAGACATGACCCTCCCCCAAGCTTCATGTTTGTATGGACTAGATCACGGGCCGGCGACTTCGCTTTTAAATGGAAGGAAAATGTAAAAAAATGAAAAAGAAAATGTGGGTTGATTTTTCAAGTTTTGGAAAATCCGCGTCCTCGAGGAGGGACATTTTCTTTAGATACTTCACTTACTTTTGTTGTTATTTTATAAAGGGAAAACCAAGTAAGAACAAAAAACCCAGTAGCTCCGATTATGGAAAAAGCGTATGAGAAAACTAGATTTCTGGGTCCGGGAATCAGATTACCTATCGGGAAGGTACCTCATATGAGGTAGCACCCCTAGAGCCGGAACAGGTCTACTAGTGAATTGGGTATGTAGGAGTATATGAGTCACGAGATCGGATGAATCTCTTAGGCTAAACATAACCGTCGGAGACCAAGCTTAATTGGTATCTAGCATGTAAAAACACACTAAACGAGAGCCCGAAATAGCGTGTACTGTGGTCCTGGCCATACGCTACATCAAAGGTTCCCAATAACCAAACATAGCAAGCATGCATGACACCCCGAACACAAAGCATCATTATGAAATTCATTGCAACATTAAAGTACATACCTGTGGTCCTGGCAGCGGCTGCATAGAGAGTCGGTCAAGGCTCGAATGCATCACAAATGTCAAAATCGAACAGCATGTGCACATATGAATACAAATACCAACGCCTAAGCATGTACCCAAGGTCCTAGCCATGCATAAGCGGGAATAGAGTAGAACCAAATAATACATCACTACATCATGCATTAAAACCAAATATTGGATCCCATATACCAAAAGAAAGGAAGCGAGGGCGAAAGGAGGTAAGTGGTTTGCTTACTTTAGCACACATTCCCTTTAAAATCAACAAACCAAACCATACATACCAATCCCGCATTGCCCACTACCCCACTTTGTTCAATCGAGAGTGAACTCGGACCCAAAGGCAGCCTAGGTTCACACAGAAATGACTAAAACACCACCTTAAATAGATTCGAAGCTGAAACAATACTTTAAAATGAAATGCCATGGTATCTTACTACAGCGGTTGTGATTGAGAAAAATTCTGAACCTTTGTCAGAAAATTCCTCACAATTAGAGTCAACAAAACAAAGGAATCGATTCGATTTGAATGACGAGAACTAGCAAACAAAGAAAGAAAATTACCCAAAAGCTAGCATCATTACGAAAAATTCTTGATGAACTGTGGTTGGTTTCCTAACCGATCCAATCAGTTGAGAGAAACTCCTCAAAAATTTTCAGAACCTTCCACAAAGAGTCATGAATCTAAAAAACAACGGTGATCGATTCTCAGCTCGGATGGTGAGAACCAGCAAAACAAACTAAACTGGCTTGCCGTTCACCAAGCCTAACCTAAATGAGGCGACTGATCTGGTTTCCCAACCAATCCATCTGATTGAGAGAGGCTCTCAAAATTTTCCAGAACCTTCTAAAGATTCAGGAATCTAACAAAACAACGGTGTTCGATTCTCAGCTCGGATGAGTACAGAACCAGCCAAAACAAACCAAACTGCAAACTACCGTTCCTGCAAGCCTAACCTAAATGAACCAGTAAGTCTGGTTTTTCCCAACTTAAGTTCTATCTCGTTGAGAGAGGCTCTCAAAATTTTTCAGAACATTCCTAAAAGATTCAGGAATCTAACAAAACAAAGGATGATCGATTCTCAGCTCGGATGAGTGAGAACCAATCAAAACAAACCAAACTACCCAAACTGCCGTTCCTGCAAACTGCCTAAATGAACCGGCGGTCACGGTTTCCCAACCAGTCCATCTCGTTGAAGAGGCTCTCAAGAATTTTCAGAACCTTCCTAAAGATTCAGGAATCTAACAAACAAGCGGTGATCGATTCTCGGCTCGGATGAGTGAGAACCAGTAAAACAAACCGTTGTTCTCTAAAACCTAAACGCCCGTAGCTGATGAGAGCAGGCTCTCACGTATGAGCGTGAAAACCGGCTCAAATGGTTGAGGAGAAACCTCAAATTTGATCAGAATGTCTCTTAAAGAATAGAGTGGAGCCAGGGTCTATTTCTTACCTCTTCCACAAAACGCAGAAAAGAAACCAAGCTAAGCATCCAAGCAGAATCAGTAAACGTGCGTTTGAGCCCGGAAAAGTGTCCCTCAAAGGTCCCTTCCACTTTGATCTTTCTCCTTTTGTACTGATTCCCCACCTCAACTACAGGCCTACCTGGGTGTTTTCCACCTTCAAGCTTTGAAAGAGCCCCCGATCGGTCTAGAAAGCAGCTTCCCCATTAACTCCTCCTCATTTCCATCTGTTTGAATATCTTAGAAGTTTTCAGCTTGCTTCCTCTCAAAGTATCATATGGATTCATGGTGGGCTGCATGCTAAGCAATAAGGCCCAAAAATGGACCCACAATACTGCCATGGTCGAGCTGGAGCTTATGGGCCCGAACCTATAAGTTTGGGCTCAAAGAGTACAAAAAACGGCACTCATGGTGGCAGGCTAACCGGTTGAACCAGATGCCATCCAGTCCATCCGGTTGAGTAAAATTTTTAAATTTTGATAGAATGTTCCCTGAAGAATAAGGAGACCAAAAAAAAAAAACGGTGCACCATTCCAAGTCCGGATGAGGGAGATATGATCGAAACAAGGAGGAGTGCTCACCAAAATCACCCGAAAAAGCGATTATGCAGTATACGTGCGCCTTGATGAACAGTCAAGTAGATTAGTCAAACGGTTGACAAAAATTGAATTTTAACAGAAATCTCCTTGGAAAATAAGAATCGACAAAACAAACGATGAACACAATTAGAGAGTTGGACAAGGAGATATGAGTGAAACAAGTTCAAGTGTTCCGAATTTGACATACTCTAATAAACTTTGATTGAGCTAAAACCTCGAGGGGCCCCACTTGCTTCCTATAGCATGATGCCAATAACTAAAAAAATAAGCCATGATGACCCTCTAAAGTGAACTACATACGCACTCAACGGACCACATACAAGCCCACCCGAGGCTCAGAGACAGACTAAGCCTAAAAGGGCCCTAATGGTGTTATATGAGAACGATGGGTGAGTGTGACACCCATAGGATAAATACAAGTGTTGAGGGGCAAAATTGAGGGTCTACAACTGTATCGAAAAGTCATGAGCAGGTCTATATAAAGGCCACACTTCTCTCATTTTAAAACACATATTCATTCATTCATTTCATTTCATACGTTTGAGAGAGAGACTGAGTTCTACAAACAGTTCGGGTTCGACAACCAACAAAGAAAGTGGTTTCTTACTGTTGGGAGATCATTTCATCCTGAGAGACAAATTGCCATTATTCTCGAAGCACCGCTCTGAGCAATATTTGTCTTGCAGGAGATTGTGTCCAACACAAGACCCGATCTACAAACGGGTTCGGATTACTTTCTTGTTTCACGCAAACTTGTTTTATGTTCATCTCAATTTCGTTACGTTACACATTAATATGTAACATGACTTCTCAAGTTCTTGAAGTTTAGAAATCGGAAGAACGTACGCAAAGAATAGAAATTTTTATAAATAATAATCTCTCTTTTCTTTTTTTTTTTACACATAGGGTTCTTCTATGAACTTACCCTTATACCTTTGCCAATTAATTTAATTAATGGAATTATTTTTATTTCCTATTTTATCCCTGATGGAAAATTAGGGGTGTCACAAGGAAGACCTCCACTCCACGTGCACACAAAGGAGAGATATTGGTATTATGCTTATTAAGATAGATTTGGAAAAAGCCTACAACAGGCTCTCCTAGAGCTTCGTTAATGATACGATTGAAAATGCAGGCCTTTGTCACTCCTGGAGGAGGAATATCATGCACTGCATAGAAACTGTCAGAATGTCCATAGTTTGGAATGGGCAAAATCTAGATTGGTTTAAACCTATCAGAGGATAAGACAAGGTGACTCCATAAGCCCTTATCTGTTTATCCTTTGCATGGAAAGATTGGGGCATGTCATCAACCAGGTGGTAACTGAAGGGCTTTGGAAGCCCATAAAATTAGCTCATCATGGTCCTCCTTTATCTCACCTATTTTTTGCTGATGATTTGCTCCTTTTTGCAAAAGCCTCGAAGGAACAAATTAAAGTCATTATGAACTGCATGAACACCTTTTGTGTTGTTTCAAGTCAAAAAATAAGTCTTCACAAGTCAAGCATCGCCTTCTCTTTCGAAGTGGACAAAGTGGCGGCTCACAAAATCTCTACTATCTCGGGCATCTCCAATCTAGCCATATCTGGAAAAGTATCTCGAAACTCCATGTTGGAGTTTCTTTCCGTTTGAATTAAATTAAAATATGTTTGGGGTTAAATGTTTTGAACGGTCGTATAAATGGTTTAATATCATTTATGGGTTTTATTTCTCTTTTTACCGTTTAACCTGAAATGATTGGAATTTATGTGTTCTTCCGTTCATCTCTTGTGCCTATATAACAGCTTCAGAGTTACCTCAAATAGATAATCGAATTCTACATAAGCCAAGTTATGTTACTCAGTCTTCTTCCATGTCTCTCTCGTGATAGAGCAAACTTTGTTCCAGTTTGTCAGAGTTGCATCAAGGTGTAGTGGTGCCGCTTGATTGCTGTTTCATCATGGGAGATAAACGTCATGTTTTTCTAGGCACCAAGGAGACAACAAATATTTTTTAAGGAAATCGTAACTCCTCACAAGACTGAGCGTTCGATTTTCCATCCCTTTTTTTTTGGTTTTCCTTTGTAGTCTTTTTCTTTGTTCTTTTTTCCGTTTCAGTGTACTTGCAAGGTTGTAACAGTCTTAAAACATATTGGAAAAAAACAATGAACAACAAGAAGGGAGAAGTAGGTTTGGTTCAGTGAAAAAGAGAAGTCGCCCAAGAAAAAAAAAGAGAATCATAAAGATAAGAAAAAAAAAAGGAAAATTTTGAACATCCAGAGAAATTTTGGTTTTTTTTTTAAGATATTTGGAAAAAAATCATCCTTGGACAAACAAAGAAAAAATCAAATAGTTTTTATGGATTAGATAATCTTTTTTTGGAAGTGTTTGGGTTTCGGTAAAAGAAAAAAACAAAATCTCATTTTTGGAAGATATTGGGAAAAAAAAAAAAAAATCCTTCTGGTTCCTTTTATTTTTGGAACAATAAAAAAGAGGTTTCCTTTTTCCTTAAAGGCAAGTAGGAGAAAAAAATTTAGGCAAGTAGGAGAAAAAAATTTAAGGAAAAAATATTAAATATCAAGGGAAATAGCTGGGTTTAAAAAAAAAAATCCAAATGGATTGGATTTGGATATACCAGTGGAGAAGTCCTCGAAAGCAAGAATTACATCTCAGGAAAAATCTAGAGTTTATCCTCAGAAGGAAAATTTGGGTTTATCCTTTTGGAAAAGAAAATCCTTTGGTTTTAACTAATGATGTTTTGAAAAATAATTTGAGAAATTTGAAAAAAAAGGAAAAAAAAGCTGTTCTTGTGTTTTCTTTAAGGGAAGATATTTTAAGGAAAAAAAATCTTTGGTTTTTTTTTTTTAAAAACAAAACAAAACATCTTTTGAAAAATTTTTTGGAAAAGGTTTTGTTCGGAAAAGGTTGGAAACAAAAAAAAAAAGAGGCTTTTGTTCAGTAAATCTTTTAGAAAAAAAGGTTTTAATTGGGAAAAAAAATTGGTTTTATTGGTTTTTTTTTTTTGGAAATCCTTGAAATAAAATACAAGGAAGAGTTTTGAACCCAGGAATTAGCATTCAAGTGGGGAATGTTCTATGATGAAACTATATGCTTAGTTGTTGTTTTCCTTGCAAGGAATATATGATAAATAGATAAGCCTAGTAGACTATACTCTACACTCATTTGAGATTGAGCCAATTCCTTTGTGGTCTTAGGAAATTGGAAATTACGATACAGAGAAGTTCTGTCTAAGGAGTTTGGATCTTAAGTAGAACCATTTGTAACCCCTCAAATATTTCTTGGGAACTGAATATTATGTCTAAGGAGGCTGGTTCTGGCTCAGGTTTTTATATCCTACTAGTCTTTCCTGGGAATACTCTGTTACTTGTTATTTTCAATTATTTTGAGAATTGGTTTGGGAAAAGTAAATTGACACATTGTCTATAATTTTGTAGATAAATTGACTCTGGTTCAAACATTGTTGTTCCCACTGCATTTGCCAAAGTGGCAACCCCTATTGTGGCATAAGCGCTAATGATGCCTATTGTTGTGTCTATCTCTATCTCACTTGGAGAAAATCCAGAGAAGTTTAGAGGGCTTAATTTCAAAAGGTGGCAGTAAAAGATGTTATTCTACCTGAGCACCTTGAATCTTAAGAGATTCTTGACTAAAGAAGCTCCTAAGCTCAAAGAAGATTAACGTGATATCTAAGTCATCAGTGTTGTGGATGCTTGGAAACATTCTGACTTTCTGTGCAGAAAGTACATTATGAATGCTTTGATTGATTTTCTATACAATGTATCTACATATAATAAAATAGCCAAGGAGCTATGGGAATCACTAGACCTGAAATATAAAATTGAGGATGCTGAGGCCAAGAAGTTTGTCGTGGACCAATTCCTCGATTATAAAATAATAGATTCAGGCAGGTAATTGATCAGATCAGAACTTCAAGTAATCCTCATGAGATCCATGTTGAGGAATGATGTTGAGGCGGAACACTGGTGACGGCGCTATTATTGAGAAGCTGCCTCATGCTTGGAAGGGCTTGAGAACTACCTCGACATAAGAGAAAGGAGGCAGGCATCGAGGATATAGTTTATTAGACTTACTTGTCGAAGAGAAAACAATAGAGGATTTGAGAAGAAAGTGGCACGCAATCCTAATGAGACTAAGGTTAACTTTGTAGAACATGGTCAAAGTTCCAAGTTCAAGAAAGCCAACAACAAAGGGAAAGGCACTAAGCTGGGACCTAAAGGGGGAGTCTCCAAGGAGAAAAAGTTCTTAGGGAAATGCTTCAATTGTGGGAAGTAAGGTAAAAAATCTTTTGATTGCAGTCTGCCAAAGAGGAACAAACTCGAGGAAGCGATGTGATTGTGACATCTCCAAGGACGTGTACAGCATTAAGCTCACTCGATGGTAATCCTACAAGGTGAACTTGGTGGGATCGATCGAGGAATGGTGGACAATCTGGTTCTACTCGTCATGTGTGCTTTGAAAAGAAGATGTTCTCCACCTTTGAACCAATCGAGACTGGGGAAAAGGTGTTCATGGAGAACTCTACCACTTTGAAAATCAAGGGCCAAGGAAAAGTGGTATTGAAGATGACGTCTGGAAAGAACAGACTTTGACAAATGTCTTGTATGTGCCCGAAATCTGCAAGAACTTGGTGTCTGGTTCATTGCTGAATAGTCATGGATTTCAGTTGGTGTTCGAGTCAAATAAATTTGTTCCTTCAAAGAGCGGAATGTAAGTTGAAAAGGGTATATGAGTGATGGCATGTGGAAGCTTAATGTAATGACTATCATTAAGTCTGATATGAATAAAGCTAGTACTTTTGCTTATATTCTCGAGTCTTCTAATCTATGGCATGGTAGATTAGGACAATTACATTACGTAGATTAATTAACTTAAATCATATACCAACTTTCCAAATTGATGCAAAACATAAGTGTGAAATTTGCGTTGAGGCAAAACTAACCAGGTCATCTTTTCAAAGTGTTGAAAGACATACTAAACCTCTTGACTTAATCCATAGTAATATATGTGATTTGAAATTTCTACAAACAAGATGTGGTAATAAATATTTTATTACCTTTGTTGATGATAGCACCAAATACTGTTATGTGTACTTACTCAAAAGTAAGGATGAGGCGATAGAGAAATTTGTTCTCTATAAAAATGAAGTTGAAAATCAGTTCAACAAGAAAATTAAATTGCTAAGGAGTGATCAAGGTGGTGAGTATGAATCATCATTTATTGATATTTGTGCTCAACATGGGATTATACATGAAACCACAACATCCTATTCACCTCAATCCAATGAAGTGGTTGAGCGAAAGAATCACACTCTAAAGAAATGATGAATGCAATGTTGATAAGTTCTGGTCTATCACAAAGCATGTGAGGAGAAGCCATTTTGTTTACTAATTACCTTTTGAATAAGGTACTTAAAAAGAAAGCATGGAAGACTCCATATGAGTTATGGAGAGGATGACAAACATCCTATAAATACTTGCTAGTGTGGGGATGTCTTGCCAAAGTGGTAGTTCCTCCACATAAAAAGGTTAAAATAAGACCTAAAACTATTGATTGCATTTTCATTAGTTATGCACATAACAATATTGCTTATCGATTTCTTGTCCATGAGTCGAATATCCTAGGTATTCACAAGAACACAATAATGGAATCGAGGAATGCATCATTCTTTGAAAGTGTATTTCCATGTAAATCCATAGAAGAGCCGAGTTCATCGAAATGAGTGCTTGAGACTATTAATGAAAATAGTCAAGATCAAGATGGTGAGGTAGAACCCAGAAGTAGCAAAGAGCAAGGACAGAAAAATCTTTTGGTCCAAATTTTCTGATGTATGTGCTTGAAAGGGAACCTCGGACTTTCAAGGAGACAGTGAACTTTACAGAGGGTCTCAAGTGGAAAGAGGCTATTAAGAGTGAAATTGATTCCATACTGCATAACCATACTTGGGAACTAGTGGATCTTCCACTAGGTTGTAAACCTCTAAGCTCCAAATGGGTTTTCAAGAGGAAAAGGAAAGTAGATGGATCAATAGACAAATACAGGGCAAGACTTGTAATCAAAGGCTATAGGAAAACTGAGGGCTTAGATTACTTTGACACATATTCTCCTGTGACAAGAATAAACTCTATAAGGATGGTGCTTGCAATTACTGCACTAAGAAATCTTGAAATACATCAAATGGATGCGAAAACAACATTTCTAAATGGAGAATTATATGAATAAATCTGCATGGAGCAACCTAAGGGTTTTTCTAGTCCAAGACATGAAAAAAAAGTCTGTAAATTAGTGAAATCCTTGCATGGATTAAAACAAGCACCGAAACACTGGCATGAAAGTTTGACAATGTTATGATGTCACATAGATTCAAAATCAATGAATGTGACAAGTGTGTCTATGTCAAAGACGTGGAACATAGATATGCCATTGTATGTTTATACATAGATGACATGCTTATTGTCGGTAGTGATGATAAGATGATTACATCTACCAAGAACATGTTGAATTCTAGGTTTGACATGAAAGACATGGGACTTGTTGATATAATTTTGGGTATAAAAATCAAAAGAACATCAGATGGACTCATTCTAAGTCAGTCATACTATGTTGACAATATTCTTGGAAAGTTTGATAAAAAAAGTGCAGGTGCGAACACCGATTGATGCGGCCTGCATCCATCGAGAATAAAGAAGAGAGTGTTTCTCAAGTAGAATACTCTAGAGTAATAAGCAGTCTGATGTACCTAATGAGTTGTACAAGACCAGAGATAGCCTATTCAGTTAGTAAATTGAGTAGTTATACGAGTAATCTTGGAGCCAAGCATTGGTAAGGAATTGTGAGAGTATTAAAATACTTATTACTCGTGATTATGGGCTGCACTTTACAAGATATCCTGCTGTATTTAAAGGATACAATGATGCTAATTGGGTATCAAATGTTAAAGACTTAAAATCCCATAATGGTTATGTGTTCACATTAGGAGGAGCAACAGTCTCATGGAAATCCTTAAAACAAACGGTTATTGCCATTTCCACAATGGAATATGAGTTTATAGCCCTAGAAAAATGTGGTGAAGAGGCGAAATGACTACGCTACTTCCTAGAGGATATTCCAAGGTGGTCAAAACCTATGCCTCAAATATGCATACATTGTGATATTCAATTTACTATTGGTGAAGCGCAAAGCAAGTATGTCTGATAGTGAAATCTAGGCAATTCGTCGTAGACGTAATGCAAATAGACAACTACTCTCAACTGGGGTTATCTCTCTAGATTATGTAAAATCTAAGGATAACATTGCAGATTCACTAACCAAAGGGTTAAACAAAGAGTTGGTTGAAAAATCATCAAAGGGAATGAGACTAAAACTCGTAAAAGAATAAGTTAATACAATGGATACCCAACCTAGTTGACTGGAGATCCCAAGATCTAGGTTCAAAGGGACAACTAAATTGTAAAGACTTGGATACAATCATTGTGGGGATCTTCCCCTGTCCATTCCTATGATGAAACAGTGATGCTTATAAGAAGAAGGTTAAGTTATGCTTTTAATGATCTCCATGCCATGGATGTAAAACTTGAGAAAAATTGAATTTTTCTAAAGAAAGGAAAAACAGTAATTTATCGCTACAGTACATGTTGAAAACCTAGAAATCTTCTAGATCTCAAATGACGAAACAGACCTCACCATTGGATTCGTCAAGTGAAATCTAGTTACCTAGGCAAATTTCGTTGAATTCTGAGGAATTTCACGTTTTTCGAGGCAATTAGTGTCGGGTGACACATGATAAGCCATGTGTCAACATGCATGCATGTAGGACACATGGCAAGCCATGTGAGTGACACATGGTGTGTCAACATGGATGCAAATGAGAATGTGTATAAATGGGAGGTGATACCAGTTCGTAGAGGAGGGGAGGAACAGAAAGGAAATGAGAAGGAAAAAGGAAAGGGAGAGAAAGGAAAGAAAGAAAGAAAGAGAGAAGGAGAAGAAAGGGAGAGAGAAAGAGGGAGAAAAAGGAAGTCAGCGTTCTGACGGTTGGAACTCGTCGGACCAGGAAGTAAAACGAGGGCTACGCTCCAAGAGGTAGCGATTCTTCCTACTTAGGTTTATTTCCACCTTAAGGGGCTGTTTGTAAAATATGGAATTGCTGCCCTTTTTGATCCTACGCACTGGCCAGATTTTAGCACCTGTTTTAGGTTACGAAACAGAGGGAATTTGGACTCAGATCCTTCATAGAAATTGTAGTTACATCTGTGAACTGATGATGATCATACCTGTTGTTTCTTCTCGTTGGGTTTAGTCCATTTCCCTAGGAATGCCCGCGACAGGTTGTCTCTCAATTTGTGTCGGATTCGGAGGCGGTTTTAGTCTTGGGGATTTTGGGACTAAAATTCTGGACTAAGGTTTAGGATTGTCCCGTGGCCATGTGGGGCCGGATGTGTGGCCTAAGTATGGCATGTTTATGGCCTAGATTTGGACAGTCCTAGAAATTTAGATCTAGAGAAATTTGTTCTATGCTCGAATGGTGGCATGTTTGTGTGGCATGATGGCGTATGTATGGGCTTGCTTTGTGGGCATCTCTTGTACCACAATTGGTCTTGAGAACAAAGTTGTCTTTGCTTTTGATTGACTTACTTGGTGATAATTATTTATTAAATGTTGATATGAATTCTAATATATTAGAGTGAGATGAAATGTTAAATCACTATGCTTTGATATAGTGTCCATGGTACATGATTTATTGTCCATGTTGCATTCATTACATATGAGACATGGAATTGATATGCAATGACATAATGCATTGCATATGCACTGAGACATCGCATTCATGAGTGTAAGTGCATGGTGCCATCAAACACCATCCTTGGTGGTTGATGAGTGGGCTGAGTATCGTTGAACAAAGTTCAGCGGAGTTCCACTATTCGCAGAACATGAAGACTTGTGTTGGGTGGTAGCAAGCGGGGATAAGAGATACCCCCTCGGGTGAAAGCTAGATATTTTGGTTATACACGCCTGTGTCCTAACCGGTAAAAGCCCATGAAAGTGTATGAAGGCGTGTAAAGCCTGCGGTGAGACCTCGAAAATTCGTTACCCAAAAGACACATGTTTCATTAATAAATGATCTTAGAAGTAGAGGAAACATCCAATAGTTTTGATTTCTAAAAACTTGATTTTGTTTCAAAGTGATCATTGGATGAAATTCATCAGCGATGGATGTTATCACATTGGCTCGCATTGTGTGAGTGGGAGTCTGACCTTCAGTTTTTCATGCATTGAGTGAGTCTCGTCTCATTTATGGCATGACATGTAGTATATTATAATTGCATCATTATATTGAAATGTTGATATATATATATATATATATATATATATATATATACTGCTATATATATATATATATATAGGGGAGTGGGGGGGTGCGTAATAGCCTCTGTAGAAGTCTTTCTACTGGGCGTGACTCACCCTTTATGAGAAAACATTTTAGGTGCAGGGTATACACCGGTGGACAGCTCTCATACGAGGTTGGGAGGTTGAAGAAAGTTGACCTATGGCTGGTATAGTTATTTTTGTAAAATTTTGGAAAGAACTAGTTTTGGCATATGCCTGTGTATGTAATAGAGTGTAGTAATTAAACTCACAGTAATATGTTTTGAAAATGACATGAAAAGTTTATTGAATGTGGCTAAACGGATCCCGGTAAATGGGATTGGACAGTATGGTATCGATACACACGATATCCACAGGAAATATTTACCCTCGCTTCGCAGCTTGGTGTTAGGGCGTAGGTATGTAATTACCTAGGACTCGATGAATGGATCCCAATTAATGGGATTAGACATCGTGGGTGCCGAGATATATGATATTCACGGGTATTTCCGTAGGTTGACGGTTGGTCAACGGACCCTTGGGTTTTAGGGTGTCACAATGGAAAGTCAGAAAAGAGTAACATGAGCTACTCTTATTTAGGAGATCACCTATGTAAAAGTGAAGTGGGGCCGCTTCAAAGGGAATTGAGTAGGGCACAATTTCTATTAAACTCTTGCAGAACAAGGCGCATGTTCATGGCCAAACCGAATAGTAAAGTGAGAACTGGAAAATGTTAGGAAGATTCTTATGTGATGTATGTTATCATCTACACAAACGACATAATGGTTTAAGAACATTATGTCTACTATTTAGTCATTAGAGTAAACATATTTCTACAAGGGAAGGTTCAAAGGCTAACACCTACCTCTCTTATGCAGGTTTCAATTGTTGTACTTTATCACTTCTAAGGAATCGATTTGTCTTATCCTTGGATGTTAATTTCATTCATGTGGGGAATTGTTGGAGTTTTTTTCTATTTGAATTAAATTAAAATACGTTTGGGTGGTTAAATGTTTTGAACGGTCATATAAATGGTTTAATACCATTTATGGGTTTTATTTCTTCTTTTACCATTTAACCTGAACGTGCCTATATAACAACGTCAAAGTTGCCTCAAGCAGATAATCGAATTCCATAGAAGCCAAATTATATTCCTCAATCTTCTTCCCCGGCCCATCTCGCGATGTGAGCAAACTTGCTCCAGCTTAGTCGTAGTTGCATCAAGGTGCAAAGGTCACCTGATCCGCTTTCATCCCGAGACTGATGAGTCTTAAACTCATATTTAATCCATTTTTTGGCTTTTAATATATTCATATGTTTTAATGCTAAATTATGAATATTCTACTCAACTTGGTGATTTGGTGTGTTAATTCAAAAATGAGAAAATTCCAGCAAGAAAGAAGAGAAAAAGAGCAATTGCAACAGTCTATGTCGCGATAGAGTTTTGTGTGTCGCGACAAACATCTAGCCATTAGTAAAGGAGTCTGTCGTGATTAAAGACAAACATGTCACGGCGTAAAATGGAAGAATATACCAATTCAATCGTGGATAAAGAAGCTCCCGCTATGACAAATGAGACAAAGCAGGGCGGCAGTAAACTATGTCACGACAAGGGATCTGCTGTCACGACACTGAATATTGCAACATGAAGAAGCTTGTTGAGACAGAAGAAAGGCTTAAGAGAAAGACTCCGTCACATAAGGTAAAATGCACGCGATTAATCGAACAAAAGTAGAACATTCGTCGCAACAAAAAGATGTTTGTCGCGATGCTGAAGAAAGAAGAGACACTGGTTGTGACAAATTAACGAGGTCGCGACATGTGATGCTTGCTTAATGTACTGACTTGGTCGCAATAAAAGAATGCAATGTTGTGACATACATCAAAGCTGAAGAGATGTTTCTATGTCACGATAGGGATCTTAAGGTTGCGATACAAAGATAAGCTGAACATTGATAAACAAGGTCGCGACAAAGATTCCAACACAAGAAGGAGGTCTTATTCGACATACCAAACCGGGTCGCGAGCACAAAGACGAGCTAAATACAAAGCCTTGTTAAGTGAAGATAAAAACTTGGTTGCATGTAAAACATCGACAACACCAAGAGACTATGTCGTAAGATCAAAATGAAGTTGTAACAAGAAATTAGGTTAAGTGGCGACAAGACTGTGTCGAGACAGAAATGCTGACAATACAAGAAACATTGTTACAACAAGAACCAACAGAAATGCTGTCACGATATAAAAACTGAGTAGCGACACCAATTTGAAGAAGATGCACAGAAACACTATCGTGACACAATTGTTAATGTCGTAACATAACTATTCCAGTAATCACACATAAGATTGTTGCGACATAGAATGGATAGAACAATAGACCTTGCAAGACAGATTGTTAAAGAGCCAAAGAAAGATCTGTCATGACAGAGGAAACTCTGTCGCGACAGAATGAATATGCTAAAGAAAATAATACTATAACGACCAAGGAAACTTTGTCGCGATTGAATCTAAGAAGGATGCATAGGGAGCAGGTCGCGATAGACTACTGCATGCTGCAACAAAGACTTGCGATAAAGATTTAAAACTTTGTCGCAACAACATATGCCTTCTGTGTCGTGATGTAGAATGCACATGGGCCACTGCGTGGGATCCATACGTAGCCACCCTAGTGGCCCAAACTTCGGGCTCTATAAATAGAAACAATTTGAGGAAAGCGAGGAAGTCAGTCGGTGGAAAAACCAGAGCATCTGGGGAGCTGAGGACCCTTTTGTATTATACTTTTTTTTTTCTTTTCTTTGTAGATTAGATTTAGCATAGAATTTCAATTTGTTTATTAGACTTGAAATAAAGCAATTGTTCGTGGTTTAGTTGAGCTAAATTAAGAAGATCAATTCGACATCGCTTGAATATAATGAAGTCTAGATAAAAACTGAATTCATTTCCTTTTCTGCTTGATTACGCTTGCATTGGAAATTTCCGACGCATTTCGTTGTTCACAGGATTTAGTTTTCGAAACACAACTTCCATCGGGAAAGATATGATGTTAGTTACGGGTCTTTCCCGCACAATTAGAGATGCAGACTCTAGACTGATAACTGAGTTTATTTGAATGGTGCTTGTTCAGAAGTGAATTGTTCCTAACATTAGTAACTTATACCCATAAAAGGACCATTATCCGCCTCTCGATTTCCGTGAGGCCCTCCTCGAGTGGGACACTGCAGTTGAGATTCCCGAGAGGATGGATGCACTACTGGGGGGGTATGCTAGACTAATATTGAAGAACTAATGAGCTTTGAAAGATTACTTAGATAAATCATAAATTTACTCAGTTTGAGAATTAATTTAGTGATATATCAATTTAATCAATAAGAGATATCTCCTTGGTCTGGAGGAATGATCTTAATCCTGTGTTAGCTTAGATCTAATCAAGAAAGTGGAGAATCCTTAAGAGACTCATGATGAGACATCATTCGTTTTGTAGAAATCTGGCAATGGCCTTGTCTTGGGAAGCAAGAAATCAAGAATAGCCATAAGAATCGAGTCTCGAAGTATTGAAAAGAAAATACCTGCATCTTATAAAGAAAACTGACACAAGTAATCGTTGTATACATGTTTCATAAAATGAACATGACTCTAACTGAAATGTATGGTTATGGAGAAATCCAAACTACACTACCTTGCCTCTTTGACACTCTACATTCCAATTCATGATAGAATAGAATTAGATTATGTCAGTGTGAATTGATAATTTCACAAAGAAGAAGTCCCCAAAGGTCTACTTCTAGCAATAATATGGTTCAAATTCCAAATTTTTAGGTCTAGGATTTTAAATTTTCCCTTTTATTATAGATGTAGAAATTCAGATAGTAGAATTTTAATTAGGGTTACTAAAATTTTATGGAATGGAAGTTCAAATAGTGTGGAACTCTGAAAGTAGTTGTGGTAGTCAACTTTAAATTATTTTCAATCTTGTGGGAACGATATTCTGACTTATAGGTCCACTTTATTACTTGTACGACCGGCACTTATAACATTATGACTAAACTAAATCTTCAATAAATCCATTGACAAATCCATTTTATTATGAGCATACAAGTTCTATTTGGTCTAAATAAGTTTTTGGTGCTTTTAATTGATTGTAATAAATTTTCGTAAGAAAGGCATACCTGATCTCTATACAAAAATTGGTCAACAAGTTTTTGGCTTCGTTGCCGGGGATTAAATAATAGTCCTGTGGTAATGGTGTCAGGAATTTGTATATATGATTTGGTCTCAACAAGTTTTTGGAGCCGTTGTTGGGGAATCAAAGGAATTTAAAAATCAATATTTTGACAAAAGAGAGAAATGCTAATTTGGACATTTTTCTTTGTTTTACAAAAATTCAGAAAAATAACAAAAATAGCTTTTAATAAAGAAGTACTGAATAAGCTGCTACTCGAGTATTTTGGAAGCCTAAATAGATATATAATTTTGATATCATCGACTCCATTTGATCTCTCAGCTATGTTTTGTATTTTCAGAAGAATTTAATGCATAGAAGACCGTATGATTCGTTGCCTTAGACACTGAAATTGAGAGAACCCTGCAGAATCTGAGAAGAATCACTAGTGCAAAATCGAGAAATATGGCAAATCAAAGAGAAAGATTGTGTGCTATTCCGTACAGTTAAGAAGAACAGAGAAATCAGAGGTCTAATACTATGGAGGACTTTTGGAGGCCTATTATCTAAGAGGAATACTCTGCAGTAAGACAACCTGCAATTGAAGCAAACAATTTTGAGCTTAAACCAGCATTGATTGCTATGGTGCAGTAACACCAATTCACAGGTCACCCCTTCGAAGATCCCAATGAGCATATGGGAAGATTCATGAGGATGGCTAAACATGATCCAAGCTTGAAACCCGGGCAGACCGTGGCGAACGTCGCAACTCTTCCCTTTTCTTTGAGAGATGTGGCAACAACATGGTTTGAATCATTGCGTGGGATCAAGAACACTCGGGAAGAATTGCAGTTTATGCTGCATTCTTCCATCCCAAATTCTCACCGCCGAGAGAAGATGAGAAAGAATTGTCTTTGCCAAAGTGGAAGACGAGCCTCTACACCCTGCATTCGAGATTCAAATGATTGCTGAAAAGATGTCCTATGCATGGAATAGATTTGAAAACTCAGATGGATATTTTCTATCATGCTATGAATTATGCCTCCAAGGGTATAATTGATGCATCCTACCGTGGAGCTTTCAAAAGAAGAAATGCAGAGGAGGCATGGCAACTGATTGAAGACCTTGCCAAATGCAAGTACAAGGCTCCATCCAAACCTTCAAGGAGTAGCAGCAGGTTAAAGGAAAATGGTCTTATTGGGCTTGATATAATGACAACCATAGAAGCAAAGCTAGATGTAGTGATGAACAAACTGGGAAACAGTGAAAGAAGAATGCACACTCAAGATGGCGGAAGTGGGAGCAGATGAAAGCAAATTAGGAAGAAGCTGCTGAGGGAAGTAGTCGGAGAAGAGCCCACTAAGTCGAGGAAACCAAGTATATGAATGAGCAAAGAAGCACACTCAAGCCTAACCAACCCCAACTTGCCAACACATTATACACTAATCGAGGAACTAAGGAAAACTTTTCATATGGTGGAGGAGCACAAAGAGGCCATAGACTGACAGACTACTAAAGAAGTTTATGCTCAGCCCCAAGTTCCAAGAACAACAAATAAAGAGAGACAAGAGAGGAGATTATCGTATCGAAAAGGACTTAATCCTTTGAAGATCAGATGCTTCATTTCATGTCAAAATAAAAGGATTTTGAATTTGCATGAAATTTTTTTTGCTGAACTTGAAAATTTCCAAGCAAACACAATTGTGTTTCAAACAAATACCAATGCCACAATGAGAAACTTGGAGACTTAAGTAGGGCGCTTGGTCAGATCTCGCAGTTTAATCCATAAATGCATTTCCTAGTAGTACTGAGATCAATCCAAAAGATCTCACACCAACTACATTGAGAGGCAATGATGAACTGTAAGGAAACAAGAAGGTGTAGGACAAAGCATGTATGGGAACTGGATTAATGAAGAATAGCTCAGACTAGAGGAGCAAACAAAGAGAATTATTGGAACTGAAGACACTCTACAACCCGTGTCTAGCGAAGGAAATTAAATCGAGCAATTCTTCTGGGAGACAAACCTGCTGTGAGTTTTTATTTTAAGTTTTAAATAGGTTTGATTTAATCAAGAAAATTCTCAGGTATTCGATGTTTTAGCTTAACTGCTAGTAGTTTTATTTTTAATTGCACAATTCCCGTGACAAATGAAGAAAATTCAAGAAGATCCTTATTAAGAAACACACTGTTTCAAAAAAAGAAAATATGCAGAAAATGACCAAGGGGAGGCCCAAATTCCCTAGACCTCAGATGCAATGATAATGCATATCCAAGCTCGGGAATGTTAAAGATGTTGAAGGAAAATATATTATGAAAATCTTGGTAAGACATATCAATTAAGAAATGAGATGAGTGTTCATACTTGAATAAAGAATTTTGATTGTTTAAACATGTTTCATACTTATGTTCAAATGAGTAATGAAAGTGGGATGTAGGTTGCTTTGAATGTTTTATGAGAGAAAACAGAGAAAGATGAAATTTCAGAAAACTTCAATTAAATGTCGCAAATATACTTTTTTCAGGTTACACACAATTGAATTAGGAAGAAAATTGAAAGAGAAATTTATGTCACAACACAATTCTCCAATGTCGCGACATAAATTCAAAAGAGCACTAAAGGAAATGTCGCAACATTTTCTGTTCTGTTGCGACATTTGATAGGCTCTGTCTCTAAAAATTTTTTTAACATTGTGTCGCGACAACTATTTTTTTTTGTCGCGACAGAGCATTAATGATAAAACAAACCCTAGGGTAGTGCTGTTTCAGCATTAAATGTAGGGCAAGATCAACCATTTGGCTTATAAATAGAAAATTTTTGAAACCTGAAGAGCCACCTTTCATAAACTCAACCCTCTCAACTTCTTACTCAAATCTCTAATATCTCATTCTAAAACCCTAGAGCTCCAGTCCTAACTCCTACCATGTCTGATCTACCCACCATAATTCCAAACCTCAACAAAATCAATGAAGAGTACATTGAGCCGAAAATCAAATTGTAACAAGACTCTCCAAAGAGCTAAGCAAAAAGTTGAGGACAAGGATGATGAAAATGAAAAGCAACAACAGAAAGGAGAAGAATCAAGAAAAAGAAAAAGGGGAGATGATAAAGCCAGAGCAGAACAGAGGAAAGACAGAGCAAGGAACTTTATTTTCGAAAAGGTAGCAGCTCTAATGGAAGGAAGTTTGAAGGACAGAGGCTTCATTGCCGAAAGAGGGTTCAAAAAAATTATCTCTCATTTTGCTGAAATGTTGGAAAAGAGAGGATGTCAGTCACTAGGTGAACATAAAGAACCTGGTTATGCCTCTTGGTGAAAGAATTCTTTCGCAAATATGGTAGAAAGAAGGAAAAATAGCATATGTCGAGGATAGTGGTAGAGAGTACAACAGAAGAGATAAACAAATTGTTTGACCAGGGTGCAAAGGATGGTTCTAAGTTCAAGAAACAACTAAAGGAACCGTAATCAATTTAAAATAGTAGACCTACTAACGACTGGAAAAGAAGAACGGAAAGGGACAAAGAAAACCCCTTTTAAATCCATTGCCA
Organism: Tetrastigma voinierianum; assembly: GCA_016808115.1. NCBI lineage: Eukaryota > Viridiplantae > Streptophyta > Magnoliopsida > Vitales > Vitaceae > Tetrastigma > Tetrastigma voinierianum. Next base: position 677,690 of record JAEQBH010002375.1, read on the forward strand.
TAGGAGACCTGACTGAAGAAGCCAAGGTATGGTTCTACTTTATCAGTTATGTCCTTATGCCATCTAAGCATCTAAGCATAGTGAGAAGAGAGGAAGCAATCCTCCTCTACGCATTGTTGAAGGGTTACAAGATAAATGTGGGAAAAATTATTGAAAAGTCTATCTTGAGCTACTCTGAAAGCAAATGCAGGGGGATGATTCCACACCCAAAGCAACAATAACTAGACTCTGCATCCAAGGAAGAGTTGAGGAAGAAAAGGGGATCGAGGAAACCTACCTCAGAGCCTCCCCTCTGACCTTAACATGTATAACTAAAGGACCAAAGAACAGAGGGAAGGGCAAGGAAAAAGAAACATAAGTAGAAAAGGGGAATTGAAGTGGCAGACTGGAGCGAACAGCGGAAAGGAACTCCAATGCAAACTAAGCCTGTATAAGTCAAAGCCAATTCTGGAATGCATTCCTAGAGCTGAGACAAACCCATATGAACAAGCCGAAGTTCCGAAAGCAAAATTGCACCAGGCGCACTGATAGAATTTAATGTCTATGCAACAGAAATTAAGAAAGGGATAATCAATTAAAGACACAATCTCAAATTCGTGGATGAGTATTTCATGCGAGCTCAAAAGAAGGACCTAATTTAGAGGATGCATTGAAGAAAAGGGATGAAGAGTGAAAAGTAAAGTACAGAGAAAGATAATAATGAGAATAATTGCAGACAAATATGATGTCTGCCTATACATTAATCCATGAAGATAATAATAATTAAATAATGTCTGAGAATACTGAAAAAACAGAGTTTTCACTGATGAAACAAGAGATGAATAAAACAACACACATCTGAGTTAATCCTATTTGTTATGAAAGAAACTAACTGATGTTACAAGATCCATGATCCATATAAATATATGTCCACATATATAAGATGCTACTATATGTCCAATCCGATCCAGATTCACATCATATCTGTGGTATGACAGACCCAATTCCTATTTACCTTATACTAACCTAGATTTAGTCGAGTAGGCCCTTCGCATTCTCAGACAAAAACACAAAAATAAAACTCCTAGAACATTATTGAAGAAGGAACTCACCCTAATAGAGGAGGTGGAAGAATATCTATGATGGAAGTGCCCAAAGAGAGGGTCGTATGAATAAAATGAACAATACCCTACCTTTTCCATCTCCTCATCCTCTCTGTATTCAAAGTCCACTCATCAAAATAAAGATTTTGCAAAAATTCTTGTGTTCATTTGTGTGCTTGATTGATTGGTGTGTTTTAATTAATTTTCTTTGCTTCATGATTGCCATTTACTTAGTTGAATAAAGAAGAAATCCAGCTACTTGGATTTAATTATTTAATTACTGCAACATGTTTGGTTGAAATGACTTGATTACAATTGCGGTTGTGTTGTCTTGTTATGAGCTGAATGCATGATCAAAATAAACTTCTTCACTTGATTAAAACAACACAACAACAAATTTCAAAGCCAAACAACCCATTGATAGATGTTGCAAGCTTAATCGAATTGGAAAAGGAAGTTGCGCTTAGCCATAATGAAGTTGACCGATCCGATTTAGAAGATATACTCAATAGAAAACACAAGTAAGGGCTTTCGAGACTGCTCAGGTAAACAATAAGGTTAGTAAAAATCCTGAAAAACAATACACATGGTCAAAGTGAGTCCTTAACAAATTGTGAAAGATTAGGGACATCTTCTGGGTTCATTCACAGTCAAATAGTCCAATGTCCTAGAACTTGTTAGATTATTAGTTAAGGAGAAATCCTAGGCAATACCACTAACAGGAAGTGATATAGGCCATCTATGGAAGTTTGAGCCTTTCAAGCCTACCCTCATAATATGCTCAAGCATACACTCTAGTTCCAGAATTGAGCCAATTTGCCTAATTTCTTCATTGAACCAACAATTAGAAACCTCAAACCCTTTATCATAATCCTATAGTAAAGAACCCTTTATTGCCCAGGTTTCAGGAAAAGAACCTCAAAATGTAGAAAAGGACAAGGACTGGGAATTGATATTTTTGATTTGAAGGAAAAAACAAGAATGAAGGATGGAAAAAGAAAATAATAAATGAAGGAAAGGAAAGGAATGCAAAGAAGAAGTCAAAGATTGTAAATTGTCAAATTGGAATAAGTTTTATCTTGTGGCCTTCCTCTTTGAACAATTGTTCATAGAGGTGTTTCAACACCTACACTTAATGCCAACTACCATGGGAGCTGCTAACCCAAAGTTCTGTAAGAGTGGTAGAAAGCCTAAAAAGACAAAACATTGCACTATTCCTAAAAATCTTTGACAAGTAAAAAGAAAAGCAAAAGGGCTTCCATCTAAAGGGACTGAATTGATAAGAATGATAGTGAAAAATAAAATTACCAAGATGAGAGTATGCAGTATGATACATCAAGATCAAGTTTAGGGGAAAAATTTATTTTCTGACATCAATAGAAAAGAATGGGATGAAGGATAGAGACAAAGATGCAAAAAGTGAAGATTGGAACTGCAATTTTGAAGCCTAAATTCTTCTAATTATCCACTCCATTGTCAAGCCAAACTTTACAAGCCCAAAGACCTAATTGATTCAAAGCTTGTATCAGCTACATTACCGGGAATTAATATGAAAACAAGCATATGGGACTTAAAATGATATACAAGACCGCGGCCGACCCTAGAAGATTAGCTAATTTTACTAAGGAGAAAGGAAAGAAGACCATCACACACTCACGTATCGTGATGAATTGACTCAATTGTTTACATTTCGTAAAACCATTAATTTGTTTCAGGATGCACTGAAAATTTTTCTAAGTTTCTCCGAATTGTTCAGATTTGAAACCATGCTGCAACCAACTAGTTTCAACTGTGAAGCCGATTAAAAGGATTGGCAAAGAGAAAATAGAAAATGTCCCTAAAAATAAAGCTGAATTGTTTGAGGACAACAAATTTTTCTTTTCTTTGCTTGGGGACAAGCAAAACTTTAAGTTTGAGGGAATTTGATGAGTCTTAAACTCATATATTTTTAATCCATTTTTCTTGCTTATTTTTAATCTATTCAAATATGTTTTAATGCCAAATTATGGAATATTCACCAACTTGGTGTTTTGTAGGTTTTAATTCAAAAAGGAGAAAATTCTAGCAATAAAGAAGAGAAAAGAGCAATCAGAATGGGGCCTATGTCGCGATAGAAGCTTCAGGTGTCTCAACAAACATCCAAGCTAATAGCAAAGGAGCTCTGTCGTGATAGAAAATGGGAAGAATCTAACAATTCAGCTGTGACAAAGAAGCTCCCGTTGCGACAAATGAGAAAGGCATAAGGTAGTCGCGACAAGGGATCTTCTGTCACGACACTGATTATTGCAACATGGAAAAGCTTGTTGAGATAGAAGAAGAGCTTTAGAGAAAGAACTTTGTCACGATAAGGTAATGTATGTCGCGACACTGAACAAAGAAATATCTGTCGCAACAAAAAAATGTTTGTCGCGACGCTGAAGAAAGAAGAGACGCCGGTTGTAATAGATTAACGAGGTCGCTACATGTGATGCTTGCTTAATTAACTGACCTGGTCACAATAAAAGAATGCAATGTTGCGACATACATCAAAGATGAAGAGATGTTTCTATGTCACGATAGGGATCTTAAGGTCACGACACAAAGATAAGCTGAACATTGATAAACAAGGTCGCGACTGATTTTTCTATGTCGCGACAAAGATTCCAACACAAGGAGGAGAGGTTTTGTTGCGACATAACAAACTGGGTTGTTATCAAAGACGAAATGAATACAAAAAGTCTTCATTGGACATAAAACTTGTTCGCTACGTAAAACATTGACAACACCAAGAGACTATGCTTGCAAGATCAAAACAGTTGTAACAAGAAATCTAAGTTAAGTGGCAACAAGATTCTATCACTACAGCACTTTCCCCGGGTCGACAAAAATACAATACAAGGAAACATTGTTGTAGCAAGAAACAAATGTAAATTTATCGCGATATAATAACTAAGTCGCGACACCACCTTGAAGAAGCTACGTAAAACACCGTCGCGACAATTGTTAATGTCGCAACATAACTATTCCAAATCAATACAAGATTGTCGCAATATTAATGGATATAACGACAGACCTTGCAAGACAGATTGTTAAAGAGCAAAAGAAAGATCTATCGCGACAAAATGAATATGCTGAAGAAAATAATACTATCGCGACCAAGGAAACTTTGTCGCGACTGAATCCAAGAAGGATGCACAGGAGTGTGTCGCGATTACTCATCGCATGCCGCAACATAGACATGCGAGCAAAGATTAAAAACTCGTCTCAACAACACTTTCTGGGGTCAAAGGACAGAGAATGCAATATGGGTCGAATTGGGATCCACAATGTACCGAATTTAGTGGTCTAAACTTCCTGGGCTCTATAAATGTAAACAATTCGAGGAAAGCGAGGAAGTTAGTAGTAAAACCAGAAAGATCCGGGGAGCTATGACCCTTTTGTATTATACTTTTTTATTTTCTTTTATTTTTCTTTTCTTCAGAGATTAGATTTAGCGTAGAATTTCAATTTGTTTACCTGGACTTGAAACAAAGGAATTGTTCGTAAGTTTAGAAGTTAGCTAAATTGTTGAAGATCAATTCGACATCGTTTCAATCTAATGAAGTCTAGATAAAAGCCGGAATTAATTTCTTTCAATGACATTGCATTGGAAATTTCGACGTGATTTCAGTTGTTCACCGGATTAAGTTTTCGAGAAACACAATCGTTGGGAAAATCTGATGTTAGTTACAGGTCTTTCTTGCATAATTAGAAAGAGATTTCTTAGGATTGAGAATTTTGAGTTTACTTGGTCTGCCGTTTTTACTTAAGTCAATTGTTCTCAACATTAGTAACTTATACCTATAAAAGGACTTTTATTTGGCTATGATTTGCAGGAAGCCCCCTAAGTGACACAGAGTTGGAGATTCTTGAGAGCATGGATGCAGTTACTTAAGGGTATCCTATACTAATATTGAAGAACTAATGAACTCTAAAAGATTACTTAGATAAATCATAAATTTACTCATAGTTTGAGAATTAATTTAGTGATCTATCAATTTAATCAATTAGATATCTCTCCTTGGTCTGGAGGAATGCTCTTAATTTTGTGTTAGCTTAGATCTAATCAAGGAAAGGGAGAACTCTTTAAGATCTCAAGAATGAGACATCATTCATCTTAGAAATTCGCAATAGCCTTGCCTCGGGAAGCAAAAGAATCAATTACAAGCAAATGGGTCCAAGTATTGGAAAAGAAAAATACCTGCATCTTATAAAGAAAATCTATTACAAGTAATCGTTAGATACATGTTTCAGAATGAACATGACTCTAATAAGTGAAATGTATGGTTAAGGGAGAAATCCAAACTATACTACTCGGGCCTTTTCGACAATTTCGCATTCCAATCATGATAGAATAGAATTAGATTATGTTGGGTAGAATTGGATAATTTCACAAAAGTGAATCCTAGTGTCTAATTCCGAAGAATAATCAAGTTCACCAGCTTTAGGTTTAGATTTTAAATTCTTCTTTATTATAGATGTAGAAATTCATATAGTAGAATTCAGCCAGTTATTGAAAATTTTGATGAAATGGAAGCTCAAATAGTGTGGAACTTGAGTAGTTAGGTAGTTGAACACTTAAATTCTTTTCAATCTTTGTGGGAACGATATCCTGACTTATAGGTCCACTTTTATTACTTGTATGACCTATGCACTTGCAGCATTATGACCAAACTAAATCTTCAATAAATTCATTGACAAATCCATTTTTATTATGAGCATACAAGTTCTATTTGGTCTAAACAAGTTTTTGGCGCATTTGCTGGGGATTAGGTAATAGTCATTTGGTAAGAGTGGCAGAAATTTGATCTCTATACAAAAATTGGTCAACAAGTTTTTGGCACCGTTGTTGGGGATTATATAATAGTCCTATGGTAATGGTGTTAGGAATTTGTATATATGACGGGTCTCAACAAGTTTTGACTGCTGTCGGGATTAGATAATAGTCCTGTGGTAATGGTGTTAGGAATTTGTATATATGATATGGTCTCAATAGAGACAGACGTCGTTGTGTTTTTCCGGGCACCAGGGAGACGACGAATTTGTTTTAAGGAATCGTGACTCCTCACGAGACTCGACGTCTTCGATTTTCCATCCCTTTTTTTTTTCCTTTGAATTCTTCTTCTTTCTTATTCTTTTTCCATTTCAATGTACTTGCAAGGTTGTAACACTCTATCCATCATGGGTCGAACAAATATGGGAACATTTCAACATCTTCTAGATCAGATAGATGGAAGATTAGAGGGTTGGAAATCAAAACACCTCACCTTAATCGGAACAATCATTTTTGTGAAATCAATTCTCACGGTTGCACTAATGTATTCCATGCAATCCACACTCTTGCCTACATCTCTTTGTAACAACATAGACAAGAGGGTGAGAATTTTTCTTCGGGGAAGCTCTCAGGAGAAAAGACGAGTCCATCTTGCAAAGTGGGAGATAATGTCAAGTGCTAAGGAGAATGGTGGACTAGGAATACGAAATATGAGAAGCGTGAACATAGCCTTTATGGCTAAGTTGGGTTGGAGACTATTAACGATAACCTATGGGCACGTATTCTTCAAACAAAATACGTAAGATGGAAGGTAGAGATTCCTAAAATGATAAGGAAACAAAACTCTTCTAACGCTTGGCAAGGTATTATGGCAAGCTATGTGATCAGAAAAGGAATTAGAGCTAAAGTTTATAATGGGAAGGAAACCTTCTTTTAGAGGGATATTTGGTTAGGAGATCGTCCTTTATTAAATCTTGCCCTCTAGGAGTCGTGCCTAGTAGATTCATTCAAGATGGTTAGAAATTACTGAGGAGTTTAGTGATGGAATTCGACAAATTTCTAGATGGTATGCTCCCCCAAAATCCTAGCTAGGATGGGAACCATTATGGTAAGATCAAATGAGGGAAGGGATAGAGTTTTTTGGGGTCTATCTAAAGATGAGAGATTTTCTCTCAAATTAGCGTATAATATTCTTTAGCCTCCTACAGATCCAACTCACGACACAACTTGGAACCTCATTTAGAAGCTGAAAGTTCCTCACTTAAGCTTCGGACATTCGTGTGGCTCACCTACCATGGTAAAGTGCTGACGAATGAAGAGGAGATGAGAAAGAGGATTGAGGACAACCCTACATGTCACTATTGTATTCATGAAATCGAGAGTCTGGATCACATCTTCCGATCTTGTGGGAACACGGAACCTCTTTGGGGTTGACTGTTAGAGGAAGGAATAAGGAAGAAAGGCGTGCTTCTCCCTTTCCGAGAATGGATACGATGGAATCTTAGGTCGAATCACCCTAATGAGGAGAATCCATGGAAGGAAACTTTTGCTATCTGCTTATAGTGGCTTTGGAGATAAAGAAATGACGAAGTCTTCAATGCAAAACATAAGAGCCTTGAAAAAAAATAGGGCACGGTGCAATTGTATAACCTGTGGTCTTCGGAATTCTCTGAGTCACTGGACCGTCGGAACATGCATCAGTCTATGCCAACCTCGCAGCCACAACTAAGAAAGCTTGGGAGGGTCTTCGCCATTGCCTCCGAATGCCGCTAGGATCTCTCGCCGCCTTCTTTTAAAGATAGGGAGTTTTGAGCCTTTCGTCCATACCTTATTTCGTGTCGTGGCTTCCTTTTATCAAGGAGGAAGGGGATCCACTCTTCGTGGTAAGTGGATGATTTCCTCCCAAATCGGAAGGAGAAGGTGGTGCATATCTCGCGGACGGAGACTAATTTCTTCCTTGCATGTAAGAGCAGGAGAAAATCGTGGGGCGCATTTCCGACGCAGACCCCAAAGGGGTTTGTCCATCTTAATTCATGGTAAGGCATGGATGGTACACTCATCCTGGGAGCCTATCTTATTGCACCCTTGTTAGGATAAAGCCTTCCGTAAAATGGCATCCGGAATGCCAACCCCTTCTTCTAGCCATAGGAGGGTATCCGGACTGGCCCTAAGTCAGCTTCAGGCCTGACAGATGGATCGGTCTAACCATGGCCTCTAGTCAAAAGGGGCCTACTAGTTAGAGGGCCTGGGTCAAGGCCCAAAGCACCCACAATGCCCCTATTTTTTCTGCTAGGGAGGGCGATCGTCCCCGGCTGGAAAAAAGGGGACATGCTTAACCGTCATATCATGGGGAATAGTAGGCAATCAATGCCGTTGAATTTCAATGTGAATTTTCTAACTTTTTTGAAAATGCATTAGATGCCATACGGTCGCTTGAGTTGACCTTGAGACTGGAGGCTGCTATAAAAGGCTTGAGGGTGACGAGGTTCGTCGTCCCACTGGTTATCCACATTCCTCCAGCTAGTAAGGATAATCGAATATCATGCAAGAATCGTAATTGGGGGATTACTAATAAAGGATGATTGTGGGATTAATTATTTGAGTGTTCTTTCCAAGTACATGAATCGGACTGTAGGATTGCATGGTTTGAGCGGAGCCGAATTGTTCCCGCGGCCTTGGGCGTTCTAAACTCGAATCGGAATCCTCCGCATCCGGTGACACTCCCATCCAAATCAGAGATTTTGCCATCGCTTGTTCTTGTTCTTCTTCGACCAGCACGCTTCTTCTTTGGCCTCTACTTTGTATCCGACAGCGAACCATATAGCCGCGAATACGACCGCTTGGTTGTCACTTGTAATGACATGATTGTAATGATAAACGTCATTCGGCGCATCCAATAAAATTGTACTTTATGACATTTATGTACTATGTTCTACCTTGGCAATCTTGCACTTAATTTTCTATTTTAGGGCAAGGGCAGATTCGCTGGCCATCGGTTGGGATACTCGGTGATCCCAGTTAATGAAATGGCTTTGGATAGGGGCCTAACAGGTCCAGATAATGGGATTTCGCCCACTAACCCGGATAAGATTCCCACCAGCCCTAGAGCCTGATCGCCGTCAGAAACGAAATGACTGGAGGGGTGATGGACAGGCGTCACATTTAATACGCTCGTATGTCCTAAGTGGTTGGTATATAGGGAGTCATTATTAGATTTTTCCTTTTCCCTTCCATCATCTCGAAGTTAGCATTCCTCAACAATGACACCTTCTGCGTATACACTGTTGCGACTTTGCTTTTGGTTGCGAACCGCTCCTTCAAGCATCTACTCAGTTCTCAGTTTACAGGTAATCATTATTTCCCTGGCTAATGCATTGAATCTTCTTCATCGGCCTTCTTCCGACCGTGGAAAGTCCCGTGAGGGTGTGTCTAGTATTTATTGCACCCGGCAAGCTCACCTGTGCTTAGTGGTTTTACCTTTCTACCCCTTTGGTGTACAGCTTGGGGTTGATACTCGCTTTCTTCCCTCTCTCTGATTTGTTTGTAGCATGAAGAGAGGTGAGGAAGGAACTCCACTCGCACAAAGCAGGTCGCAGACGATCACCAGGCGTAGGGATCGACTTACAAGTCATATCGTCTCGTCCTTGACAATGGAGGAATTGAGATCCTATTGCGAAATCCCCGAGGACATTGACTTGAAGTTAATGGATGAGCCGGATGAATCCACTATGAGTGGGGAACATAATGTCGTGTTTTTTACCCGAGAGCAACTTACGTCTGCTTCTTCCTGCCACCCGCCCTCTAAACGCTTTTGCATTTTACCAGTATGCCATCGCCCTCGCTCATCCTAACGAACCGTATTTCATCTGCATTAATATGAACTTTATACCAAACCGACTCTCATCAAGCTGAGATTTGTTTCGCCAACCTCCTAAGCACATGAGAGGGGGCCTGTCCTTCTCGATAATCGGACCCGACCGCAGCCCAGACCGGCTCCCCCGACCCCTCCTAAAAAGGAGGCAAAGGGGGTTATCCTAAGGGGGCCCCGGATGAGACCCAGGCTCTCCTCGACCTACCTTTATATTAACTCGTTGCGCCGCTCCCAAGTGTGTGTAGGAACTTGGAAATGGGCTAACTCTAGATTCATACATATGACTTTACGCGATTGATCAGGGATTACTGGCGGTGGAAAATGGAGAGGTAGGTTGGGTGCAAAGGTAGAGAAGGCAAGCCTTGAGAAGATTCAGATCAAGGAGGCTTTAATAGAGCCCATTGTGAGGTTCTTTGACTTTGAAGAACCTTTGCCGACGTGAGATGGAGCCTAGCCTCACGCCTCCCGACATTCGCCACGCCATCGTAGATTGTGGGCGGAGAAATACTTGCTACCATCGACCGCTAGATTTGCTTCGCAATGTGGCGCCATCACCCTGGGATCCAGAGGCCGCATCAGTCGGAATGTTAGCATTTGCGCCTCGTCTCTTCCCTCGACGTCCACTAGCGGGGGTTCCAGTTCTACCCTACTCGTACCCGGTCCAAAGGCAGGAAATATTTGTTCGGCGGGGCTTCCCTTGCCAAGAAAGAGGATTGGTCTTGCCCCTCGAGTATTGACGATACAAAAGAAGAGGACCACCCAGGGGAAGAGTGCCTACGCCTGTGGAAGATTTTATACCTGGGTTTCTTTTCGAGCTCAACCGAATTTCTCTCTCTCCCTGGAGGAGGAAGAAGAGGAGGAAGAGATGACGGATTGCGATCGCTTGCGCCGCTAGAAAGTGAAAACGCAGGAGGAAGCCGAAAGGAGGCCGAATGAGCCAAAGGGAGCCTGGCCCGCCCTATGGACGGGGGTTCAGACACAACACTGTGATCCTACTTCCCAAATGGGGTTTAACATCACCGTGCTCGAGGATATCGCCTATGAAGAGCCAAGGGAGGAAGCTCCAATTCCTCCTGCATTGTAAGTGGTCCATCCTCTCGAACGACGGAAAAGCCACGGTGTCGCTAAGCTCGTGTTATCAGGCGAAGAAGCCTCACCCGACCGATATTGCTCAACTTGTCTACTACTACCGACTTAGGGTGATGGACACCGCCGAAGCCTTCTATCGAGGCTTAGCTCAGAGTTTGATCGCCTAGACGACGGTATCCTGAGACGCTTACGACGCCCGTGAGAGCCCATGTGACAGGTGAGGAGTATTCGGTCGCCGTTCTACTCCGCATTTCATAAAAGCGAGGATATTTATCAAATAATTGGAGACTGGATGCGTGATTCAAGAACCGAACTTCGCCCCGCACCCGCAAAGCCGGTAAAGTAGTAAAACTTATAATGCATGAAAATTCAAGTCGCTATCAATAGCTTACTTAAACACGCTTTTCAAAGGCCATTATCGTTGTTCGCAACACGTCCCTCCAAAGACCGTGGAATTCATCAATCGGCTAAGGGATGCTGAGCGCCCGGCCATAAGGCCGAGTCCTGCCGCTGGGAGAGCGAGACTTGAAAGAGGCCTAGTTGACCATCCGTCATTTAGAGCTGGAGGCTAAGGAAGCCGCGGATAGGGCGGCTCGGGCGGAAACTGAGAGGGATGCCGCGAGGTGGCGATGGCGCGGTTGGAGATTGAGGCTGAGCGCCGCGCAGGTTGCCGGAACTCGCCTTAGGTCCAAAGTGCTTGACCACCTCAAGGCGGCCGGGTCAAGCGCAAGAGTCCGACCACCCATGCATCAAGCCTCGTGGTCGCCATGAGGCTCGCCGAGGGCAAGAGGAAGAGAGTGGTCGCTAACTGGACGAAAGACCGGCCTATACTCATGGAGTTAGGGGCCACCAAGGACGACTTCACGGCTTTTCGGGAGAAAAGTTATGCCAAGAGGTCGTCATTGGAGGCCTAGTTCGATGCTAGCAAAGGATTTGATTTTTAACTATGGTTACTTACCGCTGCGCCTATGCGCATACCATAATGCAGAGTACCTGAAAACTCATGGGACGCCGAATACATACCCTTTGACCCTGAATATTTCGTGAACTGACGCCTGCCTTCATCGCCTTGTCCACCGCCTAGCCCACGATTGCCGAAGAAGCTTGCAAACAAAGGCCTCCCGGTGCCGAGGAGAGGTTGACATATTCACCGGAGCCCCGATCAGCCGGTGAGGCTAATTATGGTTAAAAGGCAAAAAGAATCAACAAATGTATATTGCATGAGACAATCTCTTTCCTTTGTATTTTTAGACATTTTATTTCTTTTTTTTGGATAAAGTGCTTCTTTCCGGCTTAACCGGGTTACATAGAGCTATAATTTCTCTAGTCAGACAACATATCTTATTTCGCAACTCTGCCGGGACGTTAGGCCGAGCCGAGGATATCTTTCAGATGTCGACTAGATAATAGATTCCTAAATCGAAATGGCGGGCATTTTATCACAACCGGCCGACTAAAAATATTATTTGTACCAGCCGTAGGGGTCATTACGCCATCCTGATTCGCGCTATCCTGATTCGGGGTGTCGACCGTTAGGATTTATCCATGTTCGTCTGATAGGCTGGTTTTATCGCACTATCCGACTTTTGAGTTTATCGCTAAGGCCTATACCGCCTGACAGACATTTTATCAAGGCCATCGTGACTTTAAAATGACCATTGTGGTTATCTTTATCGCCTATTGCGTCATTTTGATCGTGCCATCTGACTTTGCTAACTGATTAGAAGTTATCTTTACCGGGCCGGATAAGTCATTTTACTGCACCATCCGACTTGCGTCGACCGTTAGGATTTATCCATAATGAGCTTCCGATAGGTCATTTTATCGCCATTCGAACTTTTAGCTGACTGGTTAGAAGTTATCTACCGCCTAGACAGTCATTTTACCGGGCGCCATCCGGGACTTTTGTTGACCGGCTAGAAGTTATCTTTACCAGCCGGATGTGTCATTTTATCGTGCCATGTGGCCTTTGGGCAAGTTGATCATAAGAGAGACAAATGAACATCTCAGGCGTTGGATATCAATCATTCTTTATTGATAATAATTTTTAAGATGTGTTGCATTCCACATTCTAGGCAATAGGGTCCCATCAAGCTTGTCTAAGGCGTAAGCCCCGGATTCCCCGGCTCGTGTTATAAGATATGGTCCTCCTACCAGTCGAACTTTCCCCAAGGTCGGGTCACCATATTCTCAAATACTCTTCTTAGCACCAGGTCCCCGTTGGAATGCTCGAGGTTGACTGCTGACAAGCTCTTTCTAATTGGTGTCGTAGGATGCTATGCGGATGGTCACGACTCTCGCAATTCACGACCAGGTCAAGCTCCTTGATAATTAATTTATACCGCTCGGGGGTATTTGTCCCGACAAGAGGCATACCAATCTCCGCGGGGGATGATAGCTTCCATTCCATACGTGATTGTGAACGGAGACATGCCAGTGGGTTTGTGGCAAATGGTTCTGTAAGCCCAAAGTACCCGAGGAGTTCATCTACCCATTTTCCCTTAGCAGAATCCAATCATTTTTCGTGTGTCGCACAATTGTTTTGTCGAGGCCTTTTCCGTGCCATCGCTTGCGGGTAGCGTGAGTATAGATTTTATCTTCCACCCCGACGTAAGCCTTTGATAGACCTGGCTGTCAAATCGGGGCCCAAGTAGTCTGAGACCATTGATCCGGGATGCCTTAATCGGCACACAATATTCTTCCAGATAAACCGAGTGACATCCCGATCTTTAATCGAGGAGAATGCTTCGGCCTTTATCCACTTACTGAAATAATCCGTGGCCACCAATAGTAACTTCTTTTGGGCTGGAGCAGTAGATAGTGGTCCAACTATATTGATCCCCCATTGTGCAAAGGGCCAAGGGCTAGAGATAGAGATCAGGTCTCAGATTGGCATTCTGTGATTTAGCGTCGTCGCGATCACACTTTCAGATAATCGATAGCATCAGCCATGGTCTGGCCAATAGTACCTCGAGTATACCGATAAGGAGCTCCATTACTAGGATGATTTCCGTGATATTCCTTCATGTACTTCACTAAAGATCGTACTAGCTTGTTCAAAGGTCAGTGACTTCGATACTGACCGCCTAAGGACCGCTTCGCAATAGCTTGCCCATCGATCAAGGAAAATCTGGCTGCCTAGATTTAAAGCTTGTGGGCCTTGTCCCTCTTAGTTGGGAGTTGTCCTCAGGCTTAGATACAAGCAGGATGGGGTCCATCCAGACTCGGGTCCTCGTTTACTTTATTTACCCGGGATGCACTCACGAACCCGATCGATACTAAATAGGCAAAATACGGTTTTAAAGTGGATTGAGGTGAGAAGGCCACGGAGGCCACGCGTATGCCTTATCATTGTAGTCCCTCGGGACGGCTCCAGCTTCCAAACTCGAAAGTTGTTCAAGCGCTGTTTTACCGAGATGATTTCGCCATTCGGGGACATCTCGACCAATTCTTCGCTAACTCGTCCACCGCCACCAATCGAGCTACTAATCAAGAGTCTGGCTAATACACGTGGCGTCGCTTTACTTTAGCTAGGATGGCCTCAGATTCACCGTTGTTAGACGCAAGATCAACCCAGAGCCGGATTGCTTCGTCGACTGGTCTCCCTGACTAGAGTTCTAATATGAAACCAATGCCCACCTGATCAACTGACGCCCGCGAATAATGAGAGTCCACCAATCCAAATTATCTTTGGCATGTTTCCGATCGGGAGTTCATATGAATCAACTAGTGACTGGCTCTTTTTTTGAAAGCCTCGTTTGTATCGACGCCAGACTTCACTTAGTTCGACCGCCCAAATGAGCCATTCTTCCCGAGTTAAGTCAAGCTTCTATGATAAGCAGCCGTAGGAGGCCTAAGCATCACAACAATGGATGCGCCCGAAGTAAGGGTGAGTTTCTTAGCCGCTATCCCGAGGGCTAGGGCGGCCCGCTTCAAGCATTAATAAATTCGGTTTTTGCATCAGTTAAGGATTTGCTAATGAAGAACACGGGTCTTTGTTTTCCATCTTCATTTTCTTTCTAACAATAGCGACACTTACCACAGATTCGAGATTGGCAGGTAGACGAACAGAGTTTCACTGTGATTTTTAACTTGCAAGGATCGTGGGTTCGGTTAAGTACGCTTGATCTCGAGTAAAGGCTCGATCACACTCTTCGCTCCATCCGGCCCGATTAGCTCCTCTTAGGGTGGCGAAAAAGGGCTTTAAGCGGTCTGTGAACCGGGAAATAAATCATCCCAAGGCAGTTAATCGGCCTATCAGTTGTTGTACTTCCTTTCTAGAGCTCGGGGCTGGAGACTCTAGAATGGCTTTAAGCTGGGAAGGGTTGGCCTCTATCCCCTCTATGTCATCATGAAGCCCAAGAACCGTCCTGCACTGACCCCGAATGTGTACTCTCAGGTCTACCATACCATAGGTTCCGAGGAGGTCAACACCGCGGTAAATGGTTAGCGTGATCCGGCCTCTCCTTGGACTTTATCAACATATCATCTATATATACTTCCATAGTTTTCCCGAGTAGTGGTCGAAACATCTTGGTTACCAATCGCTGATAGGTGGCTCCGGGATTCTTTAACCCAAAGAGCACTATGTTGTCGTTGCATATCTGCGGAGGGGTGATGAAAGATGTTTTCTCCGGGTCAAGCGTACATGGGGATTTGGTGATAGCCGGAGAATGCATCTAAGAATGACAAGACAGCTATGCTCCGGCCGAAGGCCAACAATCGATAAATGCGGGCAAAGGGTTTATCCTAGGACATGCTTTGTTAAGATCCAGAAATTCCACACACACCCGTCATCATCTCATTTTTAGGAACTACTACCACATTAGCAAGCCATTCCGGGTATTTTACTTCTTTGATAAACCCAGCCTTTAAAAGATTGTCTACTTTGGCCTGGATGATCTAGTGGCGGTCCAGGTGGAAGCGCCGTGACTTCACCGAATGGGTTGGGATGGACGGGAGGATCGTTTATCCTGTGCAGGCATTCACTGGTTTATCCCTGGCCATGCCCGCATGGTTCCAGGAATACGCCTGGCTGCTAATCGCTAGTACCGTTGCAATTGGGCCTTTTCTTCTTTGATCAGGAGGGAACTGACATTGGTACACCTGTCCGGTCCGCTAACGACTATGGGCTACGTGGGCTCCATGCCCAATTGTTCCCCTGCCTTCCGGCTGCCCGAATCTAAGGCCTTAATTGTTAGCGAAGATAAGGAGCTTCACGGACGAGCCATCGGCATCTTTTCGCTACCTGAACTAACAACATAACACCGACTAGCCGCTAATTGGCTAACTTGAAGGTTAACTCGCCTGATGCGCTAGATAGTCGATAGTTTGGTGGTAGGTCGAGGGAATTGCTTTCTATGGCATGCAACCAGTTCTAGCCCACGATAATATCAGACGGCCCAAATCTTCGACCACCGAAACAACACTTTGCCGAAAGCCATCGGGTCATGCCTTGACAGAGAGCAATATCACCCACTGTTAGCGTGGTGGACCCATTGAATCCGGATAAAACTCTATTGGATGAGTTGAGATGACTGAGAGGGACTCATCCGCTGGGAAGGCCGGGAGGTGTGCAATACCGGCCAGGCCGCTTGACGATATGATCCTATGCACATCAAAATTGTTAATACATAAGGTGAGCATGTTGGCATCATAATGGGGGAGTGATGATCCGGGTCGGATCGATGTGAGGAAAGATGGCAAGGCCATCGGGATCGGGTCAAGCACTTCACGCTCTCAGGTGTCGATGGTGTTTATTCGCCTGGACAGACCGCACGCAGCATTTTTCGCCTCGCCTTGGATTGGTATTGATCGTCGACCGCCTCCCAAGATAAGGTTGATGGTCCGGTCGACGAATGCCTCGACAAAGAACAACAACTCTATTGAAGGAGGGGTAGTTTCGGCCAGGCGTTGGCTCCAACGAGCTCTAAGGTGCCTGGCTTCGATTAATCTCTCAATCATGAATCCCAAGCCTTGGCATTGATTCGCTCTGATGGCCGTGGTCCCCGTGGGTAGTCACACCTCGCGACCCGTTACGCTATCCGGTTCGCTCAAGATGGCGAGGCCACCTAAGCCCTGGTGATCCCAGACGAGGGGAAGCAATTTGGTCGAGATGTTAAGGGGGTGAATTAAGGAGGATCTCTTTCTTTCTGGACGCCTGGGGATGCTTTTTGGCCTTTGCCCCAAGCCTTTATGCTCGGCCGACTCTTTGTGAAGGTCGGGTTTGCCACTACAGCCATAGACATTACCGCTTGCGGCAAATATATTATCCTCCGTATCGGAGAGCCTTGTCGCACGCCGATACAGTTCTTCCATGGTGGCAGGTGGGTCGAGGGAAAGGGACATGAAAAAAGGAGTAGTCGGCCCAAAGCTTCTTCGGAAGTTCTATAGGATTGCATCCATACTATAGGTATCAATTTGTTGAACAGGTCCGAATCTTCGGGTGAAGTCCCGGATAGACTTGTCGTCTCGCTTGAAGATGGATTGGAGCGAGCTGATGTTTTCCTTTTGCCGAACGGAGCACAAATATTGAGTGACGAATGCGGCCCATAATTTGCCTAATGAGTTTAGAGACCCTCTTGGGAGTTTATGGAACCAAGCCAAGGCGGGACCTTTTAGGCTAGCCGGGAACATTTCATTAATGTGAGTCGACGTTTCTGCATTAAGGATCATTGGCTGTTAAAGTGCAACATATGATCATACTTGACGAGGAGCCGCCATACTATAAAA
Organism: Tetrastigma voinierianum; assembly: GCA_016808115.1. Taxonomy (NCBI): domain Eukaryota; kingdom Viridiplantae; phylum Streptophyta; class Magnoliopsida; order Vitales; family Vitaceae; genus Tetrastigma; species Tetrastigma voinierianum. Next base: position 695,256 of record JAEQBH010002375.1, read on the forward strand.
TCTGGAATGAAAAACTGCGAGAGGCTCATAGTCCAAAATATGCTGGCCTAAAGGGGAAGACAACATGTCATACGGCCCCCAGACAGGGGGATAAAATGTTGCATGCAAGGCGGGAGGTGCCCCGAACGGGTATTGCTTAGGTGGAAACTGGGGGGCCGTGCCCCCGAACCGGGTAGATATATATTCCGGGGCCAATTCCAACGGGGCCTATCTCTACTGGCCTCTCTTCGCATTCGGCGGCGCGCAACACTAATAGCCCGGCTGGACTGGCGAGGAGGTCTCTTCCTGGATTCGGCTTCCGCATTGTTCTGAGGTGGTGAACGACGGGGAAGCGGGGAGCTGTCCGAGGAGAATTTGTCATCTGCCGGATGATCACTGTGGTCAGGTAGGGCGGGCCCTTTGCCTTTATCTGCCTGGGTTAGGGGTACAGGTTGGGCAGCGCCTTGTGGGTTTTCTAACCCATTGGTCTCTAAGCGGGCCCGTAGACTCTCGTTCTCCTGTTATAAATGGTTTACATGTTCACGTAATTCGACCATCTGTCTGGCCTGCTCTTCCTGCTTGGCCTCCATCTCTTGACGCCAATGGAGAAACGGGTCTTCGATGGGCTGCTTCACTGGGTTGGTAGACATGGTGACAGACTCTGACGGTCCGATGGGATGAGCAGGAACTACCAAACCTCGTAATTCCGGAGATCACCGGGAGCGGATGAACCTGTGCTCGCATCATCTGAGATTTCCCGCTAGGTGTTTCCTACAAATCCACTACACCAGGTCTCCGGAATTCTCTCGAGTCAATCGGATCGCCGTAACATGCATCGCCCATGCCAACCCGCAAAACAAACAACTAAGAAAGCGGCAGGGGAGGGTATCCGTCGTCGCCTCTCCGACGCCCGCTGGGGATTCCGCCATCTTCTTTCAAAGATAGGAGTTTCAGCCTTTCGCCCATACCTTATTTCGTGTCGTGGCTTCCTTTATCAGTGGAGGAAGGGACGGCTTCATGGTAAGTGGATGATTTCCTCCCAAATCGGAAGGAGAAGGTGGCGCATATCTCGCAGATGGAGACTAATTCTTCCTTTTAGACGAAAGAGAGGTGAGAACGTGGGGCGCATATCTCGCGGACGAAGACTAATTGTTCCTTTTAGACGGAAGAGAGGAGAGAAAGTGGGGCGCATTTCCCGAATGCAAGACCCCGAAGGGGTTTGTCCATCTTGAATTCATGGAAAGGCATGAGATGGTGCACTCTCCCTCCGGGGGAGCCTATTCATCATCCCTTGTTAGATAAAGCCTCTCCGGAAAATGGCATCCGGGGAATGCCAACCCCTTCTTCGACTATAGGAGGGTATTTGGATCTGGGCTCCTAAGTTGGGCTTGCAGGCCGAACAAGATGGACCGGCCCAACCATGGACTTTAGTCAAAAGGGGCCTGCTAGCTAGAGGGTCTGGGTCAAGGCCCAAGGCACCCACATAACCTTGAAATCATAACTATGGGAGCGTTATATATAACAACCATCGAAAGCTTTGAGAAGATCAGGGCTAGAGTGGATAGGTTGGAGGAAACCTCCCTGAGTTAGATGAAGCTTAATGTAGATGGTAGCATGACTAAGGACCTAGAGATAGCAGGAGTGGGTGGCCTGGTAAGAGATGAAAATGGGATTTGGCAAGGAGGTATTGCAGTAAAGTTGATGTGCAGCTCAGTTGATGAAGTGGAGGCTTGGGCTCTCTTGCACGAGCTCCAAATGGCCTAGGATATGGGCATATTAGAAGGCTTATAGTGGAGATTGATTCCCTTTTAGTTTACAGTTTAGTGAAAAGTTTGAAGGAATTAGAGAACTCCCTCTCAACTGTTATCTAAGGGTGTCAAGTTTGGCTATACAAGAGTTGGATGGTCAGTCTTAAGCACATGTATAGAGAAGGCAATCAACCAACACATCATTTGGCCAAGATGGCCTTAAAGCTTCAATCCAATAACATTACAAGATGGAGAACTGCACTTGGGATCATTGATACTCTTCTTCAAAGAGATGTGCTCGACACTGTGAGTCTTGAGGTTTCCCCCTTCCTTCTGATAATTTTTTTTTATTGATTTACTATGTATGTCTAATGTGAAACTATCCGAACTTTTCTAATATAGATTTATCTTGGCGCTTTATTAATGTTTTGATTTATCAATTATCTCGACAAATGGAGTAGCCCATATCTAGGTCTAAACGAGATAGGAATCCTAAGTCTACTGATGATTTTTATTATTATTATTTATTTATTTAATCGTACTTTTTGGATTTATCCGTTAGTACTTTTTAGATTTATCTGTTAGGATTTTTGGTATTTATCTGTTAGGATTTTCTATTGGTGCCTATAAATAGCACCTTATGTTTTTTTTTTTTTTTTTGTAGACTTGATATGATATTGAAAAACTCAAGAATTCGTTCTATTTATTTGTTCGCTTTCTTTTTAATTTTATTATTCTTCGTAGCCGAGCTACATCAATTTGGTATCAGAGCTTAACTTCGATCCGAGATTAAGTTATTTATATTTGTTTCAAGTTCCAATCTGCGTATTTTTTGGATTTTTTTACGTCTAAACAGTTATTGGTTCCCTCTTGATCGTCAAACTCTATATCGACACATCTCGTTTCAACGCCTGCTTTGACGTCATCGTCGCCCCAACAACGACTTTGACTCTAGGTTCCACGTCTGGGCCGGGCTTTGTCTACTCCAATACAAGGTTTGTCTGGCGGTTTCGGGTCGCAACACTTACCAAAAGAGCAGCGAAAAATACAAAAAATCCCAACTAAAAAACCCATCCTAGGACCCCTTGTAGCATCAAAACCTGGGCTGTACAACAAAAAGAAGGGTGTAGGGATTACCTTATGCTCTCTCTAAAACCGAGCAAGGGTCGGGGGCAGTTTTAGACCGGCCAATCGTCCTAGGGTTCGCTCTAACGTTATCCACACGAAGAGTTGAGCCACAACTTCAAGCCAACAGTCTCTTAAAGGGTCCCTTGCTAGCTAAGTCCCGATTCAAGAGGAACAAAACTGTGGTCTCTCAATCTCTAGGAACACTTTCTTGGAGATGAGAGCAAGTTTGGCTTTTTCTCATGGACTCCCTTTTCTCTCAAAAGGTCATCATCCATTAGGGTTTCCATAAGGTTCCTTTTATAGGAAAACCCTATCCTGTGAAATGACCAAAATGCCCCTCACTCTAAGTGATGATAGGTTACACTCATTCCCATGCGTTACACGCATCCCCATGCGTTATGTCGAGTTCCCACAAGGCCTAAAGCCGAGGTACAAGCCTAAACCTATTATCTCTCTAAGTAAGGGCTTTCGAACTCGGGATTCCACTAATCCCCTAACATTTCATTCATGAGAATTAATCCCCCTGTATTCGGATCACATCCAAACTGCTTACATCAGCCCCACACTCTTCTAAGTGTGTGACCCATTAGGTTCCGATTATGTGATCGGGATGAATCATGCATGCTTTTCAATTAAATTCTCAATCTTCTTTATAACTAAAATGCATGATTCATAGTCTTTTTCATTAATATTACGCTAATCCCTCATATTATATTATTCTATAGAATATGGCGATGTTGGAATCAAAAGGCGCCTAAAAGACGTAAAAATAGAGCAAAGGTAAATAATAAAAAGGCAAAGATCGACAAGGGTTAATACGAAGTTCGCTGCTGTTTAAGACCCCCTTCACACAGAAGATTCTATTTGTAGCAACAAACCAGAAAGCCTAAAAACAAAGGCCTCGGGTTCGCTGCGGCGAAGCGAGTCTCCCTTTCCATTACGGGAACTCGAAAAAAACCCTAGTTTTCTGGGCCATTGATGGGCCCGCATCTCGAGGTATAAAGGGAGAGTAATTTCGAAGCATGGGGGTTGTTTTTGGATCGTGAAGAAGGAGGAGATACAAGAGTGAGAGATCAAGCTAGACGGATTGGGGACAAATCGCGAAGACGGAATTTTCTGTAGTATTTCCTTCAACCTACTTTATGATTCGAATTTCTCAATCTGTAATGAATACTATGATGAACTAATTCTTTTCTCTAGGTTTTGCCAACCCTAACCACAGTTTGATGGATTGATTTTCAGTTTTGGCTTATTTGATTATTAATAAGAGTTCATATGTTTGCTTTAATTCTGAGTTTAATTACATGTTATTGTCTGGCCTACCGTGACATGCTAAAGCTGAGAGTTTGAGATCAAGAGAAGATAATTTCCAGGGACATGGTTAAAGCAACACTCGGGGTAGTCGGCTAAGAATGTAGATATTCAAGATCGCGAGTGTGGTACTCAAGGTTTGCACATTTAGGCGTTTCGGAGTCGAGGGGTTGAGGCAGTAGATGCAATACAATCTCTATCATGTAGATAGGCAATATATCTCGAGAGAATATCTTGTAGGAAAGATCAACCCACCAACGTAACTCATATAAATACTAATAAGTCCTAATTGAACTGCACCCATTAAGAGTGGTAGGAGACGGTAGTCTCTAGGTTTCATTATCGATATAATTCAACACACGTACCCTAAGTTTTTGGTTGAATTTTACCACTTAGTCATAGTTTACTCTAGGATTAGATCCAAATATTGTCGAAGTCATCAAAATCAGTAGTCAACACACTTCTCTTCGAGGGAACGACACTTGACTAACCACTATACTACGTCAACTCGACGCGTGAATGATTAGTGCCCAAAAAGTGCTATTTTGAACCCTATTTATTATAGGTTTTGAGTGCTTTTTGTGTACTAATCATTCTAATTAACCCGATCAGGCATTAAGGCCCCCGCTATTCTAATGATCGTGACAAAGTAAATTTTGTAGTTTTGAGCTTAATCGCAAAATTGTTGAGTCAATCCAAGCACTAAGAATTCAAGTCAAACTCAAAGATTACAGATCAAATAATTGCAGAAAGAAGAGCAGAAAATGCAAGAAAAGTGGAGCTACAAGGAAATTGGAGCACCTGGGAAATTTCCTCCTGCCCGCCACTATTCCTCCTGCCCAGTTGATTTCCTGCTGCCCGTTTTGTTTTTTCTTTTTGGTCTCTTTTGTTTTTCTTCCTTTTTTGCCCCGATTGTAAGAATATTTGGGAGGTTATTTTTTGTAATTTGGTAAAGGGGTTGGCTATAAGATCCCCAAGCCAAGCACTGTTGAAGGGAAGTGAACCAATAAAATTTTAGGGCAAAGCTTTCAGCCCCGTTTTTCTCCAGTTTTTCATTTTCTCTCATTTTCCTTTTCTAGCCAAGCAAACACCCTCCTGAGGATGACAACTCGCAGGGGATGTTTATTAAGGCCCTTCCTCCTTGAAGGTATAGTCGCGGGCGGCTACGAAGGTAACTGTTGGTCCTCTGTTTCTTAACGCACACATTTATAGGCATTTATGCTCCTAACCTTCACTCTAGGTTCAAATCTCTTAGGTGCATCTTGATTGACCAGTATTTGGCAATCTTTTAGGGTTCATTGATGCTTAATAATAGATCCAAGGATATTCATTAGTCGCTTCCTATTTAATGTAAGATGAGTTCGAGATAGGTTTTCATTGTTCTGGGACCATGAATGTTCGTGGAAATGCCATCTTTCAAAAGGAAAAATCATGTGGTTTAGTTTAAAGCAAATGAAGATCCGGTTCGAAATGACTATAGGTCATCTTCCCTGACCGCGAGGAGATTGACCCAGAACCCCCAATGAACTTTAGAACCCGAATCCAGCAGCCCGACACTTCAAGGAGACTTCTTTTAATTTTATTTATTTAAATTTAAGTTTTCAAACATTATCCTCACTGCTTTTACTAAAACCCCAAATCCAAATTTAATTCACCGCTTTGACTTCACTCAAATCATTTGTACGAAGAAAAACCCATCCTGTTCGACCCTCTAGGACCACTATACGCAGTAGGTTTGACTACAAGTAGTGAGGAGTGAATATAGGATACAAATTTTGTTGATTCCCGACTTAACGTGGCACGACCAAATGGCGCCGTTGCCGGGGATGGTGCCTAAGTGCATTTGACGAGCTGTGGAACACTTGTGATCCTCATCACAAGTTTTGGTGAATTTCTTTTATATTTCATTGTCATTTTTTATTTTATTTTCATTTCAAAAAAAAAAAAAAAAAGTTGCTGCAGGATTTTTTTTTTCTTTCTTGTTTGGTGTTGTCTTCGTCAGCTCTGCTTCGCTGCAGTGGAAACACGCTCCAAAGTTGAAGTAGAAATCTAAGAGGAAGGGTCGGGCTTGTAGTCTATCTCCTACGTAACCTGAACCGAGCTTGAATTGTGATCAA